>OZ012735.1:208579843-209779843 GCA_963859935.3 Lathyrus sativus
ATTTATAATTATATTTACAAAGAAGTCAGATTTGTTGTTTTTTCTTTATTATAATCAACTTTTTTGGAATATATTTGTCCTTCTTATTTTTCCACTTTTAAACATTTTTTTTATTAATAAAATTATGAGATTATTGGTCCAACCACAAGATAATTAATTAAATTAACCATTGAATAAAATTAAATTGAATGACTCGGTCATAAAACTAATTTTCTATAAAATATCTTACTCGTATTAAATGTAATTGAAGGGATGAATCAATTTTTAAATTTTTGAAAGAGTAACAGCATTAATAAAATATGTAAAAACATAACTAGAGAAATTAATATAATTTCATAAATTCCTATTTCAAATTAAACTCATTCCCTAACATAATCAGCTAAATTTTTTCTACATTTTTTTTTCTTTTTCAATTTAATATCGTAAATATATAAACATAGATGTATAATAAACGTTTTATATGTCTATTTAAGATAATTAAAAATATACAATAAATTAATTGTATTTAATTTTTCTTGCGTGGTTTGTTGGATAGAACAACGAAACCATAAGATAAACTAATACTATATTTGAATTCAAATTACTACCTCCAATATTAAATTTTAATGTGGAATTCACCTATAATTTTAATGTGATGGATTACCAAACGCATACTAAGCAAAACAACTATTTCCACATAGCCACGCTGCTATTTTACCGGTTCAAACGTCTTCCCAAATTAATAAAGAAAGATATATTCTATAGTAATATGACTCAACCAAGGTGACAATTCGTCAGGTCACGTAAGTAGAAAATATTTAATACATGTATTAAAAATTCATCGTTGATCGAAAGGAAACAAAACGGTTTGAATTATTTTGATTAAATTTTCAAATAATAAAACAAAGTTATTGCTTCAAATTATGCATGAGAAATAAAAGTCGCTAAGTTATCATGTGCTAAGATAGTATAAAATTATCAGTGACCAACAAAATGTATGTACCAGAAACAAATGTCATGGATACAATCAATAACATTATGACTCGGTCAGGGTTGACAGTTAAAAATTTGATAATTAATTAATATATATTTTAAAATTCAATTGTTGAAAACTGATTCAGAGCTATTAGGCGAGCTAAATACCTCACTGGGCGAGGACACTAGAACAAAAATCTATAAATAGAGTTCTCATACAGTTCAACCTTCATTCATTGATTTCAAAATCCACTATTTACATAGTTTTGAAGTTCTCTAACAACAAGAGAAAATTATGGTTACTAATTTTCCAAAACAGATACTGAAGAATCGAAGGTGAATGCCTCTATGCAATTTAGAAATCGTGCGGGATGTTTTTCATTTCTTTCTTCTTGTAAAGTTACTGGGAGTAAGTGGAGCTAAATTCTCTTTTATTGGGATTAGATGTTATTATCCAAACACTCGCGTATTAATCTTGATCATGACATTAAATATGTTATAGTTATTCATTAATATTGATTATTATTTTTTTCCTAATGCTTGTTATGAATTAACTGGTTATAACTGTTGGTGTAAGCCCTAGAGGCCAATACTTTTTGGTACTTGTATCAGATTATTCGTTTAATAATAAAAGGCATTTCTTTATTATGTTTGTCTTTCAGAATAATAAAGTCCCTAGAATAGTTAGTCTGTTTAATGAAATGTTAAGTGTGACTTAATCATGAGATCCCATTAAACATAAAGACATTATTCTTAAAATATCCGTAGTCAAGCTTTATTGCAAAGTGGGATAACATTAAAAGCATTGAGACTATTATGAAGATAGACTGATGATCACATCTCATGGATCATGGATAAAGAGTTATCAAGTCTTGACATAGGTATAAATATTAGGAGTAATATTTATACCGGATTGACCCGCTATGAGAATACTACATAGTATGTTATGCAAAGTGTCATAAGTTATTCTCATGGTGATAATGGTGTATTACCACCCTTCGACCTGAAACCACTATGGACCCTAGATGTAGAGTCGGGTGCTTTATTGCTGATCAAACATTATCCGTAACTGGATGATCATAAAGACAGTTGATGGGCACTCCACGAAGCATGTTGAGGGACATGAGTGTCCTAGATGGAATTTGCCAATCCTGCATAACAGGAGAAATGTCTAAGGGCCCAATATTGAACTGGACAAGGATGACACAGTGTATGCCTTGTGTTCAATATAGACATAGGGGCAAAAGGGTAATTGTACAAACATATATTATCACGAAAAAGGTTTTGTCAGATCACATGACATTTTCGTGACTTGGGTAGCAGTGATGTGTTGCTAGATACCGCTTACTGTTTATTATGTTAAATATATATAATTTAATATAATTACCAACGTTACGAAATCCTACAGGGTCACACACATAAGGACAGTTTGATGAGAGATAGAGAAATCAAAGGAACACCGTAAGGTACGGTGCACTTAAGTGAAAAATAGAAATTCGGATAATATAATAATAATTATTGTTATTTTATAATGGTTATAAAATAATAATAAAATAAATATATTTATTATAATAATAATAGTTATTATAATAATATATAATATTATTATGGATCATGTGAATTAGGGTTTTAGCCCGCAGCCCACAAGAGAGTCTATAAAAGGAACCCTTGTGATGAAGCTTTCACTTGATGCAATTTCGTTTTTGATTCTCTTTTCTCACTCAAATAATTCCGTTCGTAAGCAGCTAGCACTGTGACCGGAAGCTGTTCGTGTGGACTGAGTAGAGGCGTTGCACTTCATCAACGCTTATGATTGCTGCATCAAAGATCTGAATCGCCACAAAGAGGTAACGATTCTATCACTGACCATGCTCATTCGTGAGGATCACTAAAGGAAAATTTTTGTTTTCCGCTGCGTTTAGATCGCAATTTTCCTTCAGTGGTATCAGAGCCACTTACGAAACCATGGATCTGATAGCTGTTAAATTTCCGTCTTTTCTGTATTTGATTCGATTAAAACACAGAATGAATTTAACAATAAACGATTAATTAAATTTGGCATCTGTTGTGTACGATTTGGATGATTGATGTTGATTATGCTTCGGAATCCGACATTAGTATGGTGAAGTTGTGCGATACATTGATCATCCATAGGTTACACAATTAGATCGATCACTTTTATATAAGATATAAGAAATTCTGATGCAAAGATGGTATATGGGATATACTGTTTTGATTTCATCCATTCAATCACATAAGGATTGTAATTCTTTTGAAAGATCATCACTTTCATTCGCTTCGGAATCCGACGTTAGTATGGTGAAGCAATGACATGTTGATCTATCATATTGAGTTATCAATCGAGTTGTGTTTGACGGCATGAAATTGTTGCATTAGGATTAATGGCAGTACAAGTGTTGTATTGCCGCAGACTTTTCCGGTTGGGATTGTAAATGCACAAAAGTTGTGCAGGAAACGACGTGAAATACAATGAAGTGTTTATAAAAATTTTCGCTGGGGCGCTGCCCCTAACAACCCCGCAAGGGGCGCTGCCCCCTTGACCACCGTCCGCTGACCGGGCAGCGGAACCCCCGGCTAAGTCTGCAAAGTGTGATCAATCAGTCGAAATTTAATTTAGTTTATTTAATTATCGGAATTTTAAACTAATAATAAAAGTGTGTTTATTATTATTTATTTGTGGTGATCAGTTATGGCCTTAGTTTTGTTTTGGGATTTTTGAATACGGCCTGCGTGTCGTGCCTCTCTCTCAATCTCTTTATGTAACTTCTTTTCTCATCTCACTCCCTCGTATGTAAAACGAGTTTTCTTATATGTAATGTAATATTATGTTATGAAAAAAAAAGGAAGTATTCAATATTAAAGGAGGATAACCTTGGAGATCATGCTTGGAGAAGCTTAGATCGTTATTAGGTTAGCTTAGGTTCTCTCATTGACTTGAGAGAACAATTGCGTTAGGGGCCATAATTGTATCTTTTTATATGTATGTTGATGCATGTACTTGTGTGTTGATGCATGTGAGAGACGTTTTGCATGTTAAGCCGGTGAGATCAAACTAATAACAAATTCCCTCAAAATTAAATATTAAGTTTATGCTTTCCAATTTTTAGCACTCATCAAGACTAGTATCGAGCATTGTAGGTTTCGCCTACGCGAGGTGCATGTTCTATATTAGTAAGGTGTGATGGGATAATTGTAATATCCAATTGCTAAAACAATGGGTCAAACTTAACTAAACAAATTATAATAAGATTATATATGTTTAGAAGCAAGAATTGGGAATGATTCATGTGATGGATCAGAATAAGGAGTTATTCACCCAATTGAAAATATTCGAGAGTTGTATGAGATACAATTGGAAGGAGTTCCTACCTAAATAACTTAGTTTTGTGTAATCAGCCTAACGCTGACTTAAAACAAAGTGAAACATGGATCTCGACCCACTAGAAAGTCTTCCAACGGGATTTTCCGAATCAAATGATGAGGGTCATTTGTTTTGAATAAAATAGTGGGAGCATATTTGATTAAAGGCCTAATTAAATATGTTGTTTTAATGATACTTATATTTTCATATTTCTCTTGTAGATTACCATGACAACAAACACATCGAACAATATTTTGCGATCCATCCTAGATAAGGAAAAATTGTCTGGGACAAATTTCCTGGATTGGCACCGTAATCTGAGGATTGTCCTCAAGCACGATAAGAAGCTGTATGTCTTGGAGACACCAGTTCCTGAGGAGGAACCTCCTAGTTCTGCACCAAAGGCAGAAAGAGATGCTTATAAGAAGCATTTCGATGATGCCAATGAAACTGCTTGCCTCATGCTTGCTACCATGAACTCTGAGTTGCAAAAGCAACACGAGAACATGTCTGCGTTCGATATGATCGGACATCTGAAAATGCTTTATCAAGAGCAAGCAAGAAATGAGAGGTTTCAGGTTTCAAAGTCCCTTTTTAACAGCAAGTTAGCTGAGGGAGCCCCTGTAAGTCCCCATGTACTCAAGATGATTGGGTATGTGGAGAACCTTGACAGATTAGGGTTTCCCCTTGGAAAGGAACTTGCGATTGATCTGATCTTGCAATCGTTGCCAGAGAGCTTCAGTCAGTTTGTCCTGAATTTCAATATGAATGACTTGGACAAAAGTCTTCCAGAACTGCTAGGCATGTTGAGAACTGCTGAGCAGAATATGAAGACAAAAGGGAAATCCATTCTGATGGTCAGTAATGGAAAGAAACAGAACAAGAGGTCCATCAAACAGGGTGGTAGAGGGAAAGGCAAGGAAGTTGCCAAACCCACTCCTCCTGTTTTGAAGCCTAGTGGAGGAATAGCAAAGGAGGGCACTTGCTTCCATTGCGGTAAGACCGGACATTGGAAGAGAAATTGCCCAAAGTACCTGGAAGATAAGAATAATGGAGTAGAGACTTCAAATTCAGGTATTTTTGTTATTGAAATTAATTTATCTACTTCTGCATCATGGGTATTAGATACTGGATGCGGTTCTCACATTTGTACTAATGTGCAGGGACTAAAAAGGAGTAGAAATTTGGCAAAAGGTGAAGTTGACCTACGAGTTGGCAATGGAGCAAAGGTTGCTGCTTTAGCTGTAGGAACTTATGTTTTAACTTTACCTAGTGGTTTAATAATTCAGTTAGAGAACTGTTATTATGTACCTGCAATTAGCAGGAATATTATTTCCGTTTCTTGTTTGGACAAGTTTGGTTTTTCATTCATAATAAGGAACAATTGTTGCTCCATTTATTTGAATGATATATTCTATGCTACTGCAAAAATGAATAATGGACTATATGTCCTTGATCTTGAAATGCCAATTTATAACATTAATACTAAAAGGTTGAAACCTAATGAGTTGAATCCAACTTACCTTTGGCACTGTCGATTAGGCCACATAAATGAGAAACGCATTTCCAAACTCCATAAAGATGGACTCTTGGACTCTTTTGATTATGAATCATACGAGACATGCAGATCTTGTTTAATTGGAAAGATGACAAAATCCCCATTCACAGGAAAAGGTGAAAGGGCTAATGATCTTTTGGCACTCATACATACTGATGTATGTGGACCACTGAACATACCAGCCAGAGGAGGTTTTCAGTACTTCATCACTTTTACTGATGACTTCAGTAGATACGGATATGTGTATTTAATGAAACACAAATCTGAGTCCTTTGAAAAGTTCAAGGAATTCAAGAATGAAGTACAAGACCAACTAGGTAAGAATATTAAAGTTCTTCGATCAGATCGAGGCGGTGAATATTTAAGCCTAGAATTTGATGACCATCTAAAAGAGTATGGGATTCTATCCCAACTTACTCCTCCTGGAACACCACAATGGAATGGTGTATCTGAGAGAAGAAATCGAACCTTGTTAGACATGGTCCGATCCATGATGAGTCACGTCGATCTTCCAAACTCCTTTTGGGGACATGCATTATTAACAGCAGCTTACACACTTAACCGTGTTCCATCCAAAAAGGTTGATAAGACACCATATGAGATATGGAGTGGTAAGAAACCACATATGTCTTACATGAAGATTTGGGGTTGCGAGGTTTACGTCAAACGACAAATTTCAACCAAGCTTGAGCCCAAATCTGACAAATGCTTATTTGTGGGGTATCCTAAAGAAACAAGAGGATATTACTTCTACAATCCTTCTGAGGGCAAAGTGTTTGTCGCTCGAACTGGAGTCTTTCTGGAAAGGGATTTTATTTCCAAAGGAAACAGTGGGAGGAAAATAGAGCTTGAAGAAATTCAAGAATCACAAAACATTGAAACACCTATGGAGGAACTAGAGCGGGAAACACAAGTAGTTGTGGAAGAGCAACCTGCTCAAGAAGAACAAGACCAGCGTAGGTCAAGCAGGATACGTCACCAACCTGAGAGATATGGATATCTCATAAGTGATCAGGGTGATGTATTACTCATGGATCAAGATGAGCCTGTGACCTACAAAGAGGCCATAACTGGTCCTGAGTCTGAGAAGTGGCTAGAAGCCATGAAATCTGAAATGGATTCCATGTACACAAACCAGGTTTGGACCTTGGTAGAACCTCCTATAGGAGTTAACCCTATAGGATGCAAGTGGGTCTTCAAGAAGAAGACTGACATGGATGGTAAGGTACATACCTATAAAGCAAGATTGGTTGCAAAAGGCTATAAACAAATTCATGGGGTTGACTATGATGAAACCTTTTCACCAGTTGCAATGCTTAAATCTGTTCGGATTTTACTTGCCATCGCTGCATATCATGATTATGAAATATGGCAGATGGATGTCAAAACTGCTTTCCTTAATGGGAATCTTCTTGAGGATGTGTACATGACACAACCTGAAGGATTTGACATACCACAAGATGCCCAAAAGATATGCAAGTTACAGCGATCAATCTATGGATTGAAGCAAGCTTCCAGAAGCTGGAATCTTCGTTTTGATGAAACCGTAAAACAATATGGATTCATCAAAAATGAAGATGAACCTTGTGTCTACAAGAAGGTTAGTGGGAGCATGATCGTGTTTCTGGTATTATATGTAGATGACATATTACTCATTGGAAACGATGTCCCTACCTTGCAACAAGTGAAAACTTGGTTAGGGAATTGTTTTTCTATGAAAGACCTAGGTGAAGCAGCCTATATATTAGGATTAGGATCTATAGAGATAGATCACAAAAACTGCTTGGCCTAAGTCAGAGTACATACATAGATAAAGTGTTGAGACGCTTTAATATGCATGATTCCAAGAAAGGATTCATACCTATGCAACATGGTCTGTGTTTATCAAAAACACAATCCCCTTCAACTAAGGAAGAAAGGGATCACATGAATAAGATTCCATATGCATCTGCAATAGGATCTATCATGTATGCCATGTTATGTACTCGACCAGATGTCTCGTATGCATTAAGTGCAACGAGTAGGTACCAATCTGATCCCGGTGATGCTCACTGGGTAGCTGTCAAGAATATCCTTAAGTACTTGAGAAGGACTAAGGATTCATTCTTGATATATGGAGGTCAGGAAGAGCTTGATGTAATTGGTTACACTGATGCTAGCTTCCAGACAGATAAGGATGATTTTAGATCATAATCTGGTTATGTGTTCTGTCTCAATGGTGGCGCTGTGAGCTGGAAAAGTTCAAAGCAAGAAACAGTTGCTGATTCTACAACTGAGGCCGAGTATATTGCTGCCTCAAATGCAGCAAAGGAAGCTGTTTGGATCAAGAAGTTCATTAGTGAACTTGGCATAGTCCCTAGCATTGTGGATCCCATTGGTTTATATTGTGATAACAATGGTGCTATCGCACAAGCTAAGGAGCCTAGATCTCACCAACGATCCAAACACATACTTAGGCGTTATCACCTCATTCGAGAGATAATCGATCGGGGAGATGTGAAGATATGCAGAGTACCTACACTTGACAATATCGCTGACCCATTAACAAAGCCTCTTGCGCAACAGAAGCATGATGGTCATACTAGATCTATGGGTATTAGGGGTATGCCTAATTGGCTCTAGTGCTAGTGGGAGATTGTTGGTGTAAGCCCTAGAGGCCAATACTTTTTGGTACTTGTATCAGATTATTCGTTTAATAATAAAAGGCATTTCTTTATTATGTTTGTCTTTCAGAATAATAAAGTCCCTAGAATAGTTAGTCTGTTTAATGAAATGTTAAGTGTGACTTAATCATGAGATCCCATTAAACATAAAGACATTATTCTTAAAATATCCGTAGTCAAGCTTTATTGCAAAGTGGGATAACATTAAAAGCATTGAGACTATTATGAAGATAGACTGATGATCACATCTCATGGATCATGGATAAAGAGTTATCAAGTCTTGACATAGGTATAAATATTAGGAGTAATATTTATACCGGATTGACCCGCTGTTGCACCCCAAAATTTGACCAACCGGGTCTCGCATTTGGCTCGATGTTTCGACGCACAACCGCATTCGCATCTGCATATTGCATACATTGCATTGTTCATTTGTTTTGATTTTATTAGGGATCACAGCTCCCGTCTCGTGTTTCAGGTGTTTTTAATCAGTAGAATCGATTTTTGGGATATTTCGGTGCCCGTTTATTTTTACCGATTATTTTTGTGTCGTTCGGTGCTCATTTTGTCCCTCTGGGAATTATCGGGATTTTTCTGGATTTTATAGAATTTTAATTAGATTTTAATATTTTTAAATCAATTTTTAGGATTTAATAGAATTTTAAATAGATTTTAATATTTTTAAATAAATTTTTAGCATTTTATAGAATTAAATAGATTTTTAAATTCATTTTAGAATTTAATAGGTTTTTAATTCCTTTAAGTAGATTTTAAATCATTTGTAGAAATCTTTTATAGATTTTAATATTTTTAGATAATATAGGATTTTTTAGAATATTAGTATATTTTTTAAATAGAATTTAAATAGAAATAATAATAATAAATGAATAGATTTTTCCTTATTAAAAAATAAATAGGTTTTATTTTCTTTTATAGAATAATAGATTTTTAGAATTTATTAGAGATTTTTTAGAGTTTTAATTAGGAGTTAATTTGATTTTTAGAGTTAATAGGGGTTTAGAGTTAATCTTCAGATTAGTGGGTTATTAGTAGTTAATTAGCATATTTTAATAATTGTTTTTCAGTTTTTTGTGAGTTTTATTCATTTTTTTTCGTTTTGGGCTTTATTCATCTTTGCAGGCCCAGATAGAGTTTTTGGTCCAAAAAAGAGTCAGCAATGGGTCCAACGTCCAACAATAATCCAATGCAATCCAGCGTTTTCCAGCTCCTTCTGGAAGGTTCTAGGAGAATCCAGCGAAATTCATCAATATATAACCAGTAGCCAGACACGTGTCTAGGGGAGGAAGGCCCCACTTTTCACTCCCATTCACAGCCACGTATCAGACCCTCCCTCTCTCTCAGCCACGCTGCCACCACGTGGCACGCATGCAGGGTGCTCCACTACCACGCGTCCTGCTCCACACGCTTCACCGTGAAACCACTCCGGCCGCCGTGCATGTACTCCGGCGACCGTCCCCTACCGGAAAACTCACCAGAACTCCCTCCAAACCCAGATCCCTTCATCTTCCTCCATCCAACCTTCATCCAACCTTCATCGCTACCACTAAACACCAGAAACCACCGTTGATCATACCGGAAAACTCATCATAACCACCGTCCTCTCCAGACGTTCATCAAAAACGATGAACCTTCATCTTTTTCCCCTCATCTCTAACATCAAATCCAGATCACCAGAAACGCCCTAAAAACTCATGAAGAAGAAAATAAACCTCCAGATTCTGTCAATCTTCAACAGATCAACAGGATATTCCACCTTCATCATCCTCATTTTTTCTCCAGAAGACGCACCAAGATTCAAGGTTTTCTAACTGCTTCAGCCTTCATCAGATTTATTCAGACGAACATTCATCATGCCTACAACGTTTTCAAGATTTAACAAGGTCTTCTACCAAACGCGAAACAACTCCAGATCCATTCAAAAAAAAAAATCCAATCCACAGCATTCATCATTTTCGTCAAAGAACAATCGCTCTTCTTTTTTCCAGATCTGCGCGCAAGAACTCCCTCAATCATCTTCGTGTTCTTCCAGATCTTCTATCAAGATCATCAACCACGCTTCCCCAGAAAGTACCAGGACCTCATCTTCTTCCCGTCCCCAAACAAGCTTTAGAAAGAGAGCGAGATCCACACAAGGCTTCAACTGTCACCACCATAGCTTGTTTGCAAAAAAATGGTCAAACGAAAAATGGAAGAAGGATTGTTTGATTGTGGATTCGGGTATGTTTGAAACGGAGAAGGAGAGTTCATGGAAGGTTGAAACGGAGACGGCGGCGCTGGGAAGAGGTTAGGGGAGGAGATTAGGGTTTTTGCAGATGGTGAGAGAGGGAAGAAGAAAGTGGGCCTCTGGGCCCAACTATTTTTTTGACCCTCACAATTTTTGGCTGAAACGGGCTTTGGGCCCTAATCCTTCTGGCTTACACACCCAGAATCACACCACACACCCCCTGCGTTCTGTTTGTGAGGAGGATTGGGCTGGGCCCATTTCAAATTCAGTTTCTTTATTTTATTTTTTCTGTTATACTCCCCCCTGTAACAACATACCCCCCAGCCCCATTTTCTTGTTTTTTCTTATTATATTGTGAAAAAAAAAAAATAGAAAATGAAAAGAAGAAATATATTTGAAAAAAAGAAAGAAAAAATAGAAAAAGAAAAAGAAGTATATTTGAAAAAGAATATAAAAAAAAGAAAAATAGAAAAATATTCAATAAGAAAATGGAGAAAGATATTTTTGAGAAAAGAAAAATAGGAGAAAAGAAAAGGAGAAAAAGGAGAAAAAATATTAAAAAGTAGTTTAATATTTTTAAGCATTTTCTTTTAGGATATTTTCATAGAGATTATTTTCCGACTTTTAGGTATAGCTTAGAGGCCCACTTGTTAGGGGGCTATTTTCACTCGATTTTTCAAGATAGAATAGGATAGCGTTTCCTAGGAGATTTATTTCGATATTCAACCCATTGTAATCATTTTTCAGAGATTAATAAAACGAGATTTGAGCTGTGGTCCGATAGTAGCCGAACTACAGCTGCTCTGATTCTTCGTACCAGACGAAGATATGTAGGCATAGGATGCGATATCCTAGCGAGCACACTAACGACTAACTTGTTGTTCTCTCGCGGCTGTGCGATCGAGACTTTCCCGCTGACGACTAAATTGAGTACCCTTTTTCTCTCTTGCCCCGTGCATTTGAGACTCAGCCATAGTTTTGACCATAGGTTCCCGACCCTGTGAAACCAGTTGTTTTTCTCACTGCTGTGTGAGAATGTTTGTTTAGCCGTAGTTAGTCTGAACTACGCAAGGCTCTGATCTTCCATTCAGTGGAAGTACGTAGGCACAAGACGCGAGGTCTTGGCGAGCCAATTTTCCCCGTAGTCCCGAACTACGTTGACTCTGACTTTCTCTCTTGAGAATACGTAGGCATAGAGTGCGATACTCTATCGAGTCAATTCCCTTCCGTTTAGATTTAGCAGCCGTAGATAGATTGTTTTGCATCCAGTAGACAGCCCAAGCAAGCGTGGATCCCGTCGAGTACGACGGACGTGAGGGGTGCTAATACCTTCCCCTTGCGTAACCGACTCCCGAACCCAGGCTATGGTTGCGATGACCATACCTTTTCCCCGTTTTTGCGAGGTTTACTTCGAGCGTTTCCTTTCCCGCCCGTGGGATAAATAACGCACGGTGGCGACTCTTCTGTCAGCCGGCGCCGATTTTCGCAGTAGCGACAGCTGGCGACTCTGCTGGGGATCCAACGTCCCCTGGCTGCTAAGGACTGCGATAGTTCTTATGCATGTGGGATCCAACGTCCCCTAAGAGAGAGTCAATCCTAGCGCTTGTTTGGGGCCTATTTATCGATATTATCTGTTGCTGTTGGGGTGTTACGGGTGTTCTATGATATTGAGAGATAAGCCGGACCTGGGCTTGGAGTGCACCTTAGACTTAGAGTAGAAATTAGTGGGTGCCCGCTTGCTTTGCCTTGCTTTGGTGTCCCATGAAATCTACACTCAGACGAGGTTCTGCTGGTTGGCCTCCTGTCCCTTCCTTTGGTTGGCGTGGGTTGCTGGTTAGTTGGATTGTCGACTCTGGGAACCGATCATTTGGAAGTTAGCTGAGTGAGGCCTCTTCAGGACTTGATGATGCCACTCCTTCTGGGAATCGTATCGTCAGTTCTGAAAGTCTGTGACGCTGACGACCGCATAGGATGCCGTACCTTGTCAGATATAGGTCCATACCTGTGAGTGGGGGGGTTTTTTTTGTGCAGGAAACTTGACTTCCAACCTACCCGTTATTTTGGTCCTCTTTTCAGAGAACGTCTCCGTCAGCAGCGCAGCAGTATTCAGATTTTGTGTGGGGGGCTGTGGTCCCATTGTTTGCTGCATTTTGCATATCATATGCATATCAGTGTTGCATTGCATATCATCCTCCAGCTAGCCAGAGTTCTGATCCAGCCTTTGTTTCCTGAAGGTGATTACCCGGAGTTTGGATTGAGCAACTGTTGATTGTCAGAAGACCGACCCAGGGTTTGAGTAGATTTGAGCAGAATCAAGTGTCGAAGTCAGCTGAAGATTATTGGTAGCCATGTCTGAAGGCAATTTCCAGTCTCCTAACACTTTGACAGGGTTCACTATGGCGTCCAACCCTCTGTATGATTCCATGGAAGACTTCCCGCAAGTGAACAACGTCGCTGCAGACCAAGTTGTACAGCCTTCTGTTGAGAACCGAGATCGACATGAGCAGTTTGTTGCCCAGAATGAGCGTCCTCCTCCTGCCGACAATCAAGGTGTTGCTTTCCCTGTGATGAATTACCGAAGAGATATTCCAGCAGCTGGGATGGTAGATCCAAGAGCCCTTGACGAAGCTAGAAGAGTCCGAGTGTTGGAAGAGCAAATGAAAGCTTTGAAAGCCAAAGATGCTGTCAACCTAGATGCTGTAGGCATGTGTTTGGTTCCTGACCTGGTGTTGCCTTACAAGTTCAAAGTGCCGAAATTTGAGAAGTACACGGGAGATAGCTGTCCGAAGCTGCATTTGATGATGTTTTGTCGAAGAATGACTGCGTTTGCGCGAAATGACAAGTTGATGATCCATTGCTTTCAAGATAGTCTGACTGGGGCATCTTTGAGGTGGTATATGCAGTTGGAGAGGAATCAGATTCAATCATGGACGGATTTAGCCAGAGCTTTTCTGAAGCAGTACGATTACAACCTAGACATTGCTCCTTATCGCATGCATTTGCAAGAGTTGTCTCAAGAGATCAATGAACCGATCAGGAGATATGCTCAGAGATGGAGAGAATTTGCCGCTAGAGTGCGTCCCCCGCTGTTAGACCAAGAGCTGGCAAGCATGTTTGTAGATTCCCTACAATATCCGTACTTCAAAAGGTTGCTCGGAGTTCCGGCAAGTTTCTCTGACGTGGTAGCATTGGGAGAACGCCTTGAGTACTCCATAAGAATGGGGAAAATTCAGATTACTTCATATGATCAAGCTGGTGAAACTGAATACCCTTGTGACTATCAGAGTGAAGAAGAAGTGGTGATCAACTCAGTCATGCCAAAGATTGAATATCCTCAAAGCGAATCAGTGAATTTTGTTGGTTCATCATCTTATCAGAGATCAGTACCTCCCGTGGCTTGTTATACTGAGCAGACAGCCGTCCCTGGGGCACCATATCAGGAATCTTATGTCGCTTCCATTGCAAATCAGCGAACTCGTGACCGAGGTTATCAGAATCAGCGTCAGAATCAGAGCAGATCTCGCAACAACTTGGAACGAAGAAAAGCTCCTTTTCATCCAGTGCCGATACCGTATAGCCAGTTGCTACCATCTTTGATTCAGAAGTCTTTGGTGGAGCCGAAAGCTCTTAAGCCAGTTCCAGAACCTTACCCTCCTGGGTATAATCCTCAAGTGCAGTGTGGTTATCATGGTGGCTCTCCAGGGCATTCGACGGAAGATTGTAAAGCATTTCAGGCGAAGGTACAGCAGTTGATTGATCAGGATCGCATTTCCTTTCGAGAAGGGTTTCTGTTTGTTCATCCCTAACCGCTCAGCTGTCTAAGCTCATAGATTCAGAAGGGCATTCCCCAGCATAAGCCAGTGGTTCAGACAGGCAGGCGCCTCAGCATTGGCAGTCCTCAAGCTTTTATATCATTTGCATCTGTAGTTTCTTTTTCTGTTAGTTGCTACCTGCGTTTAACATTGTATGTTTTGAATGGTGATAATAATAAAGTGACTATGCATTTTTCTGAATTAATCATGTCGCTGTCGCTCATTTATTGCATTGCACTGACACTTGCATTTTATTCACTCCACTTTTTCGCTGTGACTAGCAAAGTTAGGAGGGAGGATGACGAAACTGAAACTCATAACCAATGATTGTATGCTTTCAGATAAGACCGTACCGATGACGTACAAGGCATTGTTTCAAATTCCCCAAACACTGGAGATATAAGGAGTTAGTCCCTTGTTAACCACTTCGAGCCAGGAAGTAGAAGTTTTTTCGGACTTATAAACCCTCACATCTTAACCCGGGGCAGGGTAGTTGTCAGTTAGCTTGACCAAGCATTCAAGTCTTGCAGAGGAGTGTTGTCTTTCAGGGACCAATCAGTTTATACCTTCAAAAGGTCAAATCTCACCAATCAGGAGTGAGACAGTTACAATCCTTTCGGAGCAATCAAGACAACCAGTGTCGCACGACTTTGTTCCAAAAGAAAGAAAGAAAGAAAGCCCGCTAAGTAAAAAGAAAGAAAAGCTGGAAAGCTAAATACTTAGGCAAAAATTAGGGCATCCCGCTGGACTTCAAAAAAGAAATCGGAAAAATCGAAAAGAACTCAAAATGAGTCAGTCCAGGCAAAAGTTAGGGAATCAAAAGAATGAAAAAGAAGGGATCAAAAAGAAAATTTTTCCAGCAAATCACAAAGTCGTGTACACAGACACCGAAAGCGAAGAAGGAGTAGCTATCACTCTAGAAAAGCTTGTGAATTCCTTAACCGTGGTTCTTACCATTCAACATACTTCTCGAAGAGGCGAGTGCTTGTGCCAGGTTAACTGAACCTTAGGATCGGAGATCATCACGTAGAAGGGGTGGGTACAAATCAAAATTTGAGCCAAATATCCTTTGTTTCACGAACCGTGAACCCGACCACGATACAACCCTCAAAAGACCTAATTGAGGTAGGGTAAGTCTGAAGCGCATTACGATAAGGTTGAGTAACCTGACTCCTTCTTGACTTGCTAGTCATATCTTGTTGTATTTTCACTGACCACGTAAGCACTGCGTTTGAACTTTGATTCATTCGTCACTCTCAATCATGCATATAAATGAGTGACAGCTCAAATTTTTTCAAAATCTGCATAACCATTGCATTAAGATTACCATTCGTAGACAGACAATTCTAATTGCAGGTTAGTAGTTGACATGAAGGAAATTCCAGCAGAAATAATCGAATAGGACTGAGTAATCCAGCAGTCTGAACCAGAATGGTGAATGTTGTGAAGCCTTGTGAATCAGGGGCATTATCTTCCAGTAAGTTCAGTATCAGTCAGTCTGAGGACAAGTCCCGAAGTTCCAGTTGAGCAGGGGCAGTTCATTTGAGAAGTAGTTGATCAGGAGGAGTCTTCTCGGGAGCCAGTCAGGGGCAATTATGCAGAGCGCTGAGATTTGAAAGCAGATACTTCCAATGGATAATCAGATCGGGTTGAGTCGCTCATCGCTCATTCAGGGGCAAGTCATCGCAGAGAATGTTGAAATCAACTGGGTTGTTAGGTGTTTAATTGGAGATTGAATTCTTTTGTCGTACAGATACCGGGGCAAATATTCTCGAAGTCTTCTCGTAGCAAGCTGTTCAGAACAATATTCCCAAGAGTTAGATTGGGGCAAGGTGAATTGTACTGGGGCAGGTTGTGCACGCCAGTCTCTTATCCCCCAGCTGAGAGTATTGGGGCAAGTCATTCAAATCAGTTTGTTTATCCCCAGCCAGAGTTGAGTATCGGGGAATCATGTCAATACCCTTATCGAAAACCTTTCAAATAAGAAGATCTTGTTGTCGTTGGATCATTATCCTGCAGTTCAAACCTGTTGCGTGTCAGTAACCAGTCGTTTCCAAAGTCCAGTTCTCGCCTGGCAAATCGGTAACCAGTTCTCATCTGGCCCACCTTCCGTAAGCATCAGTTCTCGTCCTGGTGCAGTTTATTGTAAGCATCAGTTCCCGTCCTGGTGCAGTTTATTGTAAGCAGCAGTTCCCGTCCTGGTGCAGTTTATTGGTAACCAATTCTCGTTTGGTCACCGTTTCTTCAAGCGTTATACCAGTTCTCGCCTGGTGTACGTTAGCTTTCAATCAGTTCCCGCCTGGTTGTCTATACCTCAGTCTGTTACCCAGTCAGTCCCATCTGATGTTCAAAAACACAAAAACAAAAATCAATTTTCCTAACCTATTTTCCTATCAGTTCTCGCCTGATAGTCTACCTTTGAATGCTCGTTCTCGTCTAGTATTTTTTCATTCCACTGTGTACATAGTCCATGTTTATTCTAAACCAGAAAAACGAAAAAACCTAAAGGTATCTGACACAATATTTCCCAATGACTCGCATGTCGTCATGTTCCCCGATACGAAGCTCGACAGATACAGCGCTCCGAGTAATGTTTGAATCCCTTGTGGATGTTGTGCCACTCTTCAGCAGATGAAAGTTGCTTATTATCCCCGGAAGAGTCGAGATTGTCTTTTACCCCGTATCAGAGTGGGATCAGAAGTATCTTCAGCAGATTAAGATTAATATCCTTGATAGTATGAGCATTTCCAGCAGTGTGCTGCGCGTAATCAACCTCAGTTTGGGTCAATCCCCGCAGAGCGCAATCAGTTGCCAATGGTTTGAAGAAAGCATCCCCGAGCAGAGTTGTCTTTCTTTCCCCAGTGAAGTCGTCAAGCAGGGTTGCCTTTTCATTTCTCCAGCAGGGCAGTTATCCCCAGCGGATTTGATTTCTCGTTTCCAGCATTTATTTTGCTGAGATGGTTCTGTGACTTCAGGTCATCCCCAGTAGAGTTGACATTATCTTCGGCATTTATTTTGCCAAGTGGTTTTCAGACCTGGTGTTCTCTGGCAGCTCGAGCATGCATTAGCATTTGCATATATAGTCATAGCATTTATACAAGCATATAGCATATCCATGCCGTCTAGGCATTGCATTTTCAAACAGAACACATAACATTTACATGTCATATAGGGCATGGCATCATTATCAAGCATACGCATGTCGAAACATAGACCAAGATGGTTACCTATTGGATTTCGAATTTGTTCACCTGCAGAGTTGTGTGGTTCAGCTTCTCGACTTCCTCAGCGGAGTGATTCTTCATTTGATTGTTACGTCAGCATCGGAAAAAAAACAACAACAACAACAACAACAAAGATTGACATATACCAGACTTCTGAAGCTGCCCCCTTTGTCAAAACAGGTGCAAGGCAGTTCCATTCAGAATCCTCAGGAGAATTGTCCTCAACTTCGCAATGAACTGTGAGTTGACCAGATTTGATCCCATGAGAGAGATGGGAATCAAAGTGTTTGCTTTATGAAGCATTTATTTCAATACTTGTGGCGTCACACAGGTGTTGAAGAGAAGAAGAAAATTTTATCAGAAAATTGACCAGATGTTGCCGTTACAACCAAACTTCAGTTTATCGGAAGCTATTCCTCAAGCAGCTTTGCAGTATATTCTTGCGGTTGGCAAATTTCAGGGTTCCATTTGTATTCAACCGTCATCTACCTTGAATGTCTGAAGGCTAAGCGCTCTTCATCCACTCAGGTCGAAGTCGCTTGAATAGGGGCAGCTGTTGCACCCCAAAATTTGACCAACCGGGTCTCGCATTTGGCTCGATGTTTCGACGCACAACCGCATTCGCATCTGCATATTGCATACATTGCATTGTTCATTTGTTTTGATTTTATTAGGGATCACAGCTCCCGTCTCGTGTTTCAGGTGTTTTTAATCAGTAGAATCGATTTTTGGGATATTTCGGTGCCCGTTTATTTTTACCGATTATTTTTGTGTCGTTCGGTGCTCATTTTGTCCCTCTGGGAATTATCGGGATTTTTCTGGATTTTATAGAATTTTAATTAGATTTTAATATTTTTAAATCAATTTTTAGGATTTAATAGAATTTTAAATAGATTTTAATATTTTTAAATAAATTTTTAGCATTTTATAGAATTAAATAGATTTTTAAATTCATTTTAGAATTTAATAGGTTTTTAATTCCTTTAAGTAGATTTTAAATCATTTGTAGAAATCTTTTATAGATTTTAATATTTTTAGATAATATAGGATTTTTTAGAATATTAGTATATTTTTTAAATAGAATTTAAATAGAAATAATAATAATAAATGAATAGATTTTTCCTTATTAAAAAATAAATAGGTTTTATTTTCTTTTATAGAATAATAGATTTTTAGAATTTATTAGAGATTTTTTAGAGTTTTAATTAGGAGTTAATTTGATTTTTAGAGTTAATAGGGGTTTAGAGTTAATCTTCAGATTAGTGGGTTATTAGTAGTTAATTAGCATATTTTAATAATTGTTTTTCAGTTTTTTGTGAGTTTTATTCATTTTTTTTCGTTTTGGGCTTTATTCATCTTTGCAGGCCCAGATAGAGTTTTTGGTCCAAAAAAGAGTCAGCAATGGGTCCAACGTCCAACAATAATCCAATGCAATCCAGCGTTTTCCAGCTCCTTCTGGAAGGTTCTAGGAGAATCCAGCGAAATTCATCAATATATAACCAGTAGCCAGACACGTGTCTAGGGGAGGAAGGCCCCACTTTTCACTCCCATTCACAGCCACGTATCAGACCCTCCCTCTCTCTCAGCCACGCTGCCACCACGTGGCACGCATGCAGGGTGCTCCACTACCACGCGTCCTGCTCCACACGCTTCACCGTGAAACCACTCCGGCCGCCGTGCATGTACTCCGGCGACCGTCCCCTACCGGAAAACTCACCAGAACTCCCTCCAAACCCAGATCCCTTCATCTTCCTCCATCCAACCTTCATCCAACCTTCATCGCTACCACTAAACACCAGAAACCACCGTTGATCATACCGGAAAACTCATCATAACCACCGTCCTCTCCAGACGTTCATCAAAAACGATGAACCTTCATCTTTTTCCCCTCATCTCTAACATCAAATCCAGATCACCAGAAACGCCCTAAAAACTCATGAAGAAGAAAATAAACCTCCAGATTCTGTCAATCTTCAACAGATCAACAGGATATTCCACCTTCATCATCCTCATTTTTTCTCCAGAAGACGCACCAAGATTCAAGGTTTTCTAACTGCTTCAGCCTTCATCAGATTTATTCAGACGAACATTCATCATGCCTACAACGTTTTCAAGATTTAACAAGGTCTTCTACCAAACGCGAAACAACTCCAGATCCATTCAAAAAAAAAAATCCAATCCACAGCATTCATCATTTTCGTCAAAGAACAATCGCTCTTCTTTTTTCCAGATCTGCGCGCAAGAACTCCCTCAATCATCTTCGTGTTCTTCCAGATCTTCTATCAAGATCATCAACCACGCTTCCCCAGAAAGTACCAGGACCTCATCTTCTTCCCGTCCCCAAACAAGCTTTAGAAAGAGAGCGAGATCCACACAAGGCTTCAACTGTCACCACCATAGCTTGTTTGCAAAAAAATGGTCAAACGAAAAATGGAAGAAGGATTGTTTGATTGTGGATTCGGGTATGTTTGAAACGGAGAAGGAGAGTTCATGGAAGGTTGAAACGGAGACGGCGGCGCTGGGAAGAGGTTAGGGGAGGAGATTAGGGTTTTTGCAGATGGTGAGAGAGGGAAGAAGAAAGTGGGCCTCTGGGCCCAACTATTTTTTTGACCCTCACAATTTTTGGCTGAAACGGGCTTTGGGCCCTAATCCTTCTGGCTTACACACCCAGAATCACACCACACACCCCCTGCGTTCTGTTTGTGAGGAGGATTGGGCTGGGCCCATTTCAAATTCAGTTTCTTTATTTTATTTTTTCTGTTATACTCCCCCCTGTAACAACATACCCCCCAGCCCCATTTTCTTGTTTTTTCTTATTATATTGTGAAAAAAAAAAAATAGAAAATGAAAAGAAGAAATATATTTGAAAAAAAGAAAGAAAAAATAGAAAAAGAAAAAGAAGTATATTTGAAAAAGAATATAAAAAAAAGAAAAATAGAAAAATATTCAATAAGAAAATGGAGAAAGATATTTTTGAGAAAAGAAAAATAGGAGAAAAGAAAAGGAGAAAAAGGAGAAAAAATATTAAAAAGTAGTTTAATATTTTTAAGCATTTTCTTTTAGGATATTTTCATAGAGATTATTTTCCGACTTTTAGGTATAGCTTAGAGGCCCACTTGTTAGGGGGCTATTTTCACTCGATTTTTCAAGATAGAATAGGATAGCGTTTCCTAGGAGATTTATTTCGATATTCAACCCATTGTAATCATTTTTCAGAGATTAATAAAACGAGATTTGAGCTGTGGTCCGATAGTAGCCGAACTACAGCTGCTCTGATTCTTCGTACCAGACGAAGATATGTAGGCATAGGATGCGATATCCTAGCGAGCACACTAACGACTAACTTGTTGTTCTCTCGCGGCTGTGCGATCGAGACTTTCCCGCTGACGACTAAATTGAGTACCCTTTTTCTCTCTTGCCCCGTGCATTTGAGACTCAGCCATAGTTTTGACCATAGGTTCCCGACCCTGTGAAACCAGTTGTTTTTCTCACTGCTGTGTGAGAATGTTTGTTTAGCCGTAGTTAGTCTGAACTACGCAAGGCTCTGATCTTCCATTCAGTGGAAGTACGTAGGCACAAGACGCGAGGTCTTGGCGAGCCAATTTTCCCCGTAGTCCCGAACTACGTTGACTCTGACTTTCTCTCTTGAGAATACGTAGGCATAGAGTGCGATACTCTATCGAGTCAATTCCCTTCCGTTTAGATTTAGCAGCCGTAGATAGATTGTTTTGCATCCAGTAGACAGCCCAAGCAAGCGTGGATCCCGTCGAGTACGACGGACGTGAGGGGTGCTAATACCTTCCCCTTGCGTAACCGACTCCCGAACCCAGGCTATGGTTGCGATGACCATACCTTTTCCCCGTTTTTGCGAGGTTTACTTCGAGCGTTTCCTTTCCCGCCCGTGGGATAAATAACGCACGGTGGCGACTCTTCTGTCAGCCGGCGCCGATTTTCGCAGTAGCGACAGCCGCTATGAGAATACTACATAGTATGTTATGCAAAGTGTCATAAGTTATTCTCATGGTGATAATGGTGTATTACCACCCTTCGACCTGAAACCACTATGGACCCTAGATGTAGAGTCGGGTGCTTTATTGCTGATCAAACATTATCCGTAACTGGATGATCATAAAGACAGTTGATGGGCACTCCACGAAGCATGTTGAGGGACATGAGTGTCCTAGATGGAATTTGCCAATCCTGCATAACAGGAGAAATGTCTAAGGGCCCAATATTGAACTGGACAAGGATGACACAGTGTATGCCTTGTGTTCAATATAGACATAGGGGCAAAAGGGTAATTGTACAAACATATATTATCACGAAAAAGGTTTTGTCAGATCACATGACATTTTCGTGACTTGGGTAGCAGTGATGTGTTGCTAGATACCGCTTACTGTTTATTATGTTAAATATATATAATTTAATATAATTACCAACGTTACGAAATCCTACAGGGTCACACACATAAGGACAGTTTGATGAGAGATAGAGAAATCAAAGGAACACCGTAAGGTACGGTGCACTTAAGTGAAAAATAGAAATTCGGATAATATAATAATAATTATTGTTATTTTATAATGGTTATAAAATAATAATAAAATAAATATATTTATTATAATAATAATAGTTATTATAATAATATATAATATTATTATGGATCATGTGAATTAGGGTTTTAGCCCGCAGCCCACAAGAGAGTCTATAAAAGGAACCCTTGTGATGAAGCTTTCACTTGATGCAATTTCGTTTTTGATTCTCTTTTCTCACTCAAATAATTCCGTTCGTAAGCAGCTAGCACTGTGACCGAAAGCTGTTCGTGTGGACTGAGTAGAGGCGTTGCACTTCATCAACGCTTGTGATTGCTGCATCAAAGATCTGAATCGCCACAAAGAGGTAACGATTCTATCACTGACCATGCTCATTCGTGAGGATCACTAAAGGAAAATTTTTGTTTTCCGCTGCGTTTAGATCGCAATTTTCCTTCAATAACTTGTTATGATGGTTTTGAATTGCTATTTTCTTAACTAGATCAAATATTTTCATTTGTTAGATACTAAACTTTGAATGCAGATCTAGGTTTAACATTCAAATATATTTTCGATACTTAGTATTGTTGTATCAGCTAAATAGATGAGAAATCATCTATTAAGCAATACAACTTATTTCACATTGTTTTTAGACATAAACAATAGATGCCGAGAGATAAATGATAATATTAATCGATGGATAAGAATATACATAACTAATTAGGAGAATAAGATATGATGATGAATCTAATGTCGAACGATCTTAACTTGATTTGTTAAATCTTATTTTCATTTTCTGTTATTTTAACCTAGTTATCAATAATTAAACTTTTCAAACAAAGTTACTTAAAATTGTAGAAATTATTAAACAACTTTTTAATATTACACAAGTATCTGTGGATACAACACAAATAAATACTTACAATATTTTGTTGTTGTGTTGTAACCCAACAAAATGGCGTTGTTTATATGGACTGGCGTTTAGATATTGAAAGTATTGCAATAATTTTTAGAGAATTTCTTTTTCCACCCAAGATGTTTCTTATGCACCATGTGAATTTCCACATATACCCCTTGGTTTTGGAGATATATCTTTGAGCGCACCTTTTGCATACTCGACAAAGGCTATTCTAAGTTACGCCCCATACACTGGGTTAGTTTTATTATGGAGATATATCTCTGGAACATTGTAAGAAAAATATTTTAATTGTTCAGTTAAGTAGATAGCGCAAAGTTTGGATGCACTATTGTGAAAATATATGGTCTCCCATGTGCTTGTACTATTGCTAAAAAGTTGAAACTTGGTGAACCAATAAGAACGGACGAGGGTTAGTCTCATTGGAAAAGACTTAGGCTTGATGATGATGGATGCATGGATGACGGGAAATCAAATATATCTATTTTGACTGAATGGGAAGTGATACAAGAGATATTTTCGAAGTCCAGTGACAACATAAAACTCCGCATCAAAGAAAAATTGACGAAGATTTTCTATCCTGAAACCACCGACATGAAACCGCCTTCTCAACCGGTAAAAACAAAAGGTGCTCCAAAGAAAATGAAGCCTACACTGAATGACAACTCGACCACACACTCTCCTTCATATTTTGAACACGTTGACAAAGTTTTTCTCGACTCACGACTCCAAAATCTCAAAAAGGTGTTGTGAAAGCAGTCTGCATTATCAAACCACCGTCGACGCCGATTCCACGAAAGATTCTATTCATTGACGAGATGTCGATTTTTATGCACAAATATATCGAGTTGATCGTCAATGTTGTAGGGACGGTAATTGCGGTTACTAAGCCGTGTCAGCTTTACTCGGTAAAGGAGAAGATATTCATGCACTTGTCCTACATCAATGATCTGCTGTCGCGCGCGGATTAGAACCGAGTGATTTGAAAAGTCGTAGTAACGCGACAGTAACTCGGATATCAATTCACAAGAATTCTTATTTATAAAATATCCAATTGAAAACGATTATGGGGGGGGGGGGTTTGGTTTAATTTATGATTCGATTACGAAAATAAGCAGTAAAAAATAAGTGATTTTGAAATAAGTGATTAAAATAGGTAAATCTACCGATTCGACTCCCAACTTATCACTGGTCATTACAATTCCAATTCCCAAGCTGTTCCGATCCCTATTCGATTGCAATATTGTCAAACAAGCGTCAAAAATACCATACGACTTATAGTCTTAATTACCGAATTAAGCTAACGGTTAAAGATGACACAAACTAACGAAAAAGCTAAGTTAATCCGCGATTAAGTTAAGGAATATTGGTCGATCGGATTAAATCCAATTTATCTTATAATAACGAATTAAGCAAACGAAGTTATAAAACAAATTGGAACAGGATTAAATTAAATCGAAATTAAAATAAACCTCAAAGGATTACAGGATTCGAAACCGGCAGATTTTCCCTCGTGATTAGTTCGCCATGGAATGTGCGAAAACAAAATAAAATTCATAAAAGCTAGGGTAGCCGTCACTATAGCACGGCAGCAACCTTATAAACAGAATAAGGTTTGCATTACACACTCAACTGGGTCAGAAACCTAAACCAGGCCCAAGAGGGAAAAGCAACTAAATTATTACAATCAGAACTTCAACGAATTATTCGAGACTCAATAAATTCGAATCAGCTTCTTTGTGAAACATGAAAGTTGTAGATAATTTTCTTAGCTTTCCAGCGACTGGTAGAACATCTCGACACGATTCCTGTAGCTCCAGTTATGAATTTTTTATTAAAAACTGTTAGTGCTGAAAATAACAAACAAAAATCAAATAAGGCTGAAAATAAATTGAATTGTAAAAACATCCTAAAATAGTAAATTAAACAAACTAAACTATAGAAATGCTTAAGTCTAAACATAGAGGAAGGTGCATCAAAATGCATTTATCAATCAACTTATCCAAAAGTTGAAGATGCATAAGTAATCGTACACGCGGTTGTACAGAAACAAATAAAAATTCAATGCAGTTTAGGAGTATCTTGTTCCTTGCTTGATCGGTCTGGAACCTAATGCAAAATTCATGAGCTTCCATAATATGAGTCACCTAATATCATGTGCATATGATAGAGTGTGTATTGACCTAACATGCTACGATTTTTCGGAAACCTTTTGGACTTGTGATCCAACATGTTAAGAATAAAGGGATTAAAAGGATAAAGTTTTAAGAGATATTAAAAAGACTCAAATTAAATTTTCGTTCTAATACTTCTCATATTAATTCTTTTCTATGACATTTATTTTTTCTTTCGTTGTTTCAATACACTTAACATTTTCACAATTATATATATATGCTGATATTTAAAATTTTAAAAATTGATTTGAAATTTAAGGTTTGATCTTGTTGCTCAAATTTCTATAAAATGATGCTATTGTAATCTAAAATCAATTAAGGAAAGTAAAACTTATCTTAAAATTTTAAAATTATATAAAATTTAGATTTTTTTTATTGATAATTTAATTTTAAATTTAATCTAAAATTAAGAATTTTATTTTTAATTTAGAAACTTAAATGTTATGAATTTTAATTAATCTAACAAACATATTGATACATCACCAAAAGTTTAATTTATAAAAACAAAAGAATGCTAGATGAATCAATTAATAGTGTGTGTTTTATATTATTTTTAATTCAATTCATTCATTATTTGTGTATTAGTTATTGTGTTTTACACCCACTTTAATTTTATTATTATCATGAAAATTCATTTATTCTTGTTCTTAATGCACTATATATGACTCTTAGTCTCATGAATGTTATGTGAAAATATCTAATATATGTTTGAAGTTAAAAAAGTGACTGTAAATATTTACAGTTAAAACAATTTTATCAACTCTCTTTAAAAATTTCTAACCACTGTAATATTTTTTAATAGATATCTATTGGTTGACAAATAATTATTTTAATTAATCACTAAGGTTTATAATATTCTGTTTTTTTAAAAAAGATTCACTTGGTTTAATGTATGGGTCATGTGTATTCTCAAAGATTATTTGTGTAACGAATAAAATCTTTCTTGAATTAAATCTTCTTAAGATATTTTTGGTGTTTGTTCTCTTTGTTTCTTTTCTCTCTTTATATTTAATATATTAACTTTAGCCTTTGCAGAAGAAAAAAAACGGAAAATAAAATCAATATTATTATTTTTTGGTCTCCCATTTATTTTCAAATCTTTTCTTTCTCTCTTTTTCTTTATTTCTACCTTTTACTTCCATGCATATAAAATAACACATTCTTTCAATCTAATTGAAAAAGGTAATCCTGTTTGTGTTCATAATTCAATTTTTCTTAATTTTACAAATTCTCATAATTTTACGTACTCTAAAGAAGATTGAATGTATAATTTATAATTATATTTACAAAGAAGTCAGATTTGTTGTTTTTTCTTTATTATAATCAACTTTTTTGGAATATATTTGTCCTTCTTATTTTTCCACTTTTAAACATTTTTTTATTAATAAAATTATGAGATTATTGGTCCAACCACAAGATAATTAATTAAATTAACCATTGAATAAAATTAAATTGAATGACTCGGTCATAAAACTAATTTTCTATAAAATATCTTACTCGTATTAAATGTAATTGAAGGGATGAATCAATTTTTAAATTTTTGAAAGAGTAACAGCATTAATAAAATATGTAAAAACATAACTAGAGAAATTAATATAATTTCATAAATTCCTATTTCAAATTAAACTCATTCCCTAACATAATCAGCTAAATTTTTTCTACATTTTTTTTTCTTTTTCAATTTAATATCGTAAATATATAAACATAGATGTATAATAAACGTTTTATATGTCTATTTAAGATAATTAAAAATATACAATAAATTAATTGTATTTAATTTTTCTTGCGTGGTTTGTTGGATAGAACAACGAAACCATAAGATAAACTAATACTATATTTGAATTCAAA
Source organism: Lathyrus sativus (assembly GCA_963859935.3). NCBI lineage: Eukaryota > Viridiplantae > Streptophyta > Magnoliopsida > Fabales > Fabaceae > Lathyrus > Lathyrus sativus. The sequence goes on from OZ012735.1 coordinate 208,607,149, forward strand.
TTACTACCTCCAATATTAAATTTTAATGTGGAATTCACCTATAATTTTAATGTGATGGATTACCAAATGCATACTAAGCAAAACAACTATTTCCACATAGCCACGCTGCTATTTTACCGGTTCAAACGTCTTCCCAAATTAATAAAGAAAGATATATTCTATAGTAATATGACTCAACCAAGGTGACAATTCGTCAGGTCACGTGAGTAGAAAATATTTAATACATGTATTAAAAATTCATCGTTGATCGAAAGGAAACAAAACGGTTTGAATTATTTTGATTAAATTTTCAAATAATAAAACAAAGTTATTGCTTCAAATTATGCATGAGAAATAAAAGTCGCTAAGTTATCATGTGCTAAGATAGTATAAAATTATCAGTGACCAACAAAATGTATGTACCAGAAACAAATGTCATGGATACAATCAATAACATTATGACTCGGTCAGGGTTGACAGTTAAAAATTTGATAATTAATTAATATATATTTTAAAATTCAATTGTTGAAAACTGATTCAGAGCTATTAGGCGAGCTAAATACCTCACTGGGCGAGGACACTAGAACAAAAATCTATAAATAGAGTTCTCATACAGTTCAACCTTCATTCATTGATTTCAAAATCCACTATTTACATAGTTTTGAAGTTCTCTAACAACAAGAGAAAATTATGGTTACTAATTTTCCAAAACAGATACTGAAGAATCGAAGGTGAATGCCTCTATGCAATTTAGAAATCGTTCGGGATGTTTTTCATTTCTTTCTTCTTGTAAAGTTACTGGGAGTAAGTGGAGCTAAATTCTCTTTTATTGGGATTAGATGTTATTATCCAAACACTCGCGTATTAATCTTGATCATGACATTAAATATGTTATAGTTATTCATTAATATTGATTATTATCTTTTTTCCTAATGCTTGTTATGAATTAACTGGTTATAACTTGTTATGATGGTTTTGAATTGCTATTTTCTTAACTAGATCAAATATTTTCATTTGTTAGATACTAAACTTTGAATGCAGATCTAGGTTTAACATTCAAATATATTTTCGATACTTAGTATTGTTGTATCAGCTAAATAGATGAGAAATCATCTATTAAGCAATACAACTTATTTCACATTGTTTTTAGACATAAACAATAGATGCCGAGAGATAAATGATAATATTAATCGATGGATAAGAATATACATAACTAATTAGGAGAATAAGATATGATGATGAATCTAATGTCGAACGATCTTAACTTGATTTGTTAAATCTTATTTTCATTTTCTGTTATTTTAACCTAGTTATCAATAATTAAACTTTTCAAACAAAGTTACTTAAAATTGTAGAAATTATTAAACAACTTTTTAATATTACACAAGTATTTGTGGATACAACACAAATAAATACTTACAATATTTTGTTGTTGTGTTGTAACCCAACAAAATGGCGTTGTTTATATGGACTGGCGTTTAGATATTGAAAGTATTGCAATAATTTTTAGAGAATTTCTTTTTCCACCCAAGATGTTTCTTATGCACCATGTGAATTTCCACATATACCCCTTGGTTTTGGAGATATATCTTTGAGCGCACCTTTTGCATACTCGACAAAGGCTATTCTAAGTTACGCCCCATACACTGGGTTAGTTTTATTATGGAGATATATCTCTGGAACATTGTAAGAAAAATATTTTAATTGTTCAGTTAAGTAGATAGCGCAAAGTTTGGATGCACTATTGTGAAAATATATGGTCTCCCATGTGCTTGTACTATTGCTAAAAAGTTGAAACTTGGTGAACCAATAAGAACGGACGAGGGTTAGTCTCATTGGAAAAGACTTAGGCTTGATGATGATGGATGCATGGATGACGGGAAATCAAATATATCTATTTTGACTGAATGGGAAGTGATACAAGAGATATTTTCGAAGTCCAGTGACAACATAAAACTCCGCATCAAAGAAAAATTGACGAAGATTTTCTATCCTGAAACCACCGACATGAAACCGCCTTCTCAACCGGTAAAAACAAAAGGTGCTCCAAAGAAAATGAAGCCTACACTGAATGACAACTCGACCACACACTCTCCTTCATATTTTGAACACGTTGACAAAGTTTTTCTCGACTCACGACTCCAAAATCTCAAAAAGGTGTTGTGAAAGCAGTCTGCATTATCAAACCACCGTCGACGCCGATTCCACGAAAGATTCTATTCATTGACGAGATGTCGATTTTTATGCACAAATATATCGAGTTGATCGTCAATGTTGTAGGGACGGTAATTGCGGTTACTAAGCCGTGTCAGCTTTACTCGGTAAAGGAGAAGATATTCATGCACTTGTCCTACATCAATGATCTGCTGTCGCGCGCGGATTAGAACCGAGTGATTTGAAAAGTCGTAGTAACGCGACAGTAACTCGGATATCAATTCACAAGAATTCTTATTTATAAAATATCCAATTGAAAACGATTATGGGGGGGGGTTTGGTTTAATTTATGATTCGATTACGAAAATAAGCAGTAAAAAATAAGTGATTTTGAAATAAGTGATTAAAATAGGTAAATCTACCGATTCGACTCCCAACTTATCACTAGTCATTACAATTCCAATTCCCAAGCTGTTCCGATCCCTATTCGATTGCAATATTGTCAAACAAGCGTCAAAAATACCATACGACTTATAGTCTTAATTACCGAATTAAGCTAACGGTTAAAGATGACACAAACTAACGAAAAAGCTAAGTTAATCCGCGATTAAGTTAAGGAATATTGGTCGATCGGATTAAATCCAATTTATCTTATAATAACGAATTAAGCAAACGAAGTTATAAAACAAATTGGAACAGGATTAAATTAAATCGAAATTAAAATAAACCTCAAAGGATTACAGGATTCGAAACCGGCAGATTTTCCCTCGTGATTAGTTCGCCATGGAATGTGCGAAAACAAAATAAAATTCATAAAAGCTAGGGTAGCCGTCACTATAGCACGGCAGCAACCTTATAAACAGAATAAGGTTTGCATTACACACTCAACTGGGTCAGAAACCTAAACCAGGCCCAAGAGGGAAAAGCAACTAAATTATTACAATCAGAACTTCAACGAATTATTCGAGACTCAATAAATTCGAATCAGCTTCTTTGTGAAACATGAAAGTTGTAGATAATTTTCTTAGCTTTCCAGCGACTGGTAGAACATCTCGACACGATTCCTGTAGCTCCAGTTATGAATTTTTTATTAAAAACTGTTAGTGCTGAAAATAACAAACAAAAATCAAATAAGGCTGAAAATAAATTGAATTGTAAAAACATCCTAAAATAGTAAATTAAACAAACTAAACTATAGAAATGCTTAAGTCTAAACATAGAGGAAGGTGCATCAAAATGCATTTATCAATCAACTTATCCAAAAGTTGAAGATGCATAAGTAATCGTACACGCGGTTGTACAGAAACAAATAAAAATTCAATGCAGTTTAGGAGTATCTTGTTCCTTGCTTGATCGGTCTGGAACCTAATGCAAAATTCATGAGCTTCCATAATATGAGTCACCTAATATCATGTGCATATGATAGAGTGTGTATTGACCTAACATGCTACAATTTTTCGGAAACCTTTTGGACTTGTGATCCAACATGTTAAGAATAAAGGGATTAAAAAGATAAAGTTTTAAGAGATATTAAAAAGACTAAAATTAAATTTTCGTTCTAATACTTCTCATATTAATTCTTTTCTATGACATTTATTTTTTCTTTCGTTGTTTCAATACACTTAACATTTTCACAATTATATATATATGCTGATATTTAAAATTTTAAAAATTGATTTGAAATTTAAGGTTTGATCTTGTTGCTCAAATTTCTATAAAATGATGCTATTGTAATCTAAAATCAATTAAGGAAAGTAAAACTTATCTTAAAATTTTAAAATTATATAAAATTTAGATTTTTTTTATTGATAATTTAATTTTAAATTTAATCTAAAATTAAGAATTTTATTTTTAATTTAGAAACTTAAATGTTATGAATTTTAATTAATCTAACAAACATATTGATACATCACCAAAAGTTTAATTTATAAAAACAAAAGAATGCTAGATGAATCAATTAATAGTGTGTGTTTTATATTATTTTTAATTCAATTCATTCATTATTTGTGTATTAGTTATTGTGTTTTACACCCACTTTAATTTTATTATTATCATGAAAATTCATTTATTCTTGTTCTTAATGCACTATATATGACTCTTAGTCTCATGAATGTTATGTGAAAATATCTAATATATGTTTGAAGTTAAAAAAGTGACTGTAAATATTTACAGTTAAAACAATTTTATCAACTCTCTTTAAAAATTTCTAACCACTGTAATATTTTTTAATAGATATCTATTGGTTGACAAATAATTATTTTAATTAATCACTAAGGTTTATAATATTCTGTTTTTTTAAAAAAGATTCACTTGGTTTAATGTATGGGTCATGTGTATTCTCAAAGATTATTTGTGTAACGAATAAAATCTTTCTTGAATTAAATCTTCTTAAGATATTTTTGGTGTTTGTTCTCTTTGTTTCTTTTCTCTCTTTATATTTAATATATTAACTTTAGGAAGAAAAAAAACGGAAAATAAAATCAATATTATTATTTTTTGGTCTCCCATTTATTTTCAAATCTTTTCTTTCTCTCTTTTTCTTTATTTCTACCTTTTACTTCCATGCATATAAAATAACACATTCTTTCAATCTAATTGAAAAAGGTAATCCTGTTTGTGTTCATAATTCAATTTTTCTTAATTTTACAAATTCTCATAATTTTACGTACTCTAAAGAAGATTGAATGTATAATTTATAATTATATTTACAAAGAAGTCAGATTTGTTGTTTTTTCTTTATTATAATCAACTTTTTTGGAATATATTTGTCCTTCTTATTTTTCCACTTTTAAACATTTTTTTTATTAATAAAATTATGAGATTATTGGTCCAACCACAAGATAATTAATTAAATTAACCATTGAATAAAATTAAATTGAATGACTCGGTCATAAAACTAATTTTCTATAAAATATCTTACTCGTATTAAATGTAATTGAAGGGAGGAATCAATTTTTAAATTTTTGAAAGAGTAACAGCATTAATAAAATATGTAAAAACATAACTAGAGAAATTAATATAATTTCATAAATTCCTATTTCAAATTAAACTCATTCCCTAACATAATCAGCTAAATTTTTTCTACATTTTTTTTTCTTTTTCAATTTAATATCGTAAATATATAAACATAGATGTATAATAAACGTTTTATATGTCTATTTAAGATAATTAAAAATATACAATAAATTAATTGTATTTAATTTTTCTTGCGTGGTTTGTTGGATAGAACAACGAAACCATAAGATAAACTAATACTATATTTGAATTCAAATTACTACCTCCAATATTAAATTTTAATGTGGAATTCACCTATAATTTTAATGTGATGGATTACCAAACGCATACTAAGCAAAACAACTATTTCCACATAGCCACGCTGCTATTTTACTGGTTCAAACGTCTTCCCAAATTAATAAAGAAAGATATATTCTATAGTAATATGACTCAACCAAGGTGACAATTCGTCAGGTCACGTGAGTAGAAAATATTTAATACATGTATTAAAAATTCATCGTTGATCGAAAGGAAACAAAACGGTTTGAATTATTTTGATTAAATTTTCAAATAATAAAACAAAGTTATTGCTTCAAATTATGCATGAGAAATAAAAGTCGCTAAGTTATCATGTGCTAAGATAGTATAAAATTATCAGTGACCAACAAAATGTATGTACCAGAAACAAATGTCATGGATACAATCAATAACATTATGACTCGGTCAGGGTTGACAGTTAAAAATTTGATAATTAATTAATATATATTTTAAAATTCAATTGTTGAAAACTGATTCAGAGCTATTAGGCGAGCTAAATACCTCACTGGGCGAGGACACTAGAACAAAAATCTATAAATAGAGTTCTCATACAGTTCAACCTTCATTCATTGATTTCAAAATCCACTATTTACATAGTTTTGAAGTTCTCTAACAACAAGAGAAAATTATGGTTACTAATTTTCCAAAACAGATACTGAAGAATCGAAGGTGAATGCCTCTATGCAATTTAGAAATCGTTCGGGATGTTTTTCATTTCTTTCTTCTTGTAAAGTTACTGGGAGTAAGTGGAGCTAAATTCTCTTTTATTGGGATTAGATGTTATTATCCAAACACTCGCGTATTAATCTTGATCATGACATTAAATATGTTATAGTTATTCATTAATATTGATTATTATCTTTTTTCCTAATGCTTGTTATGAATTAACTGGTTATAACTTGTTATGATGGTTTTGAATTGCTATTTTCTTAACTAGATCAAATATTTTCATTTGTTAGATACTAAACTTTGAATGCAGATCTAGGTTTAACATTCAAATATATTTTCGATACTTAGTATTGTTGTATCAGCTAAATAGATGAGAAATCATCTATTAAGCAATACAACTTATTTCACATTGTTTTTAGACATAAACAATAGATGCCGAGAGATAAATGATAATATTAATCGATGGATAAGAATATACATAACTAATTAGGAGAATAAGATATGATGATGAATCTAATGTCGAACGATCTTAACTTGATTTGTTAAATCTTATTTTCATTTTCTGTTATTTTAACCTAGTTATCAATAATTAAACTTTTCAAACAAAGTTACTTAAAATTGTAGAAATTATTAAACAACTTTTTAATATTACACAAGTATTTGTGGATACAACACAAATAAATACTTACAATATTTTGTTGTTGTGTTGTAACCCAACAAAATGGCGTTGTTTATATGGACTGGCGTTTAGATATTGAAAGTATTGCAATAATTTTTAGAGAATTTCTTTTTCCACCCAAGATGTTTCTTATGCACCATGTGAATTTCCACATATACCCCTTGGTTTTGGAGATATATCTTTGAGCGCACCTTTTGCATACTCGACAAAGGCTATTCTAAGTTACGCCCCATACACTGGGTTAGTTTTATTATGGAGATATATATCTGGAACATTGTAAGAAAAATATTTTAATTGTTCAGTTAAGTAGATAGCGCAAAGTTTGGATGCACTATTGTGAAAATATATGGTCTCCCATGTGCTTGTACTATTTCTAAAAAGTTGAAACTTGGTGAACCAATAAGAACGGACGAGGGTTAGTCTCATTGGAAAAGACTTAGGCTTGATGATGATGGATGCATGGATGATGGGAAATCAAATATCTCTATTTTGACTGAATGGGAAGTGACACAAGAGATATTTTCGAAGTCCAGTGACAACATAAAACTCCGCATCAAAGAAAAATTGACGAAGATTTTCTATCCTGAAACCACCGACATGAAACCGCCTTCTCAATCGGTAAAAACAAAAGGTGCTCCAAAGAAAATGAAGCCTACACTGAATGACAACTCGACCACATACTCTCCTTCATATTTTGAACAAGTTGACAAAGTTTTTCTCGACTCACGACTCCAAAATCTCAAAAAGGTGTTGTGAAAGCAGTCTGCATTATCAAACCACCTTCGACGCCGATTCCACGAAAGATTCTATTCATTGACGAGATGTCGGTTTTTATGCACAAATATATCGAGTTGATCGTCAATGTTGTAGGGACGGTAATTGCGGTTACTAAGCCGTGTCAGCTTTACTCGGTAAAGGAGAAGATATTCATGCACTTGTCCTACATCAATGATCTGCTGTCGCACGCGGATCATAACCGAGTGATTTGAAAAGTCGTAGTAACGCGACAGTAACTCTAATATCGATTCACAAGAATTCTTATTTATAAAATAGCCAATTGAAAACGATTATGGGGGGGTTGGTTTAATTTATGATTCGATTACGAAAATAAGCAGTAAAAAATAAGTGATTTTGAAATAAGTGATTAAAATAAGTAAATCTACCGATTCGACTCCCAACTTATCACTGGTCATTACAATTCCAATTCCCAAGTTGTTCTGATCCCTATTCGATTGCAATATTGTCAAACAAGCGTCAAAAATACCACACGACTTATATTCTTAATTACCGAATTAAGCTAACGGTTAAAGATGACGCAAACTAACGAAAAAGCTAAGTTAATCCGCGATTAAGTTAAGGAACATTGATCGATCGGATTAAATCCAATTTATCTTATAATAACGAATTAAGCTAACGAAGCTATAAAACAAATTGGAACGGGATTAAATTAAATCGAAATTAAAATAAACCTCAAAAGATTACAGGATTCGAAACCGGCAGATTTTCCCTCGTGATTAGTTCGCCATGGAATGTGCGAAAACAAAATAAAATTTCATAAATGCTAGGGTAGCCGTCACTGTAGCACGGCAGCAACCTAAACCAGGCCCAAGAGGGGAAAGCAACTAAATTTTTACAATCAGAACTTCAACGAATTATTCGAGACTCAATCAATCCGGAGCAGCTTCTTCTTGAAACATGAAAGTTGTAGATATTTTTCTTAGCTTTCCAGCGACTGGTAGAACGTCTCGATACGATTCCTGTAGCTCCTATTATGAATTTTTTATTAAAAACTGTTAGTGCTGAAAATAACAAAAAAAAATCAAATAAGGCTGAAAATAAATTGAATTATAAAAACATCCTAAAATAGTAAATTAAACAAACTAAACTATGTAAATGCTTAAGTCTAAACATAGAGGAAGGTGCATCAAAATACATTTATCAATCAACTTATCCAAAAGTTGAAGATGCATAAGTAATCGTACACGCGGTTGTACAGAAACAAATAAAAATTCAATGAAGTTTAGGAGTATCCTGTTCCTTGCTTGATCGGTCTGGAACCTAATGCAAAATTCATGAGCTTCCATAATATGAGTCACCTAATATCATGTGCATATGATAGAGTGTGTTTTGACCTGACATGCTACGATTTTTCGAAAACCTTTTGGACTTGTGATCCAACAGGTTAAGAATAAAGGGATTAAAAAGATAAAGTTTTAAGAGATATTAAAAAGACTAAAATTAAATTTTAGTTCTAATACTTCTAATATTAATTCTTTTCTATGAGATTTATTTTTTCTTTCGTTGTTTCAATACTATATATATATATATATATATATATATATATATATATATATATATATATATATATATATATATATATATATATATATATATATATATATATATATATATATATATATATATATATATATATATATATATATATTTAAAATTTTAAAAATTGATTTGAAATTTAAGGTGTGATCTTGTTGCTCAAATTTCTATAAAATGATGCTATTGTAATCTAAAATCAATTAAGGAAAGAAAAACTTATCTTAAAATTTTAAAATTATATAAAATTTGGATTTTTTTATTGATAATTTAATTTTAAATTTAATCTAAAATTAAGAATTTTATTTTTAACTTAGAAACTTAAATGTTATGAATTTTAATTAATCTAACAAACATATTGATACATCACCAAAAGTTTAATTTATAAAAACAAAAGAATGCTAGATGAATCAATTAATAGTGTGTGTTTTATATTATTTTTAATTCAATTCATTCATTATTTGTGTATTAGTTATTGTGTTTTACACCCACTTTAATTTTATCATTAAGATGAAAATTCATTTATTCTTGTTCTTAATGCACTATATATGACTCTTAGTGTCATGAATGTTATGTGAAAATATCTAATATATGTTTGAAGTTAAAAAAGTGACTGTAAATATTTACAATTAAAACAATTTTATCAACTCTCTTTAAAAATTTATAACCACTATAATATTTTTTAATAGATATCTATTGGTTGTCAAATAATTATTTTAATTAATCACTAAGGTTTATAGTATTCTGTTTTTTGAAAAAAGATTCATTTGGTTTAATGTATAGGTCATGTGTATTCTCAAAGAATATTTGTGTAACAAATAAAATCTTTCTTGAATTAAATCTTCTTAAGATATTTTTGGTGTTTGTTCTCTTTGTTTCTTTTCTCTCTTTATATTTAATATATTAACTTTAGCCTTTGCAGGAAAAAAAACGGAAAATAAAATCAATATTATTATTTTTTGGTCTCTCTTTTATTTTCAAATATTTTCTTTCTCTCTTTTTCTTTATTTCTACATTTTACATCCATGCATATAAAATAACACATTCTTTCAATCTAATTGAAAAAGGTAATCTTATTGGGGTTCATAATTCAATTTTTCTTAATTTTACAAATTCTCATAATTTTAACTACTCTAAAGAAGATTGAATGTATAATTTATAATTATATTTACAAAGAATTCAGATTTGTTGTTTTTTCTTTATTATAATCAACTTTTTTGGAACATATTTGTCCTTCTTATTTTTCCACTTTTAAACATTTTTTTATTAATAAAATTATGAGATCAATGGTCCATCATAAATTCATATTTCAAATTAAACTCATTCCCTAAAATAATCAGCTAAATTTTTTCTACATTTTTTTTCTTTTTCAATTTAATATCGTAAATATATAAACATAGATGTATAATAAACGTTTTATATGTTTATTTAAGAAAATTAAAAATATACAATAAATTAATTTTATTTAATTTTTCTTGCGTGGTTTGTTGGATAGAACAACGAAACCATAAGATAAACTAATACTATATTTGAATTCAAATTACTACTTCCAATATTAAATTTTAATGTGGAATTCACCTATAATTTTAATGTGATGGATTACCAAATGCATACTAAGCAAAACAACTATTTCCACATAGCCACGCTGCTATTTTACCGGTTCAAACGTCTTCCCAAATTAATAAAGAAAGATATATTCTATAGTAATATGACTCAACCAAGGTGACAATTCGTCAGGTCACGTGAGTATAAAATATTTAATACATGTATTAAAAATTCATCGTTGATCGAAAGGAAACAAAGCGGTTTAAATTATTTTGATTAAATTTTCAAATAATAAAACAAAATTATTGCTTCAAATTATGCATGAGAAATAAAAGTCGCTAAGTTATCATGTGCTAAGATAGTATAAAATTATCAGTGACCAACAAAATGTATGTACCAGAAACAAATGTCATGGATACAATCAATAACATTATGACTCGGTCAGGGTTGACAGTTAAAAATTTGATGATAAACTAATATATATTTTAAAATTCAATTGTTGAAAAATGATTCAGAGCTATTAGGCGAGCTAAATACCTCACTGGGCGAGGACACTAGAACAAAAATCTATAAATAGAGTTCTCATACAGTTCATCCTTCATTCATTGATTTCAAAATCCACTATTTACATTGTTTTGAAGTTCTCTAACAACAAGAGAAAATTGCGGTTACTAATTTTCCAAAACCGATATTGAAGAATCGAAGGTGAATGCCTCTATGCAATTTAGAAATCGTTCGGGATGTTTTTCATTTCTTTCTTCTTGTAAAGTTACTGGGAGTAAGTGGAGCTAAATTCTCTTTTATTTGGATTAGATGTTATTATCCAAACACTCGCGTATTAATCTTGATCATGACATTAAATATGTTATAGTTATTCATTAATATAGATTATTATCTTTTTTCTTAATGCTTGTTATGAATTAACTGGTTATAACTTGTTATGATGGTTTTGAATTGCTATTTTCTTAACTAGATCAAATATTTTCGTTTGTAAGATACTAAACTTTGAATACAGATCAAGGTTTAACATTCAAATATATTTTCGAGACTTAGTATTGTTGTATCAGCTAAATAGATGAGAAATCGTCTATTAAGCAATACAACTTATTTCACATTGTTTTTAGACATAAACAACAGATGCCGAGAGATAAATGATAATATTAATCGATGGATAAGTTTATACATAACTAATTAGGAGAATAAGATATGATGATGAATCTAATGCCGAACGATCTTAACTTGATTTGTTAAATATTATTTTCATTTTCTGTTATTTTAACCTAGTTATCAATAACTAAACTTTTCAAACAGCTTTACTTAAAATTGTAGAAATTATTAAACAATTTTTTAATATTACACAAGTATCTGTGGATACAACACAAATAAATACTTACAATATTTTGTTGTTGTGTTGTAACCCAACAAAATGGCGTTGTTTATATAGACTGGCCTTTAGATATTGAAAGTATTGCAATAATTTTTAGAGAATTTCTTTTTCCACCCAAGATGTTTCTTATGCACCATGTGAATTTCCACATATACCCCTTGGTTTTGGAGATATATCTTTGAACGCACCTTTTGCATACTCGACAAAGGCTATTCTAAGTTACGCCCCATACACTGGGTTAGTTTTATTATGGTGATATATCTCTGGAACATTGTAAGAAAAATATTTTAATTGTTCAGTTAAGTAGATAGCGCAAAGTTTGGATGCACTATTGTGAAAATATATGGTCTCCCATGTTCTTGTACTATTGCTAAAAAGTTGAAACTTGGTGAACCAATAAGAACGGACGAGGGTTACTCTCATTGAAAAAGACTTAGGCTTGATGATGATGGATGCATGGATGACGGGAAATCAAATATCTCTATTTTTACTGAATGGGAAGTGATACAAGAGATATTTTCGAAGGCCCGTGACAACATAAAACTCCGCATCAAAGAAAAATTGACGAAGATTTTCTATCCTGAAACCACCGACATGAAACCGCCTTCTCAACCGGTAAAAACAAAAGGTGCTCCAAAGAAAATGAAGCCTACTCTGAGTGACAACTCGACCACACACTCTCCTTCATATTTTGAACACGTTGACAAAGTTTTTCCCGATTCACCGACTCCAAAATCTCAAAAAGGTGTTGTGAAAGCAGTCTGCATTATCAAACCACCTTCGACGCCGATTCCACAGAAGATTTTATTCATTTACGAGATGTCGGTTTTTATGCACAAATATATCAAGTTGATCGTCAATGTTGTAGGGACGGTAATTGCGGTTACTAAGCCGTGTCAGCTTTACTCGGTAAAGGAGAAGATATTCATGCACTTGTCCTACATCAATGATATGCTGTTGCGCGCGGATCAGAACCGAGTGATTTGAAAAACCGTAGTAAAGCGACAGTAACTTGGATATCGATTCACAAGTATTATTATTTATAAAATAGCCAATTGAAAACGATTATGGGGGGGTTGGTTTAATTTATGATTCGATTACGAAAATAAGCAGTAAAAAATAAGTGATTTTGAAATAAGTGATTAAAATAAGTAAATCTACCGGTTCGACTCCCAACTTATCACTGGTCATTACAATTCCAATTCCCAAGTTGTTCCGATCCCTATTCGATTGCAACATTGTCAAACAAGCGTCAAAAATACCACACGACTTATATTCTTAATTACCGAATTAAGCTAACGGTTAAAGATGACGCAAACTAACGAAAAAGCTAACTTAATTCGCGATTAAGTTAAGGAACATTGGTCGATCGGATTAAATCCAATTTATCGTATAATAACGAATTAAGCAAACGAAGCTATAAAACAAATTGGAACGAGATTAAATTAAATCGAAATTAAAATAAAACTCAAAGGATTACAGGATTCGAAACCGGCAGATTTTCCCTCGTGATTAGTTCGCCATGGAATGTGCGAAAACAAAATAAAATTCATAAAAGCTAGGGTAGCCGTCACTGTAGCACGGCAGCAACCTTATAAACAGAATAAGGTTTGCATTACACACTCAACTGGGTCAGAAACCTAAACCAGGCCCAAGAGGGAAAAGCAACTAAATTATTACAATCAGAACTTCAACGAATTATTCGAGACTCAATAAATTCGAATCAGCTTCTTCGTGAAACATGAAAGTTGTAGATATTTTTCTTAGCTTTCCAGCGACTGGTAGAACGTCTCGATACGATTCCTGTATCTCCAGTTATGAATTTTTTATTAAAAACTGTTAGTGCTGAAAATAACAAACAAAAATCAAATAAGGCTGAAAATAAATTGAATTGTAAAAACATCCTAAAATAGTAAATTAAACAAACTAAACTATAGAAATGCTTAAGTCTAAACATAGAGGAAGGTGCATCAAAATGCATTTATCAATCAACTTATCCAAAAGTTGAAGATGCATAAGTAATCGTACACGCGGTTGTACAGAAACAAATAAAAATTCAATGCAGTTTAGGAGTATCTTGTTCCTTGCTTGATCGGTCTGGAACCTAATGCAAAATTCATGAGCTTCCATAATATGAGTCACCTAATATCATGTGCATATGATATAGTGTGTATTGACCTGACATGCTACGATTTTTCGGAAACCTTTTGGACTTGTGATCAAACATGTTAAGAATAAAGGGATTAAAAAGATAAAGTTTTAAGAGATATTAAAAAGACTAAAATTAAATTTTAGTTCTAATACTTCTAATATTAATTCTTTTCTATGACATTTATTTTTTCCTTCGTTGTTTCAATACATTTAAAATTTTCACAATTTTATATATATGGTGATATTTAAAATTTTAAAAATTGATTTGAAATTTAAGGTTTGATCTTGTTGCTCAAATTTCTATAACATGATGCTATTGTAATCTAAAATCAATTAAGGAAAGTAAAACTTATCTTAAAATTTTAAAATTATATAAAATTTATATTTTTTTTATTGATAATTTAATTTTAAATTTAATCTAAAATTAAGAATTTTATTTTTAATTTAGGAACTTAAATGTTATGAATTTTAATTAATCTAACAAACATATTGATACATCACCAAAAGTTTAATTTATAAAAACAAAAGAATGCTAGATGAATCAATTAATAGTGTGTGTTTTATATTATTTTTAATTCAATTCATTCATTATTTGTGTATTAGTTATTGTGTTTTACACCCACTTTAATTTTATCATGATCATGAAAATTCATTTATTCTTGTTCTTAATGCACTATATATGACTCTTAGTGTCATGAATGTTATGTGAAAATATCTAATATATGTTTGAAGTTAAAAAAGTGACTGTAAATATTTACAATTAAAACAATTTTATCAACTCTCTTTAAAAATTTATAACCACTATAATATTTTTTAATAGATATCTATTGGTTGTCAAATAATTATTTTAATTAATCACTAAGGTTTATAGTATTCTGTTTTTTGAAAAAAGATTCATTTGGTTTAATGTATAGGTCATGTGTATTCTCAAAGAATATTTGTGTAACAAATAAAATCTTTCTTGAATTAAATCTTCTTAAGATATTTTTGGTGTTTGTTCTCTTTGTTTCTTTTCTCTCTTTATATTTAATATATTAACTTTAGCCTTTGCAGGAAAAAAAACGGAAAATAAAATCAATATTATTATTTTTTGGTCTCTCTTTTATTTTCAAATCTTTTCTTTCTCTCTTTTTCTTTATTTCTACATTTTACATCCATGCATATAAAATAACACATTCTTTCAATCTAATTGAAAAAGGTAATCTTATTTGGGTTCATAATTCAATTTTTCTTAATTTTACAAATTCTCATAATTTTAACTACTCTAAAGAAGATTGAATGTATAATTTATAATTATATTTACAAAGAATTCAGATTTGTTGTTTTTTCTTTATTATAATCAACTTTTTTGGAACATATTTGTCCTTCTTATTTTTCCACTTTTAAACATTTTTTTATTAATAAAATTATGAGATCAATGGTCCATCATAAATTCATATTTCAAATTAAACTCATTCCCTAAAATAATCAGCTAAATTTTTTCTACATTTTTTTTCTTTTTCAATTTAATATCGTAAATATATAAACATAGATGTATAATAAACGTTTTATATGTTTATTTAAGAAAATTAAAAATATACAATAAATTAATTTTATTTAATTTTTCTTGCGTGGTTTGTTGGATAGAACAACGAAACCATAAGATAAACTAATACTATATTTGAATTCAAATTACTACTTCCAATATTAAATTTTAATGTGGAATTCACCTATAATTTTAATGTGATGGATTACCAAACGCATACTAAGCAAAACAACTATTTCCACATAGCCACGCTGCTATTTTACCGGTTCAAACGTCTTCCCAAATTAATAAATAAAGATATATTCTATAGTAATATGACTCAACCAAGGTGACAATTCGTCAGGTCACGTGAGTAGAAAATATTTAATACATGTATTTAAAATTCATCGTTGATCGAAAGGAAACAAAGCGGTTTAAATTATTTTGATTAAATTTTCAAATAATAAAACAAAGTTATTGCTTCAAATTATGCATGAGAAATAAAAGTCGCTAAGTTATCATGTGCTAAGATAGTATAAAATTATCAGTGACCAACAAAATGTATGTACCAGAAACAAATGTCATGGATACAATCAATAACATTATGACTCGGTCAGGGTTGACAGTTAAAAATTTGATGATAAACTAATATATATTTTAAAATTCAATTGTTGAAAAATGATTCAGAGCTATTAGGCGAGCTAAATACCTCACTGGGCGAGGACACTAGAACAAAAATCTATAAATAGAGTTCTCATACAGTTCATCCTTCATTCATTGATTTCAAAATCCACTATTTACATTGTTTTGAAGTTCTCTAACAACAAGAGAAAATTGCGGTTACTAATTTTCCAAAACCGATATTGAAGAATCGAAGGTGAATGCCTCTATGCAATTTAGAAATCGTTCGGGATGTTTTTCATTTCTTTCTTCTTGTAAAGTTACTGGGAGTAAGTGGAGCTAAATTCTCTTTTATTTGGATTAGATGTTATTATCCAAACACTCGCGTATTAATCTTGATCATGACATTAAATATGTTATAGTTATTCATTAATATAGATTATTATCTTTTTTCTTAATGCTTGTTATGAATTAACTGGTTATAACTTGTTATGATGGTTTTGAATTGCTATTTTCTTAACTAGATCAAATATTTTCGTTTGTAAGATACTAAACTTTGAATACAGATCAAGGTTTAACATTCAAATATATTTTCGAGACTTAGTATTGTTGTATCAGCTAAATAGATGAGAAATCGTCTATTAAGCAATACAACTTATTTCACATTGTTTTTAGACATAAACAACAGATGCCGAGAGATAAATGATAATATTAATCGATGGATAAGTTTATACATAACTAATTAGGAGAATAAGATATGATGATGAATCTAATGCCGAACGATCTTAACTTGATTTGTTAAATATTATTTTCATTTTCTGTTATTTTAACCTAGTTATCAATAACTAAACTTTTCAAACAGCTTTACTTAAAATTGTAGAAATTATTAAACAATTTTTTAATATTACACAAGTATCTGTGGATACAACACAAATAAATACTTACAATATTTTGTTGTTGTGTTGTAACCCAACAAAATGGCGTTGTTTATATAGACTGGCGTTTAGATATTGAAAGTATTGCAATAATTTTTAGAGAATTTCTTTTTCCACCCAAGATGTTTCTTATGCACCATGTGAATTTCCACATATACCCCTTGGTTTTGGAGATATATCTTTGAACGCACCTTTTGCATACTCGACAAAGGCTATTCTAAGTTACGCCCCATACACTGGGTTAGTTTTATTATGGTGATATATCTCTGGAACATTGTAAGAAAAATATTTTAATTGTTCAGTTAAGTAGATAGCGCAAAGTTTGGATGCACTATTGTGAAAATATATGGTCTCCCATGTTCTTGTACTATTGCTAAAAAGTTGAAACTTGGTGAACCAATAAGAACGGACGAGGGTTACTCTCATTGAAAAAGACTTAGGCTTGATGATGATGGATGCATGGATGACGGGAAATCAAATATCTCTATTTTTACTGAATGGGAAGTGATACATGAGATATTTTCGAAGGCCCGTGACAACATAAAACTCCGCATCAAAGAAAAATTGACGAAGATTTTCTATCCTGAAACCACCGACATGAAACCGCCTTCTCAACCGGTAAAAACAAAAGGTGCTCCCAAGAAAATGAAGCCTACTCTGAGTGACAACTCGACCACACACTCTCCTTCATATTTTGAACACGTTGACAAAGTTTTTCCCGATT
This sequence comes from Lathyrus sativus, assembly GCA_963859935.3. Lineage (NCBI taxonomy): Eukaryota > Viridiplantae > Streptophyta > Magnoliopsida > Fabales > Fabaceae > Lathyrus > Lathyrus sativus. The sequence continues at coordinate 208,625,140 of OZ012735.1, forward strand.
CACCGACTCCAAAATCTCAAAAAGGTGTTGTGAAAGCAGTCTGCATTATCAAACCACCTTCGACGCCGATTCCACAGAAGATTTTATTCATTTACGAGATGTCGGTTTTTATGCACAAATATATCAAGTTGATCGTCAATGTTGTAGGGACGGTAATTGCGGTTACTAAGCCGTGTCAGCTTTACTCGGTAAAGGAGAAGATATTCATGCACTTGTCCTACATCAATGATATGCTGTTGCGCGCGGATCAGAACCGAGTGATTTGAAAAACCGTAGTAAAGCGACAGTAACTTGGATATCGATTCACAAGTATTATTATTTATAAAATAGCCAATTGAAAACGATTATGGGGGGGGTTGGTTTAATTTATGATTCGATTACGAAAATAAGCAGTAAAAAATAAGTGATTTTGAAATAAGTGATTAAAATAAGTAAATCTACCGGTTCGACTCCCAACTTATCACTGGTCATTACAATTCCAATTCCCAAGTTGTTCCGATCCCTATTCGATTGCAACATTGTCAAACAAGCGTCAAAAATACCACACGACTTATATTCTTAATTACCGAATTAAGCTAACGGTTAAAGATGACGCAAACTAACGAAAAAGCTAACTTAATTCGCGATTAAGTTAAGGAACATTGGTCGATCGGATTAAATCCAATTTATCGTATAATAACGAATTAAGCAAACGAAGCTATAAAACAAATTGGAACGAGATTAAATTAAATCGAAATTAAAATAAAACTCAAAGGATTACAGGATTCGAAACCGGCAGATTTTCCCTCGTGATTAGTTCGCCATGGAATGTGCGAAAACAAAATAAAATTCATAAAAGCTAGGGTAGCCGTCACTGTAGCACGGCAGCAACCTTATAAACAGAATAAGGTTTGCATTACACACTCAACTGGGTCAGAAACCTAAACCAGGCCCAAGAGGGAAAAGCAACTAAATTATTACAATCAGAACTTCAACGAATTATTCGAGACTCAATAAATTCGAATCAGCTTCTTCGTGAAACATGAAAGTTGTAGATATTTTTCTTAGCTTTCCAGCGACTGGTAGAACGTCTCGATACGATTCCTGTATCTCCAGTTATGAATTTTTTATTAAAAACTGTTAGTGCTGAAAATAACAAACAAAAATCAAATAAGGCTGAAAATAAATTGAATTGTAAAAACATCCTAAAATAGTAAATTAAACAAACTAAACTATAGAAATGCTTAAGTCTAAACATAGAGGAAGGTGCATCAAAATGCATTTATCAATCAACTTATCCAAAAGTTGAAGATGCATAAGTAATCGTACACGCGGTTGTACAGAAACAAATAAAAATTCAATGCAGTTTAGGAGTATCTTGTTCCTTGCTTGATCGGTCTGGAACCTAATGCAAAATTCATGAGCTTCCATAATATGAGTCACCTAATATCATGTGCATATGATATAGTGTGTATTGACCTGACATGCTACGATTTTTCGGAAACCTTTTGGACTTGTGATCAAACATGTTAAGAATAAAGGGATTAAAAAGATAAAGTTTTAAGAGATATTAAAAAGACTAAAATTAAATTTTAGTTCTAATACTTCTAATATTAATTCTTTTCTATGACATTTATTTTTTCTTTCGTTGTTTCAATACATTTAAAATTTTCACAATTTTATATATATGGTGATATTTAAAATTTTAAAAATTGATTTGAAATTTAAGGTTTGATCTTGTTGCTCAAATTTCTATAACATGATGCTATTGTAATCTAAAATCAATTAAGGAAAGTAAAACTTATCTTAAAATTTTAAAATTATATAAAATTTATATTTTTTTTATTGATAATTTAATTTTAAATTTAATCTAAAATTAAGAATTTTATTTTTAATTTAGGAACTTAAATGTTATGAATTTTAATTAATCTAACAAACATATTGATACATCACCAAAAGTTTAATTTATAAAAACAAAAGAATGCTAGATGAATCAATTAATAGTGTGTGTTTTATATTATTTTTAATTCAATTCATTCATTATTTGTGTATTAGTTATTGTGTTTTACACCCACTTTAATTTTATCATGATCATGAAAATTCATTTATTCTTGTTCTTAATGCACTATATATGACTCTTAGTGTCATGAATGTTATGTGAAAATATCTAATATATGTTTGAAGTTAAAAAAGTGACTGTAAATATTTACAGTTAAAACAATTTTATCAACTCTCTTTAAAAATTTCTAACCACTATAATATTTTTTAATAGATATCTATTGGTGGTCAAATAATTATTTTAATTAATCACTAAGATTTATAATATTCTGTTTTTTTAAAAAAGATTCACTTGGTTTAATGTATGGGTCATGTGTATTCTCAAAGATTATTTGTGTAACGAATAAAATCTTTCTTGAATTAAATCTTCTTAAGATATTTTTGGTGTTTGTTCTCTTTGTTTCTTTTCTCTCTTTATATTTAATATATTAACTTTAGCCTTTGCAGAAGAAAAAAACGGAAAATAAAATCAATATTATTATTTTTTGGTCTCCCATTTATTTTCAAATCTTTTCTTTCTCTCTTTTTCTTTATTTCTACATTTTACGTCCATGCATATAAAATAACACATTCTTTCAATCTAATTGAAAAAGGTAATCCTGTTTGTGTTCATAATTCAATTTTTCTTAATTTTACAAATTCTCATAATTTTACGTACTCTAAAGAAGATTGAATGTATAATTTATAATTATATTTACAAAGAAGTCAGATTTGTTGTTTTTTCTTTATTATAATCAACTTTTTTAGAACATATTTGTCCTTCTTATTTTTCCACTTTTAAACACTTTTTTTATTAATAAAACTATGAGATTATTGGTCCAACCACAAGATAATTAATTAAATTAACCATTGAATAAAATTAAATTGAATGACTCGGTCATAAAACTAATTTTCTATAAAATATCTTACTCGTATTAAATGTAATTGAAGGGATGAATCAATTTTTAAATTTTTGAAAGACTAACAGCATTAATAAAATATGTAAAAACATAACTAGAGAAATTAATATAATTTCATAAATTCATATTTCAATTTAAACTCATTCCCTAGCATAATCAGCTAAATTTTTTCTACATTTTTTTTTCTTTTTCAATTTAATATCGTAAATATATAAACATAGATGTATAATAAACGTTTTATATGTTTATTTAAGAAAATTAAAAATATACAATAAATTAATTGTATTTAATTTTTCTTGCGTGGTTTGTTGGATAGAACAACGAAACCATAAGATAAACTAATACTATATTTGAATTCAAATTACTACCTCCAATATTAAATTTTAATGTGGAATTCACATATAATTTTAATGTGATGGATTACCAAACGCATACTAAGCAAAACAACTATTTCCACATAGCCACGCTGCTATTTTACCGGTTCAAACGTCTTCCCAAATTAATAAAGAAAGATATATTCTATAGTAATATGACTCAACCAAGGTGACAATTCGTCAGGTCACGTGAGTAGAAAATATTTAATACATGTATTAAAAATTCATCGTTGATCGAAAGGAAACAAAACGGTTTGAATTATTTTGATTAAATTTTCAAATAATAAAACAAAGTTATTGCTTCAAATTATGCATGAGAAATAAAAGTCGCTAAGTTATCATGTGCTAAGATAGTATAAAATTATCAGTGACCAACAAAATGTATGTACCAGAAACAAATGTCATGGATACAATCAATAACATTATGACTCGGTCAGGGTTGACAGTTAAAAATTTGATAATTAACTAATATATATTTTAAAATTCAATTGTTGAAAAATGATTCAGATCTATTAGGCGAGCTAAATACCTCACTGGGCGAGGACACTAGAACAAAAATCTATAAATAGAGTTCTCATACAGTTCAACCTTCATTCATTGATTTCAAAATCCACTATTTACATAGTTTTGATGTTCTCTAACAACAAGAGAAAATTGCGGTTCCTAATTTTCCAAAACAGATATTAAAGAATCGAAGGTGAATGCCTCTATGCAATTTAGAAATCATTCGGGATGTTTTTCATTTCTTTCTTCTTGATCATCATTGTAAAGTTAGTGGGATTAAGTGGAGCTAAATTCTCTTTTATTGGGATTAGATGTTATTATCCATGCATATAAATTAACACATTCTTTCAATCTAGTTGAAAAAGGTAATCCTATTTGTGTTCATAATTCAATTTTTCTTAATTTTACAAATTCTCATAATTTTACCTACTCTAAAGGAGATTGAATGTATAACTTATAATTATATTTACAAAGAACTCAGATTTGTTGTTTTTTCTTTATTATAATCAACTTTTTTGGAACATATTTTTCCTTCTTATTTTTTCACTTTTAAACATTTTTTTTATTAATAAAATTATGAGATAATTGGTCCAACCACGAGATAATTAATTAAATTAACCATTGAATAAAATTAAATTGAATGACTCGGTCATAAAACTAATTTTCTATAAAATATCTTACTTGTATTAAATGTAATTGAAAGGATGAATCAATTTTTAAATTTTTGAAAGACTAACAGCATTAATAAAATATGTAAAAACATAACTAGAGAAATTAATATAATTTCATAAATTCATATTTCAAATTAAACTCATTCCCTAACATAATCAGCTAAATTTTTTCTACATTTTTTTTTCTTTTTCAATTTAATATCGTAAATATATAAACATAGATGTATAATAAACGTTTTATATGTTTATTTAAGAAAATTAAAAATATACAATAAATTAATTGTATTTAATTTTTCTTGCGTGGTTTGTTGGATAGAACAATGAAACCATAAGATAAACTAATACTATATTTGAATTCAAATTACTACCTCCAATATTAAATTTTAATGGGGAATTCACCTATAATTTTAATGTGATGGATTACCAAACGCATACTAAGCAAAACAACTATTTCCACATAGCCACGCTGCTATTTTATCGGTTCATACGTCTTCCCAAATTAATAAAGAAAGATATATTCTATAGTAATATGACTCAACCAAGGTGACAATTCGTTAGGTCTTGTGAGTAGAAAATATTTAATACATGTATTAAAAATTCATCGTTGATCGAAAGGAAACAAAACGGTTTGAATTATTTTGATTAAATTTTCAAATAATAAAACAAAGTTATTGCTTCAAATTATGCATGAGAAATAAAAGTCGCTAAGTTATCATGTACTAAGATAGTATAAAATTATCAGTGACCAACAAAATGTATGTACCAGAAACAAATGTCATGGATACAATCAATAACATTATGACTCGGTCAAGGTTGACAGTTAAAAATTTGATAATTAACTAATATATATTTTAAAATTCAATTGTTGAAAAATGATTCAGAGCTATTAGGCGAGCTAAATACCTCACTGGGCGAGGACACTAGAACAAAAATCTATAAATAGAGTTCTCATACAGTTCAACCTTCATTCATTGATTTCAAAATCCACTATTTACATAGTTTTGAAGTTCTCTAACAACAAGAGAAAATTACAGTTACTAATTTTCCAAAACAGATATTGAAGAATCGAAGGTGAATGCCTCTATGCAATTTAGAAATCGTTCGGGATGTTTTTCATTTCTTTCTTCTTGTAAAGTTACTGGGAGTAAGTGGAGCTAAATTCTCTTTTATTGGGATTAGATGTTATTATCCAAACACTCGCGTATTAATCTTGATCATGACATTAAATATGTTATAGTTATTCATTAATATTGATTATTATCTTTTTTCCTAATGCTTGTTATGAATTAACTGGTTATAACTTGTTATGATGGTTTTGAATTGCTATTTTCTTAACTAGATCAAATATTTTCATTTGTTAGATACTAAACTTTGAATACAGATCTAGGTTTAACATTCAAATATATTTTCGATACTTAGTATTGTTGTATCAGCTAAATAGATGAGAAATCATCTATTAAGCAATACAACTTATTTCACATTGTTTTTAGACATAAACAATAGATGCCGAGAGATAAATGATAATATTAATCGATGGATAAGAATATACATAACTAATTAGGAGAATAAGATATGATGATGAATCTAATGTCGAACGATCTTAACTTGATTTGTTAAATCTTATTTTCATTTTCTGTTATTTTAACCTAGTTATCAATAATTAAACTTTTCAAACAAATTTACTTAAACTTGTAGAAATTATTAAACAATTTTTTAATATTACACAAGTATCTGTGGATACAACACAAATAAATACTTACAATATTTTGTTGTTGTGTTGTAACCCAACAATATGGCGTTGTTTATATGGACTGGCGTTTAGATATTGAAAGTATTGCAATAATTTTTAGAGAATTTCTTTTTCCACCCAAGATGTTTCTTATGCACCATGTGAATTTCCACATATACCCCTTGGTTTTGGAGATATATCTTTGAGCGCACCTTTTGCATACTCGACAAAGGCTATTCTAAGTTACGCCCCATACACTGGGTTAGTTTTATTATGGAGATATATCTCTGGCACATTGTAAGAAAAATATTTTAATTGTTCAGTTAAGTAGATAGCGCAAAGTTTGGATGCACTATTGTGAAAATATATGGTCTCCCATGTGCTTGTACTATTGCTAAAAAGTTGAAACTTGGTGAACCAATAAGAACGGATGAGGGTTAGTCTCATTGGAAAAGACTTAGGCTTGATGATGATGGATGCATGGATGACGGGAAATCAAATATCTCTATTTTGACTGAATGGGAAGTGATACAAGAGATATTTTCGAAGTCCGGTGACAACATAAAACTCCGCATCAAAGAAAAATTGACGAAGATTTTCTATCCTGAAACCACCGACATGAAACCGCCTTCTCAACTGGTAAAAACAAAAGGTGCTCCAAAGAAAATGAAGCCTACACTGAATGGCAACTCGACCACACACTCTCCTTCATATTTTGAACACGTTGACAAAGTTTTTCTCGACTCACGACTCCAAAATCTCAAAAAGGTGTTGTGAAAGCAGTCTGCATTATCAAACCACCTTCGACGCCGATTCCACGAAAGATTCTATTCATTGACGAGATGTCGGTTTTTATGCACAAATATATCGAGTTGATCGTCAATGTTGTAGGGACGGTAATTGCGGTTACTAAGCCGTGTCAGCTTTACTCGGTAAAGGAGAAGATATTCATGCACTTGTCCTACATCAATGACCTGCTGTCGCGCGCGGGTCAGAACCGAGTGATTTGAAAAGTCGTAGTAACGCGACAGTAACTCGGATATCGATTCACAAGAATTCTTATTTATAAAATAGCCAATTGAAAACGATTATGGGGGGGGGGGGGGTTGGTTTAATTTATGATTCGATTACGAAAATAAGCAGTAAAAAATAAGTGATTTTGAAATAAGTGATTAAAATAGGTAAATCTACCGGTTCGACTCCCAACTTATCACTGGTCATTACAATTCCAATTCCCAAGCTGTTTTGATCCCTATTCGATTGCAATATTGTCAAACAAGCGTCAAAAATACCATACGACTTATAGTCTTAATTACCGAATTAAGCTAACAGTTAAAGATGACGCAAACTAACGAAAAAGCTAAGTTAATCCGCGATTAAGTTAAGGAATATTGGTCGATCGGATTAAATCCAATTTATCTTATAATAACGAATTAAGCAAACGAAGTTATAAAACGAATTGGAACAGGATTAAATTAAATCGAAATTAAAATAAACCTCAAAGGATTACAGGATTCGAAACAGGCAGATTTTCCCTCGTGATTAGTTCGCCATGGAATGTGCGAAAACAAAATAAAATTCATAAAAGCTAGGGTAGCCGTCACTGTAGCACGACAGCAACCTTATAAATAGAATAAGGTTTGCATTACACACTCAACTGGGTCAGAAACCTAAACCAGGCCCAAGAGGGAAAAGCAACTAAATTATTACAATCAGAACTTCAACGAATTATTCGAGACTCAATAAATTCGAATCAGCTTCTTCGTGAAACATGAAAGTTGTAGATAATTTTCTAAGCTTTCCAGCGACTGGTAGAACGTCTCGACACGATTCCTGTAGCTCCAGTTATGAATTTATAATTAAAAACTGTTAGTGCTGAAAATAACAAACAAAAATCAAATAAGGCTGAAAATAAATTGAATTGTAAAAACATCCTAAAATAGTAAATTAAACAAACTAAACTATAGAAATGCTTAAGTCTAAACATAGAGGAAGGTGCATCAAAATGCATTTATCAATCAACTTATCCAAAAGTTGAAGATGCATAAGTAATCGTACAGGCGGTTGTACAGAAACAAATAAAAATTCAATGCAGTTTAGGAGTATCTTGTTCCTTGCTTGATCGGTCTGGAACCTAATGCAAAATTCATGAGCTTCCATAATATGAGTCACCTAATATCATGTGCATATGATAGAGTGTGTATTGACCTAACATGCTACGATTTTTCGGAAACCTTTTGGACTTGTGATCCAACATGTTAAGAATAAAGGGATTAAAAAGATAAAGTTTTAAAAGATATTAAAAAGACTAAAATTAAATTTTCGTTCTAATACTTCTAATATTAATTCTTTTCTATGACATTTATTTTTTCTTTCGTTGTTTTAATACACTTAACATTTTCACAATTATATATATATGGTGATATTTAAAATTTTAAAAATTGATTTGAAATTTAAGGTTTGATCTTGTTGCTCAAATTTCTATAAAATGATGCTATTGTAATCTAAAATCAATTAAGGAAAGTAAAACTTATCTTAAAATTTTAAAATTATATAAAATTTAGATTTTTTTATTGATAATTTAATTTTAAATTTAATCTAAAATTAAGAATTTTATTTTTAATTTAGAAACTTAAATGTTATGAATTTTAATTAATCTAACAAACATATTGATACATCACCAAAAGTTTAATTTATAAAAACAAAAGAATGCTAGATGAATCAATTAATAGTGTGTGTTTTATATTATTTTTAATTCAATTCATTCATTATTTGTGTATTAGTTATTGCGTTTTACACCCACTTTAATTTTATTATTATCATGAAAATTCATTTATTCTTGTTCTTAATGCACTATATATGACTCTTAGTGTCATGAATGTTATGTGAAAATATCTAATATATGTTTGAAGTTAAAAAAGTGACTGTAAATATTTACAGTTAAAACAATTTTATCAACTCTCTTTAAAAATTTCTAACCACTGTAATATTTTTTAATAGATATCTATTGGTTGTCAAATAATTATTTTAATTAATCACTAAGGTTTATAATATTCTGTTTTTTTAAAAAAGATTCACTTGGTTTAATGTATGGGTCATGTGTATTCTCAAAGATTATTTGTGTAACGAATAAAATCTTTCTTGAATTAAATCTTCTTAGGATATTTTTGGTGTTTGTTCTCTTTGTTTCTTTTCTCTCTTTATATTTAATATATTAACTTTAGCCTTTGCAGAAGAAAAAAATCGGAAAATAAAATCAATATTATTATTTTTTGGTCTCCCATTTATTTTCAAATCTTTTCTTTCTCTCTTTTTCTTTATTTCTACCTTTTACTTCCATGCATATAAAATAACACATTCTTTCAATCTAATTGAAAAAGGTAATCCTGTTTGTGTTCATAATTCAATTTTTCTTAATTTTACAAATTCTCATAATTTTACGTACTCTAAAGAAGATTGAATGTATAATTTATAATTATATTTACAAAGAAGTCAGATTTGTTGTTTTTTCTTTATTATAATCAACTTTTTTAGAACATATTTGTCCTTCTTATTTTTCCACTTTCAAACATTTTTTTTATTAATAAAATTATGAGATAATTGGTCCAACCACAAGATAATTAATTAAATTAACCATTGAATAAAATTAAATTGAATGACTCAGTCATAAAACTAATTTTCTATAAAATATCTTATTCGTATTAAATGTAATTGAAGGGATGAATCAATTTTTAAATTTTTGAAAGACTAACAGCATTAATAAAATATGTAAAAACATAACTAGAGAAATTAATATAATTTCATAAATTCATATTTCAAATTAAACTCATTCCCTAACATAATCAGCTAAATTTTTTCTACATTTTTTTTCTTTTTCAATTTAATATCGTAAATATATAAACATAGATGTATAATAAACGTTTTATATGTTTATTTAAGAAAATTAAAAATATACAATAAATTAATTGTATTTAATTTTTCTTGCGTGGTTTGTTGGATAGAACAACGAAACCATAAGATAAACTAATACTATATTTGAATTCAAATTACTACCTCCAATATTAAATTTTAATGTGGAATTCACCTATAATTTTAATGTGATGGATTACCAAACGCATATTAAGCAAAACAACTATTTCCACCTAGCCACGCTGCTATTTTACCGGTTCAAACGTCTTCCCAAATTAATAAAGAAAGATATATTCTATAGTAATATGACTCAACCAAGGTGACAATTCGTCAGGTCACGTGAGTAGAAAATATTTAATACATGTATTAAAAATTCATCGTTGATCGAAAGGAAACAAAATGGTTTGAATTATTTTGATTAAATTTTCAAATAATAAAACAAAGTTATTGCTTCAAATTATGCATGAGAAATAAAAGTCGCTAAGTTATCATGTGCTAAGATAGTATAAAATTATCAGTGACCAACAAAATGTATGTACCAGAAACAAATGTCATGATACAATCAATAACATTATGACTCAGTCAGGGTTGACAGTTAAAAATTTGATAATTAACTAATATATATTTTAAAATTCAATTCTTGAAAAATGATTCAGAGCTATTAGGCGAGCTAAATACCTCACTGGGCGAGGACACTAGAACAAAAATCTATAAATAGAGTTCTCATACAGTTCAACCTTCATTAATTGATTTCAAAATCCACTATTTACCTAGTTTTGATGTTCTCTAACAACAAGAGAAAATTACGGTTGCTAATTTTCCAAAACAGATATTGAAGAATCGAAGGTGAATGCCTCTATGCAATTTAGAAATCATTCGGGATGTTTTTCATTTCTTTCTTCTTGATCATCATTGTAAAGTTACTGGGAGTAAGTGGAGCTAAATTCTCTTTTATTGGGATTAGATGTTATTATCCATGCATATAAATTAACACATTCTTTCAATCTAATTGAAAAAGGTAATCCTATTTGTGTTCATAATTCAATTTTTCTTAATTTTACAAATTCTCATAATTTTACATACTCTAAAGAAGATTGAATGTATAATTTATAATTATATTTACAAAGAAGTCAGATTTGTTGTTTTTTCTTTATTATAATCAACTTTTTTTAGAACATATTTGTCCTTCTTATTTTTCCACTTTCAAACATTTTTTTTATTAATAAAATTATGAGATAATTGGTCCAACCACAAGATAATTAATTAAATTAACCATTGAATAAAATTAAATTGAATGACTCGGTCATAAAACTAATTTTCTATAAAATATCTTACCCGTATTAAATGTAATTGAAGGGATGAATCAATTTTTAAATTTTTGAAAGACTAACAGCATTAATAAAATATGTAAAAACATAACTAGAGAAATTAATATAATTTCATAAATTCATATTTCAAATTAAACTCATTCCCTAACATAATCAGCTAAATTTTTTCTACATTTTTTTTCTTTTTCAATTTAATATCGTAAATATATAAACATAGATGTATAATAAACGTTTTATATGTTTATTTAAGAAAATTAAAAATATACAATAAATTAATTGTATTTAATTTTTCTTGTGTGGTTTGTTGGATAGAACAACGAAACCATAAGATAAACTAATACTATATTTGAATTCAAATTACTACCTCCAATATTAAATTTTAATGTGGAATTCACCTATAATTTTAATGTGATGGATTACCAAACGCATACTAAGCAAAATAACTATTTCCACATAGCCACGCTGCTATTTTACCGGTTCAAACGTCTTCCCAAATTAATAAAGAAAGATTATATTTTACCGGTTCAAACGTCTTCCCAAATTAATAAAGAAAGATATATTCTATAGTAATATGACTCAACCAAGGTGACAATTCGTCAGGTCACGTGAGTAGAAAATATTTAATACATGTATTAAAAATTCATCGTTGATCGAAAGGAAACAAAACGGTTTGAATTATTTTGATTAAATTTTCAAATAATAAAACAAAGTTATTGCTTCAAATTATGCATGAGAAATAAAAGTCGCTAAGTTATCATGTGCTAAGATAGTATAAAATTATCAGTGACCAACAAAATGTATGTACCAGAAACAAATGTCATGGATACAATCAATAACATTATGACTCGGTCAAGGTTGACAGTTAAAAATTTGATAATTAACTAATATATATTTTAAAATTCAATTGTTGAAAAATGATTCAGAGATATTAGGCGAGCTAAATACCTCACTGGGCGAGGACACTAGAATAAAAATCTATAAATAGAGTTCTCATACAATTCAACCTTCATTCATTGATTTCAAAATCCACTATTTACATAGTTTTGAAGTTCTCTAACAATAAGAGAAAATTACGGTTACTAATTTTCCAAAACAGATATTGAAGAATCGAAGGTGAATGCCTCTATGCAATTTAGAAATCGTTCGGGATGTTTTTCATTTCTTTCTTCTTGTAAAGTTACTGGGAGTAAGTGGAGCTAAATTCTCTTTTATTGGGATTAGATGTTATTATCCAAACACTCGCGTATTAATCTTGATCATGACATTAAATATGTTATAGTTATTCATTAATATTGATTATTATCTTTTTTCCTAATGCTTGTTATGAATTAACTGGTTATAACTTGTTATGATGGTTTTGAATTGCTATTTTCTTAACTAGATCAAATATTTTCATTTGTTAGATACTAAACTTTGAATACAGATCTAGGTTTAACATTCAAATATATTTTCGATACTTAGTATTGTTGTATCAGCTAAATAGATGAGAAATCATCTATTAAGCAATACAACTTATTTCACATTGTTTTTAGACATAAACAATAGATGTCGAGAGATAAATGATAATATTAATCGATGGATAAGAATATACATAACTTATTAGGAGAATAAGATATGATGATGAATCTAATGTCAAACGATCTTAACTTGATTTGTTAAATCTTATTTTCATTTTCTGTTATTTTAACCTAGTTATCAATAATTAAACTTTTCAAACAAATTTACTTAAAATTGTAGAAATTATTAAACAATTTTTTAATATTACACAAGTATCTGTGGATACAACACAAATAAATACTTACAATATTTTGTTGTTGTGTTGTAACCCAACAATATGGCGTTGTTTATATGGACTGGCGTTTAGATATTGAAAGTATTGCAATAATTTTTAGAGAATTTCTTTTTCCACCCAAGATGTTTCTTACGCACCATGTGAATTTCCACATATACCCCTTGGTTTTGGAGATATATCTTTGAGCGCACCTTTTGCATACTCGACAAAGGCTATTCTAAGTTACGCCCCATACACTGAGTTAGTTTTATTATGGAGATATATCTCTGGAACATTGTAAGAAAAATATTTTAATTGTTCAGTTAAGTAGATAGCGCAAAGTTTGGATGCACTATTGTGAAAATATATGGTCTCCCATGTGCTTGTACTATTGCTAAAAAGTTGAAACTTGGTGAACCAATAAGAACGGACGAGGGTTATTCTCATTGGAAAAGACTTAGGCTTGATGATGATGGATGCATGGATGATGGGAAATCAAATATCTCTATTTTGACTGAATGGGAAGTGATACAAGAGATATTTTCGAAGTCCGGTGACAACATAAAACTCCACATCAAAGAAAAATTGACGAAGATTTTCTATCCTGAAACCACCGACATGAAACCGCCTTCTCAACCGATAAAAACAAAAGGTGCTCCAAAGAAAATGAAGCCTACACTGAATGACAACTCGACCATACACTCTCCTTCATATTTTGAACACGTTGACAAAGTTTTTCTCGACTCACGACTCCAAAATCTTAAAAAGGTGTTGTGAAAGTAGTCTGCATTATCAAACCACCTTCGACGCCGATTCCACGAAAGATTCTATTCATTGACGAGATGTCGGTTTTTATGCACAAATATATCGAGTTGACCGTCAATGTTGTAGGGACGGTAATTGCGGTTACTAAGCCGTGTCAGCTTTACTCGGTAAAGGAGAAGATATTCATGCACTTGTCCTACATCAATGATATGCTGTCGCGCGCGGATCAGAACCGAGTGATTTGAAAAACCGTAGTAAAGCGACAGTAACTCGGATATCGATTCACAAGAATTCTTATTTATAAAATAGCCAATTGAAAACTATTATGGGGGGGTTGGTTTAATTTATGATTCGATTACGAAAATAAGCAGTAAAAAATAAGTGATTTTGAAATAAGTGATTAAAATAGGTAAATCTACCGGTTCGACTCCCAACTTATCACTGGTTATTACAATTCCAATTCCCAAGTTGTTCTGATCCCTATTCGATTGCAATATTGTCAAACAAGCGTCAAAAATACCACACGACTTATATTCTTAATTACCGAATTAAGCTAACGGTTAAAGATGACGCAATTTAACGAAAAAGCTAAGTTGATCCGCGATTAAGTTAAGGAACATTGATCGATCGGATTAAATCCAATTTATCGTATAATAACGAATTAAGCAAACGAAGCTATAAAATGAATTGGAACGGGATTAAATTAAATCGAAATTAAAATAAAACTCAAAGGATTACAGGATTCGAAACCGGCAGATTTTCCCTCGTGATTAGTTCGCCATGGAATGTGCGAAAACAAAATAAAATTCATAAAAGCTAGGGTAGCCGTCACTGTAGCACGGCAGCAACCTTATAAACAGAATAAGGTTTGCATTACACACTCAACTGGGTCAGAAACCTAAACCAGGCCCAAGAGGGGAAAGCAACTAAATTATTACAATCAGAACTTCAACGAATTATTCGAGACTCAATCAATCCGAATCAGCTTCTTCGTGAAACATGAAAGTTGTAGATATTTTTCTTAGCTTTCCAGCGACTGGTAGAACGTCTCGATACGATTCTTGTAGCTCCAGTTATGATTTTTTTATTAAAAACTGTTAATGCTGAAAATAACAAACAAAAATCAAATAAGGCTGAAAATAAATTGAATTGTAAAAACATCCTAAAATAGTAAATTAAACAAACTAAACTATAGAAATGCTTAAGTCTAAAAATAGAGGAAGGTGCATCAAAATGCATTTATCAATCAACTTATCCAAAAGTTGAAGATGCATAAGTAATCGTACACGCGGTTGCACAGAAACAAATAAAAATTCAATGCAGTTTAGGAGTATCTTGTTCCTTGCTTGATCGGTCTGGAACCTAATGCAAAATGGATGAGCTTCCATAATATGAGTCAACTAATATAATATGCATATGATAGGGTGTGTATTGACCTGACATGCTACGATTTTTCGGAAACCTTTTGGACTTGTGATCCAACATGTTAAGAATAAAGGGATTAAAAAGATAAAGTTTTAAGAGATATTAATAAGACTAAAATTAAATTTTAGTTCTAATACTTCTAATATTAATTCTTTTCTTTGACATTTATTTTTTCTTTCGTTGTTTCAATACACTTAACATTTTCACATTTTTATATATATATATATATATATATATATATATATATATATATATATATATATATATATATATATATATATATATATATATATATATATATATATATATATATATATATATATATATATATATATATATATATATATATATATATATATATATATATATATATATATATATATATATATATATATATATATATATATATATATATATATATATATATATGGTGATATTTAAAATTTTAAAAATTGATTTGAAATTTAAGGTTTGATCTTGTTGCTCAAATTTCTATAAAATGATGCTATTGTAACCTAAAATCAATTAAGGAAAGTAAAACTTATCTTAAAATTTTAAAATTATATAAATTTTAGATTTTTTTTATTGATAATTTTATTTTAAATTTAATCTAAAATTAAGAATTTTATTTTTAATTTAGAAACTTAAATGTTATGAATTTTAATTAATCTAACAAACATATTGATACATCACCAAAAGTTTAATTTATAAAAACAAAAAAAATGCTAGATGAATTAATTAATAGTGTGTGTTTTATATTATTTTTAATTCAATTCATGCATTATTTGTGTATTAGTTATTGTGTTTTACACTCACTTTAATTTTATTATTATCATGAAAATTCATTTATTCTTGTTCTTAATGCACTATATATGACTCTTAGTGTCATGAATGTTATGTGAAAATATCTAATATATGTTTGAAGTTAAAAAAGTGACTGTAAATATTTACATTTAAAACAATTTTATCAACTCTCTTTAAAAATTTCTAACCACTATAATATTTTTTAATAGATATCTATTGGTTGTCAAATAATTATTTTAATTAATTACTAAGGTTTATAATATTCTGTTTTTTTAAAAAAGATTCACTTGGTTTAATGTATAGGTCATATGTATTCTCAAAGATTATTTGTGTAACGAATAAAATCTTTCTTGAATTAAATCTTCTTAAGATATTTTTGGTGTTTGTTCTCTTTCTTTATATTTAATATATTAACTTTAGCCTTTGAAGAAAACAAAAAGGAAAATAAAATCAATATTATTATGTTTTGGTCTCCCATTTATTTTCAAATCTTTTCTTTCTCTCTTTTTCTTTATTTCTACATTTTACATCCAGGCATATAAAATAACACATTTTTTCAATCTAATTTGAAAAAGGTAATCCTATTTGGGTTCATAATTCAATTTTTCTTAATTTTACAAATTCTCATAATTTTACCTATCTAAAGAAGATTGAATGTATAATTTATAAATATATTTACAAAGAATTCAGATTTGTTGTTTTTTCTTTATTATAATCAACTTTTTTGGAACATATTTGTCCTTCTTATTTTTCAACTTTTAAACATTTTTTTATTAATAAAATTATGAGATTATTGGTCCAACCACAAGATAATTAATTAAATTAACCATTGAATAAAATTAAATTGAATGACTTGGTCATAAAACTAATTTTCTATAAAATATCTTACTCGTATTAAATGTAATTGAAGGGATGAATCAATTTTTAAATTTTTGAAAGACTAACAACATTAATAAAATATGTAAAAACATAACTAGAGAAATTAATATAATTTCATAAATTCATATTTCAAATTAAACTCATTCCCTAACATAATCAGCTAAATTTTTTCTACATTATTTTTTCTTTTTCAATTTAATATCGTAAATATATAAACTTAGATGTATAATAAACGTTTTATAGGTTTATTTAAGAAAATTAAAAATATATAATAAATTAATTGTATTTAATTTTTCTTGCGCGGTTTGTTGGATAGAACAACGAAACCATAAGATAAACTAATACTATATTTGAATTCAAATTACTACCTCCAATATTAAATTTTAATGTGGAATTCACCTATAATTTTAATAATTTTAATGTGATGGATTACCAAACGCATACTAAGCAAAACAACTATTTCCACATAGCCACGCTGCTATTTTACCGGTTCAAACGTCTTCCCAAATTAATAAAGAAAGATATATTCTATATTAATATGACTCAACCAAGGTGACAATTCATCAGGTCACGTGAGTAGAAAATATTTAATACATGTATTAAAAATTCATCGTTGATCGAAAGGAAACAAAACGGTTTGAATTATTTTGATTAAATTTTCAAATAATAAAACAAAGTTATTGCTTCAAATTATGCATGAGAAATAAAAGTCGCTAAGTTATCATGTGCTAAGATAGTATAAAATTATCAGTGACCAACAAAATGTATGTACCAGAAACAAACGTCATGGATACAATCAATAACATTATGACTCGGTCAAGGTTGACAGTTAAAAATTTGATATTTAACTAATATATATTTTAAAATTCAATTGTTGAAAAATGATTCAGAGCTATTAGGCGAGCTAAATACCTCGGGCGAGGACACTAGAACAAAAATCTATAAATAGTGTTCTCATATAGTTCTTCCTTCATTCATTGATTTCAAAATCCACTATTTACATAGTTTTGAAGTTCTCTAACAACAAGAGAAAATTGCGGTTACTAATTTTCCAAAACAGATATTGAAGAATCGAAGGTGAATGCCTCTATGCAATTTAGAAATCGTTCGGGATGTTTTTCAATTCTTTCTTCTTGTAAAGTTACTGGGAGTAAGTGGAGCTAAATTCTCTTTTATTGGGATTAGATGTTATTATCCAAACACTCGCGTATTAATCTTGATCATGACATTAAATATGTTATAGTTATTCATTAATATTGATTATTATCTTTTTTCTTAATGCTTGTTATGAATTAACTGGTTATAACTTGTTATGATGGTTTTGAATTGCTATTTTCTTAACTAGATCAAATATTTTCGTTTGTAAGATACTAAACTTTGAATACAGATCTAGGTTTAACATTCAAATATATTTTCGAGACTTAGTATTGTTGTATCAGCTAAATAGATGAGAAATCATCTATTAAGCAATACAACTTATTTCACATTGTTTTTAGACATAAACAATAGATGCCGAGAGATAAATGATTACATTAATCGATGGATAAGAATATACATAACTAATTAGGAGAATAAGATATGATGATGAATCTAATGCCGAATGATCTTAACTTGATTTGTTAAATCTTATTTTCATTTTCTGTTATTTTAACCTAGTTATCAATAATTAAACTTTTCAAACAACTTTACTTAAAATTGTAGAAATTATTAAACAATTTTTTAATATTACACAAGTATCTGTGGATACAACACAAATAAATACTTACAATATTTTGTTGTTGTGTTGTAACCCAACAAAATGGCGTTGTTTATATGGATTGGCGTTTAGATATTGAAAGTATTGCAATAATTTATAGAGAATTTCTTTTTCCACCCAAGATGTTTCTTATGCACCATGTGAATTTCCACATATACCCCTTGGTTTTGGAGGTATATTTCCGGCAAATATTTTTATATCGTATCCACAGAGATTAGTGTTACTACCGCCGCTCTATAATTCCGATTGTTGTAAGTTCAAAAGATATTGAAATTGTTTGTTGATGAATAAATTTTTCTTTCTACTTATAATAAAAATAGGACAATAAAATTGGTTTTAGAATAAAGTTTAGAAGCCTTGTCAAGATTGAGTTTCATTATCCTTGTTATCTATGTGTTCTTAATATCAAATGCATGCATTCAAACTCCAATGATAATATTCAAGTGTCCTCTCAATAATATTTATGTCTAAATAAAATTGTGATAGTTACTATATAAATCCTTAGACGATCTCTCCATCTAACTATTTATATAATAATCTTGAATGCTTAACACAATAGAAAAAGTAGTGAATAAATCTATCTCTACAATTTATTCTCTACTTGGAAAAATATTTTACTTCAAGAATCAAACTATCTTTCTCAACAATAATTCAATCCTAATTTTGTAGTGTAAAGAGCAAAAATATTATTCCTTATCAAAGATGAAGTTTGTTACATGCAAGGATACAAATATTACATAAATAACAAGAGATAACTACTACCTCAACCTTGTCAAGATGGAATTTAGCTACTCATCATCTTCATTGATTCCATGGAAAATTCTCCAAAAAAAACTTCTTGCATGCAAAACTCTAAGAACAAGAGAACAATCTCCCAAAAAATCTCTCCAAGATATCCTCCAAACCTAGGAGATACTAAGTTAAAAAGTATAATGATTGTGTCCCACATGCAAGGGAAAAAGTGTCATTAATAGCTCTGGGGTGCCACCCTACAAAAAGTATATTTTTCTTCCAAGGTATGACAAGTGTCATAAAATTTGCAAGTGGCTGAATTCACTCAGTTCGCGGCGCGCAGGGTGGTCGCGGCGCGAACTGCTTAGCCTGCTGATTCCTTGCTTTGCTTTCCATCCCCGGCACTTCCTTTCCCAAACTTGTATCTTTAAGTGTTGCTTCAGAAACTTCTCATGCAATTGAACATTCCTTGACAAAAATTCTACAAAACTAGAGAAAAAGTGAAACATCTATTCTAAATAAAATAATACGACTAAAATTGAACGCGTACTAAATTGTGATAAAAATGTGTGACTTTAGTAAGAAAAGGTTAAAAAGGGACCGATAAAAAATATACAAATTAGTATCAATTTGGTCCCTAACAACTCTCCCCAACTTATCATTTTGTTTGTCCCTAAACAAAAGTCAAATAAAGAAAACCAATTTACGAAAGCAAGGCATGAACTAGTGTTAGAAGATGGAATTTAAATGGTTCAAAAGCATACAACACCTCTTATGCTACACCCACTTTCAATATTTAGACAAAACATAAATAAAAATAATGATTGGCTACAAAATCCTACCAAGAAATTCCAAGCAATACATGTCAAAATTGAATCAAAACTACACACACATCATAGTGATGATGAATAATCATAAGGGTTTTCTTCCACTCATCCGAACAATCCAATCAACATCGACTCAAATCATGCGTTTATCACAACATACACTAAATCATGAAAAATTTTGAGAATCAAGAGGTCTTTTGAGGGTTGCATTGTGGCTCGGGTTAGAGAGAAGACATGGTCACAAGAATTTAATTAAAGATTGCCTATTCTAAGGGAGTATTTCATTTCTTTCAACAATCTTCACTTTCATTTTTTCTTTTTCTTTTCTTTTTGATAACACACCACCATGAGCTTTCTTTTCATTTTTCTTTTTGTTAGCTCTACTATTTTTACGGTGATGTTTTCTCCCCAACTTTCTCATTTTGCCCATAATTGATGCAGTCAACTCTCCACTTAGACATAGGCAAAATTCATTATGTGACCAACTTTGGTTTAGGTTCACTTGAAACAAAAGAATTTAGGATCCATTTCTTTACCATATGAATTTCGGATGGATCCTAATTTAGGCTCAAAGGGGGTTTACTACGGATCACTCCTCACAAGGTTTTTGATTTCTTTGGCCGAGTGGTTTTTCTCAATAACAAAAATTGCCTCTATCCTTTTCACAAAAGTTTTCTCAAAAATTAGATTAATGCAAGATTTAGCATGATAAGAATTAGTTGAAAAGAAACTGTCGGTCTCCCGCATTTTAGTGTATAATGAAAGGGTACCTCACAATTGGTTAAGTCCTAATTTGATTTAATGTAACATGTATCTCAAGGAATTTTATGCTAAAAATTTTGTAACACACCATTAAATTATTCATCTAAAGTCTAAAAGAAAAAGTAAAGTGTACCTTGAAGTGTCGACAGCCGGTTCTTATCATTACCACTCAAATTTTTCCAACTAGCTCGCCGCAATCCTTTTGGTTCCTTCAACTTACTCAAGAATAAGGATGATTAAAATTTTAAAACAGTGGGGTATACCAAAAAGGTTTTGAAAAGCACACAATTTAACATTCACAAAGTAGAAATGCATCCAACAACAAGTATAATGATGAAACTAGAGCCACCAAAGTACATAATGCAAAAACGAAATTAAAATAACAAAGCTAAAATAACATTAAAAAAATATATAAATACTACCACATAAGATCTTCACTCTTCTTCATCATCTTCACCACCTCCCGCGGTTCCTAAAACATCTTCCATCTGTGCATCTTGGTTCGTGCCTGGAGCGTGGCTACTGCTTCCTGCCCCCTCCATAAAAGATGGTCTGCCCTCAGACCAATTAGCATAAGTAAAGAGTGAAAAATGAGGTTTAAGGGTGGCGGGAACCTTGGGGGTTTTCAAATGTGGAGGTAGCATTTTCAATTCTAACTTTGATTCTTCCACTTTCTTCTTCTCATCCAACTCCTCAATATTCTCTTCATGAGAGGTCATCTCTCCACAAGACTCTAATTCACACAAATTTGTTGCAACTTCTTTTTCCTCCTTTTCGGTTACATCGATTCGGAAGGAATCGTGCTTGTCTTTAGGATGCTTCATGGCTTCAAAAAGATTAAAAGTTACTTCTTCATCTTGCACTCTCACTTTCATGAGACCATCATCAATGTCAATCACCATCCGGGCTGTCTTCATGAATGGCCTTCCAAGAATTAAAGGAACATCATGATCCTCATCCATGTCTACTACCACAAAATCCACCAGAAAGAAGAACTTGTCTACCTTGACTAGCATATCTTGAGCAACTCTGCATGGTGAAGTGGTAGACTTGTCGGCTAGATGGAGAGTCATTCTTGTAGACTTCATCTCAATGTTCCCTAACCTTTTGACAATTGATAAGGGAATTAGATTTATGTTGGACCCTAGATCAAGTAAACCATTTCCCATGTACGTATCTCCAATGGTCACCGGTAAAACTACTCGGCCCGGATCGGACTCCTTCCTTGGGATGTTTTTTTTGAATTATAGCGTTGCACCGTGCATCAAGTAAAATTGTTTCATCTTCAGTATACCTCTTCTTTTTTGTGAGAATACCTTTCAAGAACTTTGTATACTTTGGCATTTGTTCTAACGCTTCGGTAAATGGAATACTAATTTGAAGTTGCTTGAGTATATCCTTAAACCGTGCATATTGCCTAGCATTGTCCTTCCTTGATGGTGCGTGCGGATAAGGTAGGTGTTGAACTGGAACATGACTCATGCCTTTGTCCCCCCTTTTTTTGTTTTTCATTTTTGACTCCTTCTGAACACCACCTTTAGAATTTTGATCGTGCCCAGTTCGCGGCGCGAAGGGCTGATGCGGCGCGACCTGAGACAAAAAAATTTCCTCATCATTTTGAGCTTCCAACACTTTCTCCTCTTGGTCTCTAGCTGTGATATTTGTATCATCCTCCACTGTACTGCTTCTTGTGAATATTGCTTTACAATGCTCCCTTGGATTAGTTTGAGTGTTGGCGGAGAACGATGGACTTGCTTGTTGTTCTGCCAATTGTTTTGCAAGTTGGCCTACTTGAGTCTCCAAGTTTTTGATTGCTGCTTCATTGCTTTTTTGACTTGCCATGGAAGCTTGTATGAATTGCGCAAGCGTATCTTCTAACTTGGAACTTCCGCCTTGTGATTGTTGGACTTGTGTGTTTGGACTTTGATATGGATTTTCTTGCTGAAAATTTTGGTTGTTGAATCTTGATTGTTGGTAGCCTTGGTTGTTCCTTTGAAAAGTGTTGTTGTGTTGTGGGGGATATCTTTTGTAACCTTGACCTTGATTGTTGACATAGCTTACTTCCTCTTGAAACTGGGGACAAAATCCGGTTGGATGATCTCCTTGACAAAGTTCACAACTTGCCACTTGATGTCTAACTTGTGTTCCATGAATCTCCTTCAATTGTTGCGGAAGCTTGGACATTTGTTGAGTGAGCAATTCTACTTGTTGAAAAAGTAGCTTATTTTGAGCAACGATGGCATCATTTGTATTCAACTCAAGAACTCCCGCTTTCCTTTGTGAAGGACTACGGTCGTGTTGACTTTGTCGATCATTGAGTGCCATTTGATCAATAATGGTTTTCGCTTCCTCCGTGTTCTTTGACATGATAGAACCACCCGCGGTAGCATCCAAGAGTGTCTTTTGTGATGTTTGGAGTCCGTTGAGAAAAATGTGAATTTGTGTGAGATCATCAAAACCGTGACCTTTGCATTTCCTCAACATGGATTTGAATCTTTCCCAAGCCTCATTTAGAGACTCATTGCTTCCTTGTATGAATACTGAAATGGCCGTTTTGGCTTCCATGAATCGGGATTGAGGGTAATACCTCTCTAGAAATCTTTCTTCTAACAAATTCCAATCCGTCATCACTCTTGTTGGTTGATCAAGATACCACTCTTTTGCTTTTCCCACCAATGAATGTGGAAACATTCGCTTGAACAAATTTTCTTCACTAGCTTCATCTACTCCCGTTGAACCCGCAATCTCATAAAATTTGATGAGATGGTTGTACGGATCTTCATGATCCATTCCGGTGAATGGATTTGCATAAAGGAGTTGTAGGATTCCGGTCTTCATCTCCGTATTCCTTCCGCCTCGAGCAAATTGAGTTGTCCGCGTTGGACTATTAGCGGACATTTCGGTACGAACGTCGTCACCCATACTTCTTTCGACGGTCTCTAAAACTTCCTCTTCAATTTGATTAAGTGCAGAATTTGTTGCTTTTTCTCTTCGGTTCCTCTCTTCGGCTAGTTTCTTTCTCCTTCGTGTTTTGCTATTAAGCCTTCGGATTGTTCTTTCAATTTCGGGGTCGAATTGAAATTGCTCCTCGATGGCTTTTTCTCGCATGCACTAGAATCTACAAAACTAGCAAACCAAGTGAAACACAAGAGTGATAAAAATAGAAATAAAAATAAGAACTTAGAACAATGAATTATTGCAATGCATGTAATATCGACACCAATCCCCGGCAACGGCGCCAATTTGTTGAAAAGTATATTTCCGGCAAATATTTTTATATCGTATCCACAGAGATTGGTGTTACTACCGCCGTTCTATAATTCCGATTGTTGTAAGTTCAAAAGATATTCAAATTGTTTGTTGATGAATAAATTGTTCTTTCTACTTATAATAAAAATAGGACAATAAAATTGGTTTTAGAATAAAGTTTAGAAGCCTTGTCAAGATGGAGTTTCATTATCCTTGTTATGTATGTGTTCTTAATATCAAATGCATGCATTCAAACTCCAATGATAATATTCAAGTGTCCTCTCAATAATATTTATGTCTAAATAAAATTGTGATAGTTACTATATAAATCCTTAGACGATCTCTCCATCTAACTATTTATATAATAATCTTGAATGCTTAACACAATAGAAAAAGTAGTGAATAAATCTATCTCTACAATTTATTCTCTACTTGGAAAAATATTTTAGTTCAAGAATCAAACTATCTTTCTCAACAATAATTCAATCCTAATTTTGTAGTGTAAAGAGCAAAAATATTATTCCTTATCAAAGATGAAGTTTGTTACATGCAAGGATACAAATATTACATAAATAACAAGAGATAACTACTACCTCAACCTTGCCAAGATGGAATTTAGCTACTCATCATCTTCATTGATTCCATGGAAAATTCTCCAAAAAAAACTTCTTGCATACAAAACTCTAAGAACAAGAGAACAATCTCCCAAAAAATCTCTCCAAGATATCCTCCAAACCTAGGAGATACTAAGTTAAAAAGTATAATGATTGTGTCCCACATGCAAGGGAAAAAGTGTCATTAATAGCTCTGGGGCGCCACCCTACAAAAAGTATATTTTTCTTCCAAGGTATGACAAGTGTCATAAAATTTGCAAGTGGCTGAATTCACTCAGTTCGCAGCGCGCAGGGTGGTCGCGGCGCGAACTGCTTAGCCTGCTGATTCCTTGCTTTGCTTTCCATCCCCGGCACTTCCTTTCCCAAACTTGTATCTTTAAGTGTTGCTTCAGAAACTTCTCATGCAATTGAATATTCCTTGACAAAAATTCTACAAAACTAGAGAAAAAGTGAAACATCTATTCTAAATAAAATAATATGACTAAAATTGAACGCGTACTAAATTGTGATAAAAATGTGTGACTTTAGTAAGAAAAAGTTAAAAAGGGACCGATAAAAAATATACAAATTAGTATCAATTTGGTCCCTAACAACTCTCCCCAACTTATCATTTTGTTTGTCCCTAAACAAAAGTCAAATAAAGAAAACCAATTTACAAAAGCAAGGCATGAACTAGTGTTAGAAGATGGAATTTAAATGGTCCAAAAGCATACAACACCTCTTATGCTACACCCACTTTCAATATTTAGACAAAACATAAATAAAAATAATGATTGGCTACAAAATCCTACCAAGAAATTCCAAGCAATACATGTCAAAATTGAATCAAAACTACACACACATCATAGTGATGATGAATAATCATAAGGGTTTTCTTCCACTCATCCGAACAATCCAATCAACATCGACTCAAATCATGCGTTTATCACAACATACACTAAATCATGAAAAATTTTGAGAATCAAGAGGTCTTTTGAGGGTTGCATTGTGGCTCGGGTTAGAGAGAAGACATGGTCACAAGAATTTAATTAAAGATTGCCTATTCTAAGGGAGTATTTCATTTCTTTCAACAATCTTCACTTTCATTTTTTCTTTTTCTTTTCTTTTTGATAACACACCACCATGAGCTTTCTTTTCATTTTTCTTTTTGTTAGCTCTACTATTTTTACGGTGATGTTTTCTCCCCAACTTTCTCATTTTGCCCATAATTGATGCAGTCAACTCTCCACTTAGACATAGGCAAAATTCATTATGTGACCAACTTTGGTTTAGGTTCACTTGAAACAAAAGAATTTAGGATCCATTTCTTTACCATATGAATTTCGGATGGATCCTAATTTAGGCTCAAAGGGGGTTTACTACGGATCACTCCTCACAAGGTTTTTGATTTCTTTGGCCGAGTGGTTTTTCTCAATAACAAAAATTGCCTCTATCCTTTTCACAAAAGTTTTCTCAAAAATTAGATTAATGCAAGATTTAGCATGATAAGAATTAGTTGAAAAGAAATTGTCGGTCTCCCGCATTTTAGTGTATAATGAAAGGGTACCTCACAATTGGTTAAGTCCTAATTTGATTCAATGTAACATGTATCTCAAGGAATTTTATGCTAAAAATTTTGTAACACACCATTAAATTATTCATCTAAAGTCTAAAAGCAAAAGTAAAGTGTACCTTGAAGTGTCGACAACCGGTTCTTATCATTACCACTCAAATTTTTCCAACTAGCTCACCGCAATCCTTTTGGTTCCTTCAACTTACTCAAGAATAAGGATGATTAAAATTTTAAAACAGTGGGGTATACCAAAAAGGTTTTGAAAAGCATACAATTTAACATTCACAAAGTAGAAATGCATCCAACAACAAGTATAATGATGAAACTAGAGCCACCAAAGTACATAATGCAAAAACGAAATTAAAATAACAAAGCTAAAATAACATTAAAAAAATATATAAATACTACCACATAAGATCTTCACTCTTCTTCATCATCTTCACCACCTCCCGCGGTTCCTAAAACATCTTCCATATGTGCATCTTGGTTCGTGCCTGGAGCGTGGCTACTGCTTCCTACCCCCTCCATAAAAGATGGTCTGCCCTCAGACCAATTAGCATAAGTAAAGAGTGAAAAATGAGGTTTAAGGGTGGCGGGAACCTTGGGGGTTTTCAAATGTGGAGGTAACATTTTCAATTCTAACTTTGATTCTTCCACTTTCTTCTTCTCATCAAACTCCTCAATATTCTCTTCATGGGAGGTCATCTCTCCACAAGACTCTAATTCACACAAATTTGTTGCAACTTCTTTTTCCTCCTTTTCGGTTACATCGATTCGGAAGGAATCGTGCTTGTCTTTAGGATGCTTCATGGCTTCAAAAAGATTAAAAGTTACTTCTTCATCTTGCACTCTCACTTTCATGAGACCATCATCAATGTCAATCACCATCTGGGCTGTCTTCATGAATGGCCTTCCAAGAATTAAAGGAACATCACGATCCTCATCCATGTCTACTACCACAAAATCCACCAGAAAGAAGAACTTGTCTACCTTGACTAGCATATCTTGAGCAACTCCGCATGGTGAAGTGGTAGACTTGTCGGCTAGATGGAGAGTCATTCTTGTAGACTTCATCTCAATGTTCCCTAACCTTTTGACAATAGATAAGGGAATTAGATTGATGTTGGACCCTAGATCAACCAAACCATTTCCCATGTACGTATCTCCAATGGTCACCGGTAAAACTACTCGGCCCGGATCGGACTCCTTCCTTGGGATGTTTTTTTTGAATTATAGCGCTGCACCGTGCATCAAGTAAAATTGTTTCATCTTCAGTATACCTCTTCTTTTTTGTGAGAATACCTTTCAAGAACTTTGTATACTTTGGCATTTGTTCTAACGCTTCGGTAAATGGAATACTAATTTGAAGTTGCTTGAGTATATCCTTAAACCGTGCATATTGCCTAGCATTGTCCTTCCTTGATGGTGCGTGCGGATAAGGTAGGTGTTGAACTGGAACATGACTCATGCCTTTGTCCCCCCCTCCTTTTTCTGTTTTTCATTTTTGACTCCTTCTAAACACCACCTTTAGAATTCTGATCGTGCCCAGTTCGCGGCGCGAAGGGCTGATGCGGCGCGACCTGAGACAAAAAAATTTCCTCATCATTTTGAGCTTCCAACACTTTCTCCTCTTGGTCTCCAGCTGTGATATTTGTATCATCCTCCACTGTACTGCTTCTTGTGAATATTTCTTTACAATGCTCCCTTGGATTAGTTTGAGTGTTGGCGGAGAACGATGGACTTGCTTGTTGTTCTGCCAATTGTTTTGCAAGTTGGCCTACTTGAGTCTCCAAGTTTTTGATTGCTGCTTCATTGCTTTTTTGACTTGCCATGGAAGCTTGTATGAATTTTGCAAGCGTATCTTCTAACTTGGAACTTCCGCCTTGTGATTGTTGGACTTGTGTGTTTGGATTTTGATATGGATTTTCTTGCTGAAAATTTTTGTTGTTGAATCTTGATTGTTGGTAGCCTTGGTTGTTCCTTTGAAAAGTGTTGTTGTGTTGTGGGGGATATCTTTGGTAACCTTGACCTTGATTGTTGACATAGCTTACTTCCTCTTGAAACTGGGGACAAAATCCGGTTGGATGATCTCCTTGACAAAGTTCACAACTTGCCACTTGATGTCTAACTTGTGTTCCATGAATCTCCTTCAATTGTTGCGGAAGCTTGGACATTTGTTGAGTGAGCATTTCTACTTGTTGAAAAAGTAGCTTATTTTGAGCAAGGATGGCATCATTTGTATTCAACTCAAGAACTCCCGATTTTCTTTGTGAAGGACTACGGTCGTGTTGACTTTGTCGATCATTGAGTGCCATTTGATCAATAATGGTTTTCGCTTCCTCCGTGTTCTTTGACATGAGAGAACCACCCGCGGTAGCATCCAAGAGTGTCTTTTGTGATGTTTGGAGTCCGTTGAGAAAAATGTGAATTTGTGTGAGATCATCAAAGCCGTGACCTTTGCATTTCCTCAACATGGATTTGAATCTTTCCCAAGCCTCATTTAGAGACTCATTGCTTCCTTGTGTGAATACCAAAATGGCCGTTTTGGCTTCCATGAATCGGGATTGAGGGTAATACCTCTCTAGAAATCTTTCTTCTAACAAATTCCAATTCGTCATCACTCTTGTTGGTTGATCAAGATACCACTCTTTTGCTTTTCCCACCAATGAATGTGGAAACATTCGCTTGAACAAATTTTCTTCACTAGCTTCATCTACTCCCGTTGAACCCGCAATCTCATAAAATTTGATGAGATGGTTGTACGGATCTTCATGATCCATTCCGGTGAATGGATTTGCATAAAGGAGTTGTAGGATTTCGGTCTTCATCTCCGTATTCCTTCCGCCTCAGGCAAATTGAGCTGTCCGCCTTGGACTATTAGCGGACGTTTCGGTACGAACGTCGTCACCCATACTTCTTTCTACGGTCTCTACAACTTCCTCTTCAATTTGAGTAAGTGCAGAATTTGTTGCTTTTTCTCTTCGGTTCCTCTCTTCGGCTAGTTTCTTTCTCCTTCGTGTTTTGCTATTAAGCCTTCGGATTGTTCTTTTAATTTCGGGGTCGAATTGAAATTGCTCCTCGGTGGCTTTTTCTCGCATGCACGAGAATCTACAAAACTAGCAATCCAAGTGAAACACAAGAGTGATAAAAATAGAAATAAATATAAGAACTTAGAACAATGAATTATTGCAATACATGTAATATCGACACCAATCCCCGGCAACGGCGCCAATTTGTTGAAAAGTATATTTCCGGCAAATATTTTTATATCGTATCCACAGAGATTGGTGTTACTACCGCAGTTCTATAATTCCGATTGTTGTAAGTTCAAAAGATATTCAAATTGTTTGTTGATGAATAAATTGTTCTTTCTACTTATAATAAAAATAGGACAATAAAATTGGTTTTAGAATAAAGTTTAGAAGCCTTGTCAAGATTGAGTTTCATTATCCTTGTTATGTATGTGTTCTTAATATCAAATGCATGCATTCAAACTCCAATGATAATATTCAAGTGTCCTCTCAATAATATTTATGTCTAAATAAAATTGTGATAGTTACTATATAAATCCTTAGACGATCTCTCCATCTAACTATTTATATAAAAATCTTGAATGCTTAACACAATAGAAAAAGTAGTGAATAAATCTATCTCTACAATTTATTCTCTACTTGGAAAAATATTTTAGTTCAAGAATCAAACTATCTTTCTCAACAATAATTTTATCCTAATTTTGTAGTGTAAAGAGCAAAAATATTATTCCTTATCAAAGATGAAGTTTGTTACATGCTAGGATACAAATATTACATAAATAACAAGAGATAACTACTACCTCAACCTTGCCAAGATGGACTTTAGCTACTCATCATCTTCATTGATTCCATGGAAAATTCTCCGAAAAAAACTTCTTGCATGCAAAACTCTAAGAACAAGAGAACAATCTCCCAAAAAATCTCTCCAAGATATCCTCCAAACCTAGGAGATACTAAGTTAAAAAGTATAATGATTGTGTCCCACATGCAAGGGAAAAAGTGTCATTAATAGCTCTGGGGCGCCACCCTACAAAAAGTATATTTTTCTTCCAAGGTATGACAAGTGTCATAAAATTTGCAAGTGGCCGAATTCACTCAGTTCGCGGCGCGCAGGGTGGTCGCGGCGCGAACTGCTTAGCCTGCTGATTCCTTGCTTTGCTTTCCATCCCCGGCACTTCCTTTCCCAAACATGTATCTTTAAGTGTTGCTTCAGAAACTTCTCATGCAATTGAACATTCCTTGACAAAAATTCTACAAAACTAGAGAAAAAAGTGAAACATCTATTCTAAATAAAATAATACGACTAAAATTGAACGCGTACTAAATTGTGATAAAAATGTGTGACTTTAGTAAGAAAAAGTTAAAAAGGGACCGATAAAAAATATACAAATTAGTATCAATTTGGTCCCTAACAACTCTCCCCAACTTATCATTTTGTTTGTCCCTAAACAAAAGTCAAATAAAGAAAACCAATTTACGAAAGCAAGGCATGAACTAGTGTTAGAAGATGGAATTTAAATGGTTCAAAAGCATACAACACCTCTTATGCTACACCCACTTTCAATATTTAGACAAAACATAAATAAAAATAATGATTGGCTATAAAATCCTACCAAGAAATTCCAAGCAATACATGTCAAAATTGAATCAAAACTACACACACATCATAGTGATGATGAATAATCATAAGGGTTTTCTTCCACTCATCCGAACAATCCAATCAACATCGACTCAAATCATGCATTTATCACAACATACACTAAATCATGAAAAATTTTGAGAATCAAGAGGTCTTTTGAGGGTTGCATTGTGGCTCGGGTTAGAGAGAAGACATGGTCACAAGAATTTAATTAAAGATTGCCTATTCTAAGGGAGTATTTCATTTCTTTCAACAATCATCACTTTCATTTTTTTCTTTTTCTTTTCTTTTTGATAACACACCACCATGAGCATTCTTTTCATTTTTCTTTTTGTTAGCTCTACTATTTTTACGGTGATGTTTTCTCCCCAACTTTCTCATTTTGCCCATAATTGATGCAGTCAACTCTCCACTTAGACATAGGCAAAATTCATTATGTGACCAACTTTGGTTTAGGTTCACTTGAAACAAAAGAATTTAGGATCCATTTCTTTACCATATGAATTTCGGATGGATCCTAATTTAGGCTCAAAGGGGGTTTACTACAGATCACTCCTCACAAGGTTTTTGATTTCTTTGGCCGAGTGGTTTTTCTCAATAACAAAAATTGCCTCTATCCTTTTCACAAAAGTTTTCTCAAAAATTAGATTAATGCATGATTTAGCATGATAAGAATTAGTTGAAAAGAAATTGTCAGTCTCCCGCATTTTAGTGTACAATGAAAGGGTACCTCACAATTGGTTAAGTCCTAATTTGATTCAATGTAACATGTATCTCAAGGAATTTTATGCTAAAAATTTTGTAACACACCATTAAATTATTCATCTAAAGTCTAAAAGCAAAAGTAAAGTGTACCTTGAAGTGTCGACAGCCGGTTCTTATCATCACCACTCAAATCTTTCCAACTAGCTCGCCGCAATCCTTTTGGTTCTTTCAACTTACTCAAGAATAAGGATGATTAAAATTTTAAAACAGTGGGGTATACCAAAAAGGTTTTGAAAAGCACACAATTTAACATTCACAAAGTAGAAATGCATCCAACAACAAGTATAATGATGAAACTAGAGCCACCAAAGTACATAATGCAAAAACGAAATTAAAATAACAAAGCTAAAATAACATTAAAAAAAATATAAATACTACCACATAAGATCTTCACTCTTCTTCATCATCTTCACCATCTCCCGCGGTTCCTAAAACATCTTCCATCTGTGCATCTTGGTTCGTGCCTAGAGCGTGGCTACTGCTTCCTGCCCCCTCCATAAAAGATGGTCTGCCCTCAGACCAATTAGCATAAGTAAAGAGTGAAAAATGAGGTTTAAGGGTGGCGGGAACCTTGGGGGTTTTCAAATGTGGAGGTAGCATTTTCAATTCTAACTTTGATTCTTCCACTTTCTTCTTCTCATCCAACTCCTCAATAATCTCTTCATGAGAGGTCATCTCTCCACAAGACTCTAATTCACACAAATTTGTTGCAACTTCTTTTTCCTCCTTTTCGGTTACATCGATTCGGAAGGAATCGTGCTTGTCTTTAGGATGCTTCATGGCTTCAAAAAGATTAAAAGTTACTTCTTCATCTTGCACTCTCACTTTCATGAGACCGTCATCAATGTCAATCACCATCCGGGCTGTCTTCATGAATGGCCTTCCAAGAATTAAAGGAACATCACGATCCTCATCCATGTCTACTACCACAAAATCCACCGGAAAGAAGAACTTGTCTACCTTGACTAGCATATCTTGAGCAACTCCGCATGGTGAAGTGGTAGACTTGTCGGCTAGTTGGAGAGTCATTGTTGTAGACTTCATCTCAATGTTCCCTAACCTTTTGACAATAGATAAGGGAATTAGATTGATGTTGGACCCTAGATCAACCAAACCATTTCCCATGTACGTATCTCCAATGGTCACCGGTAAAACTACTCGGCCCGGATCGGACTCCTTCCTTGGGATGTTTTTTTTTAATTATAGCGCTGCACCGTGCATCAAGTAAAATTGTTTCATCTTCAGTATACCTCTTCTTTTTTGTGAGAA
Organism: Lathyrus sativus; assembly: GCA_963859935.3. Taxonomy (NCBI): domain Eukaryota; kingdom Viridiplantae; phylum Streptophyta; class Magnoliopsida; order Fabales; family Fabaceae; genus Lathyrus; species Lathyrus sativus. The sequence goes on from OZ012735.1 coordinate 208,658,432, forward strand.
TACCTTTCAAGAACTTTGTATACTTTGGCATTTGTTCTAACGCTTTGGTAAATGGAATACTAATTTGAAGTTGCTTGAGTATATCCTTAAACCGTACATATTGCCTAGCATTGTCCTTCCTTGATGGTGCGTGCGGATAAGGTAGGTGTTGAACTAGAACATGACTCATGCCTTTGTCCCCCCTTTTTCTGTTTTTCATTTTTGACTCCTTCTGAACACCACCTTTAGAATTCTGATCGTGCCCAGTTCGCGGCGCGAAGGGCTGATGCGGCGCGACCTGAGACAAAAAATTTTCCTCATCATTTTAAGCTTCCAACACTTTCTCCTCTTGGTCTCTAGCTGTGATATTTGTATCATCCTCCACTGTACTGCTTCTTGTGAATATTGCTTTATAATGCTCCCTTGGATTAGTTTGAGTGTTGGCGGAGAACGATGGACTTGCTTGTTGTTCTGCCAATTATTTTGCAAGTTGGCCTACTTGAGTCTCCAAGTTTTTAATTGCTGCTTCATTGCTTTTTTGACTTGCCATGGAAGCTTGTATGAATTGTGCAAGCGTATCTTCTAACTTGGAACTTCCGCCTTGTGATTGTTGGATTTGTGTGTTTGGACTTTGATATGGATTTTCTTGCTGAAAATTTTGGTTGTTGAATCTTGATTGTTCGTAGCCTTGGTTGTTCCTTTGAAAAGTGTTGTTGTGTTGTGGGGGATATCTTTTGTAACCTTGACCTTGATTGTTGACATAGCTTACTTCCTCTTGAAACTGGGGACAAAATCCGGTTGGATGATCTCCTTGACAAAGTTCACAACTTGCCACTTGATGTCTAACTTGTGTTCCATGAATCTCCTTCAATTGTTGCGGAAGCTTGGACATTTGTTGAGTGAGCAATTCTACTTGTTGAAAAAGTAGCTTATTTTGAGCAATGATGGCATCATTTGTATTCAACTCAAGAACTCCCGCTTTCCTTTGTGAAGGACTACGGTCGTGTTGACTTTGTCGATCATTGAGTGCCATTTGATCAATAATGGTTTTCGCTTCCTCCGTGTTCTTTGACATGAGAGAACCACCCGCGGTAGCATCCAAGAGTGTCTTTTGTGATGTTTGGAGTCCGTTGAGAAAAATGTGAATTTGTGTGAGATCATCAAAACCGTGACCTTTGCATGTCCTCAACATGGATTTGAATCTTTCCCAAGCCTCATTTAGAGACTCATTGCTTCCTTGTGTGAATACCAAAATGGCCGTTTTGGCTTCCATGAATCGGGATTGAGGGTAATACCTCTCTAGAAATCTTTCTTCTAACAAATTCCAATCCGTCATCACTCTTGTTGGTTGATCAATATACCACTCTTTTGCTTTTCCCACCAATGAATGTGGAAACATTCGCTTGAACAAATTTTCTTCACTAGCTTCATCTACTCCTGTTGAACCCGCAATCTCATAAAATTTGATGAGATGGTTGTACGGATCTTCATGATCCATTCCGGTGAATGGATTTGCATAAAGGAGTTGTAGGATTTCGGTCTTCATCTCCGTATTCCTTCCGCCTCAGGCAAATTGAGCTGTCCGCCTTGGACTATTAGCGGACATTTCGGTACGAACGTCGTCACCCATACTTCTTTCGACGGTCTCCACAACTTCCTCTTCAATTTGAGTAAGTGCAGAATTTGTTGCTTTTTCTCTTCGGTTCCTCTCTTCGGCTAGTTTCTTTCTCCTTCGTGTTTTGCTATTAAGCCTTCGGATTGTTCTTTCAATTTCGGGGTCGAATTGAAATTGCTCCTCGGTGGCTTTTTCTCGCATGCACTAGAATCTACAAAACTAGCAAACCAAGTGAAACACAAGAGTGATAAAAATAGAAATAAAAATAAGAACTTAGAACAATGAATTATTGCAATGCATGTAATATCGACACCAATCCCCGGCAACGGCGCCAATTTGTTGAAAAGTATATTTCCGGCAAATATTTTTATATCGTATCTACAGAGATTGGTGTTACTACCGCCGTTCAATAATTCCGATTGTTGTAAGTTCAAAAGATATTCAAATTGTTTGTTGATGAATAAATTGTTCTTTCTACTTATAATAAAAATAGGACAATAAAATTGGTTTTAGAATAAAGTTTAGAAGCCTTGTCAAGATTGAGTTTCATTATCCTTGTTATGTATGTGTTCTTAATATCAAATGCATGCATTCAAACTCCAATGATAATATTCAAGTGTCCTCTCAATAATATTTATGTCTAAATAAAATTGTGATAGTTACTATATAAATCCTTAGACGATCTCTCCATCTAACTATTTATATAATAATCTTGAATGCTTAACACAATAGAAAAAGTAGTGAATAAATCTATCTCTACAATTTATTCTCTACTTGGAAAAATATTTTAGTTCAAGAATCAAACTATCTTTCTCAACAATAATTCAATCCTAATTTTGTAGTGTAAAGAGCAAAAATATTATTCCTTATCAAAGATGAAGTTTGTTACATGCAAGGATACAAATATTACATAAATAACAAGAGATAACTACTACCTCAACCTTGCCAAGATGGAATTTAGCTACTCATCATCTTCATTGATTCCATGGAAAATTCTCCGAAAAAAATTTCTTGCATGCAAAACTCTAAGAACAAGAGAACAATCTCCCAAAAAATCTCTCCAAGATATCCTCCAAACCTAGGAGATACTAAGTTAAAAAGTATAATGATTGTGTCCCACATGCAAGGGAAAAAGTGTCATTAATAGCTCTGGGGCGCCACCCTACAAAAAGTATATTTTTCTTCCAAGGTATGACAAGTGTCATAAAATTTGCAAGTGGCTGAATTCACTCAGTTCGCGGCGCGCAGGGTGGTCGCGGCGCGAACTGCTTAGCCTGCTGATTCCTAGCTTTGCTTTCCATCCCCGACACTTCCTTTCCCAAACTTGTATCTTTAAGTGTTGCTTCAGAAACTTCTCATGCAATTGAACATTCCTTGACAAAAATTCTACAAAACTAGAGAAAAAGTGAAACATCTATTCTAAATAAAATAATACGACTAAAATTGAACGCGTACTAAATTGTGATAAAAATGTGTGACTTTAGTAAGAAAAAGTTAAAAAGGGACCGATAAAAAATATACAAGTTAGTATCAATTTGGTCCCTAACAACTCTCCCCAACATATCATTTTGTTTGTCCCTAAACAAAAGTCAAATAAAGAAAACCAATTTACGAAAGCAAGGCATGAACTAGTGTTAGAAGATGGAATTTAAATGGTTCAAAAGCATACAACACCTCTTATGCTACACCCACTTTCAATATTTAGACAAAACATAAATAAAAATAATGATTGGCTACAAAATCCTACCAAGAAATTTCAAGCAATACATGTCAAAATTGAATCAAAACTACACACACATCATAGTGATGATGAATAATCATAAGGGTTTTCTTCCACTCATCCGAACAATCCAATCAACATCGACTCAAATCATGCGTTTATCACAACATACACTAAATCATGAAAAATTTTGAGAATCAAGAGGTCTTTTGAGGGTTGCATTGTGGCTCGGGTTAGAGAGAAGACATGGTCACAAGAATTTAATTAAAGATTGCCTATTCTAAGGGAGTATTTCATTTCTTTCAACAATCTTCACTTTCATTTTTTCTTTTTCTTTTCTTTTTGATAACACACCACCATGAGCTTTCTTTTCATTTTTCTTTTTGTTAGCTCTACTATTTTTATGGTGATGTTTTCTCCCCAACTTTCTCATTTTGCCCATAATTGATGCAGTCAACTCTCCACTTAGACATAGGCAAAATTCATTATGTGACCAACTTTGGTTTAGGTTCACTTGAAACAAAAGAATTTAGGATCCATTTCTTTACCATATGAATTTCGGATGGATCCTAATTTAGGCTCAAAGGGGGTTTACTACGGATCACTCCTCACAAGGTTTTTGATTTCTTTGGTCGAGTGGTTTTTCTCAATAACAAAAATTGCCTCTATCCTTTTCACAAAAGTTTTCTCAAAAATTAGATTAATGCATGATTTAGCATGATAAGAATTAGTTGAAAAGAAATTGTCGGTCTCCCGCATTTTAGTGTACAATGAAAGGGTACCTCACAATTGGTTAAGTCCTAATTTGATTCAATGTAACATGTATCTCAAGGAATTTTATGCTAAAAATTTTGTAACACACCATTAAATTATTCATCTAAAGTCTAAAAGCAAAAGTAAAGTGTACCTTGAAGTGTCGACAGCCGGTTCTTATCATCACCACTCAAATTTTTCCAACTAGCTCGCCGCAATCCTTTTGGTTCCTTCAACTTACTCAAGAATAAGGATGATTAAAATTTTAAAACAGTGGGGTATACCAAAAAGGTTTTGAAAAGCACACAATTTAACATTCACAAAGTAGAAATGCATCCAACAACAAGTATAATGATGAAACTAGAGCCACCAAAGTACATAATGCAAAAACGAAATTAAAATAACAAAGCTAAAATAACATTAAAAAAAATATAAATACTACCACATAAGATCTTCACTCTTCTTCATCATCTTCACCACCTCCCGCGGTTCCTAAAACATCTTCCATCTGTGCATCTTGGTTCGTGCCTGGAGCGTGGCTACTGCTTCCTGCCCCCTCCATAAAAGATGCTCTGCCCTCAGACCAATTAGCATGAGTAAAGAGTGAAAAATGAGGTTTAAGGGTGGCGGGAACCTTGGGAGTTTTCAAATGTGAAGGTAGCATTTTCAATTCTAACTTTGATTCTTCCACTTTCTTCTTCTCATCCAACTCCTCAATATTCTCTTCATGAGAGGTCATCTCTCCACAAGACTCTAATTCACACAAATTTGTTGCAACTTCTTTTTCCTCCTTTTCGGTTACATCGATTCGGAAGGAATCGTGCTTGTCTTTAGGATGCTTCATGGCTTCAAAAAGATTAAAAGTTACTTCTTCATCTTGCACTCTCACTTTCATGAGACCATCATCAATGTCAATCACCATCCGGGCTGTCTTCATGAATGGCCTTCCAAGAATTAAAGGAACATCACGATCCTCATCCATGTCTACTACCACAAAATCCACCGGAAAGAAGAACTTGTCTACCTTGACTAGCATATCTTGAGCAACTCCGCATGGTGAAGTGGTAGACTTGTCGGCTAGTTGGAGAGTCATTCTTGTAGACTTCATCTCAATGTTCCATAACCTTTTGACAATAGATATGGGAATTAGATTGATGCTGGACCCTAGATCAACCAAACCATTTCCCATGTACGTATCTCCAATGGTCACCGGTAAAACTACTCGGCCCGGATCAAACTCCTTCCTTGGGATGTTTTTATTGAATTATAGCGTTGCACCGTGCATCAAGTAAAACTGTTTCATCTTCAGTATACCTCTTCTTTTTTGTGAGAATACCTTTCAAGAACTTTGTATACTTTGGCGTTTGTTCTAACGCTTCGGTAAATGGAATACTAATTTGAAGTTGCTTGAGTATATCCTTAAACCGTGCATATTGCCTAGCATTGTCCTTCCTTGATGGTGCGTGCGGATAAGGTAGGTGTTGAACTGGAACATGACTCATGCCTTTGTCCCCCCTTTTTCTGTTTTTCATTTTTGACTCCTTCTGAACACCACCTTTAGAATTCTGATCGTGCCCAGTTCGCGGCGCGAAGGGCTGATGTGGCGCGACCTGAGACAAAAAAATTTCCTCATCATTTTGAGCTTCCAACACTTTCTCCTCTTGGTCTCCAGCTGTGATATTTGTATCATCCTCCACTGTACTGCTTCTTGTGAATATTGCTTTACAATGCTCCCTTGGATTAGTTTGAGTGTTGGCGGAGAACGATGGACTTGCTTGTTGTTCTGCCAATTGTTTTGCAAGTTGGCCTACTTGAGTCTCCAAGTTTTTGATTGCTGCTTCATTGCTTTTTTGACTTGCCATGGAAGCTTGTATGAATTGTGCAAGCGTATCTTCTAACTTGGAACTTCCGCCTTGTGATTGTTGGACTTGTGTGTTTCGACTTTGGTATGGATTTTCTTGCTGAAAATTTTGGTTGTTGAATCTAGATTGTTGGTAGCCTTGGTTGTTCCTTTGAAAAGCGTTGTTGTGTTGTGGGGGATATCTTTGGTAACCTTGACCTTGATTGTTGACATAGCTTACTTCCTCTTGAAACTGGGGACAAAATTCGGTTGGATGATCTCCTTGACAAAGTTCACAACTTGCCCCTTGATGTCTAACTTGTGTTCCATGAATCTCCTTCAATTGTTGCGGAAGCTTGGACATTTGTTGAGTGAGCAATTCTACTTGTTGAAAAAGTAGCTTATTTTGAGCAAGGATGGCATCATTTGTATTCAACTCAAGAACTCACGCTTTCCTTTGTGAAGGACTACGGTCGTGTTGACTTTGTCGATCATTGAGTGTCATTTGATCAATAATGATTTTCGCTTCCTCCGCGTTCTTTGACATGAGAGAACCACCCGCGGTAGCATCCAAGAGTGTCTTTTGTGATGTTTGGAGTCCGTTGAGAAAAATGTGAATTTGTGTGAGATCATCAAAACCGTGACCTTTGCATTTCCTCAACATGGATTTGAATCTTTCCCAAGCCTCATTTAGAGACTCATTGCTTCCTTGTGTGAATACCGAAATGGCCGTTTTGGCTTCCATGAATCGGGATTGAGGGTAATACCTCTCTAGAAATCTTTCTTCTAACAAATTCCAATCCGTCATCACTCTTGTTGGTTGATCAAGATACCACTCTTTTGCTTTTCCCACCAATGAATGTGGAAACATTCGCTTGAACAAATTTTCTTCACTAGCTTCATCTACTCCCGCTGAACCCGCAATCTCATAAAATTTGATGAGATGGTTGTACGGATCTTCATGATCCATTCCGGTGAATGGATTTGCATAAAGGAGTTGTAGGATTCCGGTCTTCATCTCTGTATTCCTTCCGCCTCGAGCAAATTGAGTTGTCCGCCTTGGACTATTAGCGGACATTTCGGTATGAACGTCGTCACCCATACTTCTTTCGACGGACTCTACAACTTCCTCTTCAATTTGAGTAAGTGCAGAATTTGTTGCTTTTTCTCTTCGGTTCCTCTCTTCGGCTAGTTTCTTTCTCCTTCGTGTTTTGCTATTAAGCCTTCGGATTGTTCTTTCAATTTCGGGGTCGAATTGAAATTGCTCCTCGGTGGCTTTTTCTCGCATGCACTAGAATCTACAAAACTAGCAAACCAAGTGAAACACAAGAGTGATAAAAATAGAAATAAAAATAAGAACTTAGAACAATGAATTATTGCAATGCATGTAATATCGACACCAATCCCCGGCAACGGCGCCAATTTGTTGAAAAGTATATTTCCGGCAAATATTTTTATATCGTATCCACCGAGATTGGTGTTACTACCGCCGTTCTATAATTCCGATTGTTGTAAGTTCAAAAGATATTTAAATTGTTTGTTGATGAATAAATTGTTCTTTCTACTTATAATAAAAATAAGACAATAAAATTGGTTTTAGAATAAAGTTTAGAAGCCTTGTCAAGATTGAGTTTCATTATCCTTGTTATGTATGTGTTCTTAATATCAAATGCATGCATTCAAACTCCAATGATAATATTCAAGTGTCCTCTCAATAATATTTATGTCTAAATAAAATTGTGATAGTTACTATATAAATCCTTAGACGATCTCTCCATCTAACTATTTATATAATAATCTTGAATGCTTAACACAATAGAAAAAGTAGTGAATAAATCTTTCTCTGCAATTTATTCTCTACTTGGAAAAATATTTTAGTTCAAGAATCAAACTATCTTTCTCAACAATAATTCAATCCTAATTTTGTAGTGTAAAGAGCAAAAATATTATTCCTTATCAAAGATGAAGTTTGTTACATGCAAGGATACAAATATTACATAAATAACAAGAGATAACTACTACCTCAACCTTGCCAAGATGGAATTTAGCTACTCATCATCTTCATTGATTCCATGGAAAATTCTCCAAAAAAAACTTCTTGCATGCAAAACTCTAAGAACAAGAGAACAATCTCCCAAAAAATCTCTCCAAGATATCCTCCAAACCTAGGAGATACTAAGTTAAAAAGTATAATGATTGTGTCCCACATGCAAGGGAAAAAGTGTCATTAATAGCTCTGGGGCGCCACCCTACAAAAAGTATATTTTTCTTCCAAGGTATGACAAGTGTCATAAAATTTGCAAGTGGCTGAATTCACTCAGTTCGCGGCGCGCAGGGTGGTCGCGGCGCGAACTGCTTAGCCTGCTGATTCCTTGCTTTGCTTTCCATCCCTGGCACTTCCTTTCCCAAACTTGTATCTTTAAGTGTTGCTTCAGAAACTTCTCATGCAATTGAACATTCCTTGACAAAAATTCTACAAAACTAGAGAAAAAGTGAAACATCTATTCTAAATAAAATAATACGACTAAAATTGAACGCGTACTAAATTGTGATAAAAATGTGTGACTTTAGTAAGAAAAAGTTAAAAAGGGACCGATAAAAAATATACAAATTAGTATCTATTTGGTCCCTAACAACTCTCCCCAACTTATCATTTTGTTTGTCCCTAAACAAAAGTCAAATAAAGAAAACCAATTTACGAAAGCAAGGCATGAACTAGTGTTAGAAGATGGAATTTAAATGGTTCAAAAGCATACAACACCTCTTATGCTACACCCACTTTCAATATTTAGACAAAACATAAATAAAAATAATGATTGGCTACAAAATCCTACCAAGAAATTCCAAGCAATACATGTCAAAATTGAATCAAAACTACACACACATCATAGTGATGATGAATAATCATAAGGGTTTTCTTCCACTCATCCGAACAATCCAATCAACATCGACTCAAATCATGCGTTTATCACAACATACACTAAATCATGAAAAATTTTGAGAATCAAGAGGTCTTTTGAGGGTTGCATTGTGGCTCGGGTTAGAGAGAAGACATGGTCACAAGAATTTAATTAAAGATTGCCTATTCTAAGGGAGTATTTCATTTCTTTCAACAATCTTCACTTTCATTTTTTCTTTTTCTTTTCTTTTTGATAACACACCACCATGAGCTTTCTTTTCATTTTTCTTTTTGTTAGCTCTACTATTTTTACGGTGATGTTTTCTCCCCAACTTTCTCATTTTGCCTATAATTGATGCAGTCAACTCTCCACTTAGACATAGGCAAAATTCATTATGTGACCAACTTTGGTTTAGGTTCACTTGAAACAAAAGAATTTAGGATCCATTTCTTTACCATATGAATTTCGGATGGATCCTAATTTAGGCTCAAAGGGGGTTTACTACGGATCATTCCTCACAAGGTTTTTGATTTCTTTGGTCGAGTGGTTTTTCTCAATAACAAAAATTGCCTCTATCCTTTTCACAAAAGTTTTTTCAAAAATTAGATTAATGCATGATTTAGCATGATAAGAATTAGTTGAAAAGAAATTGTCGGTCTCCCGCATTTTAGTGTACAATGAAAGGGTACCTCACAATTGGTTAAGTCCTAATTTGATTCAATGTAACATGTATCTCAAGGAATTTTATGCTAAAAATTTTGTAACACACCATTAAATTATTCATCTAAAGTCTAAAAGCAAAAGTAAAGTGTACCTTGAAGTGTCGACAGCCGGTTCTTATCATCACCACTCAAATTTTTCCAACTAGCTCGCCGCAATCCTTTTGGTTCCTTCAACTTACTCAAGAATAAGGATGATTAAAATTTTAAAACAGTGGGGTATACCAAAAAGGTTTTGAAAAGCACACAATTTAACATTCACAAAGTAGAAATGCATCCAACAACAAGTATAATGATGAAACTAGAGCCACCAAAGTACATAATGCAAAAACGAAATTAAATTAACAAAGCTAAAATAACATTAAAAAAAATATATTAATACTACCACATAAGATCTTCACTCTTCTTCATCATCTTCACCACCTCCCGCGGTTCCTAAAACATCTTCCATCTGTGCATCTTGGTTCGTGCCTGGAGCGTGGCTACAGCTTCCTGCCCCCTCCATAAAAGATGGTCTGCCCTCAGACCAATTAGCATAAGTAAAGAGTGAAAAATGAGGTTTAAGGGTGGCGGGAACCTTGGGGGTTTTCAAATATGGAGGTAGCATTTTCAATTCTAACTTTGATTCATCCACTTTCTTCTTATCATCCAACTCCTCAATATTCTCTTCATGAGAGGTCATCTCTCCACAAGACTCTAATTCACACAAATTTGTTGCAACTTCTTTTTCCTCCTTTTCGGTTACATCGATTCGGAAGGAATCGTACTTGTCTTTAGGATGCTTCATGGCTTCAAAAAGATTAAAAGTTACTTCTTCATCTTGCACTCTCACTTTCATGAGACCATCATCAATGTCAATCACCATCCGGACTGTCTTCATGATTGGAATTTCAAGAATTAAAGGAACATCACGATCCTCATCCATGTCTACTACCACAAAATCCACCAGAAAGAAGAACTTGTCTACCTTGACTAGCATATCTTGAGCAACTCCGCATGGTGAAGTGGTAGACTTGTCGGCTAGTTGGAGAGTCATTCTTGTAGACTTCATCTCAATGTTCCCTAACCTTTTGACAATAGATAAGGGAATTAGATTGATGCTGGACCCTAGATCAACCAAACCATTTCACATGTACGTATCTCCAATGGTCACCGGTAAAACTACTCGGCCCGGATCGGACTCCTTCCTTGGGATGTTTTTTTTGAATTATAGCGCTGCCCTGTGCATCAAGTAAAACTGTTTCATCTTCAGTATACCTCTTCTTTTTTGTGAGAATACCTTTCAAGAACTTTGTATACTTTGGCATTTGTTCTAACGCTTTGGTAAATGGAATACTAATTTGAAGTTGCTTGAGTATATTCTTAAACCGTGCATATTGCCTAGCATTGTCCTTCCTTGATGGTGCGTGCGGATAAGGTATGTGTTGAACTGGAACATGACTCATGCCTTTGTCCCCCCCTTTTTCTATTTTTCATTTTTAACTCCTTCTGAACACCACCTTTAGAATTCTGATCGTGCCCAGTTCGCGGCGCGAAGGGCTAATGCGGCGCGACCTGAGACAAAAAATTTTCCTCATCATTTTGAGCTTCCAACACTTTCTCCTCTTGGTCTCCAGCTGTGATATTTGTATCATCCTCCACTGTACTGCTTCTTGTGAATATTATTTTACAATGCAACCTTGGATTAGTTTGAGTGTTGGCGGAGAACGATGGACTTGCTTGTTGTTCTACCAATTGTTTTGCAAGTTGGCCTACTTGAGTCTCCAAGTTTTTGATTGCTGCTTCATTGCTTTTTTGACTTGCCATGGAAGCTTGTATGAATTGTGCAAGCGTATCTTCTAACTTGGAACTTCCGCCTTGTGATTGTTGGACTTGTGTGTTTGGACTTTGATATGGATTTTCTTGTTGAAAATTTTGGTTGTTGAATCTTGATTGTTGGTAGCCTTGGTTGTTCCTTTGAAAAGTGTTGTTGTGTTGTGGGGGATATCTTTGGTAACCTTGACCTTGATTGTTGACATAGCATACTTCCTCTTGAAACTGGGGACAAAATCCGTATGGATGATCTCCTTGACAAAGTTCACAACTTGCCACTTGATGTCTAACTTGTGTTCCATGAATCTCCTTCAATTGTTGCGGAAGCTTGGACATTTGTTGAGTGAGCAATTCTACTTGTTGAAAAAGTAGCTTATTTTGAGCAAGGATGGCATCATTTGTATTCAACTCAAGAACTTCCGCTTTCCTTTGTGAAGGACTACGGTCGTGTTGACTTTGTCGATCATTGAGTGTCATTTGATCAATAATGGTTTTCGCTTCCTCCGCTTTCTTTGACATGAGAGAACCACCCGCGGTAGCATCCAAGAGTGTCTTTTGTGATGTTTGGAGTCCGTTGAGAAAAATGTGAATTTGTGTGAGATCATCAAAACCGTGACCTTTGCATTTCCTCAACATGGATTTGAATCTTTCCCAAGCCTCATTTAGAGACTCATTGCTTCCTTGTGTGAATACCGAAATGGCCGTTTTGGCTTCCATGAATCGGGATTGAGGGTAATACCTCTCTAGAAATCTTTCTTCTAACAAATTCCAATCCGTCATCACTCTTGTTGGTTGATCAAGATACCACTCTTTTGCTTTTCCCACCAATGAATGTGGAAACATTCGCTTGAACAAATTTTCTTCACTAGCTTCATCTACTCCCGTTGAACCCGCAATCTCATAAAATTTGATGAGATGGTTGTACGGATCTTCATGATCCATTCCGGTGAATGGATTTGCATAAAGGAGTTGTAGGATTCCGGTCTTCATCTCCGTATTCCTTCCGCCTCGAGCAAATTGAGTTGTCTGCCTTGGACTATTAGCGGACATTTCGGTACGAACGTCGTCACCCATACTTCTTTCGACGGTCTCTACAACTTCCTCTTCAATTTGAGTAAGTGCAGAATTTGTTGCTTTTTCTCTTCGGTTCCTCTCTTCGGCTAGTTTCTTTCTCCTTCGTGTTTTGCTATTAAGCCTTCGGATTGTTCTTTCAATTTCAGGTTCGAATTGAAATTGCTCCTCGGTGGCTTTTTCTCGCATGCACTAGAATCTACAAAACTAGCAAACCATGTGAAACACAAGAGTGATAAAAATAGAAACAAAAATAAGAACTTAAAACAATGAATTATTGCAATGCATGTAATATCGACACCAATCCCCGGCAACGGCGCCAATTTGTTGAAAACTAATTTTCTATAAAATATCTTACTCGTATTAAATGTAATTGAAGGGATGAGATGTTATTATCCATGCATATAAAATAACACATTCTTTCAATCTAATTGAAAAAGGTAATCCTGTTTGTGTTCATAATTCAATTTTTCTGAATTTTACAAATTCTCATAATTTTACGTACTCTAAAGAAGATTGAATGTATAATTTATAATTATATTTACAAAGAAGTCGGATTTGTTGTTTTTTTTATTATAATCAACTTTTTTGGAACATATTTGTCCTTCTTATTTTTCCACTTTTAAACATTTTTTATATTAATAAAATTATGAGATTATTGGTCCAACCACAAGATAATTAATTAAATTAACCATTGAATAAAATTAAATTGAATGACTCGGTCATAAAACTAATTTTCTATAAAATATCTTACTCGTATTAAATGTAATTGAAGGGATGAATCAATTTTTAAATTTTTGAAAGACTAACAGCATTAATAAAATATGTAAAAACATAACTAGAGAAATTAATATAATTTCATAAATTCATATTTCAAATTAAACTCATTCCCTAACATAATCAGCTAAATTTTTTCTACATTTTTTTTCTTTTTCAATTTAATATCGTAAATATATAAACATAGATGTATAATAAACGTTTTATATGTTTATTTAAGAAAATTAAAAATATATAATAAATTAATTGTATTTAATTTTTCTTGCGTGGTTTGTTGGATAGAACAACGAAACCATAAGAAAAACTAATACTATATTTGAATTCAAATTACTACCTCCAATATTAAATTTTAATGTGGAATTCACCTATAATTTTAATGTGATGGATTACCAAACGCATATTAAGCAAAACAACTATTTCCACATAGCCACGCTGTTATTTTACCGGTTCAAACGTCTTCCCAAATTAATAAAGAAAGATATATTCTATAGTAATATCACTCAACCAAGGTGACAATTCGTCAGGTCACGTAAGTAGAAAATATTTAATACATGTATTAAAAATTCATCGTTGATCGAAAGGAAACAAAACGGTTTGAATTATTTTGATTAAATTTTCAAATAATAAAACAAAGTTATTGCTTCAAATTATGCATGAGAAATAAAAGTCGCTAAGTTATCATGTGCTAAGATAGTATAAAATTATCACTGACCAACAAAATGTATGTACCAGAAATAAACGTCATGGATACAATCAATAACATTATGACTCGGTCAAGGTTGACAGTTAAAAATTTGATAATTAACTAATATATATTTTAAAATTCAATTGTTGAAAATGATTCAGAGCTATTAGGCGAGCTAAATACCTCACTGGGCGAGGACACTAGAACAAAAATCTATAAATAGAGTTCTCATACAGTTCAACCTTCATTCATTGATTTCAAAATCCACTATTTACATAGTTTTGAAGTTCTCTAACAACAAGAGAAAATTGCGGTTACTAATTTTCCGAAACAGATATTGAAGAATCGAAGGTGAATGCCTCTATGCAATTTAGAAATCGTTCGGGGTGTTTTTCATTTCTTTCTTCTTGATCATCATGGTAAAGTTACTGGGAGTAAGTGGAGCTAAATTCTCTTTTATTGGGATTAGATGTTATTATCCAAACACTCGCGTATTAATCTTGATCATGACATTAAATATGTTATAGTTATTCATTAATATTGATTATTATCTTTTTTCTTAATGCTTGTTATGAATTAACTGGTTATAACTTGTTATGATGGTTTTGAATTGTTATTTGCTTAACTAGATCAAATATTTTCATTTGTTAGATACTAAACTTTGAATACAGATCTAGGTTTAACATTCAAATATATTTTCGAGACTTAGTATTGTTGTATCAGCTAAATAGATGAGAAATCATCTATTAAGCAATACAACTTATTTCACGTTGTTTTTAGACATAAACAATAGATGCCGAGAGATAAATGATAATATAAATCTATGGATAAGAATATACATAACTAATTAGGAGAATAAGATAGGATGATGAATCTAATGCCGAACGATCTTAACTTGATTTGTTAAATCTTATTTTCATTTTCTGTTATTTTAACTTAGTTATCAATAATTAAAATTTTCAAACAACTTTACTTAAAATTGTAGAAATTATTAAACAATTTTTTAATATTACACAAGTATCTGTGGATACAACACAAATAAATACTTACAATATTTTGTTGTTGTGTTGTAACCCAACAAAATGGCGTTGTTTATATGGACTGGCGTTTAGATATTAAGTATTGCAATAATTTTTAGAGAATTTCTTTTTCCACCCAAGATGTTTCTTATGCACCATGTGAATTTCCACATATACCCCTTGGTTTTAGAGATATATCTTTGAACGCACCTTTTGCATACTCGACAAAGGCTATTCTAAGTTACGCCTCATACACTGGGTTAGTTTTATTATGGAGATATATCTCTGGAACATTTTAAGAAAAATATTCTAATTGTTCAGTTAAGTAGATAGCGCAAAGTTTGGATGCACTATTGTGAAAATATATGGTCTCCCATGTGCTTGTACTATTGCTAAAAAGTTGAAACTTGGTGAACCAATAAGAACGGACGAGGGTTAGTCTCATTGGAAAAGACTTAGGCTTGATGATGATGGATGCATGGATGACGGGAAATCAAATATCTCTATTTTGACTTAATGGGAAGTGATACAAGAGATATTTTCGAAGGTCGGTGACAACATAAAACTCCGCATCAAAGAAAAATTGACGAAGATTTTCTATCCTGAAACCACCGACATGAAACCGCCTTCTCAACCGGTAAAAACAAAAGGTGCTCCAAAGAAAATGAAGTCTACACTGAATGACAACTCGACCACACACTCTCCTTTATATTTTGAACACGTTGACAAAGTTTTTCCCGACTCACCGACTCCAAAATCTCAAAAAGGTGTTGTGAAAGCAGTCTGCATTATCAAACCACCTTCGAAGCCGATTCCACAGAAGATTCTATTCATTGACGAGATGTCGGTTTTTATGCACAAATATATCAAGTTGATCGTCAATGTTGTAGGGACGGTAATTGCGGTTACTAAGCCGTGTCAGCTTTACTCGGTAAAGGAGAAGATATTCATGCACTTGTCCTACATCAATGATCTGCTGTCGCGCGCGGATCAGAACCGAGTGATTTGAAAAACTATAGTAAAGCGACAGTAACTCGGATATCGATTCACAAGAATTCTTATTTATAAAACAGCCAATTGAAAACGATTATGGGGGGGGGGTTGGTTTAATTTATGATTCGATTACGAAAATAAGCAGTAAAAAATAAGTGATTAAAATAGGTAAATCTACCGGTTCGACTCCCAACTTATCACTGGTCATTACAATTCCAATTCCCAAGTTGTTCCGATCCCTATTCGATTGCAATATTGTCAAACAAGCGTCAAAAATACCACACGACTTATATTCTTAATTACCAAATTAAGCTAACGGTTAAAGATGACGCAAACTAACGAAAAAGCTAAGTTAATCCGCGATTAAGTTAAGGAACATTGGCCGATCGGATTAAATCCATTTTATCTTATAATAACGAATTAAGTAAACGACTCTATAAAACGAATTGGAACGGGATTAAATTAAATCGAAATTAAAATAAACCTCAAAGGATTACAGGATTCGAAACCGGCAGATTTTCCCTCGTGATTAGTTCGCCATGGAATGTGCGAAAACAAAATAAAATTCATAAAAGCTAGGGTAGCCGTCACTGTAGCACGACAGCAACCTTATAAACAGAATAAGGTTTGCATTACACACTCAACTGGGTCAGAAACCTAAACCAGGCCCAAGAGGGGAAAGCAACTAAATTATTACAATCAGAACTTCAACGAATTATTCGAGACTCAATCAATCCGAATCATCTTCTTCGTGAAACATGAAAGTTGTAGATATTTTTCTTAGCTTTCCAGCGACTGGTAGAACGTCTCGATACGATTCCTGTAGCTCCAGTTATGAATTTTTTATTAAAAATTGGTAATGCTGAAAATAACAAACAAAAATCAAATAAGGCTGGAAATAAATTGAATTGTAAAAACATCCTAAAATAGTAAATTAAACAACCTAAACTATAGAAATGCTGAAGTCTAAACATAGAGGAAGGTGCATCAAAATGCATTTATCAATCAACTTATCCAAAAGTTGAAGATGCATAAGTAATCGTACACACGGTTGTACAGAAACAAATAAAAATTCAATGCAGTTTAGGAGTATCTTGTTCCTTGCTTGATCGGTCTGGAACCTAATGCAAAATGGATGAGCTTCCATAATATGAGTCACCTAATATAATGTGCATATGATAGAGTGTCTATTGACCTGACATGTTACGATTTTTCGGAAACCTTTTGGACTTGTGATCCAACATGTTAAGAATAAAGGGATTAAAAAGATAAAGTTTTAAGAGATATTAAAAAGACTAAAATTAAATTTTAGTTTTAATACTTCTAATATTAATTATTTTCTATGACATTTATTTTTTCTTTCGTTGTTTCAATACACTTAACATTTTCACAATTATATATATATATATATATATATATATATATATATATATA
Organism: Lathyrus sativus; assembly: GCA_963859935.3. Lineage (NCBI taxonomy): Eukaryota > Viridiplantae > Streptophyta > Magnoliopsida > Fabales > Fabaceae > Lathyrus > Lathyrus sativus. The sequence goes on from OZ012735.1 coordinate 208,675,749, forward strand.
TATATATATATATATATATATATATATATATATATATATATATATATATATATATATATATATATATATATATATATATATATATATATATATATATATATATATATATATATATATATATATATATATATATATATATATATATATATATATATGGTGATATTTAAAATTTTAAAAATTGATTTGAAATTTAAGGTTTGATCTTGTTGCTCAAATTTTTATAAAATGATGCTATTGTAATCTAAAATCAATTAAGGAAAGTAAAACTTATCTTAAATATTTTTTAATAGATATCTATTGGTTGTAAAATAATTATTTTAATTAATCACTAAGGTTTATAATATTCTGTTTTTTTAAAAAAGATTCACTTGGTTTAATGTATAGGTCATGTGTATTCTCAAAGATTATTTGTGTAACAAATAAAATCTTTCTTGAATTAAATCTTCTTAAGATATTTTTGGTGTTTTTGGTGTTTGTTCTCTTTGTTTCTTTTCTCTCTCTTTATATTTAATATATTAACTTTAGCCTTTGCAGGAAAAAAAAACGGAAAATAAAATCAATATTATTATTTTTTGGTCTCCCATTTATTTTCAAATCTTTTCTTTCTCTCTTTTTCTTTATTTCTACATTTTACCTCCATGCATATAAAATAACACATTCTTTCAATCTAATTGAAAAAGGTAATCCTATTTGTGTTTATAATTCATTTTTTCTTAATTTTACAAATTCTCATCATTTTACCTACTCTAAAGAAGATTGAATGTATAATTTATAATTATATTTACAAAGAATTCAGATTTGTTGTTTTTTCTTTATTATAATCAACTTTTTTGGAACATATTTGTCCTTCTTATTTTTCCACTTTTAAACATTTTTTTATTAATAAAATTATGAGATTATTGGTCCAACCACAAGATAATTAATTAAATTAACCATTGAATAAAATTAAATTGAATGACTCGGTCATAAAACTAATTTTCTATAAAATATCTTACTCGTATTAAATGTAATTGAAGGGATGAATCAATTTTTAAATTTTTGAAAGACTAACAACATTAATAAAATATGTAAAAACATAACTAGAGAAATTAATATAATTTCATAAATTCATATTTCAAATTAAACTCATTCCCTAACGTAATCAGCTACATTTATTCTACATTTTTTTTCTTTTTCAATTTAATATTTTAAATATATAAACATAGATGTATAATAAACGTTTTATATGTTTATTTAAGAAAATTAAAAATATACAATAAATTAATTGTATTTAATTTTTCTTGTGTGGTTTGTTGGATAGAACAACGAAACCATAAGATAAACTAATACTATATTTGAATTCAAATTACTACCTCCAATATTAAATTTTAATGTGGAATTCACCTATAATTTTAATGTGATGGATTACCAAACGCATACTAAGCAAAACAACTATTTCCACATAGCCACCCTGCTATTTTACCGGTTCAAACGTCTTCCCAAATTAATAAAGAAAGATATATTCTATAGTAATATGACTCAACCAAGGTGACAATTCGTCAGGTCACGTGAGTAAAAATATTTAATACATGTATTAAAAATTCATCGTTGATCGAAAGGAAACAAAACGGTTTGAATTATTTTGATTAAATTTTCAAATAATAAAACAAAGTTATTGCTTCAAATTATGCATGAGAAATAAAAGTCGCTAAGTTATCATGTGCTAAGATAGTATAAAATTATCAGTGACCAACAAAATGTATGTACCAGAAACAAATGTCATGGATACAATCAATAACATTATGACTCGGTCAAGGTTGACAGTTAAAAATTTGATAATTAACTAATATATATTTTAAAATTCAATTGTTGAAAAATGATTCAGAGCTATTAGGCGAGCTAAATACCTCATTGGGCGAGGACACTAGAACAAAAATCTATAAATAGAGTTCTCATACAGTTCAACCTTCATTCATTGATTTCAAAATCCATTATTTACATAGTTTTGAGGTTCCCTAACAACAAGAGAAAATTGCGGTTACTAATTTTCCAAAACAGATATTGAAGAATCGAAGGTGAATTGTTGGAAATTCACCTCACACCCTATGAAAAATTCCCTTCAATCTTGATCTCAAGATTGACGAACAAACCCACAATATGATAGTAATGGTAATAACAATTAATTATCAAGAACAACAAAAGAGAAGAAGAATAACAAACAAGAAAGAGAAGAATGAGAGAAGAAGTATTTGGAGAGAATGTGTTACCCACAACTGTGGGATTTCTTATTGACTTTCACTTGCTAACTGCAACTGTGAAATCTGTTCTGTTGTGATGTAGAATACAAAGCAAGGCACCCTATTTATAGTTTTAGGTTTACACTAGCCCAAAACATAAAAGGCCCAAAATATTCTAAATCAAATCTAATCATATGATATCAAATATAATCATATGATATCAAATCTAATCATATCAAATTAATCATATGATATCAAATCTAATCATATCAAATCACAATGAATTATATTTAACACACCACCTAATTCATTGTGTCTAAACTGTCTACATTCATCATGGCCCTTAGTCTTCTGAAGGCTTCGACCTGCACTCCCTTTGTCATGATATCTGCAATCTGATTCTCAGTTCTGTAGTGTTCCAACTTCATCTTCCCTTTTGCTACCCGCTCTCGGAGATAATGAAACCTTATTTTGATGTGCTTGCTTCGACCATGAGCTATTGGATTCTTTGCCAAGTTGATAGCTGACATGCTGTCTATCTTCATGGTAATTGCTCCATGGTTCTTCCCTGTGATTTCTTCGACCAAGTTCACCATCCAAGTTGCTTGACATGCACAAAGGGAAGCAGTTATATATTCTGCTTCGCATGATGATAATGCCACCACTGGTTCCTTTCTTGAATTCCAAGCAACTGGTGCACCACCTAACATAAACACATATCCAGCTGAGGATTTTCGATCCTCAGCATCACTACACCAACTGGAGTCTGTGTATCCCACTAACTTGCATTCTTTTCCTTCATCAGCTGCTGGAAACAAAATGCCATAGTCGAGAGTTCCTTTCAGATACCTCAGTATCCTCTTCGTCGCTGCTAGGTGTGATACCTTTGGTTTCTGCATGAATCTACTTATCATACCAACACTGTATGCTAAGTCAGGCCTTGTGTGGCAAAGGTATCTAAGTGACCCAATAAGTCTTCTGTATTGGGTTGGGTCGACATCATCTTTATCTGAATCCTTCGACAGTTGCAATCTGGGCTCAGCTGGAGTCGAAGTTTGGTTGCAATCTTGCATCTTAAATCTCTTGAGTATCTCGTCTGCATATCTTCTTTGGTGCATCATCAAACCTCTACTTGTCTTGTAGAATTCGATGCCAAGGAAATATGAGAGATTTCCCAAGTATGACATTTCAAACTCCTTACTCTGGTCATGTTTGAAATCTTCGATCTCCTTCTTGGAACTCCCTGTTATCAACAAATCATCAACATAGAGACATAGTATAAGCAATTCGCCATTGCTTCTTCTTACATATACTCCATGCTCAGTTGTACACTTCACAAATTCCTTCTCCCTTAAGAAGCTGTCAATTTTCTTATTCCAAGCTCTTGGAGCTTGCTTAAGTCCATACAGGGTTTTATGAAGCCTGTACACCTTTCTTTCTTCGCCTTGTTTCACAAACCCAGCTGGTTATGCAACATAAACTTCTTCTTCTAAGGGGCCATTAAGGAATGCACACTTCACGTCCATCTGACACGTGTGCCAGTTGTTCATATTTGCTAGACCAACAACCAACCTGATTGTTTCGATTCTAGCAACAGGTGTGAATACTTCATCGAAGTCGATTCCTTCCTTCTGAAGAAATCCTTTCGCCACAAGTCTCGCTTTGTGTCGAGTTACTTCTCCTTTAGGATTTACCTTCACCTTGTAAACCCACCTCACATCAATTGCCTTCTTTCCTTGCGGCAATTCGACAAGTGACCAGGTATCATTGACTTTGATGGACTCTAACTCTTCAATCATTGCTTTCACCCACTTCGAATCTTTTAATGCCTCAGCTGCATTGACTGGTTCGACATCTGCGTAGAAAGCATAACGTACCAGCTCACCCTCTTCATCGACTACATCATCTGATGTGATTACACATTCTTGCAACCTTACAGGCATGTGTCTAGTTCGTCGAGGTCTGCTTGAACCTGCTTCATCTGCAACTGGTTCCTGTCGAACTTCTATTTCGACTTCAGTGGATGCAGTTGCTAAACACTTGTGCTCCATCACATTGAGTCCAATCTTGAAGGTCTTATTCTGAGACATTGGAGCCTTCAAGATTAGTCTACCACCTGCGTCGAGGACTCTCATCATCTTGTCTTCGACAACTACCTTGTAGTTCTTTTCGACAAGCTGCCCTATACTGAGCAAATTACTCTTCATGCCTGGTATGTACAACACATTGGAAATTGTTGACCTTTTTCCATCTTTCCTCATAATCAGAACATCACCAACACCTCCAGCTGCTAGAGTGTTGTCATTTGCAAACTTCACCGTATTCTTCGACGAGGGCTTCATGTTGACAAACCAATCTTTCCTTCCAGTCATGTGTGATGAGCATCCTGAGTCCAAGTACCACTGATCTTGGAATCTTTCTTCATCGTTTGTTGTGACCATTAGCAACGTTTCTTCTTCTTTATGTTTCGCCAACTTTGCATCAGTCTCTTGATTTCTCTTCTTTTCTGGACAATCACTAACATAATGACCATACTTCTGGCAATTGAAACATTGAATGTGGCTTTTGTCTGTCTTTCGATCACCACATCTTCCTTTACCTGCAGCACCACCTCTTTGGTTGCCTTGGTTCCAAGGTTTCTTTTGATTCGACTGGTTTCCTCCTTTGTTGCCATTCCAGCTACCTTTGCCTTTTCTCTCCTTTTCCGTATGTGCCTGCAAAGCCATATCTTTCGACTTTCCTGTAGCTCTCTCAGCCATCCTTTGTTCATGAGACTCAAGAGTCCCTTAAAGCTCTTCCTTCATCAACACTGACAGATCTTTCGACTCTTCTATGGCAACTACCACGTGGTCGAATTTTGGAGCCAACGATCTCAAAATCTTTGAGACAACTGCTTTCGTCGTCATCGTTTCTCCACATACTTTGATTTGATTCACCAACCTTGTAACTCTGGTGAAGAAATCTGTAATGCTTTCATTGTCTTCCATCTGAAGCAACTCATAGGTTCTCTTGTGAGTTTTTAACCTCACCTCTTTCACCTTCTTTGCGCCTCCAAACGACTTTTCAAGAATCTCCCATGCTTCTTTTACTGAATCAACATCACTAACCTTTTCAAAGTTATCAGGATCAACACACTGATGAATTATAAAGAGTGCTTTATAATCCTTCTTCTTCAATTCTTTGTGCGCAGCCTTTTCCGCCTCCGTTGCGTTCTCCACCAGCGATGTTACTCCATCTTTCACAAGATCCCAAAGATCTTAATAACAGAAGATCACCTTAATCTGCTTGCACCAATTCTCATAATTGTCTTTCTTGAGAATTGGCAGGGTCGCCGGAAAGTTTCCGTTCGGATAGTTCATCGCCATCACTATCTTCCTTCCTTGAATCTTTCAACCGGAGCTCTAGATACCAGATGTTGGAAATTCACCTCACACCCTATGAAGAATTCCCTTCAATCTTGATCTCAAGATTGACGAACAAACCCACAATATGATAGTAATGGTAATAACAAGTAATTATCAAGAACAACAAAAGAGAAGAAGAATAACAAACAAGAAAGAGAAGAATGAGAGAAGAAGTATTTGGAGAGAATGTGTTACCCACAACTGTGGGATTTCTTATTGAACTTTCACTTGTTAACTGCAACTGTGAAATATGTTCTGTTGTGATGTAGAATACAAAGCAAGGCACCCTATTTATAGTTTTAGGTTTACACTAGCCCAAAATATAAAAGGCCCAAAATATTCTAAATCAAATCTAATCATATGATATCAAATCTAATCATATGATATCTAATCATATCATATCAAATTAATCATATGATATCAAATCTAATCATATGATATCAAATCTAATCATATCAAATCACAATGAATTATATTTAACATGAATGCCTCTATGCAATTTAGAAATCGTTCGGGATGTTTTTCATTTCTTTCTTCTTGATCATCATTGTAAAGTTACTGGGAGTAAGAGTAGCTAAATTCTCTTTTATTGGGATTAGATGTGATTATCCAAACACTCGCGTATTAATCTTGATCATGACATTAAATATGTTATAGTTATTCATTAATATTGATTATTATCTTTTTTCTTAATGCTTCTTATGAATTAACTGGTTATAACTTGTTACGATGGTTTTGAATTGCTATTTTCTTAACTAGATCAAATATTTTCATTTGTTAGATACTAAATTTTGAATACAGATTTAGGTTTAACATTCAAATATATTTTTGAGTCTTAGTATTGTTGTATTAGCTAAATAGATGAGAAATCATCTATTAAGCAATACAACTTATTTCACATTGTTTTTAGACATAAACAATAGATGCCGAGAGACAAATGATAATATTAATCGATGGATAAGAATATACATAACTAACTAGGAGAACAAGATATGATGATGAATCTAATGCCGAACGATCTTAATTTCATTTGTTAAATCTTATTTTCATTTTCTGTTATTTTAACCTAGTTATCAATAATTAAACTTTTCAGACAACATTACTTAAAATTGTAGAAATTATTAAACAATTTTTTAATATTACACAAGTATTTGTGGATACAATACAAATAAATACTTACAATATTTTGTTGTTGTGTTGTAACCCAATAAAATGGCGTTGTTTATATGGACTGGCGTTTAGATATTGAAAGTATTGCAATAATTTTTAGAGAATTTGTTTTTCCACCCAAGATGTTTCTTATGCACCATGTGAATTTCTACATATACCCCTTGGTTTTGAAGATATATCTTTGAACGCACCTTTTGCATACTCGACAAAGGCCATTCTAAGTTACGCCCATACACTGGGTTAGTTTTATTATGGAGATATATCTCTGGAACATTGTAAGAAAAATATTTTAATTGTTCAGTTAAGTAGATAGCGCAAAGTGTGGATGCACTATTGTGAAAATATATGGTCTCCCATGTGCTTGTACTATTGTTAAAAGGTTGAAACTATTGTGAATATATATGATTCAATATATGATAATAAGAATGAAAATTGATATTTGCAAAAAGAAATGCTCTTATACGAATTTTGCTCTTGATACCACTTGATGGCTAACCAAATTGTGATTCGGCCATTTTTCTCACACTTTGTTATATTATTGAAAGTTATGATCTTAATGGGATAAGATATGGACTCGAATTTTCAACTATTATTTTATTTGGGGTAGAGTTGAAAAAAACATGAAATGAAGAAAGAAATTGATGAAAAATAGTAGAAATGGGGTGTCACACTCTTTCTATGAATAAGAAAGGATGATAAGTCTAAGTGAAGATCGCCACAAGAAACTTTGTTTCTTAATAAGATCAAAATATGGTTCAATCTAAAACGAAAGGAGCAAAGCTCTCAAAATCATACAATATGTTTAACAAAATTCAACATTATTTTTCATTCATGGTTAGCTCCCCTTTTATAAGTAAAGGGTAGCATACAATAATAACTCAAGAAATTCTACAACTTCATCCCACTAACCTAATAATAATGGCTTGGGAATGAAATTTCACATACTAAAGGTGGTGAAAAAATGGATATTCATTGTCTTGAAGAATAATAGCAATTTATAGTCACTTTGATTAATGCATCCCACATTTCTCTTTATCCCCCCTTCAAAGTTTTGTCTATTCATTTATTTAACCCATTATTTACTTAAAAATATAAAATTCACAAAATTTTAAAGCTTTAAGAGCTTAAGAATGTTTAGATCACACAAAAGAATAAAAAAACAAGTGTTTTTGGCAAAATTTTGACAAGATGGACCCTAACACATTTTATTACAACATAATTGATTAAAAATATTAAAATGGATCAACAAGCCTACATGACAAGCCATATTCATTAGCTTGGACCAAAATGACAAGTCTTAGCCCATTTCCTTTCAATTGGTCCCTTGCTCTCATTGGCTTGTTCATAAATTGTAATAGAGAACCATTGACTCTCCTAGAATGTGCTCTTGTCATAGGACCTCCCAAACTTTGGATTACTTCATCTAAATCTTGTTTTTCTATGTCCTCATCACACTAGAGCCCTTTCGGAATTACGAATTTATGCAATTTGGAAGAATCCTTTTAGAATGACAGTAAACATATACTTCCTTTATTTTGTAGTTGGTCTTGATTTCTTATGTTTTTTTAAAAAATTATACTAAACGGAGAAATATATCAGAATGTTTAAGACACGGAGGACTGTTCAACATGTATCAATTTATAGAGAGTGTTCACAAAGATGAATCTAGAACAGTCATTTTAGCAATATTCATGATAGTTATTTTAGCCAAATACTAGTGTATCATCCCCACCATCACATACTCAAGGCCAAATCTCCATCTCGATCTCAGACCACATCTCGGTCTTGTTTTCAACCTGAAGTTCATGTAGATGTATCACTTCCTAGGGGGAATGAGACATGTATGTGTTGTATCTTTATTCTAATTATGTTATTGTTCCTATATGGTATGGGAAGGTAAATAGTAAATTAAATTTTGATGTATCACTTATATATTTATACATAGCATATGTATTGATTATGTAATATAAACTTTTTTTTCTTTTGTGATTTTGTGATACATTCAGATGAGAGAGCCATGCCAAAAGATATACCCACAAGAGCATTCGGAAAAATCATGGTTTCAAGATCTATTGACATTATATGGTCTAAAATATGTTACAGAAAAAAATTATATTAATATAGACCACAAACTAATATTTTATTAAAATGACACTCTGATACATCATCTTTCCATCTATCTATTGGAGGGATGAATCCTATAGTGAATGGTGTGTTATGTCAACTCCACTTTCTTATCACTTATTGACTTTTGAATCATAATCTAATTCTTAGATTCAGACACTATACATGTTGTTTGATAAGTTAGGATTTGATATCGAGGAAGCTGAAAAGGATATTCTACACACCCAAGGATGTCATTTGAGGTTCAGTTGGCTGGAGACTGTCGCATACCCGGCGTATCGCATGCTTGATGATACAACAGAGTCTCCACCGAACTTTATTCATTCCAAAAGGAAAGGGAAAATATCAATAAAATCGACGGGAAATAGAAACGGGTTAGGGAGTCGGTTATGTGAGGGGGGAAATGAAGGAAGGTTGCCCGCCAAGATCTCGCGAATTTGTGCCTATGTATCTTTATAGTGCAATGAGGAAATCAGAGTTCTGTAGTTTATGGAACTAAGAATTAGAAGACAAGTGGTGTCATAACCAAGAGAATAAAAGAAAGGATTTATTGATTAAAGTGCGAAAGAGTGCAGCGTCAACCAAGTGGTGTCATAACAAAGAGCAAAAAAAAGGTGTGGCGTTGACCAATAAATGGTGTGGGAAAAGGAGAAACAAAGGAGTATTGTTTGAAATAGTGAGAGTATGGTTTGAACCATAGGATAGGAAATTTCCAGATTATACAACTTCACCAAAGTTTAAACGGTCTTTGAACCTTTCATATAAAAAGCATAAATATGTTCAAAATGGTTCAAATAGAAAAAGTAAATCTCATCACAACCTATCTTGCCACTATTGTTGCAAAAAGGGTCACACTATTGAAAAATTCAATTTTAGGAGACTTTGTGTTCCTAAAGATGTTTTTTAATGGTTTCCCAAATGCAACCTTGATTTCACTCACTATCAAGGACCCAATGAAAATTGGGCACCTATGACCCTTGTTTGAATCTATAGGTTAAATGTCTTGGCTCTACGGAGAAGGTGTGGTTTCTCGATAGTGGATGCTCAAGACATATGACGGGTGACATCTCTCTATTCATTGACTTTGTGCCAAAAAAGATAGGTTTTGTTACTTATGGAGACAACAACAAGGGAGAAATACTTGGAAAAGGTAGTGTAGGTAATCCCTCATCTACTACCATCTCTGATGTTATGTTATTTGAAGGTATTAAGCACAATCTTCTTAGCATTAGTCAACTATGAGACAATGGATTTAAAGTAACTTGTGAGTGAAAATTTTCGTTAGATGTATTTTGCATGATGTCAAAACTAGGATACTTTAGCGTTAATGTATATTGGACGGTGTCGTCTGATTCTCAATGTGCATCTTAGCATTAGGAAGCATAAAAGCATTTGGAAACAAGTTGGAAAAGGTTTCATGCATCAAAAACAATTTTTGTGAAAAAAATCAACCTATAGGTCGGCACATACATATTTCAGGTCGACACATAGAAGCAAAATATTTCTTATGCGTCAACACACCTGCTTCATAGGTCGGCTCATTTACTGCACTATTAAAGCATGTGGGCTTTGTTAGATGTGTTGCCTCTACATGTCAGCGCATGACCTTTATAGGTCGACGCATGACCTATACAAGTCGGCGTAGGCGTCAAGAAAGTCGGCACGTAGCTTTCATAGGTCAGCCTATGCAACGAAAATTTCCAAAAATTCATATTTTTCTTCAAATATTTTGCATTCATTTGCCTTCTAACATGCATTCATACTTCATACATGCATCATTTCTTTTAAATGATTTTGTAAAATCAAAAATAAAACCTGGAACATACTAAAAGTCTTCTTCATCTTCAACCTTGGTTTTATGTATACACCCAAACAAAGTGCACATGATCATTCATTGTTTGGGTTCCATCTAGAATCAAGTTGATAACATTTTATTTAGCTTGTGGTATTGTAAATTGGTTTGATATCTTATAGGGGTTTCAAACAAGAAAACTAAGATAGAGTTTTCCCTCAACATCAAAGTGGGAAGTTGAAGGTTTTAGACAAGATTACTCAAATTGGATTTGATTGAGTGAAGGCTTTGAAGAGATGTGGTTGTTGCAAAGTATTAGCGTGAGACGGTGGATCATCTTGGTAAATCTTAGGTTACAATAATTCGCAATTTGGATTCAATCGAGTGAAGGCTTTGAAGAGTTGCGGTTCTTGCAAAGGAGTTGCATGAGACGGTGAATCAAACAGGTATTGTTGGGTGACTTAATCAAGCTCAGATCAAGGGAAGAGAAAGTGTTAGGATCAAAAACAAACATAGGGTTTGTAGGGTTGAATTGCTACAGTTCTCTGTAATCTACGATTTGTAAAGTAAGGTTAATTTCACTATCTTAATTTGAGTTTGAATTGGGGGCGGGCATACTCATAGCGAGGATAATTGGAGAATCTCCTAAACAAATCTTTGTTAATTCTCTCACATTCTCTCTCTCTCTCTCTATCTTTTTTTTCATTTCATTTGCAAATTGTTATGTTCATTATTTGTGCGATTAATTCGTTTAGAAAACTCTTTTGAAAATGATTTGATAAACATTTTGTTGAGTTGGTCACAATCCTTTAGATTGCGGTTGGACTTTAAGATCAACAAAACTATATAAATTTTCAAACAAAATCGATTGCATACAAGGTGTTCGATAATTTATCTCTATAACTTTTTTTTTATGTATCATTGGATATAGCATTTCTTTTCAAGTAGCTTTCAATAGATTGTGATTGAAGCTTATTGGTTGAATAGATTATCATTATCTTCAATTGGCTTTCACAGATGCACATTTAAGCTTTTCGATAGCGTTACGGTTTAGACGAATTGATCCAATTCACTTCCTCTAGCTATCGTTTTTTAAAACAAATTTTTGGTAAATAAATATTTTGGGGATCTATTCACCTCCCTTCTAGATAAGTCGCCTTCGTCTAACAAGAAGACACTATGTATCATATATAATATTGCTTTAACATCATCATCAACTCAGAAGGTTTGTCTTCATTTCAGTAGTATTTCACCTTTTTTAGACCTATTAATACATGTAATCATGAAATATTATTTGTGTTCATTCAAGGATCTTTTATTCATGGTGCTTACACATTCCAATTGTGGATCAAACACAATTTACAGGTAACTTTTTAGTTTTTAGTAACGTAGATAAGATTTAATAGCTTTACTTATATTGTTTAAAAAAAAGCTAAACTAAGGAAAATCATGACCATTACCATGACTAAGGTGAGAGTTGAAATTTCAGTCTGGTATTTTGGATCAAACTCTAGTATCGAATGGGATACCTTCATGCTTCAATAAAGGTTTAGCATGTAGTCGAAGTTTGTTCTTGTGTTGATCCTATATGTTGTAGTCAAATTATGCTCAAACATACAGTAGTCAAAATGATATGATTGTTAGGGTGTTGATTTATCCTTGTAATTCACTTGTTAGAGAGGTTAATTGTTATTATTCACTTGTATTCTTTGAACCCTTATTGAGAAAGTGAATAGTAAAATAGTTATAACCAATCCTGATTTTTCTTCTTCCTTCTTCTCTCTCTTTTATAAAACCTAATAGAGTTTTTTGTGTTTGTTCAAGAAACTCAATCTTTCTCATATTTTGGTATGTTCTTAACGAAATTGATTCCTAAAAAACTGGTGTGGTGAGCGTGGAGGAGAAGATGCCTCAATAAAGCATGAAATTAAGAGTTAATGGTATGAATGATTTCGGTTTGTGGCACTTTAAGATGCAAGCCCTTCTGGTTCAACAAAGTTTGTTATAATTATCGAGAGGATCGAAGAATATGAATGCTTCCCTAATAAAGAAGGAGAAGTTGACGATGATCGAGAAAGCCCACAGTGGCATCATATTGAGTCTTGGTGATAAGGTTCTACGGTAAGTCTCGATGGAGAAGATGGCAGCGGATGTATGGACGAAACTCGAAGGTTTATACATGAAGAAATCGTTGTTCAATTGTCTCTACCTGGTGCAAGCTTTGTATTCGTTCAAGATGAGTGAAGACAAAGTCTTGGATAAGCATCTGGATATGTTCAACAAGTTAATTCTTGATCTTAAAAATATCGAGGTCAAGATCAATGATGAAAATCAAGTGTTATTATTGTTGTGTGCTTTACCTAATTCTCATGTTCACTTCAAAGAAATCTCTTGTATGGAAGAGATTTGTTGACCTTTAAAGAAGTTCTATCAGCGTTGTACTCTAAGGATTTGAACAAAAGGAAGGAGCACAAGTCATCTTCTGTTGGTGAAGGTTTGTCCGTTAAGGGGTAATTCTTGAAGAAATATGGTAATTTTGAGAATAAAAAAGGTAAAGTTCTACAAAAATTTTATGGTGGTAATGCTCCTGCAATTAGGTGTTACCACTGTAAGAAGAAGGTGCATACAAGAAAGGTGTTCCCTGATCGACTAGATAATCATGGTTGAATCAATAATGGTAATGCATCCATTTTGCAAGATGATTATGAATCATCCGATGTCATGGTGGTTTCAAGCAGTGACTCTAGAAAAGAGTGGATTATGGATCCAGGGTGCTATTGAGATGGAGCATAGTGATGCTGAATTGCATAACTCAGATGAAGTCAAAGATCAAGCACAAGTTGCTGATGAAGATGAGGAGATAGATAATGACTACATGATGTTGAGATCCAGGGTGTTATTGAGATGGAGCATAGTGATGCTGAATTGCATAACCCAGATGAAGTCAAAGATCAAGCACAAGTTGTTGATGAAGATGAGGAGATAGATAATGACTACATGTTGGAAAGAGACAGGTCAAGAAGAGTCATCAAGCCACCTCGGAGACTTGGTTATACAGATTCCATAACATTTTTGCCTTAATCTCTGCAAGTGAGGTTTTGGAGGAAGAACCTAGAGACTAAAAGGAAGTTGTGAGGATTCGAGACAAGACTGAATGGCTGAAATCCATGGATGATAATATGAAATCCCTTCATGACAATAACACTTAGGAGTTGATCAAGAAACCTGCGAGATTTAGGTTAGTCAGTTGTTAGTGTATTTTCAAGGCTAAGGAAGGAATCGAAGAAGTGATGTCGACGAGATTTAAGGAAAGGTTGGTTGCTAAGAGGGTTCACTCAGAAAGAAGGTGTCAACTTTAATGATCTATTCTCACCTATTGTAAAGCATATATTCAAATGATGCTTGTTATGGTGGCAAATTTCGACCTAGAACTTGAACAGATGGATGTTAAGACAGACTTCATGTATTGTGATCTAGATGAAACAGTCCTAATGAGGCAACCTAAAGGGTATCCATAAAAGAGAAAGGAAGATTATGTGTGCAAGCTGAATAGGTTTCTATATGGCCTAAAATAATATCCTCGACAATGGAATAGAAACTTACACAAGTTTATGGTACACATAGGTTTCACTAGGAGGAAGTTCAACCAATGTGTTTACTTCAGATTTTGACTTGGGAATTCATTTGTTATTTTGTTACTTTATGTGGATGACATCCTCATAGAAAGAAACAGTGTCGAAGATGTTATGAAGGTGAAAATTGAACACAATAAGGAGTTTGACATGAAGGATTTGGTAGTTACCTCCATAATTCTTGGGATTGACATCTGAAGAGATAAAAAGCAATAAAGATTATGCTTATTATGAGTGCTAACTACGAATTCAACTGGGTCTTGTATATTGGACGGTGTCAACCTGAATTTAGATGCTCATTTGTCCCCTTAGCTTTAGGATGCATAAAAAGAGTCTTTGAACAAGTTTGATAGGTCTTAGGCATGTCATTAACATCAAAAAATCAAGTTTGTGTATCAAAACAACAGCATAGGCCGACCTATACGTGATTAGGCCGACATATAGAAGCCACGCCTTTAGTATAGGCCGCCACATCCATGTCTCAGGCTGGCTCCTACGCTTCAAGAACGAAGCCTGTAGATTCTTCCCACATGTTGTATTTCAGATCACCTCACAGACCAGTATGAACACCTTCATAGGCCGATCTATGACCTTCATAGGTCGACATATGCAAGTTAAAACTTGAAAAATTCTTTTTGCATCTTATTTTTCTTGCATCCTTTTGCCCATTTTCTTAAAATACCTATATATACTCATACATGCATCTTTTTTTAGGTAAGGATTCCTAGTGAATAAAACCTAAACGTAACCAGATTACAAATTTGTGCATCATTTTCATCCCTTCTTTTATACATACACACAATTGAACTACACATAATCATTTTTAGATTGAATGACCATCTAGATTAGGGTTGATAGCATCCAATTAGGTTTGGTGTAACCGAGAATATTAGGTTGGGGTTTTGTCTATTTCAAATAAGAAAACCAAGGTGGGATTTTCCTTCAAGATCGGATTGATTACCGAGTGAAAGCCTTGAGGCAAGGTGGTTTCCTTGCAAGGGAGTAGCACAAGACGGTGAATTATGTTTGAGAATCTTGGGTTTCAACAAGTTGTATGCTCGTTATAATCAGAGGATTATAGCCGCATTATTGGCCACTCGATCAAGCTTTGGTCAAGGGTTTGGAGGTGTAAGAAGAAACATAAAACAATAGGGTTTTTGAGGTTTGAATTCTTCATCTCTTATATAAACATTTTTGCAAAGAAAAGGTTAATAGCACTATCTCAATTCGTTTTTGAATTGAGGGCAGACGTACCCATAGCGAGGCCGATTGTTGAACTTCCTAAAAAAATATTGGTCTCTCTCTCTCTCTTCATCTCTTTATCTCTTTTATTGTTGATTAAGCAATTTATCGAGTTTGTCGTTGTTTGATCAATTTGATTGAAAAAAAATTCTACTATCTTTTAAAGGTGTTATTGTTGATACAATCACAATCAATTTGATTGTGATAGGTTTTAACATCAATAAAATAAATTATATTTCCAATTGTTATCGATCTTACATCAAGTGTTCGATAAATTTTTTGTGTATTTTGTTTGCGTTTTTGGTTCATTGGATATACGAGTTACGATTAGCATTGCATTTAATTGATTTGTAGCTTGATTGTTGTTGAACATTTACGTTTGTTATCACTCTGCTTGGTTTGCAGTACGTATATTACTTTTCAATAGTAGGTTCAATTAGACGATTTGATTCGGTTCGTTTTTTCCGCTGCACCATACTTTGAAAATAGATTTTTGCCAAAAGTTTTTTGGTTGTAAAATTTGTGATCTATTCACCCCCTCCTCTAGATTTAAGCATATCATCTAACAATTGGCATCAAGAGCTCTGGTTCATTCCGTGCTTGAGATACATTTCTTAGAAGAATGGCTACCGAACCTAAGGATGCGTACAATAGAGCACCAACTTTCACCAGCGAAAACTATGGCTATTGGAAATCACTTATGCGTATTCATATCAACTTGTTGACAAAGGTATTTGGGATGCTACCAAATGGTTCAAATGAAACAAATATGACTAATGAAAATGATGTCACAATACCTAAACTGGAAGCACGATAGGATGATAATGATAGGAAATTGTGGACACATGATTGGAAAGCGAAAAACATTCTCACTTCCGCCTTGGGAGTTGATGAGTTTTATCACGTTTCTCATTGTAAGACTGACAAAGCTATGTGGGACGCATTAGAGATTTCCCATGAGGGTACTAATGATTTCAAACAAGATAGGATCAGCACATTGAATCAAGAGTTTGAGTTGTTCTATATTGAGCATGGTGAAACCATTGCGGATATGCCAAAATGGTTCACTCATCTTATAAATCGATTAAATGCACTAGGTAATAATGTTTCCAATGAACTAGCTACTAACAAAGTTTTTAGGTGTTTAATTAAGGAATGGCAACCAAAGTTCACCGCTATTAAAGAAGCAAATGATCTTAAGTCGCTTGACCTTACGGCTTTTTTTGGTAAGTTGGAAGAGCATGAGCAAGAGCTTACTTGCTTGGCAAACTACGAGAAGGAATATGAAAAGCAATCGAAGAGTGAGAAAGGGAAAGACAAAGAAGAAGGGAAGAAGTTGATTACTCTAAAGACTTCTAGATCAAGGCCTTCTCAAGATGAGCAAAGGGATAATGAACCTAAAGATGACAACGAATCTGACGAAGAAGATATGAGATTGTTCATAAAGCGAGTCAATAAATACATGTTAAAACATGGCAACAAATATCCCAAAAAGTATCGTGATAAATCAAGAAGGTTATCAAGTTCCTCAAAAGAAAAATATGAGAAAAAAGGAAAAGTCACGAAGTACGTGCTACAACTGTGGTAAACCCTCTCACTTTAAGCCGAAGTGTCCAAAAATCAAGAATGAAATAGGCCTCTATAAAATGTCTAGAAAAGCTAGAAGAGCTTATGTCGTTTGGGAAAGCGAAAGTGATTCCTCAAGTGATGATAGCTCTACTTCAAGCGAGGAATCGACCAAGCTTTTTTATATGGCAAACAAAGAAAAGAAAAAGGTTGTAAGTCACTCTAAACTTCAAGCTTCTCATGACTCAGCTTTTTCTCAACTTCAAAAATCCTTTGAGAATCTATAAAGACAAGCTATAGATGCTTTCAAGAGATTAGCTTCAAACAAGAGAATCATCTCTCATTTGGAAGCTAAGATTGCTGAAAATGAAAGACATATGGAAGCACTAAGGAAATTTATGTCAAATATTCTAGAAGGACAAGATAAGGATCCTATATCTTTGTGGAATTTTGGTTGTGAAACATGTCACGTTTGGGAAAAGCAGTCAAGGACTCTTAAATCTAAACTTGATAAGGCTTTGCAACCTAAGGTTAATTTTTCAATAGATACTTCCAAGTATGACTTACCAGCTCACAATCCATATCAGAGGTATAGCTACGTTAAAATGAACCAAATAGTAAAAGGTTATCTTTTCTAAACTTGTATTGTCACTATTATTGCAAAAAAGGACACAATATTGCAAAGTGCAGAGTTAGGAAACTCCATGTTTCTAATAATGTGTTTCAATGGATCCCTAAATTCAATCAAGATTTTAATAATCTCCAAGGACCCAATGAAGATTGGGTACCTAGCGCAAGTTGTTAATCATGCAGGAAAAATGTCTTGACTCTATGGAGAGAGTATGGGATCTTGTTTGTAGAGCATCAAGGCACAACACGGTAACATGTCCTTATTGTTTTGATCTATGTGACTAACGAGGCAGATTTCATTACCAACCAGGTTAACTCTTTGTGTTTTTTTTCTTTTAAGTGGTAAAAGTATGTGAATGATTACTAATAAGCTATCCGAGAAGTGTCAAAAAGGTATTATGTTCAATTATGTAAGATATCTTTGACTAAACTTGATCAAGAACATCAAACTATGAGTGACCAACCTAAATGATGAAACATAAAAAGAAGCAAGATTAACATCATAGTTGAGCAAGAGAAAAATTCCAGCTACAGTGGAAAATCATCTCTCAAGTTGAAAGAATATTCAACAACCATCAAGTGTACTTCTTGAATACATTAGTAATCTCACATTCAAATACTAGTACAAGAAGGAAAATGGTAAGAACGTTTTGGTCTTATTTGTGTTCCATGGCACGTGTCGCATTCATTTCAACTTTTGTTTGAAAGTTCTTCGTGGAATGCTTGTGCATCCTCCGTCTTGTGTACCGTGAGGTAATATCGTTTCAACCTTATTTATTGTTATGTACGTAAGTGTTTCTTTTACCTATTTATTTCATAAGGATCTGTGATGAACTATGTTTGATGCTTGTGATATGTGTTGCTTACAAAAATATCAAATATGATTGTTGTATGTTGCATTTTATATGTTTATAGTAACCATACATAAATTTCGTCATGATTCATCTTTATCTTGAACCAAGACATGCTTCTTCTTTTTTTGCATGTGTCAAGCAAACAAACCATAAATTTAATTATATGTATGCATATTCTTAAACCTATTGTTCATGAGTCATTATAAGTCTCTCAAGGTCACAACAAATCAATTGAGTCAAACATTATTGAAGATTGGAGTCTTCAGGTCGACACAAACTGGTACAGGTCGACCTGTGCAAGTCAATGTTTCAGTATAGGCCGACACGTTTGATTTCAGGTCGGCTCATGTTGTATCCTTTTTATTTAGAAAATTGTTTGCTTCAGTATGTGCCGACCTGTAGCATGGATAGGCCGAGACATACGACCTAAAGTCGACTCATAAGCAACTCTTGAAACATGTTTTCCTCATTTCTCTTCACTCTTACTCTTGTTCTTGCATGGACAAAATACCCATCATCTCAAATTCACTCAAACCCTTAAAATTTACCAATACTTGTCTTTTGTGCTTGAATCCAACATCATAAAATCCTCTTTCATCATCAAATCCTTGTTATATCCCTCATTAATCCATCAATTTCTCCATTTCTCTCAAAATTCCCAAAAACTCACTTTATCTCATCATAATTCGAATTTCTCATTGTTGTGAGTCTGTGGTTGTTTCTTGGTGTTAGTTTGTTACTATTACTTGTGTTTGAGTGTGTGGGTGTTGTTGTGTCACTCATTCTCTCACAAGTTTCATTCAAACATGTTCACAAACACCTTGTGTGCAAGTTGTATCTCACAAATCCAATGGTCTCTAAGTCAAAGAATGCATCCAAAGGAAAAGGTAAGGCCTCTTCATCCATTCATACCTCTGAGAATCTGTTTTCTTTTATTTCAAAGAAGTATGAGAAAGATTTTGAGCTTAAGCTTGTGACTCGCCTTTATCGTCAAGCAATACATATGAAAGAAGAAGACGATTGAAGGTTTAGCTCTACCCAAAGTCATGACTCGTGTTGATCATCAAAACATAAACTATTTCCTTCAGTTGGCTCAAAATTACAACGAGGATCTTATTCGTGTGTTCTACTCCGAGCTACATGAACAGGAGGGTGCAAGCTTCAAATTTTCTATAGGTAACAAAGTGTATCGTTTCACAAATAAGCTACGGAGAACTCTATTTAGTATTACTGTTAGTGATCCATAAATTGATGAAGAGTTTGATGAAGAAGAAACTGATGAAGTGGTAACCGACTCCAATAAGCATAAATATATCAATTAGAATATTCACTTGAACGAAATGCTTAAGGTTCCCTGAGTTGCAAACTACTATGAGCCAATTACCACGGGTCAACTAAAGATGTTACCTTGAATTTTATTATGGATTGTGTCTCATGTCTTACATACAAAAATTGTTGGATTTTCAAGAGTCGATTTTGTGGAAATTCATCTCGTGCATATCTTATTGCACAATGTCAAAATCAGCTGGTCACACTAGTTTGTTGATCGCATGTTTTCTATCTGTTTATGCAACAAAGATACCTCTTTATGCTATTCGTCTATGATTGCAAAAATTTAAAAGTATTTCAAGATTGGTGTGGCAAATCTCATCTAAAAATCACCAAATACATCTCATGAGTTCTCACAATAGACTCTCACCAACATGAGTTATTTTTTGGACATCGGTCATCGAGCATACTATCTCCGTATGAATGGTAGGAATATTTTTAACTTCGATGATCCAAACGTGGTTGTTGACGAAGCTGAAGAAAATCATATGGAATTGAGAATTCTGATGACCAAGGAGTTGGTCACAGTGGCAGTTTTTATTCTGTCCCTAGTGACACAATTGCTATTATTACCATGTTGTAAAACATGCAGGTGTATCATGATGAGAGATATGATGCACAATTGAAAGAGATACATCTCATGAGGAAGTACATGGCCACTCAGGAAGCCGATTTCCATTCCTTTGCTGCTTACATGACAAAAAGCCTTGTATCTTTGTGTAACACTATTAATGAAAATCACATTTTTGAGATGGATCGGTTGAATCACATCATTCATACCTAGGAAACAGATGGAGATCATTACGAAAGCTTCTATCATGAGCTATGTGAGCTCGGTATGTTTAACGCAAGACCAGGGCCAAGAGGACACAGAAGGCATCAACTGAGGTTATGATATGGTGTTTTATGGTTTCTTTCTCTCTTTTGGTTTCTTTGAGTTTTGTCTATTTGCATTTATTAATTATGGTTGTTTGCTTGTCAGTTCTTGGTTGTAAAGAACAATATCTTAAGCATTTATTTTGTTGTAGTAAGTCTTGACTTATATATTTCCTTTGGATATTAGTGTTGTTAATTATTATGCTTATGCTATTTACATATGTGTTGTATGTGAGTGCATCTTCTTTCTTTCCAATTACCTCTGTGTGGTATTTCATATGTGTGCATCTGTGTGATGCTTCTAACAGATTAGTTTTTTTTCTCTTTTTGATATTGTCAAAGGGGGGAAGAAAACAAAGAGGAAAATGTATACATCTAGGGGGAGCTATCAAGGACAATGCATAAATTCAAGGGGAGTTGTTCCATGTACCAAAGATAAGCGCAGCAAGCTACGACTACATCATTTAACATTTGCCATCATCAAAAAGGGGGAGTATGTGACTGCTAACTATGAATGCAACAGAGTTTTGAATGATGTCAAATAATGAATAAGGTAGTTTATCATAGTGCTCTTGTATATTGGACGGTGTCAACCTAAATTTAGATGCTCATTTGTCCCCTTAGCTTTAAGATGCATAAAAAAAGTCTTTGAATAAGTTTGATAGGTCTTAGGCATGCCATACACATCAAAAAAATTAAGTTTGTGTGTCAAAACAACAGCATAGGTCAACCTATACATGATTAGGATGACCTATAGAAGCCTCAGCTTCAGTATAGGTCGGCACATCCATGTTTCAGGACGGCTTCTACACTCTAAGAACAAAGATTTTCCCACAGGTTGGGTTTCAAGTCGCCTCACAGGTCGACCTATGACCTTCTTTGGCTAACCTATGCAAGTTAAAACTTGAAAAATTATTTTTGCATCTTATTTTTCTTGTATCCTTTTGCTCATTTTCTTGACATACATATATATACTCATACATGCATCTTATTCTAGACAAGGTTTCCTAGTAATAACACCTAAATAAAACCACATTACAAAGTTGCTCATCATCTTCATCCCTTCTTCTATGCATACATACAATTGAATTACTCATAATCATTATTCAATTGGGTGACCATCTAGATTAGGGTTGATAACGTCCAATTAGGTTTGGTGTAACCGAGAATATTGGGTCGGGGGCTTTGTGTGTTTCAAATAAGAAAACCAAAGTAGGGTTTTTCTTCAAGATCAGGTTAATTTGAAGGTTTTGGACAGGATCACATCAACATAGATTCGACCGAGTGAATTCCTTGAGACAAGGCGGTTTCCTTGCAAGGGAGTAGTGCGAGACAATGAATTATGTTTGGGAATCTCTGGTTTTAATAAGTTGCATGCTCAGGATAATCGGAGGATTGTAGCCACATTATTGGTCACTTTATCAAGCTTTGATCAAGGGTTTGGAGGTGGAAGAATCAACATAAAACAATAGGGTTTTTGGGGTTTGCATTCTTCATCTCTTATATAAACATTTTTGCAAAGAAAAGGTTAATAGCAATATCTCAATTCAATTTTGATTTGAGGGAAAACGTACCCATAGCGAGGCTGATTGGGGAACTGCCTAAACAAATCTTGGCCTCTCTCTCTCTCTCTCTCTCTCTCTCTCTCTCTCTCTCTCTCTCTCTCTCTCTCTCTCTCTCTCTCTCTCTCTCTCTCTCTCTCTCTCTCTCTCTCTCTCTCTCTCTCTCTCTCTCTCTCTCTCTCTCCACCTCTTTATCTCTTTTATTGTTGATTATGCAATTTATCGAGTTTGTCGTTATTTGATCAATTCGATTGAAAATTATTTTCTACTATCTTTTAAAGGTTTTGTTGTTGATATAATCACGATCACTTTGATTTTGATAGGTTTTAACATCAACAAAACAAACTATATTTCTAACTGTTATCGATCATACATCAAATATTCATAAATTATTTGTGTGTATTTTGTTTGTGTTTTTTGGTTCATTGAACATGCGAGTTATGATTAGCATTGGATTTAATTGATTTGTAGCTTGATTGTTGTTGAACATTTATGTTCGTTATCACCCCGTTTGGTTTGCAATACGTATATTTCTTTTCGATAGTAGATTTGGTTAGACGATTTTGTTCGGGTCTTTTTTTTATGCACCATATTTTGAAAACTGATTTTTGCCAAAAAATATTTGGTTGTAAAATTTGTGATCTATTCACCCCCCCCCCCCCCCCCCCACCACCACCACCACCACCACTCTAGACCGAAGTCTATAGTCTAACACTTATCACAAGAGATATACCTGAAGAAGATTCTCAACAAGTTTGATATGTCGAATTCAAAAGTTTGTTCTAACACCGACTAGTCCTTAGTACAAGCTAAGTATGATTCAAAATCCTAGTACTGAAGTCGAAAGAGCCTATATGAATAGCATTCCATATGCTAGTATAGTAGGTTTCTTTGATGCATGTTATGGTCTGTACGAGGCCAGACATAGCGTACGGAATGAGCCTTGTAAGTAAATATATGCCCAATCCTGAAAAAGCGCACTGGAAAGCATTGAAGTGGATTCTAAGATACATAAATGGATCTCTGAGTAGAGTTCTGATTTATGGTGGAGCATGTGGTGATGATAGTAAATTTGAAATCGATGAATTTGTCGACTTTGATTATGTAGGTTGTATGAATTCTATAAAATCTATGTGTTCGCTATTTTTGGCACAACAAGCAGTTGGAAAACAACACTTTAGAAGGTTGTTGTCTTATCAACTATTGAGCGGAGTATATTTTCCTCATTGAAGTTGTGAAAAAAGCATTATGGCATGAAGATTTTTCTAAGGAGCTGAAACTTTAAGGTCGAAGTATCACTTTTAAATGTGATAGTCAAAGTGCAATACACCTGTCGAAAAATTCAGCATATCATGAGCAAACCAAGCACACCGATGTGAGGTTGCACTTCGCCAAAGAGATAATCGAGCGTGGAAAAATCCAAATGTTGAAGGTTTCGGTTGATGACAGTGTTGCTGATATGAGCACCAAGACATTGCTAAGTAACAAGTTTTTCCACTGTATGTAGTTGATAAAGTTGCATGATGAAAGCTAGTTTGTTCCCTTGTTAGTGTAGAGTTTGTTCTAAGGTGGAGATTTGTGGTATTTTGGATTGAATTCTAGTGTCGATGGGATAGCTTCATGGTTCGACAAAGGTTTAGGATGTAGTCAAAGTCTGTTCACATGTTGATCCTATATGCTATAGTCAAAGTATGCTCAAGCATGCAGTAGTCGAAATGTTAGGATTGTTAGCATGTCGAATTTGGTCTTGCTTGTAAGCTTAATTGTTAAGTTAGTTTATTAGTTTATAAATAGACTAGTTCTCTCAGGTTGTTGAGAGAGGTTAAATGTTGTTATTCACTTGTAACCTTTTAACTCTTATTGAGAAAGTGAATAGTAAAACAGTTATAACCAATCTTGATTCTTCTTCTTCCTTCTTCTCCCTTTTTGTAAAACCTAATAGGGTTTCTTGCGTTTGTTTAAAAAACTCAATCTTTTTCATATTTTGATTTGTTCATAATGATATTGATTCACAACATTAAAGAATGTGCAGTGGCTATTGAATTACTTATTCAATATTGTATTTGACTCCGTGAGTTTAGAGTTGATCATGTGTGAGTGAGAAGATGTTGAAAAAGAAATAAGTTGCACATTAATTAAAAATTAATTTTTAATAAATATATCTCTCCTTGCACTGACTTGGGAGTTTAAAGTTTGGAATTTAGATCACGTTTGTGTTAGTTAGCACAGTTATATTATACTTCTCATGCTTCCCAACAATGAAAATTTGATGTTAAATTATGGATATGTTAATGACAAGTCTGATATGTCGCAGCCAAGATTAGTGCTTTCAGAGTGGCGCCATTAATTTAATATGGTTCAGTGAAAATGTGTTTTAAGTGAAAACTCCTAAACAATATTCAAGTTGATTTTGCTGTAACTGCAAATCAGTTAAAGAATCACAAAGTTTGTGAGGTTAAAGCAATGTTATATACGACATGTATTGTCTTTTATGCACAAAAATGCTAAAGCGAAGATGGGGGAATGAAATGGTTTATGCACAAATGTTGAATAGCTTTGATGATAAGGGAGTTGGTCTTTATGGAAAAGGGCTTGAGTTTGAATGATGTCTAAATTTATTTTACAAATTAACCATTGATTCATTGACACGAGATACTCTAAATAACTTAATAAACATTACTTGAATTAATAATTATATTAAATAAAACTATGATCTTTTTATTAAAAAAAGTGACGCAGCACCACATAGGATCTACCATCACAAATTCAGGTATCAACAATACAAAATTGGAGGAGCCCACAAAAAAAATTAAGAAATAAAAGAAATTTGATTTTATTTTTAAAGGGATTACAAAATCATAAAAACTGAAATAGAGAAACTAAAATTGCATTTAAGTCTTAAAAAAATATAAGAGAGTGATAGAATTTAAAAGTTAAAAGTGTGTATGGTTATAAAAAAAATAAGGAATTTTTTTATTATTGAGAAATGTTTTAATTTTTTATATTGACATAAATTTTATCAAAAAAATAAATTAAAATGATCAATTTGATATATTTATTTGAATTGGACGAGTTTACAAAATCGACTTCGATTCTTTGATTCAAACGATTTTGAAAGGTTCAATTTAATTTTTCCATTTTTACTTTGATTTTGACCCATTAGTAATTTTGAATGGTTGATCGGACGGGATTCAACTCCGATTCCCGGTCCAACCAATTAAACAACCAGTTCAGTGTTGATTTTAAAACATTGCTTTAACCAACACCAATTTTATCATTTCATCTGCAATCTATAATCATTATATTAGTAGTTTTGAATGGTTGATCGGACGGGATTCAACTCCGTTTTCCGATCCAACCAGTTCGGTGTTGTTTTTAAAACGTTGTTTTAATCCACACCAATTTTATCATTATATCTAAGAGTGGAAATAAGTTAGACCGATAACAGAAATCTACGCATCTAATCTATACAGACTCAAATCAGATCAAACTTTATTTTAAATAAAAAAGATCTAAACTTTTTTATAAACTTATCTAATTAAAAAACTCAAATCTCAAGCTATGAAAAAAAAAACCTTTTAATTCTAACAGACCAACCTATTTAAATAAATATGAATAATTTTTTATTATTATTATGTTATGTACTTTAAATTAAAATACATAAATAAAAATTAGTTATCTTAAAGAACTTATGAAAATACTTTATAAACAATGTTATAAGTTATTTTTATAAATTATCTTAAATAAATAATCTCACAAAATTTATGCTAATAGATAAGTTAAAATAAGTCGATGTAAACAAATTTTTAGACTCATTAATATTTTAATTTGTTAGTCTATTTAAAATAAAATACTTTTATGTAGATTAACAGGCGAATCAGATCTTAAAAAATGTCAGATTCAAGCTTAAAAATAAGAATATGACAAACTAAGGACCAAGCTCATACTTCAATTTTTTTGACAGATCAGACTTAAACTTGGCAAAATCAGACTCGGCCCAGTCTATTTCCAACCCTAATTATATCTTATTTATATTTGATTTATTTTAAGACTACTTACAAGACATACCAGAATGCTGCTAATTTTCTTCTTTATGTTTTAAGTTTACACCAATGTTGTACAAAACCAAATCAAAAACTGAACCACCAAGTAATCTGAATCATAGTTTAATTGATTCTTCCAATTCAACAAGATAATAAAATTTAAAAAGCTATAAAATAAGAAAATATAACATTTAACTACAATACCAGCAGCAATATGGAATATATTGCAATCTCTGCATCTTAATTAAACTAATTGAGTTTGAGGAAAATCATTCAATATACAAATATTTTCCTATACTTCTTTCTCTAGAGAATTATATATTAGTAATGCTAGAAAATTATGATGGCCCTTTTTTGTGGCCATATATAATGAGTCAAAATTCCAAATCATAATTAATAAGACTGAAACAATTGCACTCCTAAAAACCTACATTTCCCAATTGAGGATCAAACACAAATAGAAGAAAATTTGTTAACACTAGCCATGTACATTGGCTCTGGGAATGGAACAGCATTGTGTAACCCTGTTAATAACCATTTGTAGTTTTCTGCGTTTTTTTGCTGAAATTAGATATGCTACAGTGCGGACAAACATACTCGAGCCCGTCAGTTTTGGCGTAGTCCTGCCATTCAACATAGAGTTAAAAACAACATAAAATTTCCATCTCATTCTCTTGTATGCTCGTCCAGTTACCAATTTGTAAATATGCGAAGAAGAAAAATGCTAAGTGCTGTAAAATTATTCTCTGTTTTTATCTGTTTCATTTCATATAAAAGAAAGAGAAGCAATAGGCTAATATTGTCAATTAATACCTTAAATGCTCCTAGTCCCTGCCGCCGATCACAGCCAAAATGAGCCCATTCACCACACATACCACAATTCACCCAGTCACCTGCTGCACTACTATTGTTGCCACAACATGAAAGGTAAATTACAGTCAAAAGGACAGAACATTGAAACTTTCAAAAGAAAAGTGTAAGCGCAAATAGAGAGGGAGAGGGAGAGAAAGAGACCTGTGACACAATAAGCAGCATTCTCCATCTACATCATCATGAGCTAATTCATATTCTAAAAGATATGTTTCGTAATGCCTCTTGAGTGTATTGCCAACACCCTACAGCAAAGAGATGTTATAAATTTTAACATTTTTTAATACATATTTTGATATTCCAAATATGTGAAAGTAGTATAATCACAAAAGTGCCATTTTCAAATTGCAACTAAGAAAATAGTATTCCCTCAACTTATTCATAAAACTTGAAAAAATAAGCAGAAAATTGCCAAGTTTTTATTTTACTTTCCACTTTGTAAAACATGTTACTGTAAACATAGCCCAAAATCCACATGAAGAAAAGGTACAAGACACCAAATAAGGAATGGATTACTAAAAACCTATTCTGGTAAAACTAAACATGTATCATTATCTAGGTAGAGAGAGAGTAAAATTCTGGGCCAAATTTAGGAAAGTGACTTCAGCTCATGTGTGCGAATAAATAATGGAAACAAATGTTTGCTGAGGAACAGAAAAAATAAGAATGGAATTCATACTGTCATTCTGTGTGTCAGAGTGTGATTGCTCATCTTTGAGAAAACTTGTCCTTTCCAATTGATACCATTCCCAACGTGAAAGCCTCCTCTTGAAACAACCTAAAATACTCGAGCATCTTAGATACAGTGTCTCCGATACTATGCAGTATGCAGTAACCTTCACAAG
This sequence comes from Lathyrus sativus, assembly GCA_963859935.3. Lineage (NCBI taxonomy): Eukaryota > Viridiplantae > Streptophyta > Magnoliopsida > Fabales > Fabaceae > Lathyrus > Lathyrus sativus. The sequence continues at coordinate 208,703,904 of OZ012735.1, forward strand.
TTCAAAATGTCTTACCTCTCTATACAAGTTGAAAAGGTCAAGGCGTTTAGCATTCAGAACGGCATCAGGAAACTCGGCAAACCCGCCTTGTGGAATGAGGCGAGTATGCCCTCGAAGGACTAGAAATTGCATTACGTCTTTCAGGAATTCCTCCTGTCAAAAAAAAAAAAACAGTATAAATGAATTAGATCTGACATAAAATGTATAGTATAACAATATGGATAACCCTGTGATAGGATGCACGACAATAATGAAGATGGAAAACATCAACAAAAGCATTATGTGAGGAAACCACCTCTGAGCAAGCTCGTATTGGAGCTCTGTCGCAACCATGTTTTTTCATCGGTATTGGATTCAAAGAAATTATCTGGTGAGCTTGAAACGCGTTTGACACTGATTTCCTGTTTGTGGCTGAATGAGGACCTAAACCATTATGCTTAATTGGAACAAGAAGCTGATTTGATTTTCCATGGTCGCCATCATATCTTTCTCCCTCAGAAAATCCAGAAAAGGGGAGAACCTTTTGACGATGAGATTGAGGGATTGGCCTCATTGCAGCAAAACTTAATTTTTGTCTAACGCTACAAATATCTTCAACTTCCATACCGCTAGCGTTAATAGTTTCTAAACTAGAGCCTGGTTCAGATCTTTTTCGACTAGGTGCGGGAGGCACCAACCAACTAGGATGACCTGAGAAAACGATGTCTTTGGAATTGTTGTCTTTCTTATGCCTAGTACAAAAGAAAAGAAGACGTTCTGAATCATCTTTAGTAAAGGATGCAACAGGCAATCCTTGAATACTAGCTACTCCCAACATGACTAGGCAGCGATATGACATATTTGATGCAAGTTGTCTTAGAACCTGTGAACAAATACCAAGCTATCAATAAAATAGAAAAAGTTCTTGAAGAAAGTAAACTTATATAAATACAGAAGTGTGGCTATTTTGTATTGGTATAATGTTAGAAGGAAAATATTATAAAAGGAAGCTACATGTATCCAAAATATTCATGAAGTGTGCAACTTATACATAAATTATTTAGTTGTGCAGCATATCACCTACAAAGTCATTAAATAGTAAACGTCAATTTAGCATCTTGCAAATTCATACATCTTTTTCTCATTCACAACAAGTTTGTGCAAGTAAGCTGTTATATTGACAAACAGGAGGAAGAACTTTGAACTAGACAATTTTTTTATCAATGGGAAAGAATTTCAACTTAACCATTTGATTGATCAAAAACAATTTTTAACATGCTTTAAACCTTGAGGGGAAAAATTTTTTAACAAACCTGCGAAGCCCATGTAGGAACACGCATAGAAACTTCAAACACACTAGATCTACAAGCAACTGAGGCTGATCTTCGAGGTTCATATGAAGATAATTTCTTTTGTTCATGACCAGGAATTGCCTGGACAAGTTGACTATTCTCGGTGAGTTCTTTCTTGATATGATTCTCCAAAAGCTGAAGAAATACACAAGAGAAAAAAGTACTCAGTAAAGAGTTAAAAAGCAAGTATGTGAAAAGTCAAACATCAAGAATACAATTCACATGTACCTGATCATTGAAACAGGCATCTGCACTACCGGACACTAGAAGTGATATATGAGCAGAACTGCATGTGGATATTTCGCAACGCATGGTCACCACGCCACGTGAGAATGTTCCTGCTTGGAGAGGTGGTGGTGGCGCACTATAAAATTTATGACAGTAACCGAAATTAACAAACAGAATAAGATTGCAGGTGAAAGATTCAAAGAATATTGTTGCAGTGGATAAAACATATTAAAACAAGTATCAACACTTGAAAATGCTAAATACCTTGTCCGACTTTGAAGTTTACATCCACGTATCTAAGGAAAAGCCAAAGCGAAAACAGAAAAATATACATGAGTGATTTAAAAAACATTAAATACAACACTTATATACAATCAATAAATTATGAAGGGAAAGGCCAGTTTTTTATTATTCCAATGATTTAAGGAAACACCATTACATCTTTCAGCACATAGACATCATCATCTAGACTTTCTATGATAGTTTCTTTGGGTTTGTTAATTGTGAAAGCTGGTCCCAGTTAGGAACAAGAATGATGATGAAACTTGTTCTGAATTTATCCATGCAAATACCTCAAGTATTATGTAGATTACATTGTCTCAACATGACGAAGATTGCAATAAGACTCAACTATTTTATCAATAGTGAAAGTTGAATTCAATTTGACATTTTCTGATTAAGGGAAAAAATGCATAATTTTCACCACAATTAGCGCCTATAACAATTACTACAATTGTTTAAAGGGCTGCATAACAAGTTATCTGGAAAATTGCAATTTTGTGCTTAGCACCCAAAAGGAAATAACAAATCAACCATGAAATGCAAACAAAAATACGCAACAAACTTACTTCGGTACATAAGAGAGCATTGAGTCCATCCTCTAACGATCCCAATAAACATGCATCCTTTTTAACAGTAAAGAGATGAAATGAAATCAGTTTATAACAGGTAAGTCTCATTGTAAGAACTATTACCAATAACAAACTTCTCGAAAACTAATAAACTAAGGTATCCAATCCTACCAATGTGCAGGGAAACCCACAAACAAGAAATCTTGTATTCACATCATCATCATATATCTTTATAGAAGAACTAGACCCTGGTGAATCTTCTTCTTCTTCTTCCTTCGTGTCTACTTCACATGGACTAACTTCAATGATAGGAGGTTCCCCAAGAACTTGTGGCCCAAGCTTACCACTGCCCTTCCGACTGTTGTGGGGCACGATATTGTTTTGCTCACAGTATAGTCTAAAAGATGCCTGAGCAAGTTGGAAAGCATCCCATGTATGGCTGGATGTACTACAATGCATAATACCTTTTATCATTAAGAAAAAATATTTGACAAGCAGACAGACACATTAAAGTGATTAAACATTTGATTGCCGCTACACTTCTCGTGTCATTGTTTCATTGGTGGAAGCTGAAGTAATAAATGAAAAGTGTGGCGGTAGCACAAAATGGCAATTTGTTCAAAGTCTGCTACCTAATAGTGCTATGTCGCCGCTATTTGACAATATTTTTTACTAAATAGCATGCGTACAGCAGAACAATAGCAATTTGTTCAAACTTTGCTATAGCTTCTATGTGACAATATTTTCTAATATATAGTGTATCGCATAACCAAAGAGATTGCTTCAAATTCCGCTGTTGTATTTCTATAATGCTGCTATTTAACAACACCAGCCAGGAACATTGATATTTAAAAAGCATGACAACAAAGATGGTAGATGAGTAATACAATGCATAATACCAATTATCATTAACAAAAACTATTTGCCCAGCAGGCACATTATAGTTATTAAACATTTTATTGCCGCCACACTTCTCATGTCATAGACTCATTGGTGGAAGCTGAAGTAATAAATGAAAAATGTGGTGATAGCATAAAATAGCAATTTGTTCAAAGTCTGCTACCCAATAGCGCTATAGTGCCGCTATTTGACAATATTTTTTACTAAATAGCATGCGTACAGCAGAGCAATAGTGATATGTTAAAACTCTGTTATAGCAGCTATTTGACAACATTGTCTACTAAATAGTGTATCGCATAACCAAAGAGATTGCTTTAAATTCTGCTGTTGTATCTCTATAATGCTGCTATTTAACAACACTGGACAGTAACATTGATATTTAAAAAGCATGACGACAAAGATGATAGATGACTAATACCTCTGCGCCACTGAGAAAAAAGCTTGTTGAAAATGTGAAGCTGCATAGTTTGAAAATTCATTTTTCCAGTATATAGTGTAAGGAACTCCCTGCCGAACAAAAACACCTAATGTTTAATAATTAGGTGTCATTAGTTAAGGAACCTAAAAATCCAAATCATATAAAGCTGCGTCTTTTAAGTCGTCATTATCACCCTAGTTTGACCGATATCTCATTAATTACTCTAAGCCAGCACATCTAACTTTTCACATCTAACCTAAACAAATAAAAAACATAAAGATTGCCTGCAATCAATATAACCTTGGAATGTAGTGCTTCTGCCAACCTTTCGCCCTTCGGAGTTTCCAAATAAACCTACAAAAATACGACAAACTAGGTTAGCATCCAAACATTTTATTAACAAGCCAATTGTCAAACAGTCGCTGAAGAAAATTATCCGCAAAACACTCACAGTATTAGGTAATTTGGAAGAAAATAATCCACACAACGCTTCCGGGGAAGAAAGGTCAAAATCATCCCACACAATAGACCCAATTTCTCCTTTATCATCCACCTGCTGACCTTGCAGGTAAACAAAATCCGGTTGCAGTTGCTCTAAAACCCGAGTGAGTTCATCGAAACTAGGTTTTCTCAATACTCTAACCTGAAATCACAAAACGTCGCATTGCGATTCCACTTCAGATTAAAGTTTCCCTGCGACAATAAAAACAAAATCGTATACAAATAGAAACGCGGCTATCACCTCGAGCCGCCCGGACGAAGAAAGCTCCGGAAAGGGATACGACGAAAATCGATCCTCGGAAACAGTATCCTGCTGCTGCTTTTGTTTACTGTCATGTGATTTACTACCAAGAACAGCAAGGAGACTACAATGTCTTGACACACCCTGAAAATGCAACATCATACATGCATAACAGAGCCAAACTCCTCCAAAAACACAGTAACAACACTTCTCAAAACTGAATGAACCCTACTGATAACACCAAAACAACTCCCCAATATTACAAATCCACCCAGAACAAAACCAATAATCAAAGTTTAACCCCTTTTGCTTTAAAAAACCCCAGAAATTGGGGATAACAACAAAAAAAAACACGATTGAAGAAAAATCAACAACCGAAACGGTCAAAACGAAGTAAATCAACCGATTGGCAAAGAAATCAGAACGAAAATCGACGCTGTGATGAAAAAGCTTCAGAGAAAGGATATTGAGAAACCCTAAGATACGAAATCGTTATGTATCTATCATTCACGAAACCAAAAACCTAATTTATAAAATTTAAAATTAGAAAAATAAAATGAATTGAAAATAACAATTAAATAAAAATCAGGAAGAGGCTTTTTGGCAGAGTCCACAAACAAAGAGTCAAAGTATAACCAAAAACCGAAGAAAAAAATGTTGTTGGAATTAAAAAAACCAACATTAAAAACATTCACGTACGTACGATTGGGATTTGATTATTGATTATTAACCTTTTTGACGAAACAGTAAACCAGAAAGGAAAAATAGAATGATAAAGTTTTGTTATTGTAATTGTTATTGATATTAAATTATAAAATAAAAGGAATAGAAAATCGGTTTGAGTTTCACGCATGATTCGATAATAACTTTTGAAAACAAAGGATGATGATGGGGATAACATTATAACATTATAACATAACATAACATTCGGATCGTATATTATTATAATCAATGATTAAAACCAAACACAAGAAGAATATTAGTAACACTTGTTGAATGTGTTTTAATTTTTTACCCTTTGCTGTTGTTGTTATTTTGAGGTAATGAAAATGAATCAATTAGTTTTTCTCGGTGCCTTCATTCTTCTGCTCTCGTTGTAGGATAGTAGGTAGTAGTAGCTTCTGTTCTGACTTCGGAGCTTGTTTGTTCTGTGTTGTTTTATTGTGGAATAGTTGGGTTGGGTTGGGTTTGGTTTGGTTGAACCGTTTTTGCAGTTAAAATGGTTGGTTTGGTTGAACCAAGATGGTTGGGTATTGGGTATTGATAGGATACAGTGTCATAGTGAAGTCCCATGATAATGACCTGGCTGTATAACCATTCATCCTTTTCTTTCCTTTTACAATTGACAATTCCGAAATTGGTTACGCTTTTTGATTAGACAGTGCTAATGTTACATGGAATATGGACTGTCTAATGTCATCAAGTAGTCTATTCAACAATATTTTAAAAAAAATTTGACCCAACAATATTTTAAATTTTATAATTAAAAAAATATTCAAATTTAAATCGTTTCATTTGAATCTAACATTCACGACCGAATGTATAATAGAGTAATAGGTTGGTCCTAGAAAATCTATATTTATTACCATGTATTTATTAATTTTATTTTTTTTATTATTTTACATTTTTTAATGAAAATATTATTTAAATGAGTTGAGTTTCTAATACTAAAAACAGAATATGCACTAAGATTGGAAAAGCATTAACTCAAATATTTACGAACATATTGCGTTGGCAATGTGAGTTAAACACATATGGGCAAAAATTATGTGAGTTACAAACATTTCTCAATTTATCTCGATTAGAGATAATTATTATATTTAAAGCACTTGATGTAACTTTTTTTTAGAAGAAAATTATGAATGTTCACAAAACTTATCTATAGTTGAGCTTTGTTAGTCCGTTGTTATGTTGTGGGATAGGATAAGCTCTATTTTTAGGGATAGAAAAATTGATAAGTTAGATAGATTTATGGATTTATATTTAAATGGTGATTAGGGATTATATATTGATTGGGTTGGACCAATCTTATCTAATTTGTTATACAACTCATTTAGATTTTTAATTGATTGGATTTATCGTCTAACATGCAATTTTTCTTGTCAAAATTAAATTGATCCAACTCACTCATTTGCAAGTTAGGTTGGACCGATTTGACCTAACTTGTTATCCAATTCATTCAAATTTTAATGAATTATATTCATTATCTAACCTGCAAATTTTCTTGTCAAAATCAAACTAAATTAACTCGGTCATTTATGGGTTGGGTTCGATTCGGGAGTTAGATATAAAATAACAAATACTTTTTGATAATTTTTTTTCAAGTCTAAAAAAAATTGTAAAACAAATTAATTCAATTGCACACATTTTTAAAACTTAAATATAATGGTAACGATAAGTTGGATTTAATTTTGTCTGATCAAAAAGTTTGCTATAATAAGAATGGGATAGGGTATCAACCAAATGAATTTTTCATTAGCATTTGCCTTGATAGGAGGAAATCTATTTGCCTTGTGTTTAAATGTAAGTATTATAATAAGCTTGGTCATTTATATGCTTTATGTTATTCGAAATTGTATGATTTAGGATGGTCAAATGGAAATTTCTCAATACCTCTTAAAATTTCTAACATTTAAAGACACAAAAAGATTTTAGTACCAAATGTGAAAAGTCAATTTTTTTTGCATGAATGCTTTGCACTTTCGAGGACTTAATTGAAAATTAAGAAAAGTTTTGCAAATCATGAGTTTAAAGGTTCCATCAAAAGATGGTTTTGTTGATTTTGATGGTTGTGGAACTTTTTGAAAAAATTATTGTGAAAAGTATTTTTCAAAGTTATCATCATTGGAGATGTATGAACCAACTCTCGTATCAAGCAATTTTGAGAGATGGAAAATCGACGGCGTTATGTGACTCTCTTCAATGGGGGAGACTTAAAAAGTGTTTGAAAATTTGAGATAAAATACTTGATAGAGAATAAAAAATCGGAAAGCCTCAATTAAATCCTCTAGCAAGTAGTATTTATGTGCTAAGTAAATTCATTTTATTCTAACATTTTGGTTTGATGTAAATATAAGTTTACGCAAAGGGTGTTAAGCCGAAATAAGAAATTGAGCAAGATGTGAAAATTTGATTAGAAAGGGGTGCAAAAAGAAGAAGGAGTCAAGTCCAAAGCTCGTCTAAGGCCCAAACAGATCAAAAAAGGCTAGAAATGTACATTTAATCGATTAGCCCTAAAGAGCTAATCGATTCGCACTTGGGAAATTCAAAATTTGTGCCTTGTGATCAATTAAGTATAAGGGCATAATGAACTAAATGACCCTAGGACGATCGCTGCCATCAATCAATCATCAAAGTTAATTATATTAATTACTATAATCGATTAGAAGCTCATATAATTGATAAGATCGAGCTTATAAAAGATAATTCGTTCCTTTCCCTCTTTATCTCATATGTTGTTCTCTTCTCCTCTAATTATATTTGTCTTCAAATATTCTTTGAGAGTTTGTGTGCACTACTTTAGTGTTTCAATTCATCATATATTCTCTTGTTCTCTTTTCCTTTTATTTGCATATGTCGTAACTTGGTTACTGACTAACAAGGTTGAGGATAATTGGGCAAGTCCAGTGATCCATCACATGATGGGGAACAAGAGAAATGGGATTATATGGTTGCCATAGGGTGACTTGATAATGTAAATATTGGGGCACATTGGCTTCAATGCTAAAGATAAGGAATCCTTGGAAAATACTACAATGATAGGAAACGACGCATTAAGGAAGATGTGAATACTAATGAAAATGGAGTGTTAATCCAAAAACCTCCCAAATCAAAGAAGTCATTCAAAGTCAACCAGTGTATTAAGGAGAGCCTTCGACTTTAGAGGATTTCGATTACGAAATTCCTCAGAATTCTCCTATTAAAGGTCTCCTCAACATCCTCGTCAAAGATTAGAGAATAACCAACAAGAATATCAATGATCTAGAGTATCAGGTCACTCAAGTGTTGCTTCCGCCTGAATTATTTAGTGGTGATAGTATCTTCTTAATTGTTATCTCTTGCTATCCCAATTTTTGGTTGGTATATTGTATCCTTTGGTTATCTCAACTTTTGGTTGGTACCCGGTATCTTTAAGTCCACCTTCGGCTGACAATCTCTTTACTCTATACATCCCCAGGGAGTACAAATTTTTGGGTTCTTTTTTTGTATTCAATCACCTTTTACCTTGAATGTTTGAAAGAGGTTGTTTTTCATACCTTCAAGTCCAAGTCGATTGAATAGGGGCAGCTGTAGCACCCTAAAATTTGCCCTGTCATTTTATCTGTAATTGGCTTGTGTTTCTCTGTATTTTGCATTTTCGCATATCATGGCATTGGTTTTCGAGACATGGGACCAAGGTTTTTTCATGGCTCAGGGTTCACTTTTTCTATAGAGTTTAAACAATGAGCGTCAAAGGTGTAACACCCCACTTTCCCAAATTAAAATGAAATACGATTAAATCAAATAAATATCAGAGTTTCCTTTCAAAAATGGGATATCATATCCAAATAATTCAGCATACTCATCATTAGATGGTTTTCAAAATAAAACAGCGGAATTCATCCTTAGTCAACATTCACGGCCATCCGCCAAATTACACAAAAACATTCATTAAAAGGTTCACCAAACTTGATACGTCACGGGAAATAAAACAATTCAACATAAAGCAATTAAACGCCAAAGTCCCCGTGTTACGTATCAGAGCATCCTAAGACTCGACTTGCACACCACTATCCAAGCTAGCTAAGTACCTGGATTGTCTGTACCTCCGAAGAAGCACAGACCACAACAACAACAAAGGAGTGAGAAAACATGATCAAAATTATCGGTAATACAGTACATGAAATAAAGGTAGTCATCATATCATTCATCACCCAACATTCATCAAACACGACCTACTGTCAAACATCAACACAACACACCATAATGCAATTATGCAACTCAACACCATGCATGCGGTACCGACTCATTGGTTCATTCAATCGAACCCCGGATAGATCACATACACCCGTCCTTGGCCATGATCTATCCCCACCATTCTCCACAATGGAGTACGGATAAATCACATACACTCCTCTTGAGCAATGATTCGTCCCACCAACCACCATGATATGCATAACACCAAATGCACAACAAATGAACTCAAGCACACAAGGTGCACACGATCCCTTGATCACATCACCATACATCATACATACATATTGTTCATCAATTAATTATTTTAATTAAAGTCACACGATCCCCCTGATCCCATCACCATACCGCATACATATCTCACACCTCAATCTACTTATTTCAACTAACTTCACTCACTACATAATTTCACCTTTTAATGTCAAGTATACACTCTTCACCACTAATCACCATATCTATACTGGTCTCAACTCAAGGAATACTATAAAACGGCAGAACCACCCTCACCGTACAAAATCACAATTTGTTGTCATGCTCGCTGGCTCATTCGCTTAGCGAAGCCCTAGCGAACGCTCGCTAGCTGCTCGCCTAGCGAACTCCCTAGCGAAGGAAAACAGTAGCTACTGGACATGTTCGCTACCCAGCTCGCCTAGCGATTCCCTAGCGAATGCTCGCGACCTGCTCGCCTAGCGAAGGTGCTAGCGAGCGTCTGCAATACTCAAAACCCTCACTGTCCAAAAATGTCACCTTGCTCAATTCCAAACCTATAATTCCTCATCTATTCTCTGTCCTATCATCACTACAACTACTACACACTACACTAATCAATTGTTCCTTTAACTTTCTCTCTAGAACCAATTTTCATATTCATCACTACTCCTGCAGAAGTTACACAAAACTTCACCAAATCCACAACAACACATACCCAATTTCGTTAATGGCAGCAATACTCATAAACACATCAATGTACACGGAATTCATCATAATCAACAACAATCAAAGACATATCAACATAATAAACAGATTCATCAAATCCCTACGGGGTTAAGGAATCCCCTCTACCCAATTTCATGTAAACACCAATCCCAATCAGTTTCTCCCCCTTACCTCGATTAATTTCTTCGATTGTTAAAGAATCCCCAAGAATCTGACAGCCCTAACCTTCTTCTCTTCCCCTGTTCTTCCTCCTTGTTCTTTTTCATCCATCTCTCTCCCAAATTGGTTTTATCGTGTTTTCTCCTCCTTCTCCCCAAAATCCCCTTTTTATTACTCATTCCAATAATAATAATAATAATAATAATAATAATAATAATAATAATAATAATAATAATAATAATAATAATAATAATAATAATACAAATACAATATTACTATTATTTATTAAATTATTATCATTATTCATTATATTATATTAATATTAACTATATGGCTTAATAAAATAATCCTTATCAATTAAGGGCACCCACCAACGTGCTCAGACACACTCCTCACACAAGGACACACCAAAAAAACTAAATAATTAAAATGGGTGTTACAACTCTCCCCCCACTTTAATTATTTTCGTCCTCGAAAATTACCTGATGGAAACAATTCCGGATACGCTTCCCGCATCCTGCTTTCCAATTCCCAGGTCACACTGCCTCCTGCAGCACCATCCCCAAGCCATTTTCACCAAGGATATCTCTTTCCCTCGGAGTTGTTCCTTGTTCAACAATTCGCACTAGAAGTGCCTCAACAATCAAATTATCTCTCACTTGCACCCCATCCAATTTAATCAATGTACCTCCTCGGCTTAGACACATGAACACATCATGCAAATTCTACAAGCGATAGCGGTAAAACAGTCTAACATGCTATTTTCCCCACGCTTCCGCTGCGCTACTCTGATACGGATAAACAAAACATAATGTGTGCTTCCGAGACTTCAAAGCTCGACCAACCCTAGTTACCATCATAACTCTCAACACACGTCTTTTCTTGGATCCTTTTGATCTTTCAGTCGCCTCTTGCACAATTTTCGGTCCGAGTACAACACTCTCGTCGGACACACATCAGTACAAAGGAGTCCTACACCTCCTACCATAAAAAGCCTCATACGATGTCATTCTGATACTATAATGATAGTGGTTATTGTAGGTAACTTAATCAATGACAATTAACTACCTTCAGATCCATCATGATCCAACACACAAGCTCTCACCAGATCCTCTACATACAGGATAGTTCTCTCTATTTGTCCATCCGTCCATGGATGCTAAACAGAGTTCAACTTTAATATGGCACTCAAAGTGTCTGCCACTCTCCCAAAATTTCATCGAAAACTCATATTCCCATCTGACACAATATTCGACGGTATCTCACACTACTTCGCAACTTCCTCACTATACATCTTAGCTACCTCCAGCATAGAATGATTTATCCTCATTGGTAAGAAATGAATTAATCTTTTAAATCTATTCTTAACTACTCAAATCAAATCATATTCCTTTAAATTCTTCAGAAAACCCGACACAAAATCCATGGGAACACTATTCTATTCCACTCAGAAATATTCAACAGTTGCATCAGGCCCAACAGTTCCCGCTGTTCCAACTTCGACGTTCCACAAGTCTAATCATCATACACAACCTCGACTCTCCCTCTCTCCACCTATGGCCACCAAAACAATCTCCCACGTTCGGTCACATCTTCATAGCATCTGGATAGGTACTCAATTCACCTTAACGTCCTTCTTCCAGGGTACTCTTATCCAACCCACAATACTGGAGCACGAACCCTATCACGACATCTCATGGAACCATTTCCATCAATCCGAAAATTAGCTCTTCGACTCAATTCATTAAATTCAATCAATCTACTAGCTCCAATTAGAATTACAACTCCTCGACTCTCATCAAGATTACCGATAGTCAGCCTCAACATACAAAGCTTAACTCCATAAGAAGTCTCTTCACAGAACAAACTCATATCTCAAATTTTCTTAATCAGTGCTAACTCTTTTACCCTCATCATCGGTATATACCAAGAAATTCTCCAAATCGATACATCAGCTACCACGTTGTCTCGCCCGAATGGAAATTCAACCCAAAACCATACTCCTCCAGAAGTCCCAATTATTTCCTTTGTCTCATATCCAACTCTTTCAAATCAAACAAATACCTTAAGCTCTTAAGATCACCAATCATCTCATATATCAACTAAACAATTAAGGCCTTCAAACTCCGGCACAATCACACGACAGCAACCAACTCTAAACCACTTGTCAGATAATTCCTCTTATGTACTTTAAGTTGCCTTAAAGCATAAATAACATTCGCTGATGTTGCACTTAATATATCTCTCAGTCATCTCAATAAAGCATCCCAAAACACAACAAATAGTTCCATCAGATACGGCAAAACCAACACACGAACTCTTTGAACTTTCTTCACAGAGGCATATCACCGCTTCTTCTCCAACACCGATAACTCAAGTTCCCGATGCTCAACATAATCCTCTATACTCTTCGAATATATCAAAATATCATCCGTTAACACAACCATTGACTCGCTCAATTAAGTATGGAAAGTCTCATGCCAACGGACACTCAAATTTGTGAGCTATGGTGGAAATACGAAGCACACCTTCCGCACTCTCCACAAAATCCCAACACATTCCATCAATAAATATCTAAATCCCATGCCGCTACTTCTCCATCACCTATAGCATTGTAAAAACTTCCAACGCTTCGAACCGTGCGTCATTCCGAGTTACGGTTCTTCCGTTACGTCAAAAATACGACAACAACATTTTCTCACTTGAAAGGTCGTTCAACACACCTTTAACTCTTGAAATGTTTAAAGGTCTAAATATATCAATATCGTATTCCACATTCTTAATTTCTTTAATATTCACCAGGAGTCACTATCCACCCTTTACATACTCGACCTCACAATCTGTTACCGTAGCACATCCACCAGACACGAGTCTCAAAACTACTCACTCAAATTAATTCCTTGACCACCCAAACATACATACAATACGAAGCTCTCAATATCAGGCTATTTTCCACAACTAATTAGATCACAACTCCACTTCACGTCCTGATTGTATATCACTGTCTTGTCAGGATAACTTTCAGACAACCACATTTAATCGGCAACCCGCCAACTTCTCTACTTTCATCAACACTCAAAATTCCCCTCAAAATTAAACATCTCAACACTGTCCTGCGCCGACTCGCCAAGACAACTCTTAAGCATTTGGCTTAACTCCAAACAATTCACTGTACGCACCATCTAAGCTCGCAAGACACACTTATTCCCTCTAACATGACCCCGTCAAATTATAATAGCGTCTAACAACACACTGAGCCATCACTCCACACTTGAAGTATCTTAGAGAAGCACAACCTTTTCCCCCACTTATTTCAATCCCACTCCTGCAGTCTCCAGTCCCTGGCGACTTTTGTCCTACCAAGCCTCAGTTTCTCCTTCTAGTATGTGAGTACCAAACCTCACTTTTTGCTCGTCACTACAACTCATTGTCCTGAAAATTTTCTCAATCGCCTTCAGCCACTTCTGCGCAACTTCAGGATCCAAAATTCCTCCTTCAAACGTCGGCGGCTTGTTATTCTGAACTGTGCCAAATCCCCAAATTGCGCACCCGCCGCTTGGTTCTGATTAGCAACCACATGCGTCATTGCTTGCATAACGGAAGCCAAAGCAGCATCATTCCTTCCTACCATACTCCTCAACCATAACAACACCAGGTTAAAAGGTACAGAACCTCTATCCTAAGGACAAACTCAACTACTACACTGGCTGGACGGACCGACCTGCTCTGATACCAATTGTAACACCCCACTTTACCAAATTAAAATGAAATACGATTAAATCAAATAAACATCAGAGTTTCCTTTCAAAAGTAGGATATCACATCCAAATAATTCAACATACTCATCATTAGATGGTTTTCAAAATAAAACAACGGAAATCATCCTTAGTTAACATTCACGGTCATCCGCCAAATTACACAAAAACATTTATTAAAAGGTTCACCAAACTTGATACGTCACAGGAAATAAAACAATTCAACATAAAGCAATTAAATACCCAAGTCTCGTGTTACGTATCAAAGCATCCTACGACTCGACTCGCACACCACTATCTAAGCTAGCTAAGTACCTAGATTGTCTGTACCTCCGAAGAAGCACATACCACAACAACAACAAAGGGGTGAGAAAACATGATCAAAATTATCGGTAATACAGTACATGAAATAAAGGTAGTCATCATATCATTCATCACCCAACATTCATCAAACACGACCTACTGTCCAACATCAACACAACACACTATAATGCAATTATGCAAACACGACCTCATTGGTTCATTCAATCGAACCCCGAATAGATCATATACACCCGTCTTTGGCCATGATCTATCCCCACCATTCTCCACAATGGAGTACGGATGAATCACATACACTCCTCTTGAGAAATGATTCGTCCCACCAACCACCATGATATGCATAACACCAAATGCACAACAAATGAACTCAAGCACACAAGGTGCACACGATCCCCTGATCACATCACCATACATCATACATACATACTGTTCATCAATTAATTATTTTAATTAAAGTCACACGATCCCCCTGATCCCATCACCATACCCCATACATATCTCACACCTCAATCTACTTATTTCAACTAACTTCACTCACTACATAATTTCACCTTTTAATGTCAAGTATACACTCTTCACCACTAATCACCATATTTATACTGGTCCCAACTCAAGGAATACTACAAAATGACAAAACCATCCTCACCGTACAAAATCACAATTTGTTGTCATGCTCACTGGCTCATTAGCTTAGCGAAGCCCTAGCGAACTCCCTAGCGAAGGCAAACAGTAGCTACTGGACATGTTCGCTACCCAGCTCGCCTAGCGAGTCCCTAGTGAATGCTCGCGACCTGCTCGCCTAGCGAAGATGCTAGCGAGCGTCTGCAATACTCAAAACCCTCACTGTCCAAAAATGTCACCTTGCTCAATTCCAAACCTATAATTCCTCATTTATTCTCTGTCCTATCATCACTACAACTACTACACACTACACTAATCAATTGTTTCTTAAACTTTTTCTCTAGAACCAATTTTCATATTCATCACTACTCCTGCAGAAGTTACACAAAACTTCACCAAATCCACAACAACACATACCCAATTTCGTTAATGGCAGCAATACTCATAAACACATCAATGTACTTGAAATTCATCATAATCAACAACAATCAAAGACATATCAACATAACAAACAGATTCATCAAATCCCTACGGGGTTAAGGAATCCCCTCTACCCAATTTCATGTAAACACCAATCCCAATCAGTTTCTCCCCCCCTTACCTCGATTAATTGCTTCGATTGTTGAAGAATCCCCAAGAATCTGACAGCCCTAGCCTTCTTCTCTTCCCCTGTTCTTCCTCCATGTTCTTTTTCATCCATCTCTCTCCCAAATTGGTTTTATCGTGTTTTCTCCTCCTTCTCCCCAAAATCCCCTTTTTATTACTCATTCCAATAATAATAATAATAATAATAATAATAATAATACAAATACAATATTACTATTATTTATTAAATTATTATCATTATTCATTATATTATATTAATATTAACTCTATGGCTTAATAAAATAATCCTTATCAATTAAGGGCACCCACCAACGCGCTCAGACACACTCCCCACACAAGGACACACCAAAAAGACTAAATAATTAAAATAAATGTTACAACTCTCCCCCACTTTAATCATTTTCGTCCTCGAAAATTACCTGACGGAAACAATTCCGGATACGCTTCCCGCATCCTGCTTTCCAATTTCCAGGTCACACTGCCTCCTGCAGCACCATCCCCAAGCCACTGCCACTTTTGGGGTCTATTTTGATCACTTGTGAATTGATTTTTACACTAGAAGAAGGATCTAGAATCACTCTAAATTTTGATTAACTTTCAAAACCAATCCAATTTTCCATTCCTAATCTCATTCCAATTTTCAAAACCTCACTCCAAACCATAATTCTACTCTTAACCAAGAGCTTATTTAAATGAATTTGCTCCAAACCTCAAGGGATAACTCTCCTAATTCCAATTTTTCATATTTCACACTCATTCATTCTCTAGAATTTGCTCTCAAATTCTCTCAACTTTTCTACACTCCAAAAATCCATTAGAGCTCTTTTCTTGAGTTTATTGATTCTTCATTGGAATCCTTGAATTCTAGAACTAAACCTCCACCATTCATCTACATCATCTTCAATTCATCATTTGATTTTTGTTTGGATTTGGTTATGATTTTTGAAGCAAGCTTACAAGTGATTCTTGGATCAATTTTGGCTTATTCTTCACTTCTATTGCAAGAAAGCTCTTAGATCTTGAAGATTTTGTAGGTTTCTAGCTTGGATCTATCAATTTGCAGTTGAACAACACTTAGCAAAGCAAATCTCAACTTTGAAGGTTGATTAATTCTAGATCCAATTCTGTTTTGAACTTATTTAGATAATCACAATGTAGATCTTCAATTTTAATTGATTTTGGTGATTTTGATCTATGTGGTTTGTGATCTCAATGCTTTTTGATTAAGTTTGATTGATGTTTGATCAATGATTTTTGGTGTTAAATTGTTTCATAATTGATTACATGATCATTTGGATGATTGCACAATGAATTAATTGCTGAAAGTGCTTTTGAATTGTTTTTCTGCTTCTGGTGCAGTGTTAATCGATTAACCAGTTGTAGTACAAAACTGGTTAATCGATTAACCAGTGTAAATTCATCCATTAACCAATTTACACTAGCAAATGGTTAATCGATTAACATTATACCAGAATGTGATTTTTGGTTGTTTTCAAGCATGTTTTGATTTCTTTCCACCTCTAACCTTCATGGATTGATATGATGCATTTGTGTGGACTGTTTGTAACTTGTTTCATCATGCTTGATTGTTGATTGCGATTTTTTGATGCGTGACTTTTGGTTTTCGTTAGAATGCTTAACATGTTTATGATGCTTGATTAATATGATGATCATATGCTTTTGCTTGCTTGTACCATGTTAATGATTAATTGTTGGTGATTATTGATCAGTGGTTTTTATACGTTATTTTACCATGAGTTTTTGTCAATCGTCTTATGTGTTTAGTTACATTTTATTTCTTTTTATTGCATTTTATGCTTTGGTTTGGTATTTCCATTGTTTTTAGGTTCAGGTAAGTAATCAAGAAGAACCAGAGCAAAAACCAGGAAAAACAGCAAGAATTCGAAAGAGTTTTTAAAGGGAAACAGTGGCCTGACACGGCCATCCGTGTCACCTGACACGGCCCATGTCAGGAGGATGCCAAGAGAATGAAGTTAAGCCGAAAAGCAGTGGGCTGACACGGCCCGTGTCAGCAAGTCTGGAGCAGGCATTGTTGTCATCAAATATCTAGGGGCCAACACAGCCACCCGTGTTGGCTAAAGCGCTTCATCTTCCAATTTTTTTTATTTTTGTGACCTTTGTGATTTCTAAGGGTATTTTGGGTATTTTTCTATTACTGTGTTGGACCTAGGAGTATTTAAGACAGATTTTGAGAAGGAAAAAAGGAATTTTTGGCCAGAGAAGAATTACACGATCAAGATTGGAGAGATCAAGAGGATTAAGGAACTGAAGGTTTTCATGAGCGGAAGCAATTGAAGATCAAAGAACCCTATTATCTTGTAATGTCTAGTTTTTACTTTGTATTATCTTCGAATATTATGAGTAGTTAAACCCCCCAATTCTAGGGGGTGTCCATGATTTGAACCTGTAATGACTCTGATATTAGTATTGCAATGACATTTTCTTTGTTTTCATAACTGATTTGATCTCTAGCTATTCTTAATGCTTGCCCTGTCAGACCAACAGGGTTTGATTTTCGATTAATGATTAGGCTGGACCGCCGTTGTTAATGCTTTACTTTTGATCATTTTATAGTAGATATCACCTAGGACTAGGGATACCCTATAGGAACCAGAATATTCTTGATAATTGATTGCTTAATTTCATTTATAACTCTCTATGGACATAGGAATTAGGATGGATGATTAAAGGTTTCTCACTAAGGACTTAGGAGTAAACAATCTAAAGAATCTGTAATTTGTTAGTTACAATAAGTTGTTGCAGTGTTAATTCAAAACTGTTACTGAGTCGAATCAAACACTTCCCCTAGCATGTTACTCATATATTTTAAACCACTTAGTCAATTTCCCTTTTTTAATTGCAAATATTTTTATAATTAAACCAAACAATCCCAAAACCCCAAGTGTTTTTGTTCAACTGAATTACTCTAGACCGTGTATTTCCTACGTAGTCCTCGAGATCGATATTCGGGGAAATCCTCTCTTATTACTATATTGGAAAAATAGTACACTTGCTATTTTACCAATCAATTATCCTGCTGGACTTGTGATGCATATGTGTGTTTGATTCCGATTCCATTTGTCATATGATCGTTTAATTATGTAATTGATATGAAAAGCATGTTATTCTTGTTGATTCTTAATGATGCAATTTTGTTGAACACTTGTGTTTGATTGTTGATGCATATACATCCTTGCATGATACATGTTTATGATTGATGCTTGCTCATGTTGATTGCATATACATGCTTGCTACCCTGGTTTTTACAGTTGCCTTATTCTGAATTTTGCATGTTGTCTATGCTATGCTTGCTTGCTGCCTGCCTTTTACACATGTTATTGTGCTGAATTAGTAGATGTTAAATGTTGTTGTGATGCCTTGGTGGATTTCGTTACTGTTTTGTGCTGGAAACGTTGTTGTAACTGTTGTTTTTGCCTTGTTTTCTTGCTTTTTGCTTTGCTTTTTCATGCTCCCTTAGGACTCCTAGTCTAACTTAATTCTCGATTAAGTTTGGATTAGGATAGACATTAGGAGTGCAATCCATGCATGATAACAAGTAGGTTAGTTCCTTTTAACCTTAACCTTAGGTCCATCTTTTGCATGCTAACATTAGGATATAATTTCCTTTCGCATCCCGACCTTAGGGCCACTTTGCATGAGAACGTTAGGACCGAGTTTCCTTTAGACCTTCCATGTGTCTTCTCTTTTCATCTCAAAAATAATGCTAACACACTTAATAAAGGCAATGAACTTTGTATGCCATGAGCCTTAAGCATATGAGAAATGATGTGTGGGGGGTTTCTCCTCACTTTTCTAGAGTGTTTAGTGTACGCCACGTGGGCGATATGCGACATATTCGCTACTATATCATAGTCTTTAGTGCAACGTGAATCACAAAGCAAACCAATTCAGTTCACTAAAACTCACAAACAAAATTCAAACCTTTTCATCCTTCAGGGTTTGTGTTTCAAACTCATTTTCAGAAAGAGTACGTTACTTTTCCGTTCTACCACAAACAAGCATCGTCTCTAACTGCTGGAATGAGAGCTTAACGTCGCTCATAAAAAACACTTAACCAACTTGTGGTTTAGTTACCTGAACTACGTTTGCTCTGATTTATCATACCAGATGACGATTCGTAGGCACAAGACGACGATGTCTTGGCGAGCAACCTCCTTCCCATCACCCGTAGTTTTTCGAACTACGTTGACTCTAACTTTCCCATTGCACGATGGAATACGTAGGCATAGGGTAGGGATATCCTATCGAGTCTCTTTCTTTTTCATAGTTCT
Organism: Lathyrus sativus; assembly: GCA_963859935.3. Taxonomy (NCBI): domain Eukaryota; kingdom Viridiplantae; phylum Streptophyta; class Magnoliopsida; order Fabales; family Fabaceae; genus Lathyrus; species Lathyrus sativus. Next base: position 208,724,038 of record OZ012735.1, read on the forward strand.
CATTTCTGTTTAGCAGTAGCATTTAGATGACATATCCTTTAATTAGACAATAAGCACGGATCCCGTTGAGTACAACGGACGTGAGGGGTATTCATACCTTCCTCTTGCATAACAGACTTCGAACCCAAGATTTGGTTGCGATGACCTTGTCTTTTCCTGCTCTTCAGGTTTTCCTCGATCGTTTCTTTTCCCTTACTTTGGGATAAATAAATTTTGGTGGTGACTCTTCTGTTCGTTTCTGCCGGGTTTTTTTCGCAGTTGCGACACTGAGCAGCAGCAGCGTAAGGATAAGGATAATATGACATGAGAGCCATAGGAACCTGATACTGAGGAGAGGCTTTTGCCATCACAGTATTCGCGTCACCTTCCTTTTTCTTTGAATGACTGCTCTGAGGTTTCTTGGTTGGTTGTTGAATAGTTGTACCAGCAATCCTACCAATTTTCAGTCCATTCTCAATTCCTTCACCAATAGTCACGATATCAGCAAAGTTTGACGAAGAATTGCCTACCATTTTCTCAAAGTACAGCCCTTGCAATGTGCCCAAGAAAATTTCAACAAATTCATTGTCAGAAAGAGCATGTCGTACTCGATAGTCCATCTCGCACCACCTTTATGCATATTCTTTGAACACTTCAGTTGTACGTTAAGACTGATTCTGCAACTGCAATCTGGTAGGAGCCAAATTGAGATTATACTTGTATTGCTTCAAGAATGCTTCTGATAGGTCTCTCCACGACCGAATCTTGCTACATTCCAAACCCATATACCAATCTAAAGAAGCTCCAGACAAGCTATATTGGAAGTGGTTAACCAGCAATTCATTGTTGTCAATATACGGTGCCATCTTCCTACAGTACATGGTTACATGACTGCGGGGACAACTCAACCATTTCTACTTAGGTAGCTCTAGAATCTTGAATTTCAGCGGCAGCACGACATTAGGAACCAAACACAAGTATTTGGCTTCCATGCCAAAAGCAGAATAACCCTCAATCGCTCAGATTCTCTCATCCAACAACCTATACTCAACAGGTTTATTATGATTGGAAGGTCTGACAAGAGCCTGGGGATTTGGAAGCTATGATGCAGCTGGAGTAGGTATCTGCAGGGAAGCAAACTGAGATGGATACACCAACCCATAGTTCACCATCTGACCAGCATTCTGACTCATCTGAAAACCATATGGATAACCGACAGGAAGCACCACAACAACAGAAGATGCCCCAGGGTAGAGCATTCCAGCATGAACATTCTGAACCATAGTTTGGGCAGGCTGAGACAAAACCGAAACATGAATAGGAAGACCCCTATACACATGCTCATCTTCGTCAGGAATTTCAACATCAGTGGGTACAGGAGTCTGATGAATCTGTGTCTGAGGAATCTTGTGATCAACACCATAGGAGGTGGAATCGAAGTAGGCATGCCCCAAGGATAAGCAGCAGAATTACCATTGGGCATGGATGCAGCAAAAGGTTGATACGGAACAAAATCACTACCACTGGCAACCTGAGGCGTGAAATTTGGAGGCATTCCCCATGGAAAAGCAGCAAGCATTATATTCAAACCAGATTGAGTAGAAGATAAGTTGATAAAAGGCTGAACAACAATCTCGACTGATGCTTCAATAATAGCAGGAGAAGAAGCAACGGCGGGAGGAGGAATCACCATAGGAGTGACGATAGTAGCATCAGTAACAATTGCAACAATAGAAGTAGCAGCAACATCCTTCTGAGCATGAAGGAACTCTATAATAACATCCATGTTAGTCTAGAACTGATTCATCCGACCTTGAAATTGAGTCAAAGTCTCCTTGTAAGCGGCGTTCTCTTGTTCAATATCAGCCATGATCTTGGACTTGTTTGAGCGATTGAAATAGTGATGTCGAGTCATCGTCTTGCTATAAGGCGGAGACAGACATTGTAAGCATGTAGGTTTCTGGATGAAGGATATGCATAGAAATATGATTGAATGCAATGTATACAAAAATAAAGTTTTAAATTCCAGGAATTCGTGAGCATTATCTTTGTTAGCAATAATCATAAAGCATATAAGTAAAGGCACAAAAATGAACTGGCAAGGAAAAACTCTTCATTCCATCCATGAGCCAAAGAAGTACAAGCTCAAAAACAAATCAAATATCTGCCTTTTGGGCTACAACAAGATCAACATGAATCCTATCAAAGACAACCCTACAAACAGATAAGAAATGAAAGACAGTCCAAGGAGTCTGGTGTGGCAGCATATCATCATATGCATCCCTTAACAACCCTGGTAGATCCTCAAGTACATGCTCAGCAAATCCGGATAGATGACCGTGCCTCTCACTCTAATACTTCACATCCTTCATGAGGTTGTGCAATAAATAATGATTAGGTCCCTGAAGAAGATCCTGGAGAAATGCCTCTTTTTGATCCAAGAGGACTTGCAAATGACGCCTCTGACGTTTCTAATGAGTACTCTGTAAGTGAGACGGATTAATCTCCTCTTAGATCTAACGTACCTGATCCTCCAGCTTCTGAATATCAACGAAGACTTTTTCAAGCTCGACTTGACTTTGAGAAAGGTTGTTCATCAACTGGTCAGCACGATCCTGCTCACTCTGCAGCTTTGTCTTATACTCAGATAACTTTGCTCGAAGATCTGAAATCTGTTTCTTGTAGCTCAACTCATCCTTATGGGCTTGATACTGAGTATCAGAAAGTTGTCTCTTCTTTGAGGCAAGCCCATCGAAAGTACTCTTCAAAGCATCACCTACTTTCCGGCACTTGTTTTGCTCAAACTCCACCTCTTTACACATGAGTTCCCTCTTCTGGCGAAGATTCATCTGTAAACTCTCCTTCTCGGATGTGACTCTATCAAGGTTGAGATGAAGATCAACATTATCCTTCTTCAACATCTCAATAGTCTGCTTGAGTTGATCAACTTCTAAAGGAGGAACAATGGCAAGTTCAGGAAGTTTGACATTCATGGAAGGCTCGAAAGGAAATGGTAGCAAGGTCGCTCGAACTCGTTCCTCGACCCATTGAGTGTAGGCTTCTTTCGCAATGTAATTCTTCTTACCCAACTCATCTATACCTTCGTAGTGAATGTGTACTCATACAGCACTAAATCTCTTCAGAAAACCCATGTCATCAACCCCTTCATGAAAGATGGACTCTTCCACTACCTCAGGATCTGGTTTGTCAAACATTGAATATCCCAACTGACGAATAGTAAGCCTCAAATTGTAGTTAATTCCATCTTTTGTACCCAAGAGAGGTATATTGGAGATTTACCATAACGAAGAATGGTCTTGGTACCATCGTAGGCTCAAAAATACAAAGAGATGTCATCAACAGTAAGAGACATGATCCTCTAAGACCACTTGAGATTTCCACTATTCTTCAAAAAAGGCCCTTCTACGAAAGATGAGACATGAACCATCGATAAAACATAGGAGCACAACATACAATAGTTCCTTTCTTCGTTTCATTCCTCAAATGAATAGAATAATAGGTATTAGTAAGAAGTGTAGAAACTGGATTCCTAGACAAGAATATACTGATGGCAGCCTAATTAACAAAATCCTCCATGTTTAGAAACAAGACGATCCCATATATAAGTAAAGAAAACACGGCGTTGAAAGCTTTCCAGTTTCCACCTTCAGCAAAAGAAACGACCTTGTCTACTAGAAACTTCGAAGCAAACCCTCGAATACCATTTCCTTTAGTCTTGAGATTGTCTTCCACATCCTTCTTACTAAGGCCAAGAGCTTCAGCAATAAGAGGAAACTTTGGAAAACTGCTAGTATAAACAAAAGGAACCTGGCTCTTGATTTCAACCCCCAAGATATGAGAGTATTCCTCAAGTGTAGGTGCTAGCTGATAATCCTGAAATATGAAACACCTCGGTGGCGGGTCATAGAACTGAACAAGTGTATGAATTGCAGTAATGTTGACTTCAGTGTTGAGAATGGCCAAAAGATTTCCATAATCATGTATGAAAACACCCCTGTTATCTTCAACCGATCAATGTGGGTACCGGGTTGCCAGCAGCAAACAAATGAAATGCATCCATGTCCACAAAATTTGGGAAATTGGGAAACAGCACTATCCCATAAATGCATAGAGCCAAAACAGCGTTGAAGACTACCCAACATCCATTCTTGGCGTACTCTTGAGCCTTACCAACCAGAAACTGGAGAGAGAAACCTGGAACCCCTCGCCAAGAAGTCATCAATAGCTCAGAAGCATTCATGTGCAAGGCCTTAGCCAAATCCTCCAACTTGGGCTCAGCAGCAGAGTGAATAAAGGGAACCTTATTCTGTACCGGCAGCTCAGTAAACTCTACATACTCCTCCATGGTGGGCCCCAAGATAAAGTCAGCAAATGTGAAACATCTCAAAGCAGAGTCATAGAATTGCATCAGTGTGTACAACCCGTTCAATTCATCATCGGTTGATTTGCGAACCAAACTCAACAGCCGTCCGTAACTCTGCCTGAAGCTTCTACGGACATCCTCATCAGCGAGAGAAATCAGACCCAGGAGGGGAGTAATATCAGGAATAGGTAACTTGTAGGCAACTGTCATCCTCAAACCAGCCATGATCAATACTCAGGAGTCCAGACACTAGAACCAGGGAATATGCAAATGCACCTGCAGCACAGACACACGTTAATGGGATGCAATGATAATGGTTATGCAAATAATGCAATGCAAGCAGCTGCAACAGGGGATCAAGTGCCCTGAATAAGAAGCCCAAGCCACACCAAGAACAGGTCGCAGACAGACCCTCCAATACTCATCAAACCCTGGTCTCAGACAGACCTCACAAAGAACTCCAGCCTGGTCTCGGATAGACCCAATAATATAACCCACACCTGGTCTCTGACAGACCCTGATAACAGCCCACAAAATATCCACAATCCTGTATCTCATGAGAAATGAACCGGTAGTCTGAAGGTCAAGTTACCTGCATAACCCCGAAACCCTCTCACAGGTAGGTGTCCTAGCAACTGACAAAGGTATGGCATCCTATGCGGTCGTCGACGTCACAGACTTTCAGGGTTGATGATACGATTCCCAGAAGGAGTGGCATCATCAAATCCTGAAGAGGCCTCACTTAGCCAACTTCCAAATGATCGGTTCCCAGAGTCGACAATCCAACTAACCAGCAACCCGAGCCACCCAAAGGGCAGGACAGGAGGCCAACCAGAAGAACCTCGTCTGAGTGTGGATTTCGCGGGACACTAGAACATGCAAAGCACGTGCGCGCCCACTAATTTCCACTCTAATTCTAGGTGCACTCAAGCCCAGGTCCGGCTTATCTCTCAATCATAGAACACCCGTCACACCCCAATACAGCAATAGTAACAATAATATAATGCTGAAAGCAAATGACAGAAATATAAATCCATACAAAATCCTCGACGGGAAAACAAGCGCTAGGATTGACTCTCTTGAGGGACGTTGGATCCCAAATGCATAAGGAACTATCGCAGTCCTTAGCAGCCAGGGGACGTTGGATCCCCAGCAGAGTCGCCAGCTGTCGCTACTGCGAAAATCGGCGCCGGCTGAACAAAAGAGTCGCCACCGTGCGTTATTTATCCCAACAGAGGGAAAGGGAACGCTCGAAGTAAACCTACCGCAAAGACGGGAAAAGGTATGGTCATCGCAACCAAAACCTGGATTCGGGAGTCGGTTACGCAAGGGGAAGGTATTAGCATCCCTCACGTCCGTCGTACTCAACGGGATCCACGCTTGTTTGGTTTGTACGAATTACACTTCTATCTAAACTAAAGGATGAGGGCTGAAAAGAAAAGAAAACATGACTCGGTAAAGCATCGCACTTTATGCCTACGTATTCCCGTCTGGAACGAGAAATCAGAGTCAACGTAGTTCGCCTAACTACGGGTGAAGATGGGGAAGGTTGCTCGCTAGGATATCGCATCCTATGCCTACGTACTTCCACACAGCATGGAAGATCAGAGCAAACGTAGTTCGGGCTACGCACGACACAAGCTTTTCAAGTGTCTCTTATGAAAAATCTCACCTTAAACAAGGGTTTTCTTATTGCAAAAAGGTTTGTGTTTGTTCAAATCTTTTGACGGAAGAAATGAATTGATCTCTGTTATAACCTTTATTAATGTTTTTCTGTTGTTTTGAAGAAAGAAGAGATGACACTCTAAAATCCTAGGGTTAAAAAGGGAATAAAATCTACCCTAATGTTATCATGCATGGGTTAAGACCTAATGTCTATCATGTTACTCTCTTGCGCAGAGAGAAACAGAGATCCTAAGGGATAAACGGAAACAGAAACAACAGATATATACAATAAAGCAGTAAAATGCATGGATGCAGCAATACAAGCGAGGCAAGGGAGTCCCACTCAACCTCGAACCTAGAAAACAATAGGCAAAAGTGAACAGAATTCACTTTCAACCTAACAGGTTAAACAACAAGCAATACATTCAAGGAAATTCAAACAATACATCAAGAATTATAAACAGCAAAAAATAAACAGCAAACAGCAGTCTTCATCAACATCTGTCTTCAAGTCATCTCCAAACATTTACAGGCTTCAAGCAAGCATCAGTCTTCATCTTCACCGCCTTCAAGCAAGGTCTTTACCATCAGTCTGCAATGGCTTTTCTTCAAGTCTCGATCTCCAAGCTGAGGAACCAATCACAAGAATGGACTGGGGTGTTAAGCAATTAGTTGACCACCAAAGGTGGCAAACAGACTGCTAACAACACATAGAATATTTCTCTCAAGAGTTCTATCTCTTAGACACTATCACCAAGCCTTCCAAAGGAAGGGGGTGAATGTCTTAGAGAGACTCTGCATCATAGAGAGGGATGGAGGCAAACAAGACCTTCCATGTTTGTGAACCAAGTTTTCTACTCTAGAGCTCTGCCTAACTCCTAGATCCTATAACCTTCAACAGCTGCCAGCAAGAGATACTCCTCATCAACTCTGGAAGTTGGTCTTCATTCTCTTTGATCTTCAAATGGGCTTCATCAGCACAGTCTTCAGCTCAAACCCCAAGCCCCAAACAAACCCAATACCCCACACAGTCAAATAATAACCCTAGAGAGGGCACACCACACAGTCAATCAAATACAAGCAATATACTAATAGTAATAGGGGAAGCCTAATATTTTCTAAGGGATCTATTATCTACCCATAACCCCTATAGTCCCATACCCCAAAATCAAATTAAAATTCCTAAAAGAAATGATCTATCTCACCTATGTTCACTTAAAACCCTAATTTTAATCACTCTAATCTCACCTAATCAAACCATCTAAAAATTAATCCTAAAATTATGAATTAAATCCTATGAGGAGGCTAAAGTCCTAGGTTAATCACCCTAAAAAGAATGGACCCTAAATCTAAGGGGAGCTAATTGAACTAAAATCAACAAAATTAAGTATCAAACTAAATTCATTAAAAAGCTATTTAAAAGAAAAATGCACAAAAAATACTAAAACAAAATAAAATGCTAATTTTATTTATGGATATTTTTCTTGACAGAATTATGGAACCAGCACAAAAAAAAGCAATTAAAAATAAGCTTTTTTCAATTTTATATGGATTTTACAAAATGAAGAAAATATAAAAGAATTAAAAATAACAAAATAAAAGAAAATGGGAGAGGGGGTGTCACAAGTAACTACGCCCAGTTGAATTTCTGGATGGGCCAGGAAGTGGGGGCGTGATTAGTAGAAGTATTAGGCCCATTGTGTTTCAGAAAAAATCAAAAGAAAAAGAAATGGACGCGCGGTGTATTTAGTAACATATCTCATTTCATTTTGGTTGGGCTTTGCTAAGGGGGGTGGGAATAACAGGTTTGGATTCAGGCCCATGGTTTGGGTTTAATGAAACGCTGCGTTCAGTGTGTTTCATTTCCCTCTGTTTTGCTTTCAAATGTTGGCCGTTGGATGAGGTTAGAAGTCAAAGTCCTGGGGCTAATCCAACGCATAAAACATCATCACCTACCTCTCGCTAGGGTTTCAGGAAAAACCACCCTCCATGCATTGATCTTATCCTCCTCTGTTCTCTCTCGATTGGCCATGAAAACCTAAACTATAAAGAGCAAAATTAATCTATTCTCTCCCCTGAACACGATTGTGCCAAAAGTTCTTCCTAAAACTTCCCCTAATGTGAAACCCGATAGCTGGAACTCCATGGCACACCAAACTTCCACAGTGATGGACCTTCATAATCCTTGCAGATTCTTGCACTAAACTACTCCTCACCTCTCCCTGGTTCTAACATGCTAGCACACTATGATTAAAACCTACTAACCTAAGAGTTCTTGATCCCTAAAGATTCTAGGGTCTGTCATTAACCTCCATGAAACCTTCTCAAACTCTCTGAATTCAATCATCTAACCTAACCTAACAACTCTAACCTAACAAACTAAGCTAACAATGCATAATTAGTGGTGTAGAGATCAAAATGCAAACCTGTTATTCTTGATGAAACAGATGAGAATTGGCTTGATTCAGTGCTTGCAATCTTTCACAAATGTTCCTCAGATGGTGATCTTGTTTCTGTTTGCAAAAAATTGGAAGAAGAATGCTTCTAATGTGAGATTCGAATCTGGTTTGCCTCTTGAAACTTCAAACCCTAGCTCTTCAATCTTCCATGAATGAGCCTCTGAATCAACTTGTATGTACTCAATAATGCCAATGGATCGTGGATGGAGAAGAAGAATGAACATAATTGATGTTGATTGTATGAATTCACTCTTCCTTACAATTGAAGCAACAATGGAGTCCTTACTTTCCTCTCTCTCTTTTCACCAACCTTTTCCACCAATGATCCCAATTCATTATATAGATGATGATGGAAATGCCTAGAAGTTTCTGGATCCCTCTAGGATGATTCTAGAATATCTCATGTCATGATATGATAATCCATCTCATCTCATATAATATCTCATGTCAAAATCCCTTGCATCCCTTCAATTACACTTGAATTTCTCCTTGCATGAGTTATTGGAAAGGTCTAGATGCATAGCAAGCTTATTCTTTGCATTTCATTAAGTTTGGCATTGGTACCTTATTTTGCAAGTAACTACTTTTCAAAGCAACTCCAAAATTTAAGCCTTAACTCAAATATGTGGATGAACCAATGTCTTTAGAATGTTGTTTATAATCAATTTGGTATATTACATAACCCATTTTGGATTTGTAGATTGCCCAAACCAATTTTCCATTTGAACTTTTTCAAGTTATATGCCATTTTTAAGTCATTTTCACCAACTTTTATCAATTTGAGTTCTATGCATTTCCAAACTTCCATGACCTCTTTTATAGACTTAAAATGACATTTTGAGCAACTTTGATGTTGTGAAGTTTTTCATTTGAAGCTTCCTTGTATGAGTTTTAGGCATAGGCTAAGAATGACCTGTAATTCTCAAATGACCAAAATACCCTTTGCTTGCCAAGGACATAAGTAGAGTTCCACAAATCATATGAAGGCATACCATACCTTCCTAGAAATCTAAGACAATGAGGAACAACTCTCATGTTGGCCAGAAATTCATTTGAAAACTCCTTGAAGGTCAAAATTTGCTTGGGAGACAGACAACTTCCACAGACAAATTTCAGTGTCTTCTGAGGACCTGTAACTTGCAAGAGCTATAACTTGAGTTCTATAAATCATCTTGATGACTTCCACCACTCAAATTAAATCTATGAAGATACTCTACAAGTTTCATGTGGACCAGAAATTCATATGAAGCTTGCATCTTGAGTTACACTGCTTTGAAGTTTGACCTAAATTAGGGGATTTTACACTGAAACCCTAATTTGGTAACTCCTCTTCTCCTTGACTCCTGTTGATTTTTATTTATAACAACACCACATCCATATCCATATAGCAAATAATGAATCCCACATTCTTCAAATGATCCTTGATGCCTTTCAAAACAAGTCTTTGACCTAGGGTTGACCTAGTGTTGACCCAGATAAAACCCTAGTTGACTGACTTTAACTGAGGCTCTTGCAATCATTCCAATGACTTGGTTACTCCTCAAAAATGATCATCTAGGCTCTTCATAACATCCATACACACCTCATGCCCTTGGCTCATGGCTCACACTTCCTCTGATGATCCCCAAATAACCTCAAGATAGGGGAGAACTCACTGATCAACCTGTCAACTCTTCAAAGCTCAAATTCTTCCCTGATGACCTGAATAGTCTTGAATATGAATGAAACCCTTGAATATGCCTCTTGAGATAAGAATAGCACTTGATCCCCTGATTAAGATAGCTTGCCTATGTCATGCAATGCAGATGAATACACTATGTACATGATGCCAATGCAAATGATTATGCAATTGAAACATAAACCTAGGTTAGAAAAGGTTGGGCAAATTTTGGGGTGCAACAAAATGTCATGCAACATAAGAATCACGAAGCCAAGTACAATCTGAACAATCTAATCTGCACAAGCTGAATACCTGCATATAATTCTGTGTCGATGCAAAAATCTAACGTGCGTAAGAGAGCAAAAGGTATGAAGAGTTTTGGTTTCCTGCAAAAACCTATATCCCTCTTACAGGTGTGATCTAGACACAATAAGGTGGTCCCTATAAATGTCTCCCAAACCATAGGACTCAAGTGAAAACCCCCCGCCGTAGCGAATTCTCGCAAGACGGAAGTATTCTCAAGAGAAATAAGATCTGGGATATGGCTCTCATGACAACCCAACATGCAAAAAGCAGGTGTCACAACTATCCACGTTCTATCCTATATGTATGCTCAAGCCCGGTATTAGGATTTATCTCTCCAATAATATCTACACATCCCAACAACAGCAGAATATAGCAGATATCTAGAATATGCAGCATATGAATATTTAAAGCAATAAAGAAATGCAGTAAATAACATAAAGATAAAATAATTAAAGCATAAAGATAAACACCCAAGCAAGCAAAGAAAATCAAGAAAAACTAGGCAAGACACCAACTTACAAGCGCAAGGACTCCCCAGCAGAGTCGCCAGCTGAAGCTAGCAGGATTATACTTGAGTGAATCATACACTCAAAGATACAACAGAGTCGCCACCAAACTTTATTTAGTCCCAAAGGACAGGGAAAATATCGATAAAACCCAAAGGGAAGAGAAACGGGAAAGGGGGTCGGTTATGCGAAAGGAAGGTACTAGTACCTTAAGCATCAATCGTACCCAACGGGAACCATTTCACTTATAGGCTTGGATGGGTCATATGTCTAAAGGCTTCTAGCTAAAGGAAAATAAAGGAGAGAAAGAAAAAGAAAGAAAGAAAGAAAAAAAGTGCTCGCGGGGGATTGGTGCCCTCGTGCCTACGTACCCTCATAGTCCAATAAGGAAGTTAGAGCTCTGTAGTTCAAGGAACCAGGAAAAAAGGAGATGATCTGCGCGGACCAGGGAGACAAGAAAGGAAGAAGATGGAGGAAAGGTGGCTCACAAAGATTTCTCAATCTTGTGCCTACGTACCCTCACAATGCAATGAGGAAACCAGAGCCTACGTAGTTTGGGGAACCAACACTAAAAAAGTAAGGGACAACGTCAAAGCCAAGAACGAAAATACGAAAATGAGACCCAACTGGGGGATGCAAGAGGAATGGTGTCAAAACTAAGAAAGAAAAAAGATAACTCTGCTAAAGAACTCAAAAGAAAAGTGATAGCTCCACTGGGGAACACTGAAGAATAGAGATGACTCCACCGGGGAGAGAATAAAAGGATGGCGACATGGCTGGGAAAAAATGACAAGAATCGAGATAAAAGGTAAGATCTAAAGAGAAATCGGTACATTAACTAGCAGGTGGTGATTAACCAAAGAAATACAAGAGAAATATCTCTTGGGGAGAGAAAAAGGTTGGTGTTGACAAAAGGACTGCGGGGAACCAGGAGAAAGAAAGTACTGAACCAAAGGAAGGTGTTGGACTCTGGGAGAAATTCGGTATATTAACTGATAAACAGTGGTTAACCGAGGAAAGGAAAGAGGTTGGTTTTAACCAGAGAACGGTGATCAACCAAAAGAAAATGGGTGTAGAACCAAGCAAAGGTTGTGGCCTAAAGAAATGGTACGCTGACTGAACAAACAGTACTGACCGAAGAAAAAGGTATTCGAACTGATTTAAAGTTACTAACCCAAAGCTAATAGTATTTGAACCAAAGAAAGGTTGCTAACTGCAAGTGGTTTGGTGTTTAACAGATGAACTATTATTAATCGAAAAGAAATGAGTGATTAACCAAGAGAATGTGATTAACTCAAAAAGAAACTCAATATCTTAACAGACGGGCTGTGGTTAACTAAGAGAAAAGGATAGCTAGCTCAAATAGGCGGAGTGTGATTGACCAAAAGGTGGGTGATTAACCAAAAACAGGTGATTAACCCAAAGAAAATTTGGTTTTAACAGACAGACCGTGAGCAACCAAAGATCGGGTGATTAGCCGGAAGAAGGCGATTAACCCAAAGAAAGCTCAGTATTAACAAATAGACTGTAATTAACTAAGGAATGGGAGACTGGTGTTTAACTGAAAGACAATGATAAACTAGGCAAGAAGGAGAGAAAACCAAGAGGAGTTTGCGAACTCTGATAGGGACTAGGGTATAACAGGAAGACTGTTTAATCGAATAAAAAGGATTGACTTCACTGAGGAAGAAGACAATTGGTCTTAACCGAAGGAATGTTGATCAACCAAGAAAAAGGAATTGAGTAAAAAATCTCAAGGAAAACCAAGGATGGATTAGCCACAAGAGAAAAGGGAAACAAAAGGAGAAGGCTACTTCCGAAGATGAGGTAAAGGTGCAAGTGATCAAAAATTGACTCGACTAGAGGAATAGAGAAACCACATTAAGGAGATAGAGGTGACTATTCCAGGCACAGGGTCATTCGTCCCTTATCTAAAATAGCCAGAATAAGTGTAGGAATTCTCCACTCTCATTCCTTCTCTAACATCAAAGTGTGGTGCAAGAAACAAAACGGACAACACAACATCGCAAAATTTGTACGGTGCTCCAAAGTGTTGCGAATCTTCAACTTTGTGGGGGAAAATAGAGGACAAAGCTCAAGAAGATCCAAAGGAGGAGAAAAAGGAAAGATCGACTAATCAAAATAAAGTTTCGATTAATTAATCAAAGGGAAAAAATATGCTAACAATTTTCCAAAGGAATGAAAAATCATTAAAGTAAAAAGGGAAATTATTGATTATACAAATTAAGTTTATTCCAAAGAGGAACGAATCTAAATGAAAACATGAATGGAAGTGTAAAACAGTACCAAAGTTAATTAGCATGCATCACAAACCAAGTAATCATGTGAGAAAGATTAGGCAAAAATGAACATGATCATACAATGCCAAAAATGCAAACAGATGTGAAATCGATAAAATCGGGCATTAGAAAATGCACAAGCATGCTTCAATCAGAAGTTAAAACATCCATAAACATCAAACATATCAATCCATGGGAGTTGAAAGAGGAAGAAATGCCAAACATACATGAAAAATGCATAAAAATGGTCTTCTGGAGCATTGTTAATCGATTAACACTTTGCCTGCGCAAAAGTATTAATCGATTAACCCTTTTAAAACAGGAAGATTTTGCTAAAAAATACAAGGTTAATCGATTAACATTTTTCTAGTGCAAAAGTGTTAATCGATTAACACTGGAACAAAGCCTGAAATTTGATTTTTCAAAAGCACTTTTGTCCAATTTTGATTTTTGCAATCCTTCACATGTTAAGGAAAACAATCATGCACGAAAATCAAGTCCAAAAACAACAAATAACCACTTATGGAATCAATTAGCACATCAAGAATGAAGATCAAATCATGGCATAATCAATTCGTAAACGAGAAAAATATCGAAACTACATCGCAAACGATACGGTAACGATCAAAACAGTGAAAAGAGTGAGAATTAACCAACCTACAAGGCTGAGATTTGCCTTGGATATTGTTGTAAATAGATTATGATGAAGCTACTCAAAGAAATCCAAAGAAAACATAATTTTCAATCGAACCGTACCGAAATCGAGAAAATTCCGATGAAAAATCCAAAATTGAAATTACACTGAATATGCTTGAAGTAATTACTTGAGATGAATCCAAATGCAATAAAATTCCAAGAAATCAAGAAGAATTAGTAAGATGTTGATGGCTAAGCTCAAGAGAAAGCACTTCCGATGAAGAAGTTGCTACTTTTTTATGGAGGTTTTGAGCTCTAGTGCGGTTTGGGATGAAAGTGAAGAAGATTATGAGTAGAAGTTGCAGATAATTCTGAGGGAATGTGAGAGAATTGAGAGTGATCAAGTGTAAAAATTTGGGATAATGATTGATATCTTTGTGAAATGGTGATGATTTGCTTATATAGAGTTTTGATTCGGAGTTGCTAAGTTCAGAGTGAGCTTTGGATGTAGCCTTGGAACTAGCTTTAGACTTAGTCAACCTCAACTCACTGAGTTGGAGGTTAACTTATTTAGTTAGGTAGTTGACTCGGTAACCATCCTAATGTAAACTTGAATCTAAGGGATCACATGCTTGGAAATGAAGCAACATGGTGGTCTCAACCCAAATTAATGTATTGGAGCAAATTCCTTGAAGTGCTTAGAAATGTCTTGAAGTGTCTAGAGCTGTCTAGAATGTTCAACACAACGCTAGAACCATGTAGACCCCAAAAATGAGAAGTGAAAGTTTTTGTTTTGAAAATGCAGCAGATTCTGCAAATTTTGCAAGGGTTAATTGATTAACCCACTTGCACTTGCAAATGGTTAATCGATTAACCAGGCTAAAACTTGCCCAATTTTTCCTAAAAAATGATGTTTTGGTCATGGCTCTGATTTTCGACCTCTTGCTCTGATGAATAGGTATAGAAACCTTTATTTTGTGTTTGTTTTGATGATGTGATATCTTTAGGAAGATGTGATTAATCAGACTCGAAAAACCTAAAAGTTCCTACAACAAAGATCACAGAGAAAAAGTGAATGCTTATGCTGGCGATGCAAATGCTCATGCTTATGCAAAGGCAAAAAGAGGAAGTCAAATTTTGGGTTACGACACATATGACCTGCTAAGCACACTGCAGCATACAAAATGCCAAAAACCTGCAACATTTACACAAAAAGAACACTGCATAACTTGCATCATAATTCTGTGCAAATCTGCTACTACTCTGCAAAAATACCATAACAAAACAAAAACCTACAGCAATTGAGAACAGCAAGTCATACTTGAGACTAAACAAAAAGTGGATTTTCAAATTAAAAAGAAAAAGTGTCTTGAATTGGTTTGAGGGGGAACAAATTCACAAAAAGGAGAAGAGGAGGGGAGCATTTTGAGAGGCTCTCTGCAGGAAAAACAATAGAAAATCCATTTCTCCATACAACTCCATCCTTCTTTTTCCATTCTCCCTTCATCACCATTGTAATAATAACATTCCCAGCACCCTTATCTCCTTTATGTTGCCGTCATGCTTCAACAGGAAGCCGCCACCCAACCGTTTTCTTTTTCACTCTTCACCATCACCCCTTTATCGAACCAACAAATCACCTTCAATTCCTCCAAACTTTCATCAACCCGCTCGACCCAAAATCATTCACATCACCGAATCAAACCCATAACCAAATCAAATCAGAGGAGAAGAAGCGAGAGAAATTGAGGCGTGTTCAGAATCAAATCGAAACAGAAGAAGAACAAATGGAGAGTTTCAATTCCATAGTAGAAAAAACATTGAACACGAAAGGAACCGATTGTGAGATGAGAGATATTCGTGAAGAAGGTTGAGATGAGTCGTGTATCGAAGCCTTGGTTTCGTTTCTTCTTTTCACTGATGTTACAACTTGGTGATAATTTGCACAGAGATGATGATGCTTTAGGTTAAATTTGTTAACTTGGTTTTATCCTGATGATAACGTTTTTTTCTTCTTTTCTCTGAACATTGTTTCTAATGTTTTGTTTAGTAAATTGAATATATTGCTTTGTGTGGATCTATAAGAAGTTGATGCGACTGTATAGTTCTTAATTTGGTTTAGTCAGATTTTTTCCCCAAAAGTGTTGGTGTTGCTTCCCCTAATTGTGTCTTGTTTATGGAGATGATGAAGGTGAGAAAAAGACTTAGAAGGGGGGGGGGGGGGGTTGAATAAGAGTTTTAAGAAATATGGCAATAAAAACAACTCAAGATTTTTATCCTGGTTCATTGAACTCAACTATTCCAGTCCACCTTATCAAAGATGATTTTCCTTTCTCCACAAGGACTTAATCCACTATTAATCAACTGATTACAATAGTAAGCACTAAGAACAACTGTCTTAGTCTTCTCAAGAACTACTGACCACACCTTGGTCTTCTTTAGGAACTTCTTACAAATTAATGTAAACTAACAAGTGTTTGAATGCTTCTAATAAGCTGTATCACAACTGTGATATTTACACTTAAGATTAAGTACAAATAAAACTATACAGTTTTATGAAAGAACAAATGAATAAGATCTTTGTGAGATTTTCACTTTGATGAATCAAGCGTGTATGAATATTTCTTTCTGAATGAGCTAGCAATGAGCAAGTGATGAGCAGGAAATTAGCGGCTTCTAAATGTTGTAGAAGTTCTCCTTTTATAGCTTTTTCAATATACTTTGAATGATGTGCAGCTGAATATTATATTAGAATATAAGACTTTTCATCACCAAAAAGTATGGGCAGAGATATGCTTTATGCAGGAAAAGTATGGTTGTAGAAGTATTGGGATTTGCACCACGTCTCTTCATTGGACAAAATAGTCGTTAGTTACTTTGGAAGTAGCACCACGTCCAATCAAGTTTACAGCTTCTCCAACAAGCTTCCTTCAGGATGAAGTCTTCATGATCTGCACTTCAGAACTTGTAGCAAGCTTTGAAAGGAATGAAATACTTAAGATGATCAGAGTTAGATGTTTGAGATGATCAGAGTCTTGATAGATGATCAGAACTTAATATATCAGAGTCTCAATCTTGATTAGGGTCTTCATCAGAGTATGCAGTAGTATGTGCTTTGAGCGTGAATATAAATGATAAGAGTCTGATTATCAAAGCTTTCAACTTTTTGTACACTTCTTTCATTAACGCTTCAGATCATTTTGTAGCTTCTGCTTCATATCCTTCTGGCAGCGCTTCAGAATCTTCTGATGGTGTTGCATCTGATGCTTCAGAGCCTTGCATAGTTGCTTGTACTTATGTATTTTGCTTCTTTAAGAGTATTTAATTTAATACCTGAAACAATAATACTTGAACAAATTTTAGAGTGTATATTTTCTTAATACAAAATTCCATAAGAGTTATCATCAAAATATAGAGATATAAGAAACACCAATCTGTGTTCTAACAATCTCCCCCTTTTTGATGATGACAAAACATAGGGAATTTTGTTCAATAAGGAGACTAAAATAATATAACTCCCCCTGAGATTAAGAATCCCCACCTGAAATGAATACTTTAATAGAAGATAACACTTCCCTTTTTGCTTGAGTAAATTTCAGAACCTGGTAGGAATCCTTGTTAAGAGAAAGAATTAGAGCTTGGATGCTTTCCAAAATTAGAGCCTGGTGATTTCTTTCAAATAAAGAGTATGGTTTATCTTCCAGAATCAGAGTCAAATTTGCTTCAAGGATCAAAGCCTGGTTGGGTAATTCTCAGGGTAACTTCAGATAATTTTTGTCAGATGAAACAAAAAGATCTGAAAGACTTAAGATTCAATGTTAGTTAAAACTATGTACTATGTCTAAATTTCATTTTAGTATTGCTTATGGATTGAACAATCAGATTCTCTTTCTCCCCCTTTTTGTCATAATCAAAAAGAATTTAAAAGACAAAAGAGATAATAGAAGAAGAGAAAATACAACACATAAATGAAAAACATAATAGCCAGATTCATTCAGATTCAAATAGAACAAAAAGATAAGATGTTCATACAACAGATGATAGACAACAGAACAACAGAAAACAAGTGCAAAACAAGAATGCAAAAAACATGGAAAAGAAAACTAGGGTTGGCGAGAAGCAATCAGGGTCAGAAGATCAGTAATCTTTGCAGTAGACTCTTCTTGCTTAGCCATCCAAGTCTTGATCTCTTCAGTAGTCTGTTCCTGTTTTATCATCCATGATCTGATTTCCTTAACTTCTTGAACAACATCTGGAGTCTCAGTCTTCATCTCAGATGTAGAGGGTGCAGAAGCAGATGCGGTTGCCATAGGATGATCAACCTCCATGTCAGATGCAGGAGTATCTTCTATCATTTGAGCAGTATCTTCAGCAGGAGCATCTTCCAGAAGAAGCACTGGGGTTGTGAGAATGCTCAGCACAGTCTGTCTGACCATTTTAGCAAACTTTGCCTTTGCATCATCAGCACAAAGTGTTCTAAGATCAGATGCAGCAGAGTTGAACTTTGAGATGAATCTGTTCCAAGAAGCTTCAGATTCAGCAGGATCCATACTAGCTATGCACTCTTTCTCTACAGAAGCAATCCCCTTACGCATTTCCTTCTTGAAATTCTTAAACAAAGTAGAAACATCTGATTTGGGTTTAGGGTTCAGAAAGTCTTCTATGGTGACTTTTTGTGATGGTTCAGGAGGTGTTTGGGTTTGTTCAGGAGGTGGGTGATCAGATGATGGTTGTTCAGATTGTGGTTGTATGGATGGTGGTTGTTCAGATGGTTGTGGTTCAAATGGTTGTGAGATGGATGTTTGTGGTATGGTGAGATGAGGAGTAGTGGTGTCAACATCAGATGGTGTTGATGTAACAACAATAGATGAGGATGATAGAAAATCTGTGAAGTTAAATTTGGAGCGAAGAGTAATGTGATGAAGGTGGTGTTCAGAAGCAGGTAGGTCATATGGTAGTGGTTTGTAAGGATCAGGAATTTGTAAGCAAGTTGGTGAGGGGACTTCAGATTCATCAGAATCAGATGATTCAGTTGAATTACATGAAGTGGAAGATAAGACATACATGGTTGCAATAGGTTGCACATCCAGAATGTCTTCAGATTGTTGTGGAATAAATGGTTCAGGATTTGGGATAGTTGGTTCTTTTGGTGGTTGAGTAGAAGAGAGTGGTTCAGATTGAATTTGTGGTTCAGAAGATGGTTGTTGTTGTGGTTCAGATTGTGTTTGTTGAGAGGGTTGTTGTTTAGATGATTTTTGTAGAGGGCGTTCAGATGGTTGTTGAACAGAAGATAAGGCAGATCCACCTTCTTGCCTTTACTCATGCAAAACATGAAGTACATTTGTTCTGAGTTGACATAATCCGGGGAGTTTGAAGATTTTCTATGAAAGATAGAGCTCATGAAAATCTTAGCCCAGATTCTGTAAATAGGCTTTAAATCTCTGACTTTATTGGATGGTTCCCCAGAAACACAAACTTCTTGAAAAACATCAGCCAAGTCCACACGAGCAGTAGCCATACTTGTGATTCCATCAGTTTCCTTGTACTCAATCAGTTGTCTGATTAACTTCTCAGTAATAACAATTTCCTTTCCAAGAATAGAAGAATGAATTAACTTAGGGCAAACTTGAGCGTGTATCCAGAACTCCTTCACCAATGTTGGATAAACAGGACCCATCAACCTGTCAAAATACTTTTCCCAGTTTTGATTTTTAATGGTTGAGTTGAGATAAAAAACCATTTTCTTTAATGGAATCAAAATCCACAAAGTTTTCATACAGAACGTCAAGATCTTTGATTGGAGTGAGAAGAGTTCTCACTGGTTCCTTGTACACAACAGCTTTTGGAGATGACACAGCAGCATTTGATGTTTGCATCTGAGCAGATGTTGAAGATGATGATGTCATTGATGTTCTTGAGATGCGTCTGGGTTTACGTGAGGGTTTGGGTTTTGAAATGAGATGGAAGCAATAGAGAAGACAAAAATGCATATGAGAAAAGTAATAGATAGTGTAAAGTGTGAATTGTGAAGTGGTGTGAGAATATATAGAGCAATTTAGGGCAAGCAAAGGTCACACACAATCTCACGCGTACACAAAGCAATTAATGAAGTAAAAAAATAATCATATCAAGCAATTAATGCAAATAATAAAATCATTTCAAGCATTTAAGATTCTGACAGATGGGGGGAAAATCAAGAGATTCTAGATTTTCAAAGCAATACCTCAAACGTCAATTCAGTATGGTGCACTCTATCTTTCTAGATTCTGAGCTACACGTGTTTGCTTGCATGTGCTTCTGAAACTTCTTTGAGAAATGAAACGTTAGCCAACATTCAGATCCTCTGAGCCTTGTTAGTTCAGATTTACACACAAATAAATAAACACAGAATTGAGATGAAGAAATACTTCAGAGTTTAGATATTTATCATCTGAGAAAAAATTTCATCTGATGAATATTTTATTCTGGACAGAAGTCCATACTTATATTTTTCATAATAAATTTAAATCTATCTTCAGCAAGGGGTTTTGTAAAAATATCAGCCCACTGATGATCTGTATCCACAAAGTTTAAATTGATAATTCCCTTCTGAACATAGTCTCTGATGAAATGATGTTTAATCTCTATATGCTTAGCTTTAGAGTGTAAAATGGGTTTTTTAGATAAGCATATAGCAGAAGTATTATCACAGAAGATAGAAATGATACTTTCAAAAATCTGATAATCTTCCAGCTGACTTTTCATCCAGAGCATCTGGGTGCTACAACTAGCAGCAACAATATATTCTGCCTCTGTTGTTGAAAGTGCAATTGTGGGTTGCTTCTTGCTGAACCAGGAGATCAGATGATTTCCAAGAAATTGACAGCTTCCAGAAGTACTTTTACGTTCTACTCTGTCTACAGCATAGTCAGCATCACAGAATCCAACTAATTTATACTCATCAGATCTTCTGTAACACAAACCCACATTAGTAGTACCTTTCAGATACCTTAGAATCCTCTTAACAGCTGTTAAGTGAGATTCTCTAGGATCTGATTGGAATCTAGCACACAAACAAACACTGAATAAAATATCAGGTCTTGAAGCAGTCAAATATAAGAGAGGTCCAATCATACCTCTGTAAAGTTTTTAATCAAATTTCTTACTTACCTCTTCCTTACCAAGTGTGCTTGTATGATGCATAGGAGTCTTTGCCAATTTGCTTTCATTCAGATTGAACTTCTTCAGAAGCTCTTTGACATATTTAGTCTGGTGAATATATGTGCATTCTGGAGTCTGATTTACTTGGATTCCTAGAAAGAATCTAAGTTCTCCCATCATGCTCATTTCAAATTCAGCCTGCATAGACAAAGCAAACTCCTTTCCCAGCATAAGATTGGTAGATCCAAAAATAATATCATCCACATAAATTTGACAGACTAGTAAATCTTTCTTAAATGTTTTACAGAAAAGAGTTGTGTCCACTTTGCCTCTGATAAAGTTCTTTTCCAGAAGAAAATTACTTAATCTTTCATACCAAGCTCTGGGAGCTTGTTTCAAACCATAAATAGATTTTTTGAGTTTGAAAACATGATCTGGAAATTTATCACTTTCAAAACCAGGAGGTTGATAGACATAAAATTCTTCTTCTATAATACCATTTAAGAAGACACTCTTAACATCCATCTGATATAGAGTGATGTTATGTTGTGCAGCAAATGAAATAAGAAGGCGTATAGATTCTAACCTTGCCACTGGAGCATAAGTTTCAGTTTAATCAATTCCTTCTTGTTGACTGTAACCTTGAGCTACTAACCTTGCTTTGTTCCTAACAACTTCTCCTTGCTCATTTAGTTTATTTCTGAATACCCACTTTGTTCCAATAATGTTGAAACCTTTTGGTCTTGGAACCAGATCCCAAACATCATTTCTTGTAAATTGATTTAGCTAATCTTGCATTGCAAGTATTTAATCATTATCACTCAGAGCCTCATCCACAGATGTTGGTTCAATAATAGACACCAACCCAACAAGTGATGTTCTAGATGATCTGATAAACGACCTTGTTCTTATAGGGTCATCTTTCTTCCCAATAATAATTTCTTCTAGATGAGAAGCTTTGATTCTGGATGATCCTTTAACTATTGGTTCTTCAGAAATATTCATGTTATTCATCTGAGTAGCCAATGGAGTTGCATCTGGCGTAGCTTCTTCTTGAGCTTTTTCTACCTCTGGTTTCTCAGATTCTTCGAGAATAACTTCTCCATCTGCAGAGTTTTCAAGCTGCTTTGGCTTTTGATTGCCAAGCTTATCATCAAATATAACATGTATAGATTCTTCCACAATCTGTGTCTCAGTATTGTATACTCTGTAGCCTCTAGAGCGTTCAGAATATCCAAGCATGAAACACTTTTGTGCTTTAGAATCAAACTTGTTAAGATTCTCTTTAGTGTTCAGCATAAAACAAATACATCCAAAAGGATAGAAATAAGAAATGTTTGGCTTTCTATTCCTCCACAATTCATAAGGAGTCTTTTCCAGAAGAGGTCTAATAGACACTCTGTTCTAAATGTAACATGCTGTGTTAATTGCTTCTGCCCAAAAATGTTTTGCCATGTTAGTCTCATTGATCATGGTTCTGGCCATCTCTTGCAATGTTCTATTTTTCCTCTCTACAACTCCATTATTTTGTGGAGTTCTAGGACAGGAGAAATCATGAGCAATGCCATTTTCATTAAAATATTTTCAAAATGTTTATTTTCAAATTCACCACCATGATCACTTCTGACTTTAACAGTTTTGAAATCTTTTTCAGTTTGGACTTGTTTGCAGAAGTCAAAGAACATAGAATGTGACTCATCCTTGTGCTTTAGGAATTTTACCTATGTCCATCTGCTGTAGTCATCAACAATGACTAATCCATACTTCTTGCCTCTGATGGATGCAGTTTTCACTGGTCCAAACAGATCAATGTGAAGTAACTCTAATGGTTTTGAAGTTGAAACAACATTTTTGGATTTGAAAGATGATTTTGAAAATTTTCCTTTCTGACATGCTTCACAAAGAGCATCTGAGTTGAACTTCAGATTACGAAAACCTCTGACCAGATTAAGCTTATTAATCTGAGATATACGTCTCATATTAATATGACCCAATCTTCTGTGCCAGACCCATTGCTCCTCATTAACAGACATAAGGCATTTAACATTCTGAACCTTAAGTTCTGAAAGACTAATTTTATAAATGTTGTTTTTCCTTTTACCATTAAAGAGGATTGAGCCATCCTTTTGACTAACAGTTTTGCAACACTTTTGATTAAAGATTATGTCATAACCATTGTCACTTAATTGACTTACGGGCAATATATTATGAGCTAATCCTTCAACAAGCAAGACATTAGTTATGGAAGGAAGCTTACCATTGCCTATGGTTCCAGAGCCAATTATCTTTCCCTTCTAATTCCCTCCAAACTTGACATCTCCTCCAGATCTAAGCTTCAGACTTTGGAACATAGACCTTTTTCTCGTCATATGTCGTGAGCACCCAGAGTCCAGGTACCATGACTGGAGTCTTGACTTTGCTGCTAAGGATGTCTGCAACATAGATTATTTTATCCTTAGGTACCCAGATTTTTTTGGGTCCTTTTTGGTTATTTGCCTTAAAGCTTTTTCTGAACTTCTGTCTTTCAACATAAGACTTGTTCTGATTAGCTTTAGATTTATTAAACAAAGGTTTGTTCTGATTAGAACTTGTGTGTTTAATATCATTTAAATGACCAAAAGTAAACTGAGAATATAAAGGAGGATATTTGATATCCAGTTTATCTATAGATTTTGGATTTGAATCCTCATAAGATGAAGATTTATATCCAACACCTTTTCTATAGTTTCTGCTAATACCATAGATCATTGAAGCCATCTTGCTTTTATCTAGGCTTTTAGTTAGAAACTTCCTAAAGCTATAGTCATACTCTTGTAAAATATTTTTAGAGCATGGTTCAGACTTTGGATCAGAGTTTAGTTGAGCAGATTCTAAATTATTTTTCAATTGAAGATTTTCAGCTTTTAGCTCAGCTATTTCTGATTCAAACTTGTTACTCTCAAATTCAATATGCTTTAGAAGCATTTTATATTTGAGTTTAACTTTGCTATAGTTTTCAAGAATATCAGATAGACTTTCAACAAGTTCTTGTCTAGAAAGTTCAGCAAATACCTCCTCAGAATCAGATTCTAATTCTGATCCAGATGATTTAGCACTGTCTTCAATGTCATCCATGAATGCTACATTAACACATTCCTCTTCTGACTCTGATGACGAATCAGATGCATCTGAGTCATCCCAGGTAGCCATCAGAACTTTCTTTTTGTGATCTGACTTTCTTTTTGGCTTCTCATTCTGAAGCTTTGGATATTCACTCTTGTAGTGCCCAGGTTCTTTGCATTCATAGCAAACAACCTCTCTTTTTCCAGATCGTCTGTGTCCAGAGGATTCTCCAGATCTTCTGTATCCAGAGGGTTCTCCAGATCTTCTGTGTCCAGAAGACTCTTTGTGTTGATCTGGTTTCCTGAAGTTCTTGAACTCCCTTTGCTTATTCTTCCAGAGTTTGTTGATTCTTCTGGACAACAGGGGTAGTTCTTCTTCATCTTCAGAAGAAGACTCTTCAGAGCTTTCTTCTATTACCTTCAATGCTTTAACAAATTTATTAGATTTTAAAGCAATTGACTTAGCTTTCTTTAGAGGCTCATCTTCCTCTAGTTCAATCTCATGACTCCTTAGAGAACTGATTAGTTCCTCCAGCGTAATTTTGTTCAGATCCTTTTCCAGCTTCAGAGCAGTGACCATAGGTCTCCATCTGGTTGGCAAGCTTCTGATTATTTTCTTGACATGATCTGCTGTAGAGTAACCCTTGTCCAGAACCTTTAGGCCAACAGTGAGAATCTGGAATCAGCGCCAGAGCCTTGGTTTTTTTAACTTGAGAGTTCCCTTCATGAGTCATCTTCAGGGATTCAAATATATCAAAGGCAGTTTCTCTGTTGGTTATTTTCTCATACTCAGTATGAGATATAACATTTAGCAAGATAGTTATAGCCTTGTGGTGATTTCTGAATTCCTTCTTTTGTGCCTCAGTCATTGATTTTCTGTCAATTTTCTTGCCATTTCCATCAATAGGATGAACATATCCATCAATAACTAAGTCCCAAAGATCAGCATCAAATCCTAGAAAGAAACTTTCTAGTCTATCTTTCCAATAGTTAAATTTCTCTCCACCAAACATGGGAGGTTTTGTGCTGACTCTTTCTTCATATTTGTTGTTGTTGGATGTTGAAGTTTCAACAGCCATAATGTATATCAACCAAGAATATCTAGAGTTTTTCCCACTGGATCTTTTCTGGTCACGGTTAAGTGATAGCACAAACAGAACCGGAGCTCTGATGCCAACTGAAGGTGAGAAAAACACTTAGAAGGGGGGGGGGGGGGGGGGTTGAATAAAAGTTTTAAGAAATATGGCAATAAAAACAACTCAAGATTTTTATCCTGGTTCGTTGAACTCAACTACTCCAGTCCACCTTATCAAAGATGATTTGCCTTTCTCCACAAGAACTTAATCCACTATTAATCAACTAATTACAATAGTAAGCACTAAGAACAACTGTCTTAGTCTTCTCAAGAACTACTGACCACACCTTGGTCTTCTTAAGGAACTTCTTACAAATTAATGTAAACTAACAAGTGTTTGAATGCTTCTAATAAGCTGTATCACAACTGTGATATTTACACTTAAGATTAAGTACAAATAAAACTATATAGTTTTATGAAAGAACAAATGAATAAGATCTTTGTGAGATTTTCACTTTGATGAATCAAGCGTGTATGAATATTTCTTTTAGAATGAGCTAGCAATGAGCAAGTGATGAGCAAGAAATTAGCAGCTTCTAAATGTTGTAGAAATTCTCCTTTTATAGCTTTTTCAATATACTTTGAATGATGTGAAGCTGAATATTATATTAGAATATAAGACTTTTCATCACCAAAAAGTATGGGCAGAGATATGCTTTCTGCAAGAAAAGTATGGTTGTAGAAGCATTGGGATTTGCACCACGTCTCTTCATTGGACAAAATAGTCGTTGGTTACTTTGGAAGTAGCACCACGTCCAATCAAGTTTACAGCTTCTCCAACAAGCTTCCTTCAGGATGAAGTCTTCATGATCTGCACTTCAGAACTTGTAGCAAGCTTTGAAAGGAATGAAATACTTAAGATGATCAGAGCTAGATGTTTGAGATGATTAGAGCCTAAATAGATGATCAGAACTTAATATATCAGAGTCTCAATCTTGATTAGGGTCTTCATCAGAGTATGCAGTAGTATATGCTTTGAGCGTGAATATAAATGATAAGAGTCTGATTATCAAAGCTTTCAACTTTTTGTACACTTCTTTCATTAACGCTTCAGATCATTATGTAGCTTCTGCTTCAGATTCTTCTGGCAGCGCTTCGGAATCTTCTGATGGTCTTGCATATGATGCTTCAGAGCCTTGCATAGTTGCTTGTACTTATGTATTTTGCTTCTTTAAGAGTATTTAATTTAATACCTGAAACAATAATACTTGAACAAATTTTAGAGTGTATATTTTCTTAATACAAAATTCTATAAGAGTTATCATCAAAACATAGAGATATAAGAAACACAAATCTGTGTTCTAACAGATGATGGGCTTTGGATCCCATATGATCCTTATCCATATATTCACACCCCCTATACAACGTCACCAGCCCAAGCTTGCCAAACAAAATCTTCTTTTTGCACCCCTAATTTCACTCTTACACTCCCTAACCCATTTTGATAATATCTTTTGATTTTGTTTTTAAAAAAACATAATAAAATCTTTTGATTTTGTTTAGAAAATATCTTTTAATTTTTTATTTATTTCTTTTAGATTATTTAGTTTAGTGATTAAAAAAACTTCTTCAAAAGCTTTTTCTTATTTAGTTTTTTAATTAATTCTTCTAAATTTAATTTGTGATTAGAAATTAAATATTTAGGTTTTTTTAATCTTTAATAATTTATTTTTCCTTTAATTTTTGTTAACTAATTTCTTTCATCGACTTAACCACTGTTTTTGTGAGTATGTGACTTAGTTTCTATCTGTTTGAGCTTGATTTCGATTCTTGCCTTGACCATGCCATTGATCATTATCTTGTGTTCATCATTCATTTAACTCATGTATATTTTGTCATATCATTTCTCCTTGCCTAATTTTTATTTGAGTCTAGTACCTTCATGACTTGAGCATATTTTCTCTTGTTAGTTCATTTAGATGCTTGTAGATATCTTGATTATTTGTTTGTCTGTCCCCTTAGGATCTCCTAGTTCAACTTAATTTTCGATTAAGATCGAAGTAGGATAATTCTAGGCTCTTAATCTGTGTAATAAAACATTAGGATAGATTCTTCCCTTCAATCTCAACTTTTGGACCATCACTTGTATGAAAACTTTTAGGATTCAGTCTCCCATAGATTGTCCTATATTTTTGAGCTTTTGATTTGCTTGAGAATTTGATTTACATGTTACTATTCATCTTACCTTTGATGCTTGAGGTTTCTCTCTTTGTCCCTCTGTTAACTATACTTAATTCCAAAGGAAAGGATCCACAGTTGACTGTCATGTCATATTTAGGATATCCTTATCCATATTTCCCCTGAGACCTTGTGAGAGTCTTGCCTATTGTAACCTAGTTTAGATTTGGAGTCGCTGCACTCCGTGTAAGTGTCATAGTTATGAACACTTACTCTTCCCCCTTGGAACCTTGACCACAACCAAGACTCATCCCTATTTAGGCGAACTACGGAGGCTCTGATTCCCCTTTCCTAGTCAGGATACGTAGGCACACGATGTGATATCTTGTCGAGCCCTCTAACCTCTAACCACTAACCATTAACAAATTAATCCCCTTTCTCACGCCGTCGTGCGAACGAGACTAGTTTACCTTCCTCTTTATCCTATCCTTACGATCGGAGTCGCCGCACTCCATGTAAGTGTCATGGTGTTGAACACTTACTTTCCTTATTGATCTATCTTTAAGTTTGGAGTCACCGCATTCCATATAAGTGTCATGGTTATGAATACTTACTCCCCTTGGAACCTTGATCATTATCAAGAGTTCCTCACCCCTAGTTAGGTAAACTAAGAATGTTGTGATTCCATCCTAGTAGGATATCTAGGAATGATATACGACATCTTGGTGAGCATACTTAGTGTGCATACCCTAGGTCTTTACCTTAGTACATTTCCTTTAGCAAGAAAACTTTAGCATAACACAAATACTAACAAGAGGTTCCTGTAGAGTACTACAGATACTTAGGATATTAATACCTTCCCTAGGTATAACCAACCCCCGAATCTTAGATTCTCTTAGCTTTGTTGTTACATAGTTGTCACATCGCTGTGAAGAGGGGCCGACAAAGGCAGAAGAGTCGCCACCGTTTGTTATTTATCCCAAAGAGAGGGAAAGGAAACAATCAGAGTAAACCTACAAAAAGGGAAAAGACAGGTCATCGCAACCAAGTCTTGGGTTCGGGAGTCGGTTACGCAAGGGGAAGGTATGAGCACCCCTCACGTTCGTTGTACTCAACGGGATCCATGCTTGTTATCTATCTAAAAGGGAGTTAATCTATAAGGCTGGCCACATGAACAAAAGAAAAGGAAAGAGACTCGATAGAACATCGCTGCTCTATGCCTATGTACTCCCTCGTGTAATGGGAAAGTCAGAGTCAACGTAGTTCAGAAAACTACGGGTGAAGGTGTGGAAGGTTGCTCGCCAAGACATCGTCGTCTTGTGCCTATGTATCCTCGTCTAGTACGAGAAATCAGAGCAAACGTAGTTCATGCTGACACGACCACAGGCCGGTTCAAGTGTTTTAACTGAGTAGGGTTAAACCTTCGTTCTAGCAGTTAGGTGTATTGCTGCTCGACCATTGGAGACTTAGGCGTTACCTGTTTGCAGTAGAACCAAGAGTTAACACACTCTTTCTGAAAATGATTTTCAATTAATCCTAAAGGATAAAAATATTTGATGTTTTGTTTTGTGTTTTATATGAAGAAGTGAATTAAATTAGATTTGTAATTCATGTTGCACTAAAGACTATGAATTGAGAGCGAATGCGTCGCATATCTCCCAAAGGGCATATGCTAAACACTCTAGATAGTTGAGAGGAAGCCCCCCAACTATCATTCCCCAAGTACTTAAGGCTCGTAGCGTACAACACTTATTATCCTTTATTAGATGTCTTGAAGAAATTTTGAGATGAGAAAAGAAGACACAAACTCTAAGGGGAAACTAATCAACCTAATGTTATCATGCAATGTGCTCCTAAGATTGAGATTAAGAGGGGAAAAGACGATCCTAATGTTATCATGCTTGGATTGAACACTTAATGTCTCTCCTACTCCCATCCTAAACGAAGGGACTAGGAATCCAAAGGGATCATGGCAAAAGACCAAGAAAACACAAGATAAATCAATCACAAATGAGATGCAAGAAAGAGATGAAGTTGACTTAAACAAGTTAATAAGAAATGCAAACATGATATGCAAGATGCAAAACAAACAAAAGATGAAGCAAAATGACTTAAACAAGTCAAAGAACAAGTGAGATGAAATGGGAGAAGTCATAACTCCTACAACCATTAATACATCAATCACTAAAACCAAAAGGTAAACAACAAAGCCAAAGGGAGAACCCATGATCAAAATGTAGATGGGAGAATAGGCTTGGGAAGCAAGCAACATGCAAGATATCTCAACCAAAAACAATATTGATCATGCAAAAGAAAAGAGCAAACAAGTGCTCAAAGTGATCCCTCATTCAAAGCAAACTCAAAGTATGAACAAAGGATACCAAATTGCCCTGAATGAGTATCAAAAGCCAAGGGACAAAAGCATAAACACAAGAAGAAAATGCTAAAACAAATGGAAACCAAGGCATAAGCAAGTTACAAGTCAAGGAAAGAGAAAGAACCAAAGTTCCATTCACATTCAACACTTAAAACCAAGTGGAATGCCCTAATTCAAAGTGACTTATAACACAAGCCACACAAGTGTGTGACCTATAAATGCAAATCCAGAATCTTAATCATGCCAAGAATGATAATCAAGAGTCATAGGGTGCATATAGGATCAATCAAAGTCATTTCCCAAAGGAACTAGGTCAACTAGTTTGTATGAACTTCATCTAGGGTGACTTGAATTGCAAGGTTCACCAAAAATAGAAGAAATGTTCAATAAATCTCAAATAAAATGCACAAAGCAACTAAGTATGTTGGCAAATAGAGGCCAAAGTTTCAAAACCAAACTTAACTAAAGGCATCACCAAATGATTTGATCAATTAGGGTGCTCCACCTTATTGAGTTATTATCGAAGGTCAAACAAAATCAAAGCAAAGTCAAATAAAAAATGATCAAACCAAGACCAAAATCAGCCTTAAAAGTACCTTAATCCATCCTTTAAATAGAGAGGAAACCTCATTCATTGGTGATATCAAATGGTAGCTCAAGCATGGATGATCAAATGGAAACAATATTAAAAACCTCTCCAATTGCAAAATTCAAATTAAATTGCAACATAAAATAAAATCAGAATTAAAAATTATGGAAAATTAATTAAAATTTTAAAATGATAGAAAATATCTTTTGTGGAATTTTTGGACAATTGGAGCTATTTTTAATAATTGCAAATGAAAACAACAAATAAAATAAAAATAAAATAAATGAACAAGCCAAGGGAGGTGCGAAAGTAAAAACAAAACACAAAGGAAGCAAGGCAAAGCGTATCGGTCTCAGAAATCTGGGGGTGTGGATATCATTCCAAGCCCAATTGACCCAGACTCAGTTGAGAAAATGAAACGCAACGTTTCATTTAACTACGTGGAGTCAAAATGCCAAACAGATCTGGTCAAGCCAATAACACCACAACACGCGTGCAGTCAAATATTCAAAGGGGCGCCACATCAGATTTGATCTGAATTTGAACCAGACGCCGGAGTTAGGGCTCCGGTCGTCTTCTTCGGCCAGCTCGCCGGAGCTTGGTTCAAAATTCTCCATGAAAATGGTCAAATCTTATACCAATGGAAAGCTGAGCTCACAAGGATCATGAATCCAACCTTAGATTTTCAAAAAGGCTTATGAAATAAGAGAATCGAAGGCTTAAAGTTTGAGATGCACATACTGAAACTTGATCAAACATGAACAACAACTATGCAAACATGGCCTACTCAACGTAGGGCTTCAGATGCAGCCAGTATGAGCCTAAATCATGGTCTAGAATGAGAGAAATAAGAAATGGAAGCTTATTGAATGGAGCAACTCCGTTGGTTCTTCAGTTGCGTGCAACCTTCTCTTCCTTGCTCCAGTTTCACTCTAAATGCTCCCAGGAAGAAGAATCAGGATTCAATTTCACTTGATTTACAGAGAAAAATGGAAATCGAATTTGAAAAATGCT
This sequence comes from Lathyrus sativus, assembly GCA_963859935.3. Taxonomy (NCBI): domain Eukaryota; kingdom Viridiplantae; phylum Streptophyta; class Magnoliopsida; order Fabales; family Fabaceae; genus Lathyrus; species Lathyrus sativus. The sequence continues at coordinate 208,755,407 of OZ012735.1, forward strand.
TGAGAAATTTGAATATGAAATTGCTCTCTCCAGCTCCAAATGTGCCTTCTGAGCTTCTAGGGCAAGCTCTTAACTTATATATGATGGATTTGAATGTGTCATGCAGGCCCATGAAGCCTAAATTATGAGATTTTAAAATTTTCCCAAAAAAGAAACCTCCTTCCATGCACACGGGTTTTGCTTGCTTCACACATGATAAGTGCACTAATCTGCAACATGTGAGGTACATTTTGCAATTGAATTGGATTGGGCTTTTGAATTGATCCATATTGTGAGTTTGAAATGGAAACTTTTCCATGAAGGAACTTGAAAATGGCATGTTTTCATGCACTTGGTACCAAACTAATTTGGGGCAAACCTCCCATGCTCATGTCTTGGTGCAAATTGATTCAAAATGAAAAATATGGCCTATAATGAATCCATCTCATGTCATGCCTAAAAGTTCAAATTCCCCTTGAAAATCCTTCCATATGGCCATACAATTCCATAATTCAAATGATTATTGAATTCAAATATGTAAATGAGACCTTTATGAACAACTTTCATGTTGGTTGGAAGTGCATTTGAGGTACATAAGTTCATGTAAATGACCTATAAACAAATGAACTAAAATGAAACTTTCACAAAATACCCTTGCCTTACCAAGACCATAACTTGAGATGTACAAATGATATAAAGGACTTCTAGGACTTTTTGGAAATCTAATATCATGAGGAAAAACTTTCACGTTCACTTTAAGTTGAGGGGAAAATTGCTTCTCGGTCAAAAGTGCCTTGGAAGTGAGTTAACTTTTAGTTGACCAAAAATAAGTTCATCTGAGACCTCTAACTTGTTGGCATCATAACTTGGGTTCTACAAACTCAATGGATGAGTTATAGTACTCAAAAGAAACCTAAGAACATGCTCTGTAAGTTTGATGTTTGCATGAAAATGAAATTGAACTTGTATCATATGGTAAATTGTCCTTGAAGTTAGGCACTAAAGAATGGGATTTTACACTGAGATCCTCTGAAACCCTAACTTAGTAACTCCTTGAACTCTTGATTATTATTGATTTGAACTTGACATGATATCCTAAATGTCTCAAGATAACTTCCCATGGCCTCAATGACTTAAAACCAAGTCTTGGACTCTCACAAGTCCACAGTTGACCTTGAGTTGACCAAATGAAACGCTAGATTCACATCCTTTGACTGTGACCTTTTGCAGATGAAATGAAATGTCCATATAAGCTCCATAAAGTCCACTAGAGTAATCAATGGGCTTATCAAACACCTCTTGTCCAAAACAAAGATCTTATGAACCCCTGATGATCCTCTGTTGACCCCCAAGATAGGAGACAAACAACACACATTAATCCTTCCTTTCAAGGAGCTTTGACAATCTCATGGTGATGGCATACACTTGATAATCTGAATAAACACTCTTGCTTGAGCTTGAAATCAAAAGAGACTCTTCTCTTTAATGGCACATCACTCTTGATCCCCTGTTAAGAACAATATTATGCAAATGCGAATGCAAATGCTAATGCTAAAATGAAATATAAGCCAAGTACAAGAAAAGGGTTGGTCAAATTTTGGGGTATAACAACTGCCCCTATTCAAATGACTTGGACTTGGATGGGTGAAAAGCAAACGAATTTCAAACAATCAAGGTAAAAGACGGTTGAATACCAAAGAACCCGGAAATTTTCCAACCGTAAAAATAGAACAACAAACTTGTTATTGGGACAAAATCTCCGAAAATAACTGTATCTGATAGTTGCAACAACAATAAACTAACTGATTACGAATCAGAAAACCTCGACACGCAGTCGGAAGAAACATCTGTTATCACGCAGGCAACGACACTAAGTCGGAAAGATCATCAGATTCCATCATCAAGCATCTGTTAAACAAACCAAGAACTGAACCCGAAGGCCGGTTCAACACGAGGTTGAGAACATCTGCTAACCAGTAGGCATTCGCTAAATAAAAGCGAGCATCGAACCCGAAGGCCGGCTCAACACAAAGTTGAGAAGAACATCTGACCTTGCTATCATGCATCTGTTAAAAAAACAGGCATCAGACCTGAAGGCTGGCTCAAGACAAAGTTGAGAACAACTGCTAACCCGTAAGAATTCTCTAAATATAATCTAGCATCATACCCGAAGGCCAGCTCAACACAAAGTTGAGAAGAACATCTGACCTCACTGTCAGGCATCTGTTAAACAAACAGACATCGAACCCGAAGGCCGGCTCAACATGAAGTTGAGAACATCTGCTAACCAGCAGGCATTCGCTAAATAAAAGCGAGCATCGTACCCGAAGGCTGGCTATACACGAAGTTGAGAAGAACATCTGACCTCGCTGTCAAGAATCTGTTAAACAAACAGGCATCGAACCCGAAGGCCGGCATAACATAAAGTTGAGAACATCTGCTAACCAGCAGGCATTCGCTAAATAAAAGCGATCATCGTACCCTAAGTTCGGCTCAACACGAAGTTGACAAGAACATCTGACCTCGCCGTCAGGCATCTGTTAAACAAACATGCATCGAACCCGAAGGCCGGCTCAACACGAAGTTGAGAACATCTGCTAACTAGCAGGCATTCGCTAAATAAAATAAAACATCGTACTCGAAGGCCGACTCAACACGAAGTTGAGAAGAACATCTGACCTCGTTGTCAGGCATCTATTAAAAAAACAGGCATCGAACCCGAAGGCCGGCTCAACACGAAGTTGAGAACATCTGCTAACCAACAGGTATTCGCTAAATAAAATCAAGCATCGTACCCGAAGGCCAGCTCAACACGAAGTTGAGAAGAACATCTGACCTCGCCATCAGGCATCAAACCCGAAGGCCGACTCAACATGAAGTTGAGAACATCTACTAACCAGCAGGCATTCGCTAAATAAAAGCGAGCATCGTACCCGAAGGCCGGCTCAACACGAAGTTGAGAAGAACATTTGACCTTGCAGTCAGGCATTTTTTAAACAAACAGGCATCAACCCGAAGGCCAGCTTAACACGAAGTTAAGAACATCTGCTAACCAGCAAACATTTGCTAAATAAAAGCGAGCATCGTACCCGAAGGCCGGCTCAACACGAAGTTGAGAAGAACATCTGACCTCACCGTCGGACATCTGTTAAACAAACAGGCATCGAACCCGAAGGCCGGCTCAACACGAAGTTGAGAACATCTGCTAACTAGCAGACATTCGCTAAATAAAAGCGAGCATCATACCCGAAGTCTGACTTAACACGAAGTTGAGAAGAACATCTGACCTCGTTGTCAGGCATATGTTAAACAAATAGGCATCAAACCCGAAGGCCGGCTCAACACAAAGTTGAGAACATCTGCTAACCAGCAGGCATTCGCTAAATAAAAGCGAGCATCCTACCCGAAGGCCGGCTCAACATGAAGTTGAGAAGAACATCTGAACTCACTATCATGCATCTGTTAAACAAACAGGCATCGAATCCGAAAGCTGGCTCAACACGAAGTTGAAAACATCTGCTAACCAGCAGGCATTCGCTAAATAAAAGAGAGCATCGTACCCGAAGGCCGACTCAACACGAAGTTGAGAAAAACATATCACTTTGCTGTCAGGCATCTGTTAAACAAACAGACGTCGAACCCGAAGGCTGGCTCAACACGAAGTTGAGAACATCTGCTAACCAGCAAACATTCGCTAAATAAAAGCGAGCATCGTACTTGAAGGCCGGCTCAACACGAAGTTGAGAAGAACATTTGACCTCGCCATTAGGCATCTATTAAACAAACAGGCATCAAACCCGAAGGCCGACTCAACACGAAGTTGAGAACATCTGCTAACCAGCAGGCATTCGCTAAATAAAAGCGAGCATCATACCCGAAGGCCGGCTCAACACGAAGTTGAGAAGAACATCTGACCTCACCGTCAGGCATCTGTTAAACAAACAGGCATCGAACCCGAAGGACACCTCAACACGAAGTTGAGAACATCTGCTAACCAGCAGGCATTCTCTAAATAAAAGCGAGCATCGTACCTGAAGGCTGGCTCAACACGAAGTTGAGAAGAACATCTGACCTCACCGTCAGGCATCTGTTAAACAAACAGGCATCGAACCCGAAGGCCAGCTCAACACGAAGTTGAGAACATCTGCTAACCAGCAGGCATTCGCTAAATAAAAGCGAGTATCATACCCGAAGGCCGGCTCAACACAAAGTTGAGAAGAACATTTGACCTCGCCGTCAGGCATCTGTTAGACAAACAGACATCGAACCTGAAGGCCGGCTCAACACAAAGTTGAGAACATCTGCTAACCAGCAGGCATTCGCTAAATAAAAGTGAGCATCGTATCCAAAGGTCGGCTCAACACGAAGTTGAGAAGAACATCTGACCTGGCCGTCAGGCATCGAACCCGAAGGCCGGCTCAATACAAAGTTGAGAACATCGTCTAACCAGCAGGAATTCGCTAAATAAAAGCGAGCATCATACCTGAAGGCCGACTCAACATGAAGTTGAAAGCAGAATCTGTCGATTCACAATCTGAAAAATGAAATCCACTAGGGAAATAATGAACTCAACCATGCAGCCTTTGTTGGGGAGAAATGGTGAGATAAACATATCTATCAATGATCTTGTTGGAGGTCTAGATACTAGACAGGCTCAAGGAAAAAACACCAATACTTGCCGGGGACTGGATACTGCACAAGCTTAAGAAAATACACTGATATTTACTGGGGACTGGATACCGCACGGGCTTAAGAAAATACATTGTCGTCTGCTGAAGACACGCCTGAAAACAAGAGGTAACAACCTGACTTATGTTTCAAATGCACATGTTTGAATATGGCGTAATGCTCCATACGAAATGGAAATGCTACACGCTCAGGAAGATGCTATGCACAATGCAAAATGCAAAGGAACCGAATCAGCAAAATAAATGCTGAAGAGACGAAAACAACCATGTCGGGGAAAGAAAGGACATGCCAATTATGATTGGACTTTTGCTGGGAACAACAAGCCCTGGATGGCCTCCAAGAAAAGAACTTTCCTGGGTAATACTGCTCTGAAGAGAACAAAAATCCACTCCACTGGGAATCAACTCAAACTCCATTGAGGAAAGCGCCCTGAATGACCTACCAGAATGCAACTCTTCTGGGGAACAAAAGACTCGGCTGGGAAAAAGGCAGCCAACTATTGAGATCATCTCAACTCTACTGGGGAAATCAGCCCTGGATGGCCTCCTAGAACAAATGAAAATCTTCTAGGGTACGAAGTAAACTGCTAGGGAATACCTCTACTCTGCCGTAGATTTCAACCTGCTGGAGATTAGAATCCGCTCTGCTAGGGATAAACGAATAAGATTTACTGGGAATCCGTCCCAAACTCTCTCTGCTGAGGACGAGAAACAACCTGCTCCAACAACTCAGCTGGGGATTTCTCAATGAGGGAGTCAACATCGACCTATGCTTGGGGGAATGAGTCACGACCTAGACTCTAAGGGGAAAGGAGTCAAAGACTTGGACTCTATGGGGAACAGGAACTCTGAATCCGCTCCCTTGCTGGGGATAATCCCAAATTTTACGAGTGAAGAGAATCTCAATCTCGACCTTCCGGGGAATAAGCGCATACATTCGATCTGCTGGGGACAAGTGTACAAGCTCAACCTGCAAATGAACAAACAAACAGGATATCTTGCACAACGGAAACTATCTCGGTCATCATCCGTAACGTCGTTCAAGAAAATCAAAGTTTTAATGATTATCAATGAAGCCCACAAGTTTATGTATGCAAAGTTTTATTAAAACATCAAGCGTTTTTTTACAAACAAAACAATAAAAGCTAAAGAGAGAACAACAATTTACTGAATAGTATATACTTCATTGATAAGTGGCCTGTAAATAGGCAGATTTTACAACAGATGCAACTCCTGAAAAGAGAAAGCTGCGCAAAAATTTACAGAAATGCACAAAGATATACAAAATGTCGGCAATGTGGTACAGACAACCACCATGTGTCGATTCATCTATGACTCGCATGACTTTGATGCTTTTCCGATGCTTCATCCTCTGAAGAGACTGATTTGAACGGATGGCCCTCGGGTCCTCTCATAATCCACTATGCTCTGAAGATCAACACGCAGACCGCATTCATTTGCTTTTCAAATCCCTAACTTTTTCCTGAATCGCCCTTGCGGGTTTTCGATTCACCGGGATACCCATTTTTGCCAAAGTCGCCTTTTCAGGTTTTCAACTTTGTGGGTTTACATCTTTTATTTTTATCCCTAACTTTTGCCCGAACCCATTCTTTTTATGGTTCGCCGGGATGCCCCATTTTTGCCTGGATATTCTTTTTCTTTCCAGCGGGTCTCTTTAAGCAAAGTATTTTTTAACTGCGTTTGCATTCACAGGGGATGTGAAATCTTCACCATCCATGGTTGACAATATTAAGGCTCCTCCTGAGAAGACTTTCCTTACGACATATGGACCTTCGTAGTTGGGAGTCCATTTGCCCCTATGATCTGTCTGTGGAGGGAGAATCTTCTTCAACACTAAATCACCTTCCTAAAAACTCCGAGGGCGCACCTTCTTATCAAAAGATTTCTTCATCCTGCTTTGATACAAACGGTCATAAGCAATGGATGCCAGCCTCTTCTCGTCCATCAAGCTGAGTTGATTCAATCTGTTCCTCACCCATTCTGCCTCATCGAGCTTGACGTCAACCAGAACCCTCAAAGAAGGAATCTCGACTTCCAATGGTAGGACAACTTCCATAACATACACTAGCGAGAAAGGGGTTGCCCCAGTTGAAGTATGTATCGAAGTATGATATCTGTGCAATGCAAAGGGCAACATCTCGTGCCAATTTTTGTAGGTCACAACCATCTTCTGCACAATCTTCTTTATATTCTTATTGATCGCTTCAACAGCGCCATTTATCTTCGGACGACAGGGAGAAGAATTGTGATGCTCAATTTTGAAACTTTGGCACAATTCCTTCATCATCTTGTTATTCAAATTTGAACCATTATCAGTAATGATTCTTTCGGGCACTCCGTAATGACAGATGATGTCTTTCTTGATAAACCGGGCTACCACTTGTTTGGTGACGTTAGCATAGGAAGTTGCTTCGACCCATTTGGTAAAATAGTCAATTTCTACCAAGATGAAGTGATGTCCATTGGATGCGGTCGACTCAATCTTGCCAATCACATCAATGCCCCACATGGAAAAGGGCCAAGGAAACGCCATGACATTCAAAGGACATGGTGACACATGAATCTTATCAGCATAAATCTGGAATTTATGGCATTTCTTTGCATACTTGAAGCAATCAGACTCCACAGTAAACTAATATTAACATGCCCTCAACAGTTTTCGAGATATGGCATTCCCGCCTGCATGTGTACCAAAGGCACCTTCGTGGAATTCTTCCATAAGAAAACCTGCTTATTTTTCGTCCACGCATCTCAACAGAACTAAGTCAAAGTTTCTTTGGTAGGGTACACCATCTTGGTTCAGATAGAAATTTTCAGACAACCTCTTCAAGGTCTTTTTATCCCGAACCGAAGCCCCAGGCGGATATTCTTGGTTCTTGAGAAAATTTTGGATGTCATGATACCACGACTTCCCATCTGAAGCTTCCTCTATTGCAAATACGAATGTCGACCTATCAAGGCGCGAGATGACAATTCTCAAAGCATCGTTCCAATAGTTCACTTTATACATCGAGGATAACATAGACAAAGCATCTGCCATCTGATTCTTCGCTCTTGGCCCATGGTGAAACTCTAACCTGTCAAAGAAAGGTAACAACCTCCTTGCATAGTTCATATATGGAATCAGATTAGGCTGCTGAGTCTCCCACTCTCCTTTGATCTGATTGACCACCAAAGCTGAATCACCATAGATATCAAGGTTTTTGATTCTCAAATTAACCGCTTCTTCAATACCCATGATACATGCTTCATATTCGGCTTCGTTATTGGTTCATAGAAATGTTAACCTGGTAGTGAATGGGATATGAGAACCATGGGGAGTTGTAATGATTTCCCCAATTCCACTACCACATGAGTTAACAGCACCGTAAAAAATCATTTTCCACTGGGAGCCCGGCTCAGGACTTTCATCAGGTAACGACTCATCACAATCCTTCATATTTAAGAACATGATATCCTCATCAGGAAATTCAAACTTCATCGGCTGATAGTCGTTAATCAGTTGTTCTGCGAGATATTCAGACAGAACACTCCCCTTAATAGCCTTCTGGGAGACGTATTGAATGTCGTATTCTGTCAAAATCATCTGCCACCTGACAATCCTTCCCGAAAGTGCTTTCTTTTCAAACACGTACTTAATCGGATCCATCTTCGAAATTATCATGGTTGTGTGATTTAGCATGTATTTCCTTAGGCATTTGGCAGCCCAAGCGAGTGCACAACACGTCTTTTCCAACATTGAGTATCTGGACTCACAATCTGTGAACTTTTTACTCAAGTAATAAATGGCATGCTCCTTTCTTCCCGTCTCGTCATGTTGACCGAGAACACAACCCATGGAATTCTCACGAACCGTTAAATACATTATTAATGGTCTTCCAGCCACTGGAGGCATCAGTATCGAAGGCTCCTACAAATACTCTTTTATTCTTTCAAATATCCTTTGGCAATTTTCATTTCAGACCACCGCTTGATCTTTATTTAACAATTTGAACATTGGTTCAGACGTGGCTGTGAGGTGAGATATGAACCTTGAAATGTAGTTCAATCTACCCAAGAAACCACGAACCTCTTTCTCAGTCTTCGGTGCTGGCATTTCCTGTATGGCTTTTATTTTTGCAGGATCGACCTCGATTCCTTTTTCACTGACTATGAACCCCAGTAACTTTCTTGACCGTACACCAAAAGTGCACTTGTTAGGATTCAACCTTAACCTGAATTTCCTTAGCCTCTCAAACAGCTTCAAAATATTCCCCAGATGTTGTTCCTCCGTTTGTGACTTCACGATCATGTCATCAACATAAACTTTAATCTCATGATGAATCATATCATGAAACAAAGTCACCATTCCCCGCTGATAGGCTGCCCATGCATTCTTCAATCCAAAAGGGAACCACCTTATAGCAAAAGTCCCCCACGACGTGATAAAAGTTGTTTTCTCCATGTCTTCCGGGGCCATCTTGATCTGGTTATATCTGGAAAAACCGTCCATGAAGGAAAAAACTGAATACTGTGTGGTGTTATTAACAAGCACATCAATATGGGGGAGCGGGAAATCATCTTTCGGGCTCGCTCTGTTGAGATCACGTTAATCTACACACATTCTTACCTTACCATCCTTCTTTGATATACGGTACAATGTTAGCGACCCACAGAGGGTAATTCGTCACAGCGAGAAATCCTGCGTCCAACTGCTTCTGGACCTCTTCTTTGATTTTTACCGCCATGTCCGGTCTGGTTCGTCTCAACTTCTGTTTCACAGGTGGACACTCTTCACGAAGAGGTAAGCGGTGAACCACAATATATGTATCAAGTCCGGGAATATCTTCGTATGACCAATCAAAGACATCCTTATACTCTCGGAGCATTTCAACCAGTCTTTGTTTGACGTAATTTTCCCTGACCAATGGTATCCTACAAGCCCTGAGCATAATCTTCCCAGGCGCCTTCCCCAAATGCTTCTTCAAGCTTAGGCCTCTTCAGATTCGCTCGTAATTTATACTCTTCCAACGTTGCAAGAGCTTCATTCAACTTGCGGTCACTTTCGCATCAGCGCGAGGATTCAACTATATCTCTCTCTTCCTTCACCTTGAGTTGAGCTTTCAACCTGACAATTTATTACCGCAGTCCATCTTCTCGTTCTTTGTTATTAGTCAAAATGGCGTTCCATTGAGCATTGAATTTAGATATCTCTAGATATGCTCTTTATAGCTCCTTCTTCTTATCTTTGAGGATATCACTAGCACTCTTCAAGTCTCGGCCCACTCTCTCTTGGGCGCGAATCTCCTCTGTTAGTTCTCTACCCATTTTTCTCACCAGTTCTGTCTGCTTCTTAGATGAGTAGGTAGCTTGATTCTTTTCACTTCTGAGCTGCATAATTTCCTTTTCCAACTCCTCATTTACCTTGCGTATTTCCTCCTTTTCGGCCCATAGTTGATTGTACCTCTGAATATCAATTGTTGCTGGTTCTTCAATCATTCGGGGATACAAAGGTTCTCGAGCTGGAAATGGTAACGACAATCTCTCAACTCTTTCCTGAATCCAAACCACATAAGGCTCATAATCTCTGCTATTGCTCTTTCCCAAAGAAGATTCCCCCCTACGGTGAATTTTACTCCAAGCCTTCTCTAATCTGATCAGGGTCTCATTGTCAATCAAACCAGTGAAATACATAGATTCTTGTATTTCCTCTGTCTTCGGAGGTTCCCTTAGAGCATAACCAAATTGCCTCACTGCAAGAACTGGATTGTAGTTAATACCAAACTTCCTTCCAATAAAAGGGACATTAGGAAAATTACCACATCTAAAGATTATCTCCATACCCAGGAAGTCTCGGTTAAACCATACAATGTCCTCAGAAGTTAACCCCATAAGCCTCTCTGACCAATCAACAATGTCTGAGATATCTACAAATGGACCTGACTTAGGAAGATGACTCATAAACCATCTATACAAAAGAGGTACACAACAAGATACATTATTCCCCCTCCTATTTTCATTCTTGTAATGCACAGAATGATACACATCTCCCAAGAGCGTAGGCACAGGATTCTTCGAGACAAAGATATGGAAAGCATCCAAGTCCACAAAGTCTGGAATGTTTGGGAACAAAATTATGCCATATATACACAGAGCCAAGATAGCATTAAGGACAATCTAACATCCTTCTTTTGCAAAATTTTGAGCTCTACCAACCAAGAAAGGCAATGAGAAACCAAACATTCAATTCCTTTTAACCAACTTTCCTTCTAACTCAGAAGCATCTAGATGAAGTGAATTGGCAAGCTTAGTCAAATTAGGCTCTACTTCGGTATGATAGAAAGGCATCTGATCCAGAATAGGAACTCCTAACAACATGGCAAACTCCTCCAGAGTAGGCATCAATACATAACCAGGGAAAGTGAAACATCTCAACTGAGGGTCATAAAACACTGAAGCTTTACAGACACGACCTAGAAGCTTCCCATACTCTTTCTTGATATCCTCGATCACACTGTGATCGGCAGCAGAAATCAAACTGAGTAGAAACCCTATATCTGGTGTTGGAAACTGTAATACCCTAATTTTTACCCCTAAGATCCCACATTTCATTTGCATATCATTCCACAAACAAGATCATACTTTTGGCTTTCGCACCCTTGTGTGTTTCTTACTTTCTTTTTGTTGTTTATGTTTACTAACATCTAACCAAAATACCAAAAATATTTTTTAATTTGCTTGTTTCTTCTTTCTTCTTTGTGTGTTTATGGTTTTGTAGGGATATTGATCGCCAGGATATTCATTCAAGTCTAAATCAGATGGAAGTTTGACCTCATCTTGGTCAAACTATCAAGATATTGCTTCAATTGCAAATTGGTAGTGGCAGTGGGCTATTTTCTTAAACAATGTGATCGTTCAAGGTCAAGTTGTCCCGTATTAGAATTCATCAAGCTTTCAAGCAATGTTCTATGAGAAGTTTGGCCCTGTTTTAATCAAAAATTCAGAGATTTTTCTATACAAGTCAAGTTTGGTGGATGTTCAATCAAGATGTTTGTTTCAGGATGCAAGTCTAAAGTGTTCATTCAAGTGTGCCATTTCCAAGTGATTCTAAAGCATGATCGAGGGAATTGGTCTTTGGGTTCATCATGGCATCATTTTCTTAGGAATTTGTTTTATTCAAGAATTTGATTCAATCTATGTTTGGAAGACACATGTATATGGATTACTTGAAATACAATTTACTTGAAAATTTCAGGCATTCATTCAAAGTTGTCAAGAGTTCAACAAGACAAAACAGTTGTCAAAGTTCAAAGTCCAAATTATAAATATCCAAATAAAGCCAAGAATGTTGGTTTGCTGCTTAAGGAATGGGACAGTTTTGTAGTTGATGTACCAGGGTGGTGGTTACAAGGACTGTTGTGCCAATTGTTGTATGAATGATATGAAGCTCTGCAAGAGTCTGTGACTTCCCATATAGCTTTATTAGTAATCATTGTTCCGTTGATATTTCTCTTAATTATGACAATGATGACTTTAATACATGAGAGTGTAAAGCACATTCTCTACTTGATGATGCTCAGCCTTTATTTGAATTGGATAACACTGCTCATGGAACGATGCTTGTGGTTATTTGCATTACTTTGCTAAGGTTATTCACATGTTGCAGACGAATGATCAGCCAGATGGATCGCAGGAGAGGTTTGAGAGGTTCACCGAGTTTCCTTGACCATTGTTTACATTGCGGCGGGAGTTTTTACTGCTGGTTGGATTGAGATTTCATGTTGGATTTTGACTGGAGAACCACAACAGCTGTCATCAGATCTAACTATGTTCAAGTATTATTAAATCAGGATATGAGTTTTTTTTTCTATACCTATGCCAGTAGAGACATTGTGAGTCACGTAGAGAGCAACATGCTGCAGTTTCTGTGTTAATCAAGTAACTGAGTGAAAATTCTCCAAGAGTACTTGTTGCTGCTGATATTAAGGAAGAACTTGATGCAAATGATATTGAAAACCTCACTGCAAAGTTCTATGTCGGTCATCCAATCATTGTTGATTTTTCTCCGGTAACAGATTTTCAGGAAGCTACTTGCAGACAGTACGAGAAGAATACTTGCAGCTGTGGTAATTATTGCAACTTCATACACTTGAAGGGAAAGGATAGATCTGATCGAGAGCTTTTTACCCCATGGTTTAAATTTCTTTGGAAATTTACAGGACTGTGCTTGAGATATTGTGCAGCAACTCTGAATTGGAAGCTTTATATGCTATGACAGCTCACCAAGCTTTCCAGTTCTGTAAGCAATATAAAAGAACAATAGAGTTCAGAAAGGATTTGTGAAATCATCAGAAATCATTTAGCTAATCTTAACAAATATTGGGACACGAGACCGACCTGATCATTCTGCTCCTAAAAGCTTGCAATCACAGCTGAGAATTGTCACTGAGCTTGAACTCTGGCAGGAAGCCTTTAGATCTATTGAAGATATACACGGGTTAATGTGCATGGTCAAGAAAACACCTAAACCATCATTGCTGACGACTTACTATGTCAAAAGACAAAAATTACTTGGAGGTTACAAACAAGGAAGTGGTATAGTCTGCAGTTGTTGTGATATAGAGATAAGCCCTTCACATTTTGAAGCCCATGCAGGAATGGTAGCTTGAAGTCAACCTTGAATCAACCACAGATGTTTGTAGTCTCAGATCTGGATGACATATTTATTCCACTCCCAGATGATTTTCTTGTTAACTTATCTGAATCAAGAAGTGTGGTGGAAGCCTTCCTAGATAGTTTGCCAACTATGTTTCAAGATAATGTTAATCTGGAATCAGCTTTTGGTCCTGCTCTTAAGGCTGCTTTCATGGTTATGAGTACGCTTGGAGGAAAATTGTTAATTTTTCAAAACACACTTCCATCTCTCGGTGTTGGTCACTTGAGGTTACGGGGAGATGATTCTCGTGTTTATGGGACAGATAAAGAACATGCACTGAGATTGCCCGAAGATCCATTTCATAAGTAAATGGCTGCTGAGTTTTCTAAGTACCAAATATCAGTAAATGTGTATGCATTCAGTGATAAGTACACTGACATAGCCTCCTTAGGAACTCTGGCAAAGTACACTGCTGGTCAAGTGAATTACTATCCAGCTTTCCAATCAGCCATTCATGGAGAGAAATTGAGTCATGAATTAAGGAGAGACCTCACTAGAGAGACTGCATGGGAAGCTGTAATGCGTATTAGATGTGCAAAAGGTGTTCGCTTCACAACTTATCATGGGAACTTCATGCTAAGATCCACAGATTTGTTGGCACTTCCAGCTGTAGATTGTGATAAAGCCTTTGCCATGCAGTTATCACTCGAAGAGACATTATTGATAACTCAGACTATTTATTTTCAAGTTGCATTGCTTTACACTGCATCCTGTGGAGAAAGGCGTATCAGAGTACACACAATGGCAGTGCCTGTAGTTACAGACTTGGCGGATATGTATCGCCTGGCTGATACTGGTGCACTTGTCTCTCTATTTTCTAGGCTAGCTAATGAGAAAACATTGTCCCAAAAACTGGACGATGCACAGAGTGCTGTGCAACTAAGAATTGTGAAAGCCCTCAAGGAGTATCGAAATCTTTATGCTGTGCAACATCGCTTGGCCAACAGAATGATATATCCCGAATCTTTAAAGTTCCTAATGTTGTATGGATTAGCTCTCTGTAGATCAATGGCACTACGTGGAGGGTATGGTGATGTTCCATTGGATGATCGATGTGCAATAGGACATACAATCATGATTCTTCCAATAAAACGATTGTTGAAACTTCTCTATCCTAGCTTGATTCGACTTGATGAATATCTTCTAAAGCCATCTGTACAAGCTGATGACTTAAAAAGTATCGAGAGAAGGTTACCTTTGGCTAGGGAGAGCTTAGACTCTAGGGGCCTTTATTTATATGATGATGGCTTCCGGTTTATTATATGGTTTGGTAGGGTGATTTCCCCTGATATAGCAAAAAATTTACTCGGGGCAGACTTTGCAGCAGAATTATCAAAGGCTACTCTCAATGAGCATAATAATGAAATGTCAAGATGGATGTATTTAACACTTTCATTGAGCTCTTGCGTCAAGCTGGAAATGTCACGAAAGGGCAAACTAATGCAAACGAAACAAGTCCTAAATGGTTGTTGAAGCAAGAACTGTCAAAGATTGTCAAATCTATCAATAGGCAGTTGCGGGAGAAATCTATCAAAACAAAGCTGTTGGTGACCGATATTACCAGGTCACAACAGAGGCCTTGAGGGGTATGGAGAACTGGTTGAGAGATCTTCAGATTGGTTTTGCTAAATTGAGGGTATTTTCGTTCCCTCTCTTGGGTGTTGATCTTTCTAGTGCAGGTTCAATACAATATTCTGATTTGGGTGGGATAGAGACTATTATTGATAGCTCAGTTGCCGGTCAAGGAGATTCAACATCCTGCGAGTTATTATCTAGAGGGTAGGTAACTGCTTCTCCAGACACTAGTGTGAATTTAACAGCTTCTAAGTCCAGCACACCAGTTTGCTCAGGTGTTTCTTCTGGTATTTCATTTAAGACTGATCAAACAAACACTCCATATACACAGAATGAGGTTAAGCTAGAAAAGCCAGCACCGGTTACTTACCCTCAACAACCATTTGAATTGCACCAATCCAGAATGGAAATTCCACCACCCCACCTTATTTAAATCATCTAGAGTATGTCCACTTGCTTTCTCATGCACATAATTTCAGGTCACAGTAACAGCATCATCTGCAGCAACATGAGCAGGAACAACATTTTCCCAAAGATGTAGCTTTGCAACAAGAGTGGGACTTCGGAGACGGTTGTACTGAACATGTCTACACCGGCTTGATCAACAGTAACATTTATTCAAGGGCGTGTTTCTGTTGCTTGAGATATTTTGGACTTGACCATCCTGACACAATGAAGCTATGGTGATCTTTCTGTTTTTCTACTACCATCTGCAACATATTGAGCTGGCTGTAGAAGCACAATTGTATGAGGATGCATCTTGGTGCTATGACAACTTTGTCAATAACAGGGCATTGAAATCAGTTGATAATGTTGTTGTTGGTTATGTGAAGTGACTGGGCTTGCACTGGGCCGTATTTCCAAGTCGATTGTACCTTCAAGTCACGTAATGAAAAATAATCCAGGTCACATGTAAGACAAAAAGAGCAAATAACAAAAAAGAATAACATGTCAGCTACAAGTGAAAATTCAAAACGACATGAAAAAAATATTACAAAGAGTCACGCACAACTTGCATCACAAAATGCAATGAAAATTGCAAAACGGCAACTCAATTTCATTTCTCAGATTTCACTCCTCAAATTCTATAAATAGAGAGCCTTGTTCACTCTTTTCTTCAAGCTCAGAGAGCCATTGAAGCTCTGCCAAATTTATCACAAACTTCCATGTTCCTCATTACGGTTTCCTCAAAAATAAGCTTCAATAGGATTCATAACTTGATTCCATAATTGTCTTCAACAACAGCAATTCAACCAGAGATTCAAAGAAGAAGAGAGTTCCTGTTTCATCATTTACCTGAATTTGAAGGTAGTTTGAGCTTCACCGTCGTTTTCGATCCGTTACTTTTTGTTGTGTTTCTTTGAACTGTTGGTACTGTTGTGAAGAGCTTTTGATTCCGATCATAACCGTGTTGTTTTCGTGTCCCGCCGCTCCGATTTGAGAGAGCATCGAAGTATCCATGGCCGTGAACAGTATCGTGGTTGAGAACAAGAAGATGAACGATTTGATTGTTTTTCTTTCTCTTTTTCTTTTTCATTTGCTTTTACTTCAATTTTTTATTTCTTATTTTTAAGAGCTTGGTCGTGTGGACTTTTCCACCTTGTTTTGTTATTAGTTTTTTTTTAAATAATATTTTTGAAAAGCTCTTAAAAAAAATTTATTTGAAAACATTTTAATTTGGATCAATTGTTGGTTGTTTTGGATCTTGAATTTTGATAGGATTTCATCAATATCAATGGACTTTGGGTGTTGATTTTTATCCACCAAGAGAGGTGATTGATATTGATGATAATTTAATCGATTTAAGATTCAAATTGTGATTTCTTTTCATTTTTGGTTTTTCTTTCTTCTTCTTATTTTTCTTTTGATCGATGAAATCTATGGATCATAGATTGTTGATTATCAAGGTTGTTTAATCTTCATTATTTCAAATCTATGGATGAATAATCATTGAGATAATTCTCCGTACTTTGGAATAGTGATAGATTACCTTTGATTAATTGATTAAAAATCTTGATTATGATGAGATCACCACCTCTTTTCTTTTTGTGTGGCATGTTTTAGGAGAGTGATTTACATATCACTTCTCTAACATGTGTTAACACTAACATTATTATTGACCGGCCTCAGATAGTCGTGGTTTCTACATAAACCCGATTACGATTGCTTAACATAGCGCTAAAGTGTCCCTTAATCGGAAAATGATCATTCGTGGCTCAAACTGATGTTTAAAAGTCCAAGTATGATTAGTTGTTTGTCTCAAGTCCAATACCTATGAAAATCATTGTTAGGAGGCTTTGATTCTATCAATCCTCTAATGAATTTTCATTAATCTTGGTCTAAGTGCAAGAATTAATCATCATTGATCATATGTTCTAACCACTAACCACTAATTCACTAACAATATCCTTGTTTAATTTTGTTTATATTCTCTTCTTACTCCTTATTTCTTACTTTTATGCCTCCATTTTATCATTTCATATCATATCTTTGTTTATGTTTATGTCATTTCTCTTTTGTCCACTTGGACCATACCTTGTTCAAAACACTAATAAAGGATAAAAAATCTCTAAAAAACTTGGTGCTATTAACTTTGTGGTTATGCTCTTGAACTACTCTTAGACCTTGGACTTCATGGACTTTTGGACTTAGAATTAGGACTTTCATTCCTATGCTTGGAGTATTGTGGATCTTAGCCTTTATTTGCCTCGCTCATTAGCTTATGCTTTAAATCGGATGGAATTCTTTTTGCTTGCTATGGAGTGTACTACAAGTCGGTTAGATCTTTCTTACCTCTAGCTCTTATTTTGGTTTCTAGGATAGTCACTTCATCTCCTCCCCTTCTTAAATTTTCAAAACTTTCTCCCTCTTTCAAAACCTTCTCGGTTTCAAACTTCAAAACCGCTTTCACAATAAAACCTTGACTTTCGTCAAGTGATTTTTAAACTTTGTTTTTTTTTCTTAATAAAAGTCAATCAATGTTAATCATGCTTTGACCAATTTCAAAAGACATAAAAAATACAAAAACTCATCAACTCTTTTTGTGCCTTTATGCACTTTTTCACTTTAAAACTTTTCATAAAGTTTAGACATGATTCATTTCTATAGTTGAAATGTAAATCTCCTATTCCCCATATTATTAAGACTTTGACATTTTCCACGTTGATGTTGAGTGATAGTCTTGTTGATAATCCAAGCAAATCCTCCATCTTTATGTGACACAGATGTTGTCTTAATACTCGTGGGTGGATAGTCGCAGTTTTCTCCTTGAAATGACGACTTGTCTTTACATCTAAAATCAATCAAAACCAACAAATTTTTGTCATTTGTACCACGAACTACGGGGTTTTGATCCCATATTGCACCTTGTGGGTACGTAGGCATGAGGCGATAAGTCTCTCCAAACACAAAAATCTAAAAAATAATTCTCTTCTCATCTCCCCAATCTCTTTTCAAACAAACCATTTTCAAACCAAAAAGCGTAAATATTTCAAAGGGCTCCTATAGAGTACTATAGACGTTTTGGGTGCTAACACCTTCCCATTGCGTAACCAACCCCCTTACCCCGATCTCTGTCTCGTGTTCTTATTTTAGAACTCTTTGGTTTTGTTCGCTCTTTTTCCTTTCCTTTATTTGGATAAAATAAAAGTGCGGTGGCGACTCTTGTTTTTTTGAGTTAAGTTAATTAATAACTTACGCTCACGATTTTTACCGCTACAGAAAAGTGGCGACTCTGCTGGGGACTCCAACGGTTCCTAGTGGGTTTCGCCTACTTTGATTTATTTATCGCTTTCTGTTTGACTTGTTTGTTATTGTTTGTTCTGTTTTGGTGCCTGGTAATTTGTGTGGTGAGATAAGTCCTATACCCGGACTTGAGTGCACTTATGATAGGAGGGTGGTATAGTCTTGTTGGCTTACGTGGAGTAGTCCTTACTAAGCTGACTTGAGATCCCCCGCTCGGTGGAGGCCCCTTTGGAAATTACTGATGTCTTACGAGTAGTCGTAATTGATATTACTTTTTCCGACTAGGAGCCTGAGAAGCTGAGGACCTTAGAACCCTTTAACCCATCTTGGCCTTATTAGGACGTGGTGCGGTGGCTGTTCAGGTGTAGACTTGAATTAGTCGTTACGCGATACCACACTCAGACGAGTTTCTCTTGAGAATATTGTTGGCCGACGAGTAGTCGTTTAAGCCGATAATATCCAAAAGATGGAATTATGACTCTGGGAACTTTTTAGAACCTTGTTCTACAGGTGATGATATAACCATAGTACATACCATTGTGGGTTGGTTGGTTCTTACCTTTGGCTCCATGCTCGTGCCGAACCTTTGAACCGTGCTTTGTATGTCTTGTTTGTGGGTGTTGCATCTTGCACTCATGCATTCATGAGCATTGTGTTTCAGTTGGTTTTTAAGGAACTCAGAGATTTCTTTTTGCAAATATCGCAAAAAAATTTTTTTAGAATCATGGATATTGAAAGAAGTAACACTAAGAAGTACACTTTCACGAGTTTTGACTTACAAGAGTTGAGAAAGCTTGGATCTTTGGTATCTAGTCCTGTGGATTTCAAATGCTGTTTAGGAAACTGTTGATTATTCTGAGGACTGATGTTGAAGAAGGGATTCTTAATACCCTGGTCCAGTTCTATGATCTGCTGCATCGTTGATTTACTTTCCCAGATTATCAACTATTGCCAACTTTAGGGGAGTATGCCTATCTTATGGGTGTGTAAGTCTTCATTGAGTTTCTTGAGCGACGTGTCATGAAGAGATCAAGGATCCAGAGGATTTATTTTCCTCTAGCATATCATCATCTGCTCATCTTCCTACCTCCGGTTCTTGGAAGGGTATTGTGAGTCGACTCGTGAAAGAGAAAGACACCATGAAGATCAACTATGTAAGATAAATCAAGAGGCTTCATAAGAAGTATCAGCTCAGAGTTGGGTCGTTTTCAGACAAAATTCATTAGAACTAGATTTCTTTCTCTCTTGTATTGTAAGATTGATGAAACTGTACTTCAAAGCTGTAATTCTTTCAATATTAATGAAATGAGATTTTTGGTATATCCAGTGTGTTATCTTAATGTAATGTTTGCAAACTGCTTTATAGTTCCTTGAAAACTTGCATTTGCATTTGCATCAAGCATCATTCTGCATTGTATCTTGCCTTTCCCGGGTGTCTTATTTACTTCCTGTTCTTGGTCTTTGTTCAGACAAGTTGTCGCATCACTACAATACTCGAGCTAAAGATGGATCAGTTGCAACGAGAGAACTGCGAGCTTCGTGAAGAAGTGGCTACTTTGAGGGATGGTATGGAAAGGATCTCTACTCTGGTTGAAACCCTGGTTGTTGCTCAGAATCAACATTCTCCTCATATTTCTCAGACTCCACTTCAAAAGACTGTGATTTCTGAAATCATTTCCACACTCAATTCTATGGCTCTCATTAGCGCTTCCAGTCATGTTACCGAGACGTGTCTCGAAGAAGATGTCCGGAAAGGATGGTTGACCAAAGAAAGTGGTCCTTCTAACAGTTCTAAGAAGTATGGAAATGGTTTTTCCAAGAAGAAAGAACAAACTGCTAACGCTATTTCGCAAGAAAAGCGTAGAAGATCTTGTAACAAAAGTAAGCAACAACATACACAACAAAAGATTGATCAGCAAAGTTGTGTTCAAAAGCAAATGCAGTTTGATCCGATTCCGATGTCGTATGCAGAATTATTTCCCGTCTTGATACAGAAGAATCTTGTGAAGACCAGGTCTCCTCCTGCTGTTCCAAAAGATTTTCCATGGTGGTATAAACCAGAGGCTCGTTGTGCTTTCCATCAGGGTGCACCAGGGCATGGTCTTGAAGATTGTTTTACTTTGAAACATGAAGTGCAAAGACTAGTGCAAAAAGGAATTTTGTTTCTCAAAGGCATAAACGTCCAAGTCAATCTGCTACCCGAACATGGTAATGTCGCTGTAGTTGAGATGCATGCTGCAACTCCGAATCATTTCAAAGAAACTCAAGTTCGTCCGCCACTTTTTGAGAAAGAATTGTTCAAAATCCAATATGGTTCGAATGGCCAAACTAGTGGAGAAAATTTTGTTAGTGATTCTCAAGTGGGAGAAAATGTTGAGGTTCACGCAATTCAGAATTCTTCTCAGATTCTGCAAAATCCAGTCTTGAATGAACCAAAAGGAGAGACTCACCCGTTTGATCCAATCCCAATGACTTACAGTCAATTATGGTCTTATTTTTCCCGAAACTCGGTAGTGACACCCAGAAAAATCAGAGTCATGGAATCTCGTCCTCGTTGGTACAATCCAAATATCAGTTGTGAGTTTCATGATGGGGTAATGTGGCATCTGATTGAGGAGTGCAAAGTTTTCCAAGAAATGGTTCAAGAGATGATTGACGATGAGGTGTTGACTTTCGAAGAAGGAAGCCCATTTTTGAATGGAACGCCTTTATGTTGATAAATCTAAAACTCGAGGAAATTCATATTGCCAGTGTTAGTGGAGTGACCTGTAGCGGTCGTGCATTTGCTTCTGTTTCTCCAAAGAAAGTTGAGGATGTTCTTTCAAGCTCAGATTGAGATAGTCTCCTCAGATCATTAGTTCATTTACTGCAATTTTATTTGTAATCTCTCATGTTTGTTAATGATTTGTTTGCTTGTAGAAACTTGTTTGATTTTGAATATTAATCATAATGCAATGAGTATGTTTGTCTTGAAGAAATCCATTCGCGTTCGCTCATAAATTTTTTCCTGCATTTGCAATACCGACTTCTTGTTTGAACTCTTGGAGGGAGGATGATGAGGTGAAAACGCAAAATTTCTGGTTATATGCTTTTGAATAAAACCCTGCTGATGATGTAAGGCATTGTTTCAAATTCCCAAACACCGGAGATATAAGGAAGATAATCCCTTGTTAACCCTTTTGAGCCTCGAAGTAGGAGTTTCCTTTCTAAATGGAAAAAACCTCACATTTTAACCTGGGGCAGGGTAGTCTTCAGTTAATTTGACCAAGTGTTCAAATTTCCAAAAGGAATGTGTATCTAAGAACCAACCACGATGGTTATCCTCATTCCCAAAGGAAAGAGACGGCCACAACCCTTTTAATAAGACAGATAAGCCAATGTCACGTGATTTGTTCAAAAGAAAAATAAAAAGCCCGCTAAGTCGTACAACTTGAAAACAAGTGACTTAGGCAAAAGTTAGGGCATCCCGCTGGACATCAAAAATTCAAAAGAATTGGTCCAGGCAAAAATTAGGGAAAAGAAAAAAAAAACGCGAAAAGCGAAAAGAAAGGATTACAATGAAAAATCCTGAACAAATCTATGTGACTACAAAAGAAAAAAGGGGGGTGACTGTTATTCCCTGAAAAGCCTTATTGGCTCTTAAACCATCATTTTTCATCAGTTCCTCAACCATCACAAAATCCTTTGAGGGATGAACAGTTGTATCAAATTAGCTAAATGTAGGACTGAAGAACATCACGGAGAATGGGTGGGTACAAATAAACTTTGAGCCTAAATATCCTTTTTTCTGAAAACCGTGAACCAGACCACACTATAACCCTCGAAAGACCTAATTGAAGCAGGGTTTATTTTGAAAGCATACTTTAACGAGATAGTGTTCCTGACTCCCATGAGTTGTGCTAAAAGATCTTTGTTGGTATTGCATGTGCATTCAAAAATCAATGTCACATCTTAACTAGTGATTCATTCACAAGTTTTTTGCGACATGTTTTCACTAAAAAAAAAAAACTTCAAGATAAACATATGTAATTGCATTAGAATTATCATTCTCAGAATTAAGCATTTTTCTGCTTACATACATTATTTGACATCATGGAAGCTTACATATGCGTATCAGTGATGAACATAATTTTTTTTGAAGCCTGAAAATCTGATGAGTAATTGGCAAATCGTTTCAAGGAATGATCATATCCAGGGGCATGTTTCTTGAAGACTTCGTTGAGCTTGAGCAAGTTTGTTTTCCCAGTTGATGCTTTCGCAGGGGCAAAGCTTGAATACTCCATCAGTAAAAGAATATGCCGACTACAGTTAATCTGGGGAAGTTACGTCGAGATTCGACGAATCTCTCAGAGTTTGAAGATATTGGGGCAGATTATTTCAAGGTATTATGAACTCGATATTCTCCCAATTAGAGTTTGTCCTTGTTGATGTTCTCCTCGATACAGTCTGTTGACAATCTCTCAAGCAGAGTTTGGTCTTATTGATGCATTTCTCAGTTGGGCACTAGTTCAAGCATTTTTAACTTGGATTCCCCCTGCAAAATCTTGATTCAGATTCCTTCAATTTGAGCATGGTTCTTTTTCCCTAACCTGTTTATGATCAAGCATATTTAAGTGTGAGTGTGATTGTTGGATCCCATCATCTTCTGTGATAAAACTTGAAGAGGAATCCCTGGCAGATTTCTACCTCCTCCGTTATGGTTTGTTTCTCTTATGGCCAATCTGAATCACATTTCCTAAGAAGGGTTGATGTAGCAGTCAACCGTCGGGTTTTCTCTCACCTTGTGATTGGGTGTTGATTTAAAATCCCCCACAGTTTGACTTTTTGCTATGATGTTAACTTCTTATTCCCCAGGCAGAGTTGGAAAATTTGTGTTGCTTTGTTTTCTCCAACAGTTTTTTTTCTCGAAGCGGAGTTCATATTGTTGAATTATTGATGGTTGAAGATTGATCTTTGGGGTCTCCTCCCCAAGCGGTATCTCCATTTCCTCAGCGAGGTTTGAGCCTTGTAGTAGGATTTATTTTCCTTTGATGGCTCTTGTGTATCTCTTGCAGGGTTTCTGTTGATGATCCCCAGCATGATCTCCAATGATATATCTAACTTGCAGAGATTAGCCGAGTATTTCAGTGGTGTTGTGATGTTTTGTTCACCCTCTGTTTTCCCTTTTTGTCTGTTTTGTCAGCATATTCATACTCATATGCATTGCATGCGCATTCATTTTGGTTGAGCATAGCATGTTTTTATTGCATTGTGCATCCTGCATTTTTTGTTGGTGTTTCCCTTTTTCGCCGGTGTTGTTATCCCCGCGGAGTGCGTGTGTCCTCTCTCCATTAGAGTGTCCACCCTTAAGCAGAAAATACCTATCATTTTTAATTCCCCACTGAGTTTATGTCTCGTGGAAGATGTTTGTTTAGCTTTCCGCCCCAGCTTTTCTCTGGATGGAATTGTTCCCCAGTTGAGTTATTTCCTCATTGGGTCGAGTCTTGTTTGACCGTTTCTCTTCAGTTTGTTCCTGGATTGAACTTTGGTCTATTGCAGCGGTTATTTTGGATTTCCCTGGGCTGTGAAACCTGGATGATGAGAAGGTATTTTTGAGGATTTACTTTCCTTGGAAGGAATCTGTTATTGATTCCCATCAGAAGATGAAGATTTGATTTCCCTAACGGTGTTTTGATAACACTCTCTTAGTGATTGCTTGCGCAACTTCATATGACAGTCTCTTTATTTGAATAACTTGTATGTCTCCAACAAGATAAACCTCACCCCAACAAATGGTTGTCTCTTTATTTGAGAAGTTTGTTGTGTGATTTGAGCTGCCCATTGACTGGTAGCAGGTATTTCTTGTGAGTTCATTACCTAAATTTTTCTACCTAGTACTGGGTATCCGGTAATGTTTCTTCACCTTTCGAGTATATTACCTCTATTGACTGGTAATATTTCTCACCCCTTCTGGTTGGTTATGCTTTACCCATTTGACCGGTAAAAGGTAATCCTTCCTTCCGAGCTTGTTGCCTTTATTTTCTGCCTAGTGATAGGTAGTAGGTAGCATTTGTCTCCTCCCTTTGGTCAGTTACCGTCCTATTTTTCTACCCAGTAATCGGTAGTCGGTAATCTTTCCTTGTGAGTTCATTACCCAAATTTTTCTACCTAGTAATGGGTATCCGGTAATGTTTCTTCACCCTTTTGAGTATTTTGCTCATCCTTTTTGGTCAGTTATCGACATATTTTTCTACCCAGTAATCGGTAGTCGGTAATTTTTCCTTGTGAGTTCGTTACCCAAATTTTTATACCTAGTACTGGGTATCCGTTAATGTTTCTTCACCTTTTGAGTATATTGCCTTTATTGTGCTATCTATTGATTGGTAGTCGGTAATATTCTCACCCCCTTTGGTTTATTACGCTTATTTTCTACTCAGTAACCAGTAGAAGCATTTTACCTGTTCTCTTTGGATCGACTATATTCGCCCAGTAACTGGCAATTGGTATCTCTTTTCCCGTTGAGTCGTTTCCTTTCCTTTATCGGAATAGGATCTTGCTTTTTTTTGTTTTTCTCATATGGAGTCTCTTTCCTTCTTCTGCTCCGGTGTTTGTTTTTCTCCTATGGCATTTTCTCCCCACGGTGGTCTTGTGTTCGCATACCATATCATTAGCATAACCATATCATTTTGTGGTCTCTTAGGGCCAAAAAATTGGGTTAATTGTTATATTTAAGTCTCTTCTATCTGGTCGAGACAAAGATGTCAATCTTCATATCTCCGGATAGAAGAATCTTAAATAGGGGCAGCTGTAATACCCTAATTTTTACCCCTAAGATCCCACATTTCATTTGCATATCATTCCACAAACAAGATCATACTTTTGGCTTTCGCACCCTTGTGTGTTTCTTACTTTCTTTTTGTTGTTTATGTTTACTAACATCTAACCAAAATACCAAACATATTTTTTAATTTGCTTGTTTCTTCTTTCTTCTTTGTGTGTTTATGGTTTTGTAGGGATATTGATCGCCAGGATATTCATTCAAGTCTAAATCAGATGGAAGTTTGACCTCATCTTGGTCAAACTATCAAGATATTGCTTCAATTGCAAATTGGTAGTGGCAGTGGGCTATTTTCTTAAACAATGTGATCGTTCAAGGTCAAGTTGTCCCGTATCAGAATTCATCAAGCTTTCAAGCAATGTTCTATGAGAAGTTTGGCCCTGTTTTAATCAAAAATTCAGAGATTTTTCTATACAAGTCAAGTTTGGTGGATGTTCAAGTAACTGAGTGAAAATTCTCCAAGAGTACTTGTTGCTGCTGATATTGAGGAAGAACTTGATGCAAATGATATTGAAAACCTCACTGCAAAGTTCTATGTCGGTCATCCAATCATTGTTGATTTTTCTCCGGTAACAGATTTTCAGGAAGCTACTTGCAGACAGTACGAGAAGAATACTTGCAGCTGCGGTGATTATTGCAACTTCATACACTTGAAGGGAAAGGATAGATCTGATCGAGAGCTTTTTACCCCATGGTTTAAATTTCTTTGGAAATTTACAGGACTGTGCTTGAGATATTGTACAGCAACTCTGAATTGGAAGCTTTATACGCTATGACAGCTCACCAAGCTTTCCAGTTCTGTAAGCAATATAAAAGAACAATAGAGTTCAGAAAGGCTTTGTGAAATCATTAGAAATCATTTGGTTAATCTTAACAAATATTGGGACACGAGACCGACCTGATCATTCTGCTCCTAAAAGCTTGCAATCGCAGCTGAGAATTGTCACTGAGCTTGAACTCTGGCAGGAAGCCTTTAGATCTGTTGAAGATATACACCGGTTAATGTGCATGGTCAAGAAAACACCGAAACCATCATTGCTGATGGCTTACTATGTCAAAAGACAAAAATTACTTGGAGGTTACAAACAAGGAAGTGGTATAGTCTGCAGTTGTTGTGATATCGAGATAAGCCCTTCACAGTTTGAAGCCCATGCAGGAATGGTAGCTTGAAGTCAACCTTGAATCAACCATAGATGTTTGTAGTCTCAGATCTGGATGACATATTTATTCTACTCCCAGATGATTTTCTTGTTAACTTATCTGAATCAAGAAGTGTGGTGGAAGCCTTCCTAGATAGTTTGCCAACTATGTTTCAAGATAATGTTAATCTGGAATCAGCTTTTGGTCCTGCTCTTAAGGCTGCTTTCATGGTTATGAGTACGCTTGGAGGAAAATTGTTAATTTTTCAAAACACACTTCCATCTCTCGGTGTTGGTCGCTTGAGGTTACGGGGAGATGATTCTCGTGTTTATGGGACAGATAAAGAACATGCACTGAGACTGCCCGAAGATCCATTTTATAAGCAAATGGCTGCTGAGTTTTCTAAGTACCAAATATCAGTAAATGTGTATGCATTCAGTGATAAGTACACTGACATAGCCTCCTTAGGAACTCTGGCAAAGTACACTGCTGGTCAAGTGAATTACTATCCAGCTTTCCAATCAGCCATTCATGGAGAGAAATTGAGTCATGAATTAAGGAGAGACCTCACTAGAGAGACTGCATGGAAAGCTGTAATGCGTATTAGATGTGCAAAAGGTGTCCGCTTCACAACTTATCATGGGAACTTCATGCTAAGATCCACAGATTTGTTGGCACTTCCAGTTGTAGATTGTGATAAAGCCTTTGCCATGCAGTTATCACTCGAAGAGACATTATTGACAACTCAGACTATTTATTTTCAAGTTGCATTGCTTTACACTGCATCCTGTGGAGAAAGGCGTATCAGAGTACACACAATGGCAGTGCCCGTAGTTACAGACTTGGCGGATATGTATCGCCTGGATGATACTGGTGCACTTGTCTCTCTATTTTCTAGGCTAGCTAATGAGAAAACATTGTCCCCAAAACTGGACGATGCACGGAGTGCTGTGCAACTAAGAATTGTGAAAGCCCTCAAGGAGTATCGAAATCTTTATGCTGTGCAACATCGCTTGGCCAACAGAATGATATATCCCGAGTCTTTAAAGTTCCTAATGTTGTATGGATTAGCTCTCTGTAGATCAATGGCACTACGTGGAGGGTATGGTGATGTTCCATTGGATGATCGATGTGCAGCAGGACATACAATCATGATTCTTCCAATAAAACGATTGTTGAAACTTCTCTATCCTAGCTTGATTCGACTTGATGAATATCTTCTAAAGCCATCTGTACAAGCTGATGACTTAAAAAGTATCGAGAGAAGATTACCTTTGGCTAGGGAGAGCTTAGACTCTAGGGGCCTTTATTTATATGATGATGGCTTCCGGTTTATTATATGGTTTGGTAGGGTGATTTCCCCTGATATAGCAAAGAATTTACTCGGGGCAGACTTTGCAGCAGAATTATCAAAGGCTACTCTCAATGAGCATAATAATGAAATGTCAAGATGGATGTATTTAACACTTTCATTGAGCTCTTGCGTCAAGCTGGAAATGTCATGAAAGGGCAGACTAATGCAAACGAAACAAGTCCTAAATGGTTGTTGAAGCAATAACTGTCAAAGATTGTCAAATCTATCAATAGGCAGTTGCGGGAGAAATCTATCAAAACAAAGCTGTTGGTGACCGATATTACCAGGTCACAACAGAGGCCTTGAGGGGTATGGAGAACTGGTTGAGAGATCTTCAGATTGGTTTTGCTAAATTGAGGGTATTTTCGTTCCCTCTCTTGGGTGTTGATCTTTCTAGTGCAGGTTCAATACAATATTCTGATTTGGGTGGGATAGAGACTATTATTGATAGCTCAGTTGCCGGTCAAGGAGATTCAACATCCTGCGAGTTATTATCTAGAGGGTAGGTAACTGCTTCTCCAGACACTAGTGTGAATTTAACAGCTTCTAAGTCCAGCACACCAGTTTGCTCAGGTGTTTCTTCTGGTATTTCATTTAAGACTGATCAAACAAACACTCCATATACACAGAATAAGGTTAAGCTAGAAAAGCCAGCACCGGTTACTTACCCTCAACAACCATTTGAATTGCACCAATCCAGAATGGAAATTCCACCACCCCACCTTATTTAAATCATCTAGAGTATGTCCACTTGCTTTCTCATGCACATAATTTCAGGTCACAGTAACAGCATCATCTGCAGCAACATGAGCAGGAACAACATTTTCCCAAAGATGTAGCTTTGCAACAAGAGTGGGACTTCGGAGACGGTTGTACTGAACATGTCTACACCGGCTTGATCAACAGTAACATTTATTCAAGGGCGTGTTTCTGTTGCTTGAGATATTTTGGACTTGACCATCCTGACACAATGAAGCTATGGTGGTCTTTCTGTTTTTCTACTACCATCTGCAACATATTGAGCTGGCTGTAGAAGCACAATTGTATGAGGATGCATCTTGGTGCTATGACAACTTTGTCAATAACAGGGCATTGAAATCAGTTGATAATGTTGTTGTTGGTTATGTGAAGTGACTGGGCTTGCACTGGGCCGTATTTCCAAGTCGATTGTACCTTCAAGTCACGTAATGAAAAATAATCCAGGTCACATGTAAGACAAAAAGAGCAAATAAAAAAAAAGAATAACATGTCAGCTACAAGTGAAAATTCAAAACGACATGAAAAAAATATTACAAAGAGTCACGCACAACTTGCATCACAAAATGCAATGAAAATTGCAAAACGGCAACTCAATTTCATTTCTCAGATTTCACTCCTCAAATTCTATAAATAGAGAGCCTTGTTCACTCTTTTCTTCAAGCTCAGAGAGCCATTAAAGCTCTGCCAAATTTATCACAAACTTCCATGTTCCTCATTACGGTTTCCTCAAAAATAAGCTTCAATAGGATTCATAACTTGATTCCATAATTGTCTTCAACAACAGCAATTCAACCAGAGATTCAAAGAAGAAGAAGAAGAAGAGAGTTCCTGTTTCATCATTTACCTGAATTTGAAGGTAGTTTGAGCTTCACCGTCGTTTTCGATCCGTTACTTTTTGTTGTGTTTCTTTGAACTGTTGGTACTGTTGTGAAGAGCTTTTGATTCCGATCATAACCGTGTTGTTTTCGTGTCCCGCCGCTCTGATTTGAGAGAGCATCGAAGTATCCATGGCCATGAACAGTATCGTGGTTGAGAACAAGAAGATGAACGATTTGATTGTTTTTCTTTCTCTTTTTCTTTTTCATTTGCTTTTACTTCAATTTTTTATTTCTTATTTTTAAGAGCTTGGTCGTGTGGACTTTTCCACCTTGTTTTGTTATTAGTTTTTTTTTAAATAATATTTTTGAAAAGCTCTTAAAAAAAAATTTATTTGAAAATATTTTAATTTGGATCAATTGTTGGTTGTTTTGGATCTTGAATTTTGATAGGATTTCATCAATATCAATGGACTTTGGGTGTTGATTTTTATCCACCAAGAGAGGTGATTGATATTGATGATAATTTAATCGATTTAAGATTCAAATTGTGATTTCTTTTCATTTTTGGTTTTTCTTTCTTCTTCTTATTTTTCTTTTGATCGATGAAATCTATGGATCATAGATTGTTGATTATCAAGGTTGTTTAATCTTCATTATTTCAAATCTATGGATGAATAATCATTGAGATAATTCTCCATACTTTGGAATAGTGATAGATTACCTTTGATTAATTGATTAAAAATCTTGATTATGATGAGATCACTACCTCTTTTCTTTTTGTGTGGCATGTTTTAGGAGAGTGATTTACATATCACTTATCTAACATGTGTTAACACTAACATTATTATTGACCGGCCTCAGATAGTCGTGGTTTCTACATAAACCCGATTACGATTGCTTAACATAGCGCTAAAGTGTCCCTTAATCGGAAAATGATCATTCGTGGCTCAAACTGATGTTTAAAAGTCCAAGTATGATTAGTTGTTTGTCTCAAGTCCAATACCTATGAAAATCATTGTTAGGAGGCTTTGATTCTATCAATCCTCAAATGAATTTTCATTAATCTTGGTCTAAGTGCAAGAATTAATCATCATTGATCATATGTTCTAACCACTAACCACTAATTCACTAACAATATCCTTGTTTAATTTTGTTTATATTCTCTTCTTACTCCTTATTTCTTACTTTTATGCCTCTATTTTATCATTTCATATCATATCTTTGTTTATGTTTATGTCATTTCTCTTTTGTCCACTTGGACCATACCTTGTTCAAAACACTAATAAAGGATAAAAAATCTCTAAAAAACTTGGTGCTATTAACTTTGTGGTTATGCTCTTGAACTACTCTTAGACCTTGGACTTCATGGACTTTTGGACTTAGAATTAGGACTTTCATTCCTATGCTTGGAGTTTTGTGGATCTTAGCCTTTATTTGGCTCGCTCATTAGCTTATGCTTTAAATCGGATGGAATTCTTTTTGCTTGCTATGGAGTGTACTACAAGTCGGTTAGATCTTTCTTACCTCTAACTCTTATTTTGGTTTCTAGGATAGTCAATTCATCTCCTCCCCTTCTTAAATTTTCAAAACTTTCTCCCTCTTTCAAAACCTTCTCGGTTTCAAACTTCAAAACCGCTTTCACAATAAAACCTTGACTTTTGTCAAGTGATTTTTAAACTTTGTTTTTTTTTCTTAATAAAAGTCAATCAATGTTAATCATGCTTTGACCAATTTCAAAAGACATAAAAAATACAAAAACTCATCAACTTTTTTTGTGCCTTTATGCACTTTTTCACTTTAAAACTTTTCATAAAGTTTAGACATGATTCATTTCTATAGTTGAAATGTAAATCTCCTATTCCCCATATTATTAAGACTTTGACATTTTCCACGTTGATGTTGAGTGATAGTCTTGTTGATAATCCAAGAAAATCCTTCATCTTTATGTGACGCAGATGTTGTCTTAATACTCGTGGGTGGATAGTCGCAGTTTTCTCCTTGAAATGACAACTTGTCTTTACATCTAAAATCAATCAAAACCAACAAATTTTTGTCATTTGTACCACGAACTACGGGGTTTTGATCCCATATTGCACCTTGTGGGTACGTAGGCATGAGGCGATAAGTCTCTCCAAACACAAAAATCTAAAAAATAATTCTCTTCTCATCTCCCCAATCTCTTTTCAAACAAACCATTTTCAAACCAAAAAGCGTAAATATTTCAAAGGGCTCCTATAGAGTACTATAGACGTTTTGGGTGCTAACACCTTCCCATTGCGTAACCAACCCCCTTTCCCCGATCTCTGTCTCGTGTTCTTATTTTAGAACTCTTTGGTTTTGTTCGCTCTTTTTCCTTTCCTTTATTTGGATAAAATAAAAGTGCGGTGGCGACTCTTATTTTTTTGAGTTAAGTTAATTAATAACTTACGCTCACGATTTTTACCGCTACAGAAACTTATACACAACTGTCTTCTTCAAACAACTCTCCATGTCAGCAGGGAATTGGTTTACTAGAATCAAGAGGAGAATATGCACCTGAAACATAAATACATGTCAATGTTAATATGCAAATGAATATGCAAATGCAATAGGGGATCAAGATTGTTGTGTTGTTAACTGAGATGAACCAGCGCTTCGCTTTGGCTAGAACACATCACCCACAGTATCAAGGATCAAAAGTTCACACTGACGAGAAAACTAGGTAGGTTGAAGGTCAAGTTTTCCTGCATAACCCTCCCCACTAACAGGTATGAACCTATCCCTGATAAGGTTTGGCATCCTATGCGGTCATCAGCATCACAGACTTTCGAGAAACGATGATACATTCACCATTTCTGGTTTGGCATCATAGTCTAACGAAGCGGCCTCACTTAGCTGACTTCCAAATGATCGGTCCCCAGAGACGACAATCCTCAGACCCAACATCCTCTCAATTGTTTGAAACAGACTGGAAAGGTAGTCACAAAGAGAATCTCGTCTGAGCGCAAATTTCGTGAGAGCTAGTGCATGCCAAACATACAGGTTCATCACTACTTTCCACTTCTAATGCTATGGTTATTCTCAAGCCTGGGTTTTGGCTTATCGCACAGTAGAACATTCCCACCCAACAACACAACAATATGATATATAAAATGCTGAAAGTAAAATGCAAATGCAGTAAAGTACAGATACAACACAAATTCACATATATACATACCCATAAATAAAACACACAAGCGTTAGGATTGACTCGCATAGGGGATAGGAAGAGTCTCCAACAGAGTCGTCAGCTGTCGCATTGCTGCGAAGAGGGGCCGACAATGACATAAGAGTCGCCACTGTTCGTTATTTATCCCAAAGAGAGGGAAAGGAAACGATTAGAGAAAACCTACGAAAAGGGAAAAGACAGGTCATCGCAACCAAGTCTTGGGTTCGGCAGTCGGTTACGCAAGGGGAAGGTATGAGCACCCCTCACGTCCGTTGTACTCAACGGGATCCATGCTTGTTATCTATCTAAAAGGGTGTTAATCTATAAGGCTGGCCACAAGGACAAAAGAAAAGGAAAGAGACTCGATAGAGCATCGCCGCTCTATGCCCACGTACTCCGTCATGCAATGGGAAAGTCAGAGTCAACGTAGTTCGGAAAACTACGTGTGAAGGTGGGGAAGGTTACTCGCCAAGACATCGCCCTCTTGTGCCTACGTATCCTCGTCTGGTACGAGAAATCAAAGCAAACGTAGTTCGGGCGGACACGACCACAAGCTGGTTCAAGTGTTTTAATTGAGTAGGGTTAAACCTTCGTTCTAGCAGTTAGGTCTATTGTTACTCGACCATTGGAGACTTAGGCGTTACCTGTTTGCGGTAGAACCAAGAGTTAACACACTCTTTCTGAAAATGATTTTCAATTAATCCCAAAGGATAAAAAGATTTGATGTTTTGTTTTGTGTTTTTTATGAAGAAGTGAATTGAATTAGATTTGTAATTCATGTTGCACTAAAGACTATGACTTGAGAGAGAATGCATCGTATATTGCCCAAAGGGTATACGCTAAACACTTTATATAGTTGAGAGGAAGCCCCCCAACTATCATTCCCCAAGTACTTAAGGCTCGTAGCGTACAACACTTATTATCCTTTATTAGATGTCTTGAAGAAATTTTGAGATGAGAAAAGAAGACACAAACTCTAAGGGGAAACTAATCAACCCTAATGTTATCATGCAATGTGCTCCTAAGATTGAAATTAAGAGGGGAAAAGACTATCCTAATGTTATCATGCTTGGATTGAACACTTAATGTCTCTCCTACTCCCATCCTAAACTGAGGGACTAGGAATCCTAAGGGATCATGGCAAAAGACCAAGAAAACACAAGATAAATCAATCACAAATGATATGCAAGAAAGAGATGAAGTTGACTTAAACAAGTCAAGAAGAAATGCAAACATGATATGCAAGATGCAAAACAAACAAAATATGAATCAAAATGACTTAAACAAGTCAAAGAACAAGTGAGATGAAATGGGAGAAGTCACAACTCTTACAACCATTCATACATCAATCACTAAAACCAAAAGGTAAACAAAAAAGCCAAAGGGAGAAGCCATGATCAAAATGGAGATGGGAGAATAGGCTTGGGCAGCAAGCAACATGCAAGATATCTCAACCAAAAACAATATTGATCATGCAAAAGAAAAGAGCAAAAAAGTGCTCAAAGTGATCCCTCATTCAAAGCAAACTCAAAGTATGAACAAAGGATACCAAATTGCCTTGAATGAGTATCAAAAGCCAAGGGACAGAAGCATAAACACAATAAGAAATGCTAAAACCAAATGGAAACCAAGGCACAAGCAAGTTACCAGTCAAGGAAAGAGAAAGAACCAAAGTTCCATTCACATTCAACACTTAAAACCAAGTGGAATGCGCTAATTCAAAGTGATTTGTAACACAAGCCATACAAGTGTGTGACCTATAAATGCAAATACAGCACCTTAATCATGTCAAGAATGAGAATCAAGAGTCATAGGGTGCATATGGGATCAATCAAAGTCATTTCCCAAAGGAACTAGGTCAACTAGTTTGTATGAACTTCATCTAGGGTGACTTGACTTGCAAGGTTCACCAATAATAGAAGAAATGTTCAATAAATCTCAAATAAAATGCACAAAGCAACTAAGTATGTTGGAAAACAGGGTCCAAAGTTTCAAAACCAAACTTAACTCAAGGCATCACCAAATGATTTGATCAATTAGGGTGCTCCACCTTATTGAGTTATTATTGAGGGTCAAACAAAATTAAAGCAAATCCAAACAAAAAATGATCAAACCAAGACCAAAATCAGCCTCAAAGGTACCTCAATCTATCCTTTAAATGGAGAGGAAACCTCATTCATTGGTGATATCAAATGGTAGCTCAAGCATGGATGATCAAATGGAAACAATATTAAAAACCTCTCCAATTGAAAAATTCACCTTAAATTGCAAAATAAAATAAAACCAGAATTAAAAATTCTGGAAAATTAATTAAAGTTTTAAAATGATAGAAAGTATTTTTTGTGGAATTTTTGGACAATTGGAGCTATTTTTAATAATTGCAAATGAAAATAACAAATAAAATAAAAATAAAATAAATGAACAAGCCAATGGGAGGTGTCAAAGTAAAAACAAAATACAAAGGAAGCAAGGCAAAGCGCGTTGGGCTCAGAAAGATGGGGGTGTGGATATCATTCCAAGCCCAATTGACCCAGACTCAGTTGAGAAAATGAAACACGACGTTTCATTTAACTACATGGAGTCAAAATGCCAAATGGATCTGGTCAAGCCAATAACACCGCAACACGTGCGCAGTCAAATATTCAAAGGGGCGCCACATCAGATTTGATCTGGATTTGAACCAAACGCCGGAGCTAGGGCTCCGGTCGTCTTCTCCGGCCAGCTCGCCGGAGCTTGGTTCAAAATTCTCCATAAAAATGGTCAAATCTTATACCAATGGAAAACTAAGCTCACAAGGATCATGAATCCAACCTTAGATTTTCAAAAAGGCTCATGAAATAAGAGAATCGAAGACTTAAAGTTTGAGATGTACATACTGAAACTTGATCAAACATGAACAAAAACTATGCAAACATGGCCTACTCAACGTAGGGCTTCAGATGCAGCCAGTATGAGCCTAAATCATGGTCTAGAATGAGAGAAATAAGAAATGGAAGCTTACTGAACGGAGCAACTCCGTTGGTTCTTCAGATGCGTGCAACCTTCACTTCCTTGCTTCAGTTTCACTTCAAATGCTCCCAGGAAGAAGAATTAGGCTTCAATTTCACTTGATTTGCAGAGAAAAATGGAATTCGAATTTGAAAAATGCTTGAGAAATTGGAATCTGAAATTTCTCTCTCCAGCTCCAAATGTGCCTTCTGAGCTTCTAGGGCTAGCTCTTAACTTATATATGATGGATTTGAATGTGTCATGCAGGCCCATGAAGCCTCAATTATGAGATTTTAAAGTTTTCCCAAAAAAGAAACCTCCTTTCATGCACACGGGTTTTGCTTGCTCTGCACATGATAAATGCACTAATCTGCAGCATGTGAGGTATATTTTGCAATTGAGTTCGATTGGGCTTTTGAATTGATCCACATTGTGAGTTTGAAATGGAAAATTTTCCATGAAGGAACTTGAAAATGGCATGTTTTCATGCACTTGGTACCAAACCAATTTGGGGTAAACCTCTCATGCTCATGTCTTGGTGCAAATTGATTTAAAATGAAAAATATGGCCTATAATGAATCCATCTCATGTCATGCTTAAAAGTTCAAATTCCCCTTGAAAATCCTTTCATATGGCCATACAATTCCATAATTCAAATGATTATTGAGTTCAAATATGTAAATGAGACCTTTATGAACAACTTTCATGCTGGTTGGAAGTGCATTTGAGGTACATAAGTTCATGTAAATGACCTATAAACAAATGACCTAAAATGTAACTTTCACAAAATACCCTTGCCTTGCCAAGACCATAACTTGAGATGTAAAAATGATATAAAGGACTTCTAGGACTTTTTGGAAAGCTAAGATCATGAGGAAAAACTTTCATGTTCACTTTAAGTTGAGGGGAAAATTGCTTCTCGGTCAAAAGTGCCTTGGAAGTGAGTTGACTTTTAGTTGACCAAAAATAAGTTCATCTGAGACCTCTAACTTGTTGGCATCATAAATTGGGTTCTACAAACTCAATGGATGAGTTATAGTACTCAAACGAAACCTAAGAACATGCTCTACAAGTTTGATGTTTGCATGAAAATGAAATTGAACTTGTATCATATAGTAAATTGTCCTTGAAGTTAGGCACTAAAGAATAGGATTTTACACTGAGATCCTCTGAAACCCTAACTTAGTAATTCCTTGAACTCTTGATTATTCTTGATTTGAACTTGACATGACATCCTAAATGTCTCAAGATAACTTCCCATGGCCTCAATGACTTAAAACCAAGTCTTGGACTCTCACAAGTCCACAGTTGACCTTGAGTTGACCAAATGAAACCCTAGATTCACATCCTTTGACTGTGACCTTTTGCATATGAAATGAAATGTCCATATAAGCTCCATAAAGACCCCTAGAGTACTCAATTGGATTCTCAAACACATCTTATCCAAAACAAAGATCTTATGAACCCCTGATGATCCTCTATTGACCCCCAAGATAGGAGACAAACAACACACATCAATCCTTCCTTTCAAGGAGCTTTGACAACCTCATGGTGATGGCATACACTTGATAATCTTAATAAACACTCTTGCTTGAGCTTGAAATCAAAAGAGACTCTTCTCTTGAATGGCATATCACTCTTGATCCCCTGTTAAGAACAATGTTATGCAAATGCAAATGCTAATGCTAAAATGAAACATAAGCCAAGTACAAGAAAAAGGTTGGTCAAATTTTGGGGTATAACAGACACACTTAGGGCTTTCTTCGATCTTTACCCTTTCCTTTGGATAAATCAAAACTCGATGGTGAACTTCATGATTTGTGATTCAAGTTAATTAATAACTTGATGTCTAATTCTCATTGCAACAACTATGAACATGGATATGAATTCAAATATGCATAATATATGTATGATATGAATTAATGTTGACAAGACAAGTTAAAGAGATATACTAGCGATGTAATAAATATCACAATGTGACCGGTTACTTAGCCAATCTCCTGGAAATATCATTGGAGATAAAACAAGAGAGCTAATAATGGAACAAAGTCTTGCTATAAGGCTTAAGTTTCTCTGGGAAGAAGAAGATACTTTACTTGGGGAAAGAACCTAAACAATCTTCTAAACCTATTATCTTGTTCAATTGGGGATAGAGTAATTCTGCACTCTGACGGGGGATGAGATTCTCATTTAGTTTGGGTAAACCTTTCAAGGCAAGTCACAATCACATATGATCCTGTATTTCGAGGTTTAGTCATTCTTGGAGCAACTGTTGATATTCCTTCTTATGTTCACAAATCAAAGGAATGTCAACACAAGCATTTTAAAAGCAAAACGGAAAACTTTTAACTTTTTGTTTCAAGAATTTTTATCAAAGTAAAAGTGTCATTTTACAAGATGTAAATAAAATAATAGTTGCAAACAGATGGGCAAAAGCTCAAATTTTATTGATAGAATGGTAACCTGTAAATAGCATGATTCCATGTATCATTACAAAGTGGGAAAATGGTAATTAAAGGGAAAGGGCTACATTAAAATATAATGACCGAATTCTCCCTAAAAACTTTGAATTTCCAATGTTCTTTTGAGCTTCTGGCGAAGGTGATCTTGATCTGAGAGCTTTTTGTTAGACGTTGATGCCTTAGATAAACCAATCTGGTTTGATGCAGTTACTTGCCATATATCCCTAACTTTTGCCTAGATTTCCCTTTGGGATTTTCAATCTATCAGGATGATACTTTTTATGTCTCTAATTTTTCCTGGAACTCCCATTCGGGTTTTTAATCCATCAAGACGCTCTTTTCTTGCTTTTCGTTAGGCGAAGTATTTCTTAACTGCGTAAACATTTTTAGGACGAGTGAACTCTTCCCCATCCATAGTTGTAAGCAATAAGGCATTGTCGCATCACTACGAAAGAGGGACCGACAATGACAGAAGAGTCGGCACCGTTCGTTATTTATCCCAAAGAGAGGGAAAGGAAACAATCAGAGAAAACCTATGAAAAGGGAATAAGACAGGTCATCGCAACCAAATCTCGGGTTCGGGAGTCGGTTACGCAAGGGGAAGGTATGAGCACCCCTCACGTCCGTTGTACTCAACGGGATCCATGCTTGTTGTCTACATTATGGGTGTAAACTATTTATGCTAAAGGCCACGGGGACAAAGAAAAGAAAAAGAGACTCAATAGAGCATCGTCGTCGTATGCCTACGTATTCCCTCGTGCAATGGGAAAGTCAGAGTCAACGTAGTTCGGAAAACTACGGGTGAAGGTGGGGAAGGTTGCTCGCCAAGACTTCGCCGTCTTATGCCTACATATCCTCGTCTGGTACGAGAAATCAGAGCAAACGTAGTTCGGGCTAACACGACCACAAATTGGTTAAAGTGTTTTAAACCGAGTAGGGTTAAACCTTAGTTCTAGCAGTTAGATGTATGCAGCTCGACCATTGGAGACTTAGGCGTTACCTGTTTGCGATAGAACCAAGAGTTAACGACACTCTCTTTGTGAACATGATTTTCCATTAATCCCAAAGGATAAAAAGATTTGATGTTTTTTGTTTTGTGTTTTTTTAAGACAAGAATTGGATTGAGTGATGGTTTGAAACTCGTGTCGCACTAAAGACTATGACTCGAGAGCGAATGCGTCGCATATCGCCCAAAGGGCATACGCTAAACACTCTAGACAATTGAGAGGAGCCTCCCAACCATCATTTCTCGAGTACTTAAGGCTCGTAGAGTACGACACAAATTATTCTTTATTAAATGTTTTTGAAGTGTTAGGAGATGAGAAAAGAAAGACACAAACTAAGGGGGAAACTGGACCCTAATGTTGTCATATACAATGCTCCTAAAGTTAGGATGAAAGGGAAGAATTACCCTAATATTGTCATGCATAGGATTGAGCACCTAATGTCTCTCCTACTCCCATCCTGAACGGAGGGACTAGGAATCCTAGGGGGATCATGGCACAAGGCCAAGTAAACACTAAATAATTCACTCACAAATAAAATAAGAAAGAAAGGAAGTTGACTTGGACAAGTCAACATGCAATGCAAACAAAAGATGCAAAGAGAAGATGAAACAATTAAGTAATAGAGGGAGGGAAACATGCAATGAACAAGTGACAAACCACAAAGTACATTAATTTGTAAATTCAAAATAAAATGATAAAATAAAATGAAAATTAAAATAAAAATGATGAAAAATTAATTAACACATTAAAATATGGGAAAATAATTTTTTGGATTTTTATGATGTTTAAAACTATTTTTAAAATAAATAAACAAAACAAGAAAACAATTAAAATAAAGTAAAAAAAATAAAAATAAACAAATGACTAAAACAAAGAAAATGCATACACCAAGAGTTGAACCCTTAACCTTGGTGTTATAGGCACAAAGCTAAGCCAACCCAACTAACCCATGCGCGTGCAAATTAATGGAAAAAGAAAAAAAAATGAAAAGATGAAAAATCACAAAAATAAAGCAAAAACACCCCCGCTAGGGGTTGAACACAGGTTCAAGGCATGGCAAGGCAATGTTACAACCACTGGGGGTGGAGATACATCCGTTGTATCAAGCCACCCTATTAAAACATAAACCAAAATGCACGCATGGCTGGGCAATATCTTGGGCAAAACAAATGAAATGTGTCAAAACGATTTCAACACAACTCTCTCAAATCTCAACCAAATTCCATGAAATTTTAGTCTAACTTGCTTGATTTTTCATGAGGATCGTGATGGTGCAATCCATTTTTACAAATGATGCCTACAACTTAAAACACGATGGAACATGCTAAGATAAACTTTGAAATGCATTTTGCAAATCAATGGCCAAAACGAATGAGCTTGAGATCCAACAAAAGTCTGTACAAGCTTGAAATATAGTACTTTTCGCTTCCGCGAAAATAAGGTGCCGGCAAAACAGAAGAGTCGCCACATTTCGTTATTTATCCCTCGGAGCGGGAAAGGAAACGATCGGAAAAACCTGACGAAAGGGTATAAGACAAGGTCGTCGCAACCGTTGTCTGGGTTCGGGAGTCGGTTACGCAAGGGGAAGGTATTAGCACCCCTCACGTCCGTCATACTCGACGGGATCCACGCTTGTTGTGTTTACTGGACGGGTTGGTTTTATCTATCTACCTATCAAGGCTGGCTTAAAAAGAAAAGAAAATGACTCGGCAAAGCGTCGCGCTTTATGCCTACGTATTCTCATCAGAAAATGAGAAATCAGAGTCAACGTAGTTCGACCTACTACGGGTTACGGGGAAGGTGGCTCGCCAATACATCAGTATTGTGCCTACGTACTCTCAACCGGTATGAGAGATCAGAGCTTACGTAGTTCGGGATAATACGGATTACGGGAATTCAGACTCATCTGTTTTATCGATTAGGGTTAAACAGCAGTTCCAGCAGTTAAGGACAAAGCCTGTTTGCGGTGGCGCTGAAGTTTAACGACACTCTTTTCTTCAGAAAAGCTTCCTTTGACTTATGGGCCCACGGGGCAAAAAGGTTTGAAGTTTGTTTTATGTCTTTTACGGAAGAACTGTTTTTTATTGTGTTTGCAATTTCAATCGCACTAAAGACTATGACCTGAGAGTGAATGCGTTGCATGTCACCCAAAGGGTGCCATACTAGACATCCAGACTGTTGAAAAGAAGCTCTCCAACAATCCTTTCTCAGATATCTTAAGGCTCGTAACGTACGAAAAAAATCATTCATGATTACTGTATCTTAAGTTGTTTTGAGATGAGAAGAGAACAGGCTCAACTACGGGGAGACTATCAAGTCCTACTGTTGTCATGCCAAGGATTCATCCTATGGTTGAAGTTTGAAACAGGGAACTCCTAGAAGTTATCATGCATAGGTTCCAACCTAAAGTTCTATCATCACTTCCTTATCAAAGGAAATGAGAGTCCTAAGGGATCATGTCAATGATAAACACAGAAATAGATAAAGCATCAGCTTAAACAGTAAACAGATATACAGTAAACGACTGTAAAATGCATGCAATGCAAGTGAGGGAGGAAATGTGTGTGGGGCAGCAGCCTCCACAAGCTCATCTCAACCTCAAGCCAGATATGAATAACAGTAGTCATACAGAAGAAATAACATGCTATCAAGCAAAATACAGTAAACTGCAATCATACAGAAGAATTAAAATGCTGTCAAGCAAAATACAAACCACATGGGCAAGGGAGCTGGGCTCTACCGAATACTCGCAAGCAAAGCCATACGGTAACAATACAAGCAGAGGGAGCAACTCAACCTCTAGTGCAATTATGCTCCTAGATTAAAGTTAGTCTAGATATGAACTTATTCTAATGCATCAAGCAAGTCAAACAAGGCACATCAGTACAGAAAAGAAAACAGACAAGAAAGCAGATCAATCCCTCTCTTCCAAGTTCCAAGCTTCAGCTCCTTTAACAGCAACCCAGTCTTCAGACTTCAAACACCCTTCAAGGCTTTCATCCTCCAGAACAAGCATCAACTTGCTCCTCCAAGGTTTTAATCCATCCAACATAAGTTTCAACTTATTCTCTCTTCTCCAAGCTTCAGCTCTTCAGTCAATTCCACCTTCAGGCTTCACTCTTAACTACAAGTATCAACTTGAATCCTTCAGGCTCTCCAATCATCAATGTACAAGTATCAACTTGTCCTTTATTCCTCAAGCCTCAGCTCTACACTCAATCTCAATTGAATCCTCCTTATAAGTATCCACTTGGTCTTCAAGCTTCAGCTCTCTTTGCTTTACCAGTATCAACTTGGTCTTCTTCTCCTACAAGCCTCAGCTTCTCAGAGTAGTCTTCAATCACATGGGAGTGTCAACTTCATCCTTCAATTCTTTATTTTCAAGCCTTAGCTCTTTATTCAATCTCAATTGGGTCTTCAAGTATCAACTTGTTCTTCTTGCTCTTCAAGCTTCAGCTGCAATGGCAATGCTCAAGGAATCATCCTCTTCCACACTCTTCAATGAATTCCTCATCTTCAAACTCAAGTCCAACATCTTTCAAGATACTCAGCCCAAAACACAATTGATTTAACAGGATGAGGGGAAATGATAAACAACTTATTGACAACCAAAGGAAGCCTGTAAGGGTTCATCATTATGAGAGACTGGTTCCCTCAAAGTTCTACTTCCCAGATAAAGCCACTCATCCCTCCAAAGGAGGGATGTGAATATCTGAGAAGGACTTTTAGTCATTGGGAGGAATGGAAGCACAAGATGCTTTCCATATTTGTGAAAGAAATCATTCTAGTTCTAAGGCTTTCCCTATGTCTCCTATCTCCTAAGTCTTCATCAGACACCTTCAGGCACAAGCAAATCCAAGCTCCAAGTAACTTCAAGCAACTTCAAGTACCCTCACTTTGTCTTCAACTTGTCTTCAATCTCAACCAAAGGCAATCAACACAAAAAGCCCTAATCTAAGGGGACTAAGGAAGTTAAACTAGTTGAAATAGTGCTTTAGGATCACCTAAAACCTAGTACT
The DNA here is from genome assembly GCA_963859935.3 of Lathyrus sativus. NCBI lineage: Eukaryota > Viridiplantae > Streptophyta > Magnoliopsida > Fabales > Fabaceae > Lathyrus > Lathyrus sativus. Next base: position 208,798,660 of record OZ012735.1, read on the forward strand.
AAAGTTAGTCCTAACTAAAATACTAAAACCAATTGTAAAATCCTACAAAAATATCTATGGGAACCTATGTCAATCATAACTCTACCACATTAATTTCAGAGATCAAATCATCAAATTAGACCTAGAACTAAATTCTACATTATGAGGTATCAAACCTAAACCCTAAAAGGAAGCATCTAAATATCAATCTAGAAAGCACACCTATTTTCATCACAAAAATGTGAGAAAAATTCTATGGGAGCATACATGTCTAACCTAATCACACACAAAAAATTAGGATCAAAATCATCACCATATGATCACACAAAATTCCACAAAATTATGTATCAAACATAACCATTTTAATATCAATTAAAATGTAAAATTCCCATTAAATCAGAAAATACATGAAATGAAAATATTTTTTCTCTAAAAAATACTAGACTCAATCATGGGTAAAATGCAAAAAGAATGGGATTAATTGGATTAATTTTCAATTTTATATGATTTTAACAAGAACCATGAACAAAATGAAAAAATAATGAAAATCAAATTAAAATAACCACACGCGCGGTGCAAATAGCAATGATAATCAGTTCATTATGACAATTGGGCTCGCTGGGGGGTGTGGATAGTGGTTATCTCATTAAGCCCAAAACCAACTGGTAAGTGAAACGCATCGTTTCACTTACTCAGACCCTCTCACAACTCCAAATTAAAACATGGCCGTTGGATTGCTTCCTCAGTCAAAGGTCTTCATCTTGATCCAATGGTATCCTCATCATCTTCTTCGTTTGAACCCAAAAATGGATGGAGAACTCCATTAAGACAGAGCTCAAACCTCAACCTTCTCCTCACTCGGGCTCCCTCAAATCTCCATCAAAATCCATGATCTAAAGCACTAACTCACTCTAAATCTGTCCCTGAGTCTAACCCTAGCCTCAGAATTCATTGAATCAACCTCTAACTTAAAACACGATCAAGAATCAAAATTATGCTCAGACCTTCATTGTCACCATTCTCCAAATTGAAAGGTTCAAAATGTTTACCATGTTACACTGATCAATTCTTGCTATAATACTCATATTATCTCTCAATATCCAGCATGTTCTTGATCCAAACAGAAATTGTGTTACCTCATTGATCATCATGAAATCTTCTCTAAGTTTCCAGAAACGATCTCCTAACCACATACTATCAATCTAACCTAACAAATTACCCTAATTCTTCTTAAATTAAGGTGAGGAAAGAAAGTTACCAACCTGTGAATTCTTGAGTAACAGATGCACCAAATCTTCACTTCAAGCTCTCAAACCTTCCAAAATCATTCAGTGTATCAAGTTCTTGCTTCTGTATGCAATAATCTTGATGAAAAATGCCTGGAACTCCAAATTCGATGATGACTTGCAGGTGCTGAAAATCAATTGCTCATACACGATTCAGCCATGGATTTGCTTGGGATTTGCTATGGAAACACTCACACACATCCAAGAAAGTTGTTAGGATCAAAAGAAATGATCAAAGTGGTGTAGAATGCAGAAATCGATTTCAACTTGTAATGAACAAAGTGAAATTGCAATCTCTCTTCTCTCAATCAATTCTCACCAACCTTTCACTCAAACCCCTTCTAACCAATATATAGAACATGTTGGACCTCTCTAGATCCTTCTGGAATCATCCAAGGAGAAGTTGAGTTTCTCATGTCATCCAAAATCTCATATCATGCCATACTCACCCCAATTCTGTTTCCCTTGTTGCAGCAGCTTGGTGTGATCCCAAAATCTCCCCAAGTGAGATATTAGAGGTGTTACAAGGCCTTGGCAGCTTGTGTATTGATCTCTCATGTGTTTTGCAAATGTTACTTAATATGCAAGTAATCACTTTTCAAAGCAAGTCCACAAATTGAATCTTAACTCAAAAATGTGGCTAAACCAATGTTCTTAAAATGTTTTCTAGAGTCAAAATGATATATTACATGCCATGGTTTGGATGTGTAGGTTGAAAATATCAATTTCCAACTTTGATTCATTTAACTTATGCCCTTATTTTAGGTCATTTTTGAAACTTTGAGCTACAAACATTTCCAACATCTCAAGACCTCTTAACTAGCCTTAAAACATCATTTTGAACAAGTTTTATGTTGAACATTTTTCCATTTGAAGCTTGGAAATAGGAGTTATGGCCTTATACTTGAAATGACCTGTAATCTCCAAATGACCAAAATGCCCTTGACTTGTCAAAGCCATAACTTGAGTTCTACAAATCCTATCAAGGACTTCTAGTACTCTCTAGAAATCTAAGAGAATAAGGAACAACATTCATGTTTACCAAAAGTTCATAGGAATCATCCTTCTTGGGAAAAAGTTTGATGCAAGTTCGGTGACTTTCAAGGCCCCAGATTCACATACCTCAGATGACCTGTAACTTGTCAAAGTCATAACTTGAGTTCTATAAATCCTATCAAGGACTTATAGTACTCAAATTAAATCTAAGAACAAGATCTACAACATTCATGTTGGGGGTAAGATGAGATGACAATCACATCTTGGGTTAAACTGCCTTGAAGATAGGGGTCAAACTAGGGGATTTTACACTGTCAAGCCTTAGAAACCCTAGCTTGAAACTTCTCAATCTCTTCAATCATTATGAGTTAACCTTGGAATCATCCTTATATCATCTCAATGTATTAATCCATGATCACATGGCTCTTGGATTAGGTCTCAACCTTCTCCAAATCATTAGTTGACCTAGGGTTGACCCAGTCAAACCCTAACTGCACCATTCATGGCTGAGCCTTCTTAACCTTATACAATGACCTGTCTAGGCCTCAAAGTGATCTTCAACACTTATCATGAGCTTTCTCAAGACCTCAAGTCTAACCTCATGGCTTCAGAATCATCTGGGGAGCTCCCACAATTCTCAAGTTAGGGGGCACACAACCTTGGTTTCAACCATTCTCTCTGAGGATCTTCTAACTTCTCTGACAAAGATATCAACCCTTGAACACTTGAATAACCTTCTTAGCTAGCTTCATAGTCTTGTATAGCTCTTGATTGGTAATCATACCTCTTGATCTCCTGCACACATGTCAATGAAATGCAAATGATAATGCTAATGTGAATGAAATGAAACACAAGCTAGGTAAAGAAGAGTTGGGCAAATTTTGGGGTGCAACAGTACTCATGGATTTTTTCAAAGAAGGATATTGGTTCCTCAAAGAATCCATATGTGACCATCAGGTGGCAAGTTATTGAAATGGTATTTGTCTAAACAAACTGGTCTAACCAATGTTTAAAACAAAGATTTATGACATTAACAAACCAAACTGCACTTCTCAATGGGTCTTACACACATCTAGCATACAAGCCAAAAATGAAATTGAATTGCCAACAGAAGTTAATGTAACAGCACCTTGGCAACCAAGGCTTCCTACAACAGCATAGCTGAATTCAAAATTAAGCCCTTACAAAGGTGAAACCTTGACAGTAAACTCAAGCCCAGACTTAATCATCATCAGTCAAAACAAAGTAATTTGTTACCAACAGTAAAAAAAGAAATGCTTGACCTGGTTATAAGTGATTGGTTATAGCAACAGTTGTTCATGAATTGACAACAGCTTTAACAACTCCACTATGATTTCTAGTATGATGCTGGTAGCTATTAACAATACTTCCTATCCTTACTCTCAGACCAACATGAGGTCTTTCTCAAGACAAAAGGTTTCTTAATAGAATGTTGACACAGGGCTTCCAATCAAATGGACAATGACATTAATATGGCAGATCTTCAAAACATACATAATAAGGGCATTACTGTATGCTCAAGAGAAAGTTGACAGTTAACAAACGCTGGACCTATTTACAACTAAAGATATCAACACAAAAACTAAAAAAATCCTAACATTGTGTTCTATACCAAAGCAAAAAGCCAAAACATGGAATGATGGGATCTAAGCTGGTCTATCTATCCACAAAACTGGACAGCAAGCCAAGTGTTAAAACAAAATGGCAATAAAGTCCTATCATGAATTCAGACTATCCTATGGTAACAGATCACTCTTGTAAACAGAACTTCTCAAAATAGAACTAAGAAAACCTATGCCAACATCAAGAGCTCCAATGTCCATGCTAAGGCCTAAATAAACACAAAGTCAATACAAACTAGTCTTGAGTTAACAAACTTCAAAGCAAGGTATGACAGTTGTAAACTCAACAAAAGGGATGAACATTTAAAACATTAAGATCCTGAGATATTCACAAATGATCCCTGACAGGATTCAACATGATTTCAAAGAAAATAAGCCATACATGGTCAGGGCATACACCAACAACAATATGTCAACTCAAATTGTAACAGGCCATGCATCCAAGACACTCAAGAATAGTGATTTACTAACCTGCTGTCACCAACAACTACGAAACTCTAAGGCATCAATGGACTGCTAGCTCCAGGTGTTCCAACCAAACATCCACTGATGGATTCCCATCATAGCTCCAACAGTAAATGGAACAAGGTGAAAACCTAACAATGCTTTTAACAGCAAACCTTAACCAAAAAATTCAAATGACAGTTCATAATGCATATTATAAGATAAACAGGTCCAGTCCTAACACAAACTCTAGAACAACCCTAATGCATCTAATAGAACTACTAAGTGTAGAAAAAAAGATGACAAAAGTCAATCTACACATCTCATGACAGTTGTGATTTCAAAGTAACTACTAAACATAACAATGTTCAAGAGCAAACAACTAATATAGACCCATTTATGTTGATAAATGACAGATTTTAAGATTCACAACAGTTTTGGTGTTAATGTACATAAACTCAGCATCATAATGTCACAGCCTAAACCTACCATGTACTTCAAAAGCATACTTCCACCAAAGTAACAATGTACCTCTTATCATAATGACAGTCTAGCAGCAAACACACATGGCTTTGACAAAACCAAACCTCACATAACTTTGGACAACATAATTAACAAACTCTAGTATGACAATGTCAAAATACAATCCACACATACATGATATATAATGATGAGCAAGTTCAAAACTACATACCTTTTGTAGTCTTCCCACACTTAATGCTAAATAAAAGCAAGAACTCCTTCCTTATATGCAAGCTTTGAGATTGTTGCTTCTTCTTGAAGAAATAGAGGCAATCTTGTGGACAGATCTCACAAACAAACTTCCGTCTATGGTTTGAGATTTTGGACAGTTAAAATATCATAAAGGGAAGGTGTTCAAAGTGTCACAATGATGAAAAATGGTTTGTGTAGTGATTTGGCTTGAAATGTGCATAAAAGTCAAACTATAGTGTGTGGACAGTTGACTTTTTGATCCATGTTTTTTTTTATGAAACTAACTATTGGAATAGCTTCAAATGATGATTTCAAGGGTGTGTGTATGGTCTTTATGGTGGTTTCATGGCTAGAAATGATGCTGGTATGAAAAGTGCAAAGATGCAATTTTTGGTATTTTTGTGAATTTCTTCACTTTCAAGCAAAGGGAGAAAGAAAGAGAGCTGTGTGTTCCTTGTGTTTGGGATAACTCTGGTGTGTAGTTTACAATGGGATGAAGCCTCTATTTATAGGCCAAGAGAGGTATTGGGGGCAGATTTGGTATTTTGGTCATTGAGGGAAATTTTGAAAGGAAAATTTGTCCAAGATTTGGCACAGTTGTGTATTCAAGTCCTTGGCTCAATGCAAGGCATAAATCAAGTGATATGAAGGTCCTGGAGGTGACTGAAGGGATGTTAGAGGGTAGGGAGCTGCAGCTTCCAGATTTCTCATCATAAAGTTTCTCTTTCTTGTTTGTTTTGAATAAAATAATGCCACTTGCAATCTCTACCAAATCCTTCTTCCTTCTGTATTTCTAACCATCAAACCCTCTAATTATCATATCAAAACATGATCAAATGGTTGAGAATGGTCCAAGTGGCTGAAAAGTGAATTTGTGGAAAAGTTGAAATGGTGCATTCAAGTGTTGAAACCCCAACTTGATGGATTCATAACTCTCAACTCATAAGGGCTATGGAGGAGTTCTAGTACTTTTTGGAAATCCCTCATAGAGGTCTACAACTTTCATGTTTTCATGATCTTCAGATTCCAAGTGGAACTAGGTCAAAAAACCCTTCAAAGTTGGCTGAAAACATGATTTGCAAGGCCAGAAAACTTAGAAATTTTCTAAGTGTTTTCCCCTCTTGTAATGATTTTGATCATAACTCCCAATCTACTCATTTTTTGCACATGGACCCCTGTGAGAATTTTGTAGGAATTGTTAAGACCTTTCCAACAAGCTTTGAACTAACTCAATTGGATGTGTGGTTAAGAAGTTATGATCTTGTCCCTTTCAAAACCCTAATTCCCGACTTTTCTGATTACTCCCCAATCCTTGATCTAATGGTCATGAAACTTCATGTATAAGTTCAATATGCCATTAGGAACATTTTTTATTCACACTTTGAGGTCAAATACCTTATGGTCAAGGAGTTGACTTTTTGGTCAACGAAACGATCGATCGATGACTACCGAGTCGATTGTTGACGTTCTGGGTCTTCTGAGGCCTTGAAACTTCTTGAGTGGACTTCGCTAATCCATATGAGCTTCATGGACAATAATTCCATCATTGTAACACCTTTTAAATCAAAAGTCAAACTACAATTGACTTTTCCTAATTAGAAACCCTAATCGGGAATCCTGAACTACACTGTCTTTAATCTTTGGGTGACAACCTCAAATTGGATTCATACTTGGCCCAACGGAGTATCTTTGATGATGTGGAGATTTGTTTCTTATAGAATCAATCCAACATATTGACTGATTAAACCGTCGAAACCTCAAATTTTACTGTACGGGACCCTAATTCACCCTTTTTGCCTAGGCAATGTGCAGATGAATTGAGTGACCATTCCCACTCCACAATGACCTCTGAGGTACTCAACAAGCCTCTACCAATGATAAATCTTCATGGACCCCTTGACAACCCTCTGATGGTTCCTTAATACTGTTGTGGCACACCTCTCCTTTCTAGGAGCTCAGATATCTTCATGATGATGACACACACATAACAACCTCTACCAATGCCTTTGCTTGAGCTTGTCGTCAATAAGGCTCTCTTCTTGGATAGGACACATACAAATACTTGATCCCCTGTAAGAACTATGCTAGGCAAATTCAAGATGCTAAAATGCAATGAAACATAAGCCAAAGATTAAGAAAAGAGGTTGGTCAAATTTTGGGGTACAATAGGCACCGCTTGAGAAAGCTTTCTTAACAACATATAGGCTATCATAATTAGGAGTTCACTTGCCCCTAGAATCATTAATAAATGGTTTAATTTTATTAAGCACAAGGTCACCCTCTCTGAATACACGATGTTGAACCTTCTTATCAAAAGCTTTCTTCATTCTTTATTGATATAGCTGATTATGACATAAATCTGCCATTCTTTTTTTTTCAATTAGTTTAGCTCATCGTATCTACTTTGGCACCATTCAACCTTTGTCAATTTAGCTTCCATGAAGACTCTAATTGATGGGATTTCAACCTCTATGGGGAGCACTGCTTCCATGTAATATACCAAAGAGAAAGGGGTTGCCCTTGTTGAAGTATGAATGGATGTACGATATCCATGAAGAGCAAATAGTAGCATCTCATGCCAATATTTGTAGGTTACTACCATATTCTGTACATTTTTTGATATTTTTGTTAGCTGCTTTAAAAGCTCCATTCATCTTAGGCCGATAGGGAGAAGAGTTATGGTGTTCAATCTTGAACTAACACATAATTCCTTAAAGTTTGATCTATTATTAGTAATGATCTTACTTGGAACACCATAACGAAAGATTAGATTGTTCTTGATGAAACAGACCACCACTTTCCTGGTTACATTGGCATAAGATGCTACTTCAACCCATTTGGTGAAGTAATCAATGACCACAAGAATGAAACGATGTCCATCCAAAGCTTTGGGTTCAATCATGTCAATCATGTAAATTACCCACATAGAGAAATACCATGGAGAGGAGAGAATATTAAGAAGAGTCGGTGGTACATGAATTTCGCCAGCATAAATCTGGCATTTGTGACACATCTTTATGTATTAGCAGCAATCAGATTCCATAGACAACCAATAATATCTTGCTCTTAATATTTTCTTTGCAGTTGCTTGCCCATTGACATGAGTACCAAAAGAGCCTTCATGAATTTCTTCCATCAACATGTTTTCTTTGTGTCTATCCACGCATCTAAGCAAGACCATGTCGAAGTTCCTTTTGTATAGCACATCATCATTCAGGAAGAAGTTGTCTTCCGATCTTCTTGAGAGTCTTCCTATCTTTCTTTGACGCTCCAAACGAGTATTCTTGTTTTTGAAAGAAGCACTGGATATCATGGTACCATGGTTTATCATCAATAATATCTTCCATGGTAAACACGTAAGTGGGCCTATCAAGGCGCATAACATCGAATTTAAGGACATCATTCCATCGATTCACAATTATCATGGAGGATAATGTAGCTAGTGCATCAACCGTGTTATTTTCTTCACGAGTAATGTGATGAAACTCGACTTTATTGAAGAAAGGTAACAACCTTCTTGTATAGTCTTTGTAAGGAATCAATTCGAGTTGACGTGTTTCCCATTCACCTTTGATCTAATTTATGACCAAAGTTGAGTCTCCATATACGTCCAGAATTTTGATCCTTAAATCAATGGCTTCTTCAAGTCCCATGATACAGGCTTCATATTCAACTTCATAATTCATGCATTTGAATGTCAACCTTACGGTAAAAGGAATATGGATATCGTGAGGTGTAACAATGATTGCCCCAATTTCGTTTCCATAAGCGTTGATAACTCCATAAAATATTAAACCCCAATGAGATCTTGGATCTGGCCCTTCTTTTGGCAAGGGTCCGTCACAACCTTTCATCTTCAGATACATTACATCTTCGTCTGGGAAGTAAAATTTAATAGATTCGTAGTCATCAATTGGATGGTGAGCCAAATGATCAGCTAGAATGCTTCCCTTGACAGCTTCTTGAGCATGGTATTCAATATCATACTCCGACAACAACATCTGCCAGCGAGCAATCCTTTCAGTTAAATTGGGTTTCTCAAAAGTATACTTGATCGGCCCGTTTTGGAGATCAACCAAGTAGTATGACAAATCATGTATTGACGGAGACGCTTAGCAGCCCAAGCCAAGGCACAACAGGTTTTTTCAAGCACAGTGTAACGAGATTTACAGTATGTGAATTTCTTACATAAGTAATAAATGGCGCGCTCTTTCCTTTTAGTTTCATCTTGTTGGCCAAGCATACAACTCATGTAATCTTTCAATACTGTTAAGTACATGATCAAACGTCTTCCTTACACTGGAGGGATCAGGATATGAGGCTTAAGCAAATATTCTTTGATGCTATCAAAGACCTTCTGGAAATCTTTTGTCCATATACAACTCTGATTTTTTCAAAGAAGTTTGAATATTGGCCCACAAGTAGCAGTCATATGAGAGATAAATCTGGAGATGTAGTTTAAACGACATAGAAATCCTCTTACTTGCTTCTCAGTTTTGGGTGCTGACATTTCCTGAATGGCTTTAACTTTATCAGGATCAACTTCAATCCCCTTTTGGCTGACAATGAAGCCCAAGAGCTTCCCTGAACAAACACTAAAGGAACATTTGTTAGGATTCAAGTGAAGTTTGTATTTTCTCAAACACTGTAATAACTTCAACAAATATTCCACATGTTCTTCTTCAGTTCTAGACTTAGCAATCATGTCATTGACATATACTTCTATTTCTTTATGCGTCATGTCATGGAAAAGAGTTTTCATGGCTCTTTGGTAGGTTCCACCTGCATTCTTCTGAATAAAAGGCATCACTTTGTAGAAAAATGTTCCTCATGGTGTAATAAATGAGACTTTTGCCATGTCTCCAGATGCCATTCTGATTTGATTATATATAGAGAAATCTTCCATGAAAGAGAATACTTTGAATTTGGTGGTGTTGTTGACCAACATGTCAAATTATGGTAATGGAAAGTCATCTTTCAGACTAGCTTTGTTTAAGTATGGGTAGTCCACACATTCTGAATTTTCTGTCCTTTTCGGAAAATGCACTATGTTGGCCAACCACTGATGGTATTCTGACGTGGCAAGGAACCCTGCATCAATCTGCTTCTTCACTTCTTCTTTAATTTTGATTGCCATATCTGGCTGAGTTCTTCTCAATTTCTGCTTGATTGACGTACATTTCAGTTTCAACGGCAAGTGGTGTTCCACAATATCGATGTCCAACCCTGGCATATCTTGGTAGGACCAAGCAAACACATCTAGGAATTCTTTGAGAATTTCTACCATTTTTATTTTAACAGCTAGACTAAGTAGTACTCCAATCTTGACCTCTTTTCTGTCTTTATTGAAACCGTGGTTGATCACCTGTATCGGCTTTTTGTACAGTTGAATGAAGGATTCTTCTTGCATAAGCAGTCGGGAAATTTCACCCGGAATTTCTTCTTCCTCTTCATCTTCAGCTTCGAATACTGGGAACTCAAAGTTGAGAGGGGGCATATGGTCATGTTTTTCAATGGGGTTTTTGATGTTTAATCTGCACAAATGATTGATTACTGGATTTTAGAAAAACTGATAAATGAAGAGTGTGTAGACATTGAAAATGTTTTTTTATATATTTTTTGTTTTTTTAGGTTACCATTTTCTGAAAAAGCAAAAAGTAAAAACAATATCATGGAATCGAAAACAACATCTTTATTATTGATCGATTATTTCTTGAAACAAAAGCCCGATAAACAAATCTTTTTCCTTTGGCAGAGCAAAGAGGAAATATTTAAAAAGGGGGGCCTTAAAAAACATCTATCGCCTTGGGCAGAGCGAGAGGATAAAACAAAGATAAAGCATTATTAAATATGTGGAAAATAGTTGGAACATCAACTACTATCCAATTTTGAGGAACCCTTCCATGTGTCACAAATCCTTGTAAATCCCTCTCAGAATTGTCTTCAATAATGGCACTAACGTTTAGCGGACTCGGGTCAGTAGAACTTTTAATCTTTGCGGATGCATTAGAAAAGAGGTCTTCAGCCATCCTTTCACCAGATCGCGGGTTGTGGAATAACATGTAGGCATCCTCTGGAGACATGTATCCGGGATCTTCCAAGTAAGGTTCCCATTCTTCTATCTCTGGCATATGGAATGTAGCTTTGTACTCATAGGGTTTTTTCACCTCCTTAAGCTTTTCTTTGACCGGTGTATCAACTAGAACTATAGCAGCTCGTATAAACTTGTGATGCATGCCCCAAGGATGATCGGGTAGACTTTGGAGAACTATAGAAGGTGCCATGTAAATGGATGGATCCTTTTTAGAATCATCTTCAGTTATGAAATTCACTTCTCGTATAGTAGAATAAATAAAATTTTGTTCAACAATTTTTCCATATTTATCGAAAAGGTGGTCTTCAACTGCCTTCTCGACGGGTTGAGGAGTATAGAATGGTACGTAGGCACCTTCTGGGTGACTATTATACTCAAACATTCTCAAGTAAGGCTCCCATCCTTCTGAAGGAATAGTTGAATCTTCCTCAGGGTAGCCAAAATTATCTTCCATAACAGTATCCTCTTCTGGTGAAGCAAGATAGTTCTCAGTGTTATTTTCAACAATCATTTCATCATATGCCTCGGGTACATCCTTGAATTTCTCCAGAGGAGAGTATGTTGGAGTATATGTCTCCTCTTGCGATACATAACCCAAATTGTTAAGGTAAGAATTTCATTCTTCTTCAGGATTTGATGGGTCGTCTTCAGAGTCATTTTCATCAATGTCGTCAACCTCTTGAGGAATAGGGTGGATAAAACCCCCACCGCGGAAAATATTTTGACTGGGCGGGATGACTTCATTATTTCTTTCAACTTTCATGAATACTGAAGAAAAACCGAGACCTCCTCTGGTTTTGTTATCGGTAGGAATTATAACTTGTCCCCACTCTTTAGTGGTACCAATTTCCACTACTCGAACTACGTCTTTGTAAGAGGAAATGATTGCCCCTTTTCTCTTACTATCTTCATTACTTATGGAAAGCACCTGGAGCTGAGTTCCAATGACTTCTTCAGGTTCCAAGTAGGAAAATGATGATATATTGCTTACAATCAAAGCTCTTGCACTATATACGGTAACTAACTTGTCATTCTTTATAAACCTCAGCTTTTGATGTAACATTGAAGTGACTGCTCCTGCTTCTTGGATCCAAGGAAGATCCGATAAGAAATTGTATGCCGCTTGGATATCCATCACTTGGAAGGTGATTTTAAATGTATGGGGCCAATAGTTATGGGAAGATCAACTTCACCAACAACTATCTTCTTGGATCCGTCAAAGGCTTTGACAATAATTCCACTGCCCCTCATAGGAGCATCTTGAAAGGATAACCTTGTAAGAGTTGATTTCGACATGACATTCAGTGACAAACCTGTGTCCACCAATACACTTGACAATGCGCCATTCATGCAATTGATCAAAATATTTAGTGTCATATTATGATTTTTCCCTTCTTCTAGGAGATCTTTATCACAGATACTCAGGTTATTGCAAATGGTAATGTTAGCAACAATATTTCCGAATTGACCCACTGCTACATTTTGGTTTACAAAAGCTTGTTCTAAGACTTTTTGTAAAGCTTCCCTATGAGACCCGAAACTCATTATAAGGGATAATATGGATATTTTGGAAGGCGTGTTTAACAACTAATTCACAATGTTATACTCACTTTTTCTGATCAATTTTAAAACTTCATCATTATCCTTCATTTGATTGGCGTCACTGGACTAGCCCAGTTGTTTAAAAGGATTTCCAACTGGATTTTCCTCTCTTATAATCATATCATCAACTTCTTTGTTGAACACTCAACCACTTCTGGTGACTCGGTTCATATCTGTGATGTTGACAATTGATGGTAGGGGCACCTCCCTCCCATTTTTAATCATGGTGGCACCGTACTCGTAAGGCATGGCTTTCTCAGATTTGTATGGTACCAGACCTGGAAAATAGATGACAATAGTAGTCATGGTATTCTTCTGACTATCATAGGTGATCTCTATTGGTTCGAGTTTGGGAACATTAGGAATCCTTCTGTTGTTAAAAGGAACTTTCATGTGTTCAGGTTCATTAAAATGAGGAATTATGGTATAAACATCCTCATCAGCTCCATAATTAATAGGTTTTCTTTCATGGTGGATTGTGATGGTTCTTCGGTCTAGCAGTCCTTGGATCTCATTTTAGACAAAAGGACAACCCTGTTGGCTTTTGTGGCATCTTCTGCAAGCTGCGTGATAATGGCGATTGGGACCAAAGTAATCAAGTTTGCATAAACATTTGTGAAATTTTACTAGTGACTCCTTGATATGTCTGATGTCATAAACCACATACTCCCCTAGATAACCTTGTACCATATTGATTGGTTGGTATGGCCTCATCCTGTATTCCTGGATCCAACCTTGGTTCATTTGTTCTTACAGGGATGCTTGTATAAAGTAGCATCCTTGATTGTTTACAAAACAAACTCTGCATGTTGCATAATCATGTGGATCTACAAGTCCCGACCTGCTATGTCATTCATGTATTTTTACCATGTTCTTCCTTAGTAAGCGGATATCATAGATCTTATAGTTGTCCGAGCATCCATAGACCATGTTGACAGAAGCTTCTCCATGTTGAGGTAGAGGGTTCATTTGAACATTTGGATTAGAGTCCCTGAAAGAAAAAATTTCATTCTTGATAAGTCTTTGAACACCATCCTTGAAACTAAAACAATTCTCGATATCATGATCGGAAGCTCCCTGATGATAGGGGCAAAATTGGTCAGCTTTGAACCAATAAGGAGGGTCTTTTGGGAGAACAGGAAGAGACTTTGTTTGAATATGGCCTTTCGCCAATAATGCTCGAAACAGCTCTGCATATATCCTTGGTATAGGATCAAACCCAAGAGACCTTTGAACATGATTTTTGTTGTTGTATTGCGGGAGAGCCTATTGTAGAGGTTGTTGTTGCCTTTGTTAATATTGTGGTTGTTGTTGCTGATTTTGAGAATTTTGCGGCTGGTAGGCCGGAGTTGGTGCTGAATTGATAACAGGAGATATAGTTGCTACCTGTCGTGGTTGATATCTTCGTCTTGACTGGATATGTAACATAATGCTGACATCTTATTCCTTTTTCTTTTGGAACCCACTTTCGTGTTTCTTAGACGATTCTGCCTCTTAGGTCAACCGTTCCTCTCGTACTACTTCCTCCAGTCGTACTCTCATGTTTACCATTTTAATAAAGTCATTAGGTGCACTAGCGATCATACGTTCGTAGTAGAAGGGATTCAGTTTTTTTAAGTAAATCTTTGTCATTTCCTTGTCTTCGATAAGAGAACAAATTTGGGCGGCGACTTCATGTCATCTTTAATCATACTCTTTGAAAGTTTCTTTTTCCCTATGAGACATGACCCTGAGTTGATCTCGGTCAGGAGCTATATTTAGGTTGTATTTGTATTGCTTTATGAAGGGTTCACCAAGATCAGCGAAAGTTTGGATCTTTGGACTATCTAATCCCATATACCACTTGCGTGTGGACCAGTCAAACTATCGTGAAAGTAATGAATCAGCAACTGCTGATTGTCCGTCTGCATAGACATCTTTCATGCATACATAACTAAATGACTTCGAGGGAAATAATTTCCTTTGTATTTTTCAAAGTCTGACACCTTGAATTTGATTGGTATTTTGACATTTGGAACCAAACATAGGTTAATTATGCTTTTTCCAAACAAGTCTTGTCCTTAGAGAGCCTTGATCTATTTCTACATGCTTAAGAATCGATCTTGGAATTCATCATATCTTTCATCTACTCCCATAGTCTCCCTTGGAGGAGCATGGTAGATTTGTTCTTTAATGTATGGAGTAGTATGTACCAAGGGAGGCGGTACTGACATGATTGTTGTGACTTTTGAAGCTTCAGGAACCGGAGGTTTGTAACCATCCAGTATAAAGTTGAAAGGCATTCCCCAAGGATAGCCGAGAGGCACGGTATATTATGGAACGATAATAGATGTGATAGTGACGGGTGCAGAGATAATTTCTGAGATGACAGTCCTTTGAATCAGAGTTGACGACTCATTATGAGCAGCCGTCAATGCTTTTGAAAAGGTAGCTGTTGCACCCTAATTTTTGACTCTAAGATCCCACATCTTTTTGCATCATCTGTATAGTTTATCATCTCTTACATTTTTCATAATACCCAATTTATCAGCTGAAATAAACTTTTTGGACAGTTTAAGCCGTTTTAGCGGGTAAAATTTATTTCAAGATTTGACAAAACGCCGTATTTTTCCGAATCGTGTATTTTTTGCTGATCACTTTGGTGTATTCATTTTATTTTTTTCGAGCACTTCGATACCGGTCCAATTTTTTTTCGTTTTTTTACCGTTTTTATTTATACTTTTAAATAATATATTTTTTAATTAATCAATTTTTTTTAGTTAATACCCTTTCTTATTTTATATTTAATTTTTAATTTTTGAGTTTTAATTTTAATTTTTTATTTTAATTATTTTTTAGAAACTTGTCAAATAAGTCTCATAAATTACTTACTTTTTAGAAACTTGTCAAATAAGTCTCATAAATTACATACTTTTTAGAAACTTGTCAAATAAGTCTCATAAATTACTTACTTTTTAGAAACTTGTCAAATAAGTCTCATAAATTACTTACTTTTTAGAAACTTGTCAAATAAGTCTCATTAAATTATTTACTTTTTAGAAACTTGTCAAATAAGTCTCATACACTCTTCTTTCTTTTTCAACCTATATAAAGGAAGCAACCACACCATAAAATCTCACACTTCATGCTCTTTTCCTTATCACACTTCCACATAAACTAAAAACTCACTATCCACCATATTCTATCATCACTCTTTCATACACAATATCTTCCATGATATGAATAACTCACCTTCATTTTTTCAATAATAAACCACCACCTACATTTCTTTTTCTTCATGCTACCTCTAACCTCACATAAAATATCATCCTCCAAGTAGACACAATACTCCCTCATCTAATCTTTATCAGGTTTTTTTTCTTCTTTTCTTTTACTTTATTCATTTATTTAGTTTATTTTAATTTGTAAAATATTTGGAAAGACAAAAAGGGATTTTTAATTATTTATCTTTT
The DNA here is from genome assembly GCA_963859935.3 of Lathyrus sativus. Lineage (NCBI taxonomy): Eukaryota > Viridiplantae > Streptophyta > Magnoliopsida > Fabales > Fabaceae > Lathyrus > Lathyrus sativus. The sequence goes on from OZ012735.1 coordinate 208,814,870, forward strand.
ATTAGTTAATTGTTAAATATTTAAAAATGCAAAAATATATGTTGTAATTATTAATTAATTTAAATATTTGTATTTAATTTGATTAATTAAATTATTAGTTAATCTTGTTAAATATTTATATTTAAATTGATTAATAATTCTGTTTGTTGCCTGATTATATTTGTGACTGATTTTCTTCCATGTACATGTTACTTTACTTCTATTCCTTGTTGACCTAATCCAAGGGAAGGGACTGTGTGTTGACTTATTATCATTGTGCATGTCCCTTGCTTACCTGTCTTAGTTGTTCTTGGTTCTTAGAACCTAACAAATCGTAGTTTCACGAACTACGGACGCTCTGATTTCTCAAGTCCCTCTTGAGGATACGTAGGCACAAGATGCAATTTCTTGGCGAGCTCACTAACCACTAACTTCCTGTTACCTTTCTCAATTTAGTTTAGAGTCGTCGTGCTCACTTTTAACGTCCCGCCGTGGACATCCTTTCCCTTTATCCTAACCTTAGGATCTGAGTCGCCGTACTCATATTTAGCATCCTGCCATGGACATTCTCTACCATAACAATCTCAATGTAGATTCAGGAGTCACCGCACTCCATGTAAGTACTTCCATATGAATGCTTACATCCCCTTGGAACCTTGACCACAGTCAAGAGTTTCTCACCCTTAGCTAGGGGAACTACGGTTGCTTTGATTCCATTCCCGTCAGGATACGTAGGCACAAGATGCGATGTCTTCGCGAGCATACTTTACATACTTTACATACTTTACAAACTTTATACATACTTTATACTTTATATCTTTACCCCTAGCACTTTTCTTTTAGCAAGCAAACTTTAGCAAACACAAATATTAACAAGAGGTTCCTGTAGAGTACTACAGATGTTTAGGATGTGAAATACCTACCCTAGGCATAACCAACCCCCGAACCTTTAGATCTCTCTTTGCTTAGCTTTAAGCCTTGCTTTTTTGCTTTGCACTTTTATAGGTTTTTTCTTTCTTTAAACCTTTCCTTTTTGGATAAATTAAAGTCCGGTTGTGAATTTAAGAATTAAGATTCAAGTTAATCAATAGCTTGGTATCACAATTCTCACCGCAACAGAAATGGCGATTCACTGGGACTCCCCTAAGAGGTTTAAGCCCACCTTGTTTATATTTGTGTTTGCTATATGATTGTTTGCTTGTATATTTGTATATATTTGTACATATATTTGTCTGTGCCTGGGTTTATCTGTATGTAGGGTTATTACTTGGAGTGGTGAGGATAAGTCCTATACCCGGACTTGAGTGCACCTATGATAGGATGGTGGTATATTCAAGAAGGCTTATAGGGAGTTGATTCCCGACCAAGCTAACTTGAGAAACCACCGCTCAGTGGAGGCCCTCTTGAGAGTTAGTTTTGTTGAACGAGTATTTGTGAAAACATTACTACTTTCGATTTAGAAGCCTTTGACACTGAGGACCTTTAGTTACCTTTTATCCCCACTTATTCTTTTAGGGCGTAGTGCGATGACTATAAGGGAGTATTCCCGAAGTAGTTGATACGCGATACTACACTCAGACGAGACTCTCTTGAGAATATTATTGATTTCCAAGTATTTGGTGTGTCGATAATATCCGAAAGATGGGTCGATGACTTTGGGAACTTTGTTAGAACCCGCTGTGCAGGTGTTTTACCCATAGTACATACCCTGTGGTTAGTTCTTTACCCAGACCTCATGCTGTGATCTCGAACCTGTGATCCTGTTATGTGTGTTTTGCATCATGTCTTGCATCGCATTGCATTGCATTTGCATCTTTGCATGGTTCATTGCATACCTCTGTTTGTCCAGTCGCTCATCTCCAACTGTCTTCCTCTTCCAGTGTGCCTTTGAGTCGTCAAACTGATTCCTCGACACCGATATTGGACTGGAGCTAATTACAGACGCAAGATGTTAGAGCAAGAAGTGCATAATGTAGAAATCCAAATGGAGATCGTTGATTTGAAATCAGACGGGACAACTCATTAATCACTAAGCCATGTTTCTTGTTGTTTGCATTTTCCTTCATTTTGTTTAAGCTTGTTTGCTTTTATTTAGTGTTTGTACTTTCATCTAATGAATGAGCATCACAACTTTTGATTCCAAATCATTTTGCCTATTGTTTGCACTTTTATGCTTTATCTTTCAAATATTTACTCCTTGTCCAAACTTTTGATTATGCAAATTTTTGAGGGAGAATGATGAAAACGTATTATCCATAAGTGCTGTTAGTATGCTTTCAATCAAACTTTGTTGACGATGTAAGGCATTGTTTCAAACCCTAAACACTGCAGAAATAAGGAAGGTAATCCCTCGTTAACCCCTTCGAGCCTAGAAGTTGGAGTTTCTTTCTTTACAAAAACCTGCAATTTTAACCTTGGGGTGGGTAGTTCTCAGTTAACTTGGCTGTGTGTTCGCGCAAGACAGGTTGCAACCACAATTTATTTTCCTTTGCACACAACAAGCAAGTGTCGGAGATGTTTTTCAATACCAAAAAGCCGATGATGGTTCACCGTGATCATTAAGCCAGGCAGTCACTTTCTTTCAAAAAAAATCAAAAGATAAAAGCCCGCTAAGTTAAAACCTATGAAGGAGACTTAGGAAAAACTGGGGCATCCCGCTAACTGTAAGTTTCAAAAGAAACAGTTCAGGCAAAAGTTAGGGATAATAAAAGAGGAGATCTTTAAATCCTTTAATTTCAAAAACAACAAAATGTTATAAAGAGTAGTGACTACCTTTTTTAGAAAGTCCCTTGACTTCTGAACCATCATCACAATAATCAGTGCAATTCCTAACCTATGGGAAACTGAGTGAATAGTATGAGTTAACTGAGCGTAGGACTGAAGATCATCACGTAGATTGGGTGGGCACAAATAAACTTTGAGCCTTTATCCTTTGTTTCTTAAACCGTGAACCAGGCCACGTTACAACCCTCAAAAGACCTAACTGAAGCAAGGTTATTTTGAAAGCATACTACAACAAGGTTGCGTAAACTGACTCCAAAAGATCTTTGCAAATCAATTATTTTGGCAGTACACCTTTGCTTTTTAAACTTTGGGTGTCTTGAACCACCATGTTCTGACCAATCATTTATTTTGCACCTTTCAAAAATGATTTTTGATTTCAAAAGTTGCATGCTTTGCATTACCATGTTTGTATGAACACTTTTGTTTGCAAATTGTCTTTCCTCTCAAGGATTTTTCAAACATTGAGAAACTTGGTTGGTGATCCTATAAGGGGCAAGTTCCTTTTACATCCTGTTTAAGAATCAATTGAAGATTTGTTCAAGGCATGATATTCTCAGATTTGGTTTATCCAGAATATATTTCAAGACTCAGACTGGGGCAAGCTCTCCAAGCACCCGATGCCTCGATCAACATCAGACAAGCTGAAGTCATCATCAGTTCATCTTTAACAGACAGCTAAACTGGGGCAGTTTACTTGAAGAAACCCCAATCAGCTCCTTATCCTTCCTACAAGGGTTATCTATTTGATACAATTTATCAGTGCGGCATAGATGTGTTCATCAACAACATCTTTAGTCCCCAAGCAGATTGAAAGTGATCTTCGTGTTGAGGAATCATGTCTTCCAGTCTTGTCTTCTCACCAAAAGAGTCGAGCCTTGTCGTCGACATTTGGATTTGCATTTGATCATATGTCATCTGCATAATTTACACATGCGTATATCATAAGCATAATTCATGTACATGTGCACATCATGGGTGTTTTATCCCCATTTGCTTTTTCTCCCGAGGTCGTGTTTTACCCGCGTCTTACCTTGTGGATGAATTTCAATTTATCTATCATCATGTGTGTTTTATCCCCATTTGCTTTTTCTCCCGAGGTCGTGTTTTACCCGCGTCTTACCTTGTGGATGAATTTCAATTTATCTATCATCATGGGTGTTTTATCCCCATTTGCTTTTTCTCCCGAGGTCGTGTTTTACCCGCGTCTTACCTTGTGGACAAAATTTCAATTTACCTAGCATCATGGGTGTTTTATCCCCATTTTCTTTTTCTCCCGAGGTCGTGTTTTACTCGCGTCTTACCTTATGGGCGAATTTCAATTTACCTAGCATCATGGGTGTTTTATTCCCCATTTGATTTTTCTCCCGAGGTCGTGTTTTACTCGCGTCTTACCTCGTGGACGAATTTCAGTTTACCTGGCATCATGGTTGTTTTATCCCCATTTACTTTTCCCCCGAGGTCGTGTTTTATTCACGTCTTACCTTGTGGTCAAAATTCCAACTCACTTGGCACCTACCAAACAGTTTGTGTCGTGACTTATCTGATGGTTTTCCAGATATTTATTTCTCTCTCTGATGGGTTTCCAGATTGAGTCTTTGTTCTTTGTTCTGATGTTCTTCCAGAACTTATCTGATGGTTTTCCAGATATTTATTTCTCTCTCTGATGGGTTTCCAGACTGAGTCTTTGTTCTTTGTTCTGATGTTCTTCCAGAACATATCTGATGGTTTTCCAAATATTTATTTCTCTTTCTGATGGTTTTCCAGATTGAGTCTCTGTCTGATGTTTTTCCAGATTGAGTCTTTGTTCTGATGTTTTTCCAGAACTTATCTGATGGTTTTCCAGATATTTACCTTGATTCTGATGTTTTTCCAGAATCCATCCGTTGTTTTTTCGGATATGTTTCTCTTCCTGATGTTTTACCAGAATTTATTTCTTTTGTCGTCTGATATTTTTCCAGAACCCCTTTGTGTCTTTAAATTCTGATGTTTTACCAGAATTTATTTCTTTTGTCGTCTGATGTTTTTCCAGAACACCTTTGTGTCTATCAGAGTTTTGTTCAATGCACTTCTGACAAAACCTCTGGTGACTGTGACTTTTCCCCTAGTAAGTTTCATTTGCTTTCTATATGTTTTTGTTATCTCACTGTGTGTTACTTTCAGCATATGATGTTTTTCCGGATGTTTGTGTCTTTGTTTAGGGTTTGTCCCTCTCTTTTCAAGTATTATTGGATACTCTATGTCACATTGGCAGATGTTCATAACATTTTATTTTCCTCAATTGTGTCTCCTAGATACTTTCTCCTGTGAAGTTGTCAGTCTTTCCCCAGTGGAGTTGCAGCATCTTCCCAATATATATTCGTCTCCTGTGGCATCTTTCCTCATAAAATCTTTATCTTGCATATCATATCATATCATAAGTATTTTGTGGCATCTTAGGGTCAAAAATTGTGCATGTTTGTATTTAAGTCTCTCCGACCGTGTCGAGACGAAAATTTCAATTTTCACCTCTCCGGATCGAAGAAACTTAAATAGGGGCATCTGTTGCACCCTAATTTTTGACTCTAAGATCCCACATCTTTTTGCATCATCTGTATAGTTTATCATCTCTTACATTTTTCATAATACCCAATTTATCAGCTGAAATAAACTTTTTGGACAGTTTAAGCCGTTTTAGCGGGTAAAATTTATTTCAAGATTTGACAAAACGCCGTATTTTTCCGAATCGTGTATTTTTTGCTGATCACTTTGGTGTATTCATTTTATTTTTTTCGAGCACTTCGATACCGGTCCAATTTTTTTTTGTTTTTTTTACCGTTTTTATTTATACTTTTAAATAATATATTTTTTAATTAATCAATTTTTTTTAGTTAATACCCTTTCTTATTTTATATTTAATTTTTAATTTTTGAGTTTTAATTTTAATTTTTTATTTTAATTATTTTTTAGAAACTTGTCAAATAAGTCTCATAAATTACTTACTTTTTAGAAACTTGTCAAATAAGTCTCATAAATTACTTACTATTTAGAAACTTGTCAAATAAGTCTCATAAATTACTTACTTTTTAGAAACTTGTCAAATAAGTCTCATAAATTACTTACTTTTTAGAAACTTGTCAAATAAGTCTCATTAAATTATTTACTTTTTAGAAACTTGTCAAATAAGTCTTATACACTCTTCTTTCTTTTTCAACCTATATAAAGGAAGCAACCACACCATAAAATCTCACACTTCATGCTCTTTTCCTTATCACACTTCCACATAAACTAAAAACTCACTATCCACCATATTCTATCATCACTCTTTCATACACAATATCTTCCATGATATGAATAACTCACCTTCATTTTTTCAATAATAAACCACCACCTACATTTCTTTTTCTTCATGCTACCTCTAACCTCACATAAAATATCATCCTCCAAGTAGACACAATACTCCCTCATCTAATCTTTATCAGGTTTTTTTTCTTCTTTTCTTTTACTTTATTCATTTATTTAGTTTATTTTAATTTGTAAAATATTTGGAAAGACAAAAAGGGATTTTTAATTATTTATCTTTTATTAGTTAATTGTTAAATATTTAAAAATGCAAAAATATATGTTGTAATTATTAATTAATTTAAATATTTGTATTTAATTTGATTAATTAAATTATTAGTTAATCTTGTTAAATATTTATATTTAAATTGATTAATAATTCTGTTTGTTGCCTGATTATATTTGTGACTGATTTTCTTCCATGTACATGTTACTTTACTTCTATTCCTTGTTGACCTAATCCAAGGGAAGGGACTGTGTGTTGACTTATTATCATTGTGCATGTCCCTTGCTTACCTGTCTTAGTTGTTCTTGGTTCTTAGAACCTAACAAATCGTAGTTTCACGAACTACGGACGCTCTGATTTCTCAAGTCCCTCTTGAGGATACGTAGGCACAAGATGCAATTTCTTGGCGAGCTCACTAACCACTAACTTCCTGTTACCTTTCTCAATTTAGTTTAGAGTCGTCGTGCTCACTTTTAACGTCCCGCCGTGGACATCCTTTCCCTTTATCCTAACCTTAGGATCTGAGTCGCCGTACTCATATTTAGCGTCCTGCCATGGACATTCTCTACCATAACAATCTCAATGTAGATTCAGGAGTCACCGCACTCCATGTAAGTACTTCCATATGAATACTTACATCCCCCTGGAACCTTGACCACAGTCAAGAGTTTCTCACCCTTAGCTAGGGGAACTACGGTTTCTCTGATTCCATTCCCGTCAGGATACGTAGGCACAAGATGCGATGTCTTCGCGAGCATACTTTACATACTTTACATACTTTACAAACTTTATACATACTTTATACTTTATATCTTTACCCCTAGCACTTTTCCTTTAGCAAGCAAACTTTAGCAAACACAAATATTAACAAGAGGTTCCTGTAGATTACTACAGATGTTTAGGATGTGAAATACCTACCCTAGGCATAACCAACCCCTGAACCTTTAGATCTCTCTTTGCTTAGCTTTAAGCCTTGCTTTTTGCTTTGCACTTTTATAGGTTTTTTCTTTCTTTAAACCTTTCCTTTTTGGATAAATTAAAGTCCGGTTGTGAATTTAAGAATTAAGATTCAAGTTAATCAATAGCTTGGTATCACAATTCTCACCGCAACAGTAGCCACTGCTTCTTTACAACATATAGTTGTTTTGACATTGAGGATGTTCAGGTGAAGGGTTTAAAGACCTCCTATTTTTATTATCCCTAACTTTTGCCTTAATTGTTTCTTTTAAAGCTTATAGTCAGCGGGATGCCCCAGTTTTGCCTAAGTCTCCTTCATAGGTTTTGACTTAGCGGGCTTTTTCTTTTGATTTTTTTTGTTGAAGAAAGTGACTGCCTGGCTTAATGATCACGGTGAACCATCATCAGCTTTTTGGCTTGAAAAACATCTTCGGCGCTTATTTGTTGCGTACGAAGGAAAATAAATTTTGAGTGCAACCTTTATATGAAAGGCGTATTGTAGGAAAGCACAACCGAGTTAACTGAGAACCTACCCATGCCCCAGGTTAAGATTGCTGGTTTTTTGTAAAGAAAGAAAACTCCAACTTCTAGGCTCGAAGGGGTTGACAAGGGAATAACTTCCTTATTTCTCCAGTGTTTGGGGATTGAAATAATGCCTTACATCGTCAACAAATTTTGATTGAAAGCATACTGACAGCAATTATGGGTATAACGTTTTCGTCATCCTCCCTCCAATCTTTGCATATCAAAAATTTGGACAAGAAGTAAATATTTGAAAGATAAAGTATAAAAGTACACATAATACACAAAATGAATTGAAATCGAAAGTTGCAATGCTTAGTTCATTAATGTAAAAGTACAAACATAATTTGAAAGCAAACAACTAATATAAAAATAAGGAAAGTACAAACAACGAGACACAAAAGGTCTAGTGACTAAATCAGTACGAGGATGAGCCGTCCTGTCTGAAGCTTCACTTTTGATGCACTGGCAAAGGATTTTTCTGGAAGTTAGGATGACTATCCTCGAAATCAAGTATTCCAACTCTAACCAACTCACGCACTCTAGCTTTCAGTGCAAAACAATGCTCCAAGTCGTGGCCTAGGGAACCCTCATGAAAAGCGCACTGGAGATCAGCCCTAAATCCAACTGGAGGAGGATTAAGAGGTAAACCAAACTCTGGCCAAGTAGATGATGGCATTTGAACAGGAGGTGGATCAGCACTTGAAACTTCCTGAATGACGGTCCTCTGAGGTGGCTCTCCTCTGGCAATCAGTACTTGAAGCATTTCGGTGAGCTTTGTCATGCCTGATTTCAACTCATCGATCTCCGTTCGGATTTCCGCATTATATGTCTCTTGTTCTGACATCTGGAGTCTATAGTTAACTCGAGTCTGATATCTGTGTCGAGGAATCAGCTTGACGACTCAAAGAGACACTGTAAGATAAAGATAACTGGACATGAGAAACCGAGGGAAAAATGCAATGCAAGAGATGATACTAATGCAATGCAATAGTTTCAAGAACTTCAACGGTCGATTGTAAATGTTTTTTAAAAAAAGCTGGAAAATGTTTTAGACTTTAAAATGTAAGACTTTTTGAATTTGCAAAGGACAATTGAATTCCTTGAAACTAGGAATGATATGATGTTGTATGGATGCAATGCACAGATACACACAAGCACACAAGGGTCCTAGGTTAGAGGAACAATGAGTGGAGTCAAGGTCTACCCTTCCCAAAAAGGTATGTACTATAGGTTAGTTGTACCTACAGAACAGGGGTTCTAAAGAGGTGCCCAAAGTCATTAGTCCATCTTTCGGATATTATCAGTTTCCCGACTGACTCGGTGGTTAATAATATTCTCAAGAGAACCTCTTTTGAGTGTAGTATCGCGTAGCAACTATTTTGAGAATACTCCCTCATAGTCCTCGCACTACGTCCTAATAAAGGTCAAAGTGGGGTTAAAGGTAACTACGGTCCCTAGTATCACAGGCTCCAACCAAGAATAGTAAGTGTTTTCACGAGTACTCGTTCAATAGAACCATTTTCGAAAGGGCCTCAATTGAGCGGTGATTCTCAAGTCAGCTTGGTCGGGATTCAACTCCTTATAAGCCTCGTCGAATATATCACCTTCCTATAAAAATTGCATTCAAGTCCGGGTGTAGGACTTATCTCACGATAAAGATACCCCAAGCAAGGTACACGATATTATATACAAGCAGGCAAATAATGAAGCAAGTAGCAAAATAAACAAAGTAGGGGTAACCTTTAAAAGTTAGGACTGTCCCCAGTGAAGTCGCCATTTTCTGTTGCGGTTAGAATAGGATATCAAATTATTAATTAATTTGAATCACATCTTTAGTTCACAACCGGTCTTTAATTTATCCGAAGGAAAGTTCAAAGAATGGAAAAACCTAATTTCGCATCGTAAATACAATGCGGGGAGAGATCTAGGTAAGGGGTTGGTTAAGCTTAGGGAAGGTATTAGCACCCTAAACTTCTGTAGTACTCTACAGGAACTTTTTGTTTAAAGTTTACTAATTTTCTTGATTATCTGCTTTAGGGTAAGTGGCTAAGGGTTAAAAGTGAAAAGAAAGACCTAAGGGTTAGTCCTAAGTTTACTCGCCAAGACTCGCATCTTGTGCCTATGTATCCGAGATAGGGGATGGAATCAGAGTAATCGTAGTTTACCGCCGCCGCTTGTGAATTTACATGATGTGTTTCATGTGACTCAGTTGAGGAAGTACGTTCCAGATCCGTCGCATGTGATTCAGATGGATGATGTACAAGTGAGAGATGACTTAACTATTGAGACGTTGCTAGTTCGGGTTGATGAACGAGAAGTGAAACAACTGCGAGGTAAAGAGATTGCCTTGGTAAAGGTAGTTTGGGGAGGACCAGCTGGAGAAAGTTGCACTTAGGAGCGGGAAGATCAGATAAGGGAGTCGTATCCGACTCTGTTTCCTTAAGGTAATTTTCGAGGGCGAAAATTCTTTTAAGTGGAGGAGAGTTATAACACCCCAAATTTTAATTGGAATATTTATTTAAATAAGAATATTCGCATTTCGGTGATTTTCGGGGGTTGTTGTGGAATATTGAGAATTATGGAATTTGGGTTATTTATTTAAATAATAGTATATAATATGAATATATTAGTATTATTATTAATTTAAATAAGTATAAGTTAACTAAGGGCAAATTGGACAATTGAGAAGGAGTTATTGAGGATAATATTAGGAAAGCCCAATTTTGAGACCCAAGGTTAGGTTTAACAAAAAGGGAATTGTAATGGGATTAGGATTCATTTTGTTAGACCGTGAAAAGAATTGAGGCCAGAGCTCTGAGGAGGAGATTTGAGGCAAAAGCTTCGAAAGGTTTTCTGAAAGATTTGAGAAGGCTTAGAGTCGACAATTAAAGTATGGGGAGTATTGCCTTTATTATTTTCAATGTACAATTTCAATGTATTTAAGGCCGATTTAAGGGTTTAAGGATTTTGGGGATGATTATGAGAAAAAAGGGAATTTGGCTTTCGTGGCCTAAATCTATTATTGAGATTTTAACCGTAGGGATTTATTTGGGTGAAAGGGAAATTAGGCCTTCATGGCCAAAGCTCTGATTTGACATTTGTCTAACCCTGTAGGGAAATTTGATAGTGAAAAACTCTGATGATTGTGGTGTAGTGGTAAGGGTTTATGGGATTTAGAGCATGAATATGATATGAGATTGGCCTAATAAACCGTAGGTTTTGTGCCTTTATCGCCGTAAGACCTTAGGGATGATTTAGGGATGTTTTGGGGGCATTGGGGAAGTGAATCGTGGGGCTTTTGGGTTGATTTTAGGTTCTGGTGCGTAACAGAATTTTGTTGTCATCGCGTTGTTCGCACAACGAACAATTTCGTCCCAGACTCACACTGCGAAAAATCCTTTGCACAGCGAACTTGCTAGCGAATGTAGCAGAGTTTCGCGAATTTTGATTTTGTGTAGTGATGCCTTGATGTTTTGATGTTGTGATTTCTTTGACGAATTAATATGAGTATGACTGTGATTTCTATGTGATTATATAATATTTCCTATGATGTAATGATTGATGAACTATGATGATATTTCTATGAGTTTTGATGATTCTATGATGATATGATTTTTGATGATGATGATTATGATGAATGATGATGCAACTATGATGTTGTTATGAGGATGATTATTGACGTGTGCATCTGGACTTCGGTTCAGGGCCTTGATTTCTTTGGCTTCAATCCCATTGTGTGGATGTGAGGTATTTTAATATGCTCCGGTTCTCGAGTAGAATCGATCCTATTGATAGGGATCTATAGAGGGTTGATGGCCTAGTGTTCATCGAGTTGTGATTATTGATACCACATGCATTGAGTCTTGTTGCATTTGCATTTATGAGATAATCTTGAGTAATTTATGATGTTGTGACCTTTGATGCCTATTGATGAATATGATGATGTTGAATATGAAAATGATGCCATTTTATATATTGATTTTCTACATTGATTATTATGAATCGTTTTACTCACCCTGCCTGTTTGAATGTTGCCTCCACGTGGGTAACGTGCAGATGACCAGGTTTAGCCGTGGACGCCGTCGAGGATATTTTTGGAGTTTTTAGTTGTTGGCCTTTTGGTTAACTTAGAGGGTCTTGCTCTGATAGTATAACATCGGGTTGGGGTCTTGAGTTAAACCATGTTTTATTGTGTTATTTTGATTATCTTTCCGTATAAGGAAAACTTTGGGATTATGCCTTTTGAGTTCTGCTGCCTTTGTGAAATTTTTGATATCTTTTGGGAAAACCCGTTGTTTACGGAGCTTTGACTTATATTTGATTTATTGAGAAATGTACGCCCTTTGAGGTGATTTTATTGTGTTTAATATTTTACTCTGATATATGTGAATATTTTGCCATTTAATTGTGGGGTAGAAAAGGGTGTTACACATTATACAACTCATGATTGGATAAGGATGACAAAAGTTCCTCACTGACTAAGAGGAATATTCCTTTTTTTCCATTTCCCCTATATATAAACTCATTGTTCATACCTAGAATGAGGGGAAAAAATAGAGAAAAAGCCCTAGCAAAGCTCTGCGAAGATATCCAACCTCATTCACCTCAAAGATCTACCTAAGGGTTCAACAGAGCTTCAAATTGAATCTCTGCAGAATCCGAGCTTGACTTCTCACCATAACAACAAAAGAAGCGACACAAATTAAGAAAAAGGAAAATAAATCGAGGGAATCTACTTACATAGGATTTTCACGCGCCATTCGGTAGATGTTTTGCTTCATCTTCTTCATTTGACTTTTTTTTTCCATTTGTGTACTCGCTGTAATAACCAAAATAATGAGAAAAAACCGGGGTTAGGGATTGTTGGGGTGGGTTAGATATGATGCTTGATATGCTGCTTGATGTGTGCATTTTATCTTGTTCTTCGTTGTCGTTGTTTTTGTATGTATGTCTGTGGATTTTGTTTGCTTTGGATTTCAAGCTCGCGTAGGGTGTATTTGCAAGGGCTAGGTTTTGCTTGTGAGACTATTAGAATCATGCTTTATGTTTAGCAAGACTTGTCTTTCATGTGTATTTGTTTCAATTCCAAGCTGGATTCATGGCAAACTGGTTTGGGGTCGGAATCGTTTCAACAGAGTGAGAGAATAGGGAAGAAACACGGCTATGAGACAAGAATGATGTATTAGGGTTCCTTGTGACCCGTTGTTTCTGTTTTGTTGCGTGGGTTAAGTTGGATCCGGTTGGGATGAGCACAACCCGATATCCTCTCTAATATGCATGCCCTATTGAGCTGCTTATACTTGGTCCTATTTTGGACCTCACCACACCTTGCGATCAAGTTCTCACACAACCCATTTCATTTATTTCCTTTTTTTATAAAAAAAAAGAGAGAATGCTTTGGTTTTAAAATAAAGATTTTAACTTTTCTTTAATCCATAAAAAATTATGTTAGCTTTCATTAAAAAAAGGATATAATGTCTAATTGGTTTTATTTATCTTTTTCTCTCCCATTTTTAACTCATTTCATTTAAACCAACATAATTTGAATTTGAATTTGAATTTTAGATGTATGAATTAGGTTTTGTTTTCTTTGTTTTAAAATTCTGTTAGATATAAATCATAATTCACTGTTTGATTTGTTTGATCCTTATTGAGTGTGTATTTGTTTGCATGTCCTTACTTGTTACATGTCAATTGCATGGATGATCATATGTCTTATTTTGATTGTATGATTTATTCTCACCTGATGACCTTTAATCATTAAATAAGACATGAACGTACAAAATGAAATCAATCTTTCGAAAATAAATAAAATCTTTTGTCCAACGCCAAGTGGATTTCATCATCACCTTGACTTCAACCATTTTCAAACGGTTCAAAAATCATTTTCAAACTTTCACACAAACGCTTTCACAAACAATCATCAAAATGCTTGACCCAACATCAAGTCATTTTTCAATCAAAAATCGAAAAAACACTTAACGACTATCAAACACTTTTCAATAAAAAAATGAAAAATGAGCAGGGTGTAGTCAATGATCTCCCAAAAGTGAGGATTCGAGATGTAGTTCTCGTGGTTCGAGCTCTCGTCATCCTATAATCAATTCAACATGTATTAAACCTCGATTAGTTTCGAGCGCCTTTTCTCAATCAAACTTTAAAATACATAAAAATATTGAAACTCTTTCTCAAATAAGATGAAAAAGGATCGGCGTGTAGTCAACGATCTCCTGAGAAGGAGGACACGAGATGTAGTTTTTGACCGTCCGAACTCTCTCATCAATTCAAAAATACTTCAACGTATAGAATCCTTTTATCATCGTTGTGTGATCTCTCAAACCCTTTTTCAATGTATAGAAACAACCAACACACATTTATTTTCTACTATGAACTACGAGATTGTGGGATCTTGGCGAGCACCATGATAAAAAATAAACATTTTTTTATCTCTTCCTCTTTCCTTTTAATAACTCGAAAAGCCTAACATGTCATAGCAAACACTAATGCGTACAACTAACCAAATGGTTTCCGTTGAGTACAACAAACGTGAGGGGTACTAATATCTTTCCTTTGCGTAACCGACTCTCGAACCCGATAACTATTGTGATGATCATATCTTATCCTTTCATTTAGGAGTTTTATAGATATTTTCCCTTTCTCTCTTTAGAAACAAATAAAGTTCGGTAGTGACTCTATTGAATCCATTTCACGAACGTGTGATTGCACAACACGAAGTCGTTCTTATTTTTCAAAGTAGGACACACAACTAAGATCCGACCAATCTCTCCCATCAAACCATCTTCTTGAATATAAATTAAATAAAACCATATAACTTATTCTTAAAAGAAAAACGTCTTACTTAAGCATCTTTAAAAAAAAAGTTTGACAATTAAATTTTTTTTTAAATACCATCAACAAATTAATTAGAGAGATCCTCTTTAAATTAAAAAATAATACACTTTGCTATTAAGAAAAAGCAGATAAAAAACCCGAGATTTTTTTATTAAAAAAAAAAAAAGACATATCTGAAAGAAAAACAACTACAAGTACGAAAAATAATAAATCAAACATTTACAGATCGTTGCGATGACAATAACTACTATTCTTTAAAAAAATATATATCCAGTAGTATAAAGTGTATAGCCCAAATCAATGCCTAGTAATTCAGAAAATCATTCTCTTGGTCAGTTTATTCAACAGTAGTAGGGATACTCAAAATAAATTCTAGTTTAGCTGTCATTTACCAACATTAATAAATGGACTAATAAAGTACCAGTACTTCACATGTTGTTCCACAAGTAAGGTATTTTTGGTTTAACTTGATATGGTTGGTAATCCATATTCCATATCATACAAAATCACCTACATTCACATTCATTCATTGATTCTATTTTCACCACACACTTTGAGAGATCTTCTAAAAGATAGCAAATATCACACACAAACCACAACTTTGAATGTAACTTAATTAATTACTTTGATAATGACATTAAATAAATAGTACCATCACTAACCAAATCAATCAAACATATTTGTTAAATAATTTGCCAAACCAAAGAAAAATAATTTTGAAACTCCTTCGATAATATCTGAGTCTATATGCACATAAAATAAAATTATTTTCAGAAAATTGAAAACCCTATTAACTATATTGTTTAATTACATGATTAATTTTCATAATCAAAACCCTGATACCCATCTAAACACTTCACTGATTTCTTCCCCAAATGTATTAGCTTCAACATCATAATCTTGAACTCCAACAACGTCGTTTCTTCTACTACTACCATTGAAGAACCTTCCAGAATTTCGAAACCAGAGACTATCCATGTAATCCTTCAGCCAGTTACCTTCACCGACCAAACTCACCTGAGAAGCCACCGGAACCGGAACTTCTTCCGTCGGCACTGACGGTGCATCATCTTTCTCACCGGAAACAATTCTTCGGTTAGTGTGACCGAACGGAATCTCAGCTTCCTCATCGACGAAATACTCAAACGCCCCGACGGAGTATGACCTCCGGTCGCTTTCTCCGCTGACATTCTCAGATGCGGTGGCTCCACGGCGGTTGCTGACGTTTCCTAATTCCAAACGGAAACTGTTATCAGATGAAGAGGACGCCGGCCGGAAAATCTTCACAAGCTCCGATTCTGAAGCGATAACAGCTGAACGACAGAGCGGACACGTGAGATTCGATCGGAGCCAAGCGTCGATACATTCCGCGTGGAATGCGTGGCAGCAAATAGGAAGGAGACGGAGGAGATCATTTTGCTCAAACTTCGACAAACAAACAGCGCAGTCACCGGAGACAACAGAGGAGGACCGGCGTTTGATAGAAGAGAAAGTAAACATCGGGAGAGAATCGACTACGGAAGACGAAGACGAAGAAATCTCCGGCGATATTCTATTGCCGGATGACAAAACTGTGGAGGACGACGAAGGAGTTAAACGACGGCTGACGCTATTGCGACGGTAACGGAAGATGAAATAGATCGTTACGAAAACGATAACTGTAACGGCGAAAACGGTTACGGTAATGAGAAGGTCATTTGAGGAAGTGTGGTTTGGTGGAGTATCCATTTTTGAGGAATGAGTAAAATGAGAGGAGATGGTGTTGTTTGAGTTTGTTTGTTACACTGAAATAATAATTTTCAGCTTTTCAAGTGGAAAAGAAAAGAATGGAATAATGATGACATGGCATGTAAAATGAGAAAAAGAGAGTGTTGAGGTTTGGTTGTTATTGTTATGGTGAAGTTGGTGTGTAAGCATTGGTGATTGGTGTGGTTTTGGAATATAACAGAACAAGTAATTGTGAGCAGGTTTTTCTATGGAAGACTGTTCTTGTCCTTTTCCTAATATGTTTCTGTGTAGTAGTGTATCATTTTCTCTTGTTCATTTGCTTCTTTCATATGTTTGCTTCTATTTTTTAAAATTTTGTTTGTATTAAAAATAAAAAGATCCATGAAAATTATCATTTGATGTATTTTAATATTAATTATAAAAATTTAAATATAAAGAAATGTAATAGGAGTCTAAACATTAGTCAAATAAAGAAAATGTTCTACATTAAAGGAAAGGGTGATGTTTGGAAGTCAAAAATATGTTTGTAATAAAACGAATCAAAGAGATAAAAAGACTAAAAAAAGCTAGGGAAAAAAAAGAAAAAGAAAAGAGAAAAATCAAACCTAGGTTCTATTTCTTTGATGATATGCAAATTGATAGTCATTTTTGCAATTTCTCGTGTCATTTGCGATTGGAATTATTTTTGCATTTTCTTGTGTCATCTGGAATGTGATCATTGAGAGAATGCATTCACGCAGGTATAAATTTGTGATCATTGAATCGACATCAAACAATTTATATTTTAAAATTAATATACTTTATTATTTTAAAAATTAAATTTATATTACATTTAAATTATTGATATATATATATATATATATATATATATATATATATATATATATATATATATATATATATATATATATATATATATATATATATATATATATATATATATATATATATATATATATATATATATATATATATATATATATATATATATATATATATATATATATATATATATATATATATATATATATATATATATATATATATATATATATATATATAAACTAAGTAAATGCGGCATTTGTTAACTACTATATGAAATAGTTTTAATCTTGAATATATGAGTATGTGATACGGTAACATTTTTTTTATATACATTTTTAGTGAATTAAGTGTGAGAGATTTAATTTATTTATTTAACTTTTATAACTTGTTTAATTTAGGATATTCAGCGCAAATAGACAAATAAATTTTTAAAATGCTTATATAGTATTTTTGTCTCTGTAAATTAGTGACTTTTTGCTTTTCGTCCCTGAATCTTTTTTTTTATGAGTTCTTATATGTACATTTTTCTTTGGCATAAGTATTTGCTATGAATGGAACGTTAAAAAAAAGCTGATATGGCAGACGGTGATGACTTGGTTTATTCCTTATCATTCTTATTTATATTTTCTTTGAACACGTGGATATAATATTTCCCCCCCAAAAATAAGTCATTCAAAAGACATTTCCCTCTTTTATGTTTAGTCCATGTAAATTAGGGTTTCATATTTAGAAAGGAATTCAGCTCAGGAAAGGTGAAGCGACTGGTGCGAGAGCTTGTCTGGGCAAGGCGATGGAGGACGGCGAAGCTACATCCCTAATTGAGCGACCTAATTGAATCTACCAGGTATGACATTTATGGTGAACATTCATTATAGGGGGAAGTTTGTTAAGGATAATGTCATGTACTACTTAGGTGGGGATAATGTTGAAGTAGACATTGACCCTGATAGGTGGAGCTTCTTTGAAGCAACTGATATTGTGAAAGAACTTCGCAATCTTGAGTTCACTGATTATTGGTTATAGTGGTATAACAATATATCGGGTAAGCATGCAAGGATAGTTAGTGATATTGATACTACTGTTGTTTATGAAAAAACTGTTGAAACTAGTTGTAGTGTGGATTTATTTGTTGAGCATAGAGTAGTTGTAGTTGATAATGTTGTTAATGATGCTGATAAAATCGTTAATGATGCTGATAATGTTAAGGATAATGCTGATAATCTTGACAATGTTGAAGCTGGTAATTTTATTAAGGATGATGTTAGTGATAATGCTGGATATGGTATTGGTGATAATGTTGATGATATTGGAGCTGGTAGGCCAAAGAAACCAAGGAGGAAGGTACCTGATGAGGACCCTAACAAGGGAAGGACACAGACACTTTATTGTTGTACCAACTGTGGTGTAATGCAAGGAGTTGTACAGTTCTAGTGCCTGACCCTGAAGCTCAGAAAAGAAAGGTATTAACTAAACTCAATTATGTATTCTTACTAACCGTTTGTAAGTGATATTGATTGAATCACTCTGTGTGCAGAAAAGCCAAAGAAAAATGCTACACAAACAATACAACCTGAAGCTTCTACTGAACAACACAACTCTGAAGCTTCTACTGAACAACAACAACCTCATCATGAACCTCCCACTGAAGAACAACCATAAACACAATGTCATGTGGACCCAAAGTTTGAAATGCTTGCAGCAGATCTTTGTGCAGCTTTTGAAAGAACACACCCTCAACCCAATGTCAGTGATCTCACTTCCCAAATTCCAGCTCCAACTAATGTTGCTAGTTTCCATGCTCCAACTGTTGATGTTTCATCTATAATGGTTTCACAAGGAGTTAGTGACTCACAACCAAACTACATTTTGTTTGCACCTGTTCCAAAGGTTGAGCCTACACCTAATGAACCTATTCATGCACCTTCTCCTAAGGAACTTGTTTATGCCCCTCTTAAACTAGTCGAGTCATGCTACTGACTAATTGACATAATGTGCATGTTCTCAGTTTTAATTGACTTAATGAAACTGCTTCATTGTGTCTTTGTAGGCAAAACAACCCAAACAAAAGGTCGCAAGGAAGTTTACGCTGAGGAAAAGTGATGAACCAAGGGTGCTCAGAAGCAACAAACGCAAAGGAGGAGAAGGAAGTAACCCTGCTAAAAGGAGAAGGAAGTAACCCTGCACAAGGGGGTACCATGGAATTTGTAGTCATTGGACCTGTTTTGACTTATGTTTTATTGGACAACTTTACTACAATGGTGTACTTAAGCCTTGTAGTTTTCTATTATGTATTTTGATGCCAATGTGTATTTTGGCTTAAGACTTAATGTTTACGATACAATGTGTTTTTTGGCTTAAGCCTTTATGTGTATGATACATTATCAAGTTTGTTTAATGCAGTATATCAAGTTTGTTTGCAGTATTTTGGCTAAGTTAGTTTTATGGACAATTGATATGGCCTATTACCAATTTGATACATAAATTGGCTCAAGTTAGTTTTATGGACAATTGGTATGGCCCATTACCAATTTGATATGGCATATACCTTAATTGACTTAATTGCATACAGAAACTGTCCAAAACCAAAATATCTCATCATATTGTACAGGGACCAATTTCAAAATACATCAATGTTACAAGGACTAACAAAAAAAGAAACAGACATAAACAAATGGGATTCACCACCATTTGTGATAAGCAAACAAGAACCCCTATGACACAACAAACATTAGCTTCAACAAAGACGCTTTCCTCTTCTCCTTCTTCAACTTAATATTCATCTTTGCCTTTTTGCCAATCTCAATCTCTTTAACAATGGACTCTAAATCCTTCAACATTTTTGAGCAGTTGCAACCACTTGAACTTCTAAGATCACTAGTTGGATTTCTTTCAAGCTCATCGTCCCAAATGACAACTTGCAACCAGACATTAACCCTGAATTTTGACACTTCCAAGTTCTTCTTTTAAGGTTTTCAACAGAAATAAAAATGTACTTCTTTTTAATTTGATCACTCGTTAAAAACTATATCCATGTGTGTTCTTTAAAAAAATAAAACAAATGATAAAACATAGGCCAGGTCATCACCGTCTGCCACCTCATCTTTTTTTTTAATGTTCCATTGACAACAGGGACTAAAGCCGAAGACAAATAAATATATGGGGACTCATACAAAAAAAAAAGATTCAGGGATGAAAGCTAAAAACACGCTAACTTACCGGGACGAAAACACTATTTAAGCCTTTTTAAAATGACATTTTAAGTTTGATTTTGGATAAGTAATTTGAAAGAGAAAATTAGATAGTGAGATTTAATTATTCTTTAACAATTCAATACAAAGTACAATGACTCTTTTCTTTAAAATTTCATAATAATAGATACTAATTAGGATCAATATACTAATTTCTTAGAATCTTTATTGTTCGAACAATTAAGATTTTCAAAAGAGATTAATTGTTATGCACTGTCAATGTAAAAAGTTTTGTATTGTCAATGCATTACAACCATCCGTTGGTATTACTTTTCAAGTGGTTAAAATAAAAGTCAAACATTTCACATAAATCAGCGGTTGTAATTAACTAATAGTGTAAAAGATCTTTACATTGTCAGTGCATATCAATTAAATTCTTTAAAAAAAATGAGAAGAGAGAAATTCTAAGTGAAAATGGAATTTGATCAAATAAAAAATGTTCTATAAAACTGTTAAGTGTTTACATCATAACATGCCTATTTATAGGAAACTCAAACATACACTTCGACACAATAATTCTATATTGTATTTGACTCTTTCGAATACAACTATCTCCTACTCAACAAGCTTGTTACTTCGACTAGGTCGAACACACCTAAGTAGAATACAAATTGCATTCTAAAACATTAGATTATAACTTTTAACACACCTCATAATTTATATTTTCGAGACTTCTCATCCTAATGCTTTTCTTTAACTCAACGAACCTGACTTTCTTCAGGGTTTATTGAGTATATCAACTAGTTGTCATTCTGCCTTGATGCTCAAGTTCAAGCTTCCATTTATTTAATTATTCCCTAAGAAAATGATACATATTTTCTATGTGCTTACTTTAACCATGACACACACGACAATTTGCCAAGTCAATTGCTGACTTGTTATCAAAAAACAACTTGATTTTCTTAGATCCCATGATCTTGAGCTCTTCGAGAAACATCTCTATTCATGTTGTTTGACATGCTGCATATGATGCAGCTGTATATTCACCTTCACGAGATGACAAAGTCACAATAATTTGCTTTCTTAAGCTCAAAGAGATTGGAGTACATCCAATCATGAATATGTAGCCTGCATTACTCTTTTTTTTGTCTTGATCTCGGCTGAAATATGAATCAGTGTAGCCATGTATTTATACATATGTGCTAGCATTCTTTCTGCTTGGCATCAACGCGCCATGATTAATTGTACCTTTTATGTATCTCAACTACTCTTGACTACAATCAAATGTTAATATTGTGGCTTCTTCATAAATCTTCTCAACAACCCAACACTTTGAAAAATGTCAGGCTTGGTTTTGCAAAGATATCTTAATGGTCCAATGATTTACTTGTAAAGTGTTTTACTTACATACTCATCATTCATATTCTTTCTCAATTATACTATAATATTCAATGGTGTGATAGTTGCATTACAGTTGTTCATCTCGAACCTCTTCAAGGTGTCTTAGGCATGCTTCTTCTAGTGCAAGAACACTCCTTCACTTGTGTCTTTAAACTCCATCCCTAAGAAATATGAGAAATTTATTATATCATACATTTCAAGTTCCTGCATCAATTTTGAACTGAATCCTTTTATTTATGCTTCATCTGCACATGCAATCAGCAAGTCATCCATATGCAAGCATATAATGACTCGACTGAACCTACTTGCATTATTGACATACACTCCGTGTTTTGAGACACATTTTGAGAAACCTGCCTCGATTAAGAAGTTATCTATTCTCTTATTCCAAGCCCTTGGGGCTTGTTTCAAACCATAGAGAGTCTTCCTCAACATGTACACGTTATGCTCATGACCTTTGATTTTGAAGCACGGTGGTTAACTGACATAAACCTCTTCTTCCAATGATCCATTCAGAAATGTTGACTTTACAACTAGTTGATGTATCTTCCATTCTTTGTGTGTTGCACTCGATAAAACTATTCTGATGGTTTCCAACCTTGCAACATGTGCATAAACTTCGTCAAAATCAATACCAGTTTTTTGTAAAAACGAAAAGCTTTTGCCACCAATATTTCATTATGCTTGGAAATTTCACCATTTTCCTTAGTTTCAACTTGTAGAACCATTTCACATCGATTGACTTCTTGATAGACTTTTTGATAAGCTCACATGTCGTGTTTTTCTCGATCGCCTTGAGTTCTTGCATGGCTACTAACTAATTTGAATCATTTATTATTTGTTCCAAATCGATTGGTTCTAATTTTGCCATCATGTAACGAGGAAAATTTGATATTAAGCTATTGATTAACTTAACTCATAAAGTAAGAGTCGCCATCGCACTTTATTTTTCCAAAGGAATGAGAAAAGAACAAATAAAATCCACAGAAGTTTTAAAATAAAATTAATAAAACAGAGAGACAAAGGGTAAGGGGGTTGGTTGTGCAATGGGAACGTGTTAGCACCCAAAACATCTATAGTACTCTATAGGAACCTCTTGAAAATCTACGTTTGGCTGAAAAAGGGTTGTTTGCAAAAGATTGGGGAGATGAGAAGAGGAATATTTTTTAATATTTTTGGTGTTTGACAAGACTTCTTGAGCCTCGTGCCTACGTACCCACACAGTGAAATGGAGGATCAAAACCTCGTAGTTCATGGTAAAAATAACAAAAGTGTTTGTTTTGATTGATTTTAAATGGAAAGACAACTTGTCATTTTAAGGAGAAAACTCAACTAATCACTCATAAGTATATGAAAATGGACATTTGCATCACTACTGAAAAGGACTCCAACTTGGATAGAAATGAACAAGTATGCCACTAACTCTCTCAAGTGAAAACAAATGTCACTATGGGGATATAAGAATTACATCTCAACTATGAAAATGACTCATGTTTAATCCTTAAGAAAAAGTTTAAAAAGAAAAGTGCACAAAGGGCACAAAATAGTTTCAATGAGTTGTGTATCTTTTATGTCTTTTAAAATGGTCTTGATATGCTTAAGATGATATAGCATTTATTTAAGACAAAGAGTTTGAAAATCACTTAACAAAGTCAAGATTTATTGAGAAAGTGGTTCAAGTTTGAAAACAAGAAGGTTCTGGAAAAAAAGAGAAGATTTTGAAAATTTAAGAAGGGAAGGAGATGAAGAGACTAAAAGCAATAAAGTGCAAGTGTGTGTAAGCGTACTAACCAAAAGTGAAACAAGCCAATTGACATAAGTCAACCCAAGCCTTCTCATCCTTTGGATTAAGCCATAAGCAAGCCAAATAAGCAAAGCACAAATCAATGTATTATATGAAAGAAGAACTCGGGCCAAAAGGTCAAAACCAAAGTATCAGAGCCAAGTCTTCAAAAAGTCAACCCAAGGTCAAAGGTACCAGATGAATTCCAAGGCTTCAAATCATAACTCCAAAGCAAAGGATCAATGACCTAAATCTAAGTCCAAAAGTCCAACATCTAAGCTTGGGATATTAACCAATAGTCCAAGGAAACAATTAAGTCTTTTAGGGGTTTTTCCTTTATTAATGTCTTTTAAAAAAAACAAAAAGTCCAAGTGAACAAAGGAAAAAGAAGCATAAACATAAACATTATGAAATATAAATGATGAAATAAAAGCATAATATAAAGAACAAGAAGTAAAGGACATAAAAGAAAAGGTACAAGAAAATAAATGGCATAAAATAAAATATAGCTCAATAAAGTTGTTAGTATTATTAGTGTTAGAGTTAATGATCTGATTTGAGACAAATTTAGCGCCATGTTAAGCAATCATAACACAATCTATAAGGAATATAATACTATAAGAGGTCGGTCAATAACAATTTATGTATCATATATGTTAGAGATATGATAGAAATCATACTTCTAAAACATGTAGCACAAATAAAAACCAAGGAGGGATCAAGCACTAAGGCAAGGAGATTGGTCCATCACATCAATCACCCTTCATGACAACTTAGGACAAACTTATGCATCAATCTAAAGTACTTCTAATGATCCTTGGTCAATTGAATAATAGATTTGAAATGACTAAAGTTCATCAATCATCAATCCAAAAATCATGAACAAGATAGACAACAAATCATCCAATTGATCAAGAGAAAATAAAGAAAAAAGAAAGATAAGGAAAGATGAAGAGAGGAACCAAATTGAATCACGACTCAAGATCCATTCATCATTAATTTCAATCACCTTTCTTGGTGGATTAAGACAATAAATCTATCATCAACTTAAAGCACAAAAAATGAATCAAATGATTCATTTAATGATAGATTAGAATTGATGAAGATTCATCCAACCTCATCAAACCCAAAATCCATTGAAATTGAGGAGAACTTTGATCAAGAAGTTATGATCCAGGGCAACAACCAGCAAACAAGCCAAAATGCAATATAAAGCAATTAAAAATGCATGAAATTTTTTTAAAATGATTTTTAAATTAAAATAAAAGTAAAAAACAAGATGAAGCCTCTAAAAAAATTAAATGCTCAAGAAAATTAAGACAAGTCAGAAACAAGTCAAGGATCACATGACAATTTTTGGAGAATTGAAAAATGCATAAAATTATTTTTAAACAAATTAAAATGCATGAAAAATATCAAATCATGAAATAAAAAAATATGAAAAAAAATCTCAAAAGATAGAAAATAATTTTAGAAAATTATTAAAAAAATTTAGAGTGAAAAAGATGAAGGGAGCTATTTTTTATAATTTTTCAAAATAAAATAAGAAAATAAAACAATTAAAATGAAATGAAAATGCTGGAAAAAACCACAACCGTTAGATCTGATCAAAAGCTAGGAATAAAAAACTCGTGCAGCCATTAGATTTCATTTAAAATAGATCCAAAGGTTTAGATCAAGAGAGACACGGTGGAGTTTAAATGAAATAATGCACATGATCTATTTTAAATCAAAACAACTTCAGGCCACCGTGGAACACTTCCGATCGTCTTCTCCGATGAGTTTCTCACCGAAGTTTGGCATTTTGCAAGCTTAGTTCACAAAACCACCACCATTACAATCATTTCATCAGTGTGAATCCAACCAGGTGCTTCACTTTCATTGATTGAAAGTAAGCAGAGAGAATTTAAAAGAAACTCAGTGAAACAAGAAAACGCGGAAAAAAAATTAAATGAATAATATGAACAACCAACACAAGGTAAGTAAGGGGAAACAATCAGGAAGCAATAGGCTACATTGTGGTAACTTATTTGAGTCCAAAATATGCTCAGAACTACCTTCTCTAAATGATGACTAGAGGTGTTGAAAGTCGGATTTGGTTAGAGTAGTTCAGTGAGTCTTAGAGCTTGGTTCTTACTGCAGAAGCTTCAGAGAAGAATGATAGAGCTAATGGAATCAAGAAACATGGTTAAAAGAGCTTGGAATTTTAAAACGAAATCACAAATTCTTAGTGCAAAGTGAGCTCTCGAGCAGAGGTTCTAGGGGATTTCTAAGCTTCGTTTTTAATTCAAATGGGTCCTCTATTTATAGTTGAGGTGAGAAGATAGCATACGTGTGAGAATTTGTTAGAATTCGTGTGAAATCATGAGCAGGGAATGCATGACCAATCTTGAATGGGAAGCTACTGAAACGCAGGTCATTCCTTCCTATTTTAGGTCATTTTTTATCCTCACACATCACTTAACGTCATCATGGATAAAACACGTGCATAATTTGGGTTAAAATTGAGAATTGAGTGAAATTGCAAAATTGGTCATGAGTCATTTTCAGTTCCACGAAGCCATGTTCAAGCCATTGGAAAATCTTGTAAACTTGACCTTTAATGCTTATTATTTTTGCAAAATGATCACATCATAGCAAAGAATACAATGTGAAAATAAAAGTTTCATTTGGATGCTTGAGAAAAAATTTACAAGCTTGCACAGTTGGCTCGATGACATGTAATCAGAGGCCAAGAAAATTAAGTCTAAAATGACCTATAATGTCTTCAAATGTTTCATGGCCTTTCAAGCATAATTGGCCTTTGATCCTTGAAAAAAACTTGTAGGAGGCATCAAATAGAATAATTGGAAAAAATAACCGCCCATAAAAGTTGAAAATTGAGGGATTTATGATCTTTGGAAGTTAGGCAAATATCACTTGAGTTTAGGCCAAATTTCACTAAGTCCACAAAACGACCTATAATGTCTGTACACTTTTGATGGCCTTCCAAGCACAATTAGCTCTTGAATTACAAATAAAATTAGGAGGGGATTCAAGATGAGTCATTTCTTCAAAGAAGCACTAAAAGATGTTGAAGTATGAAGAAGTTATGAAGTTTTGAACTTGGGCTTGAAATGTTGACTTTTTAGTCAAACCTCACAAACTTGCAACCTTGGACTTTTCCTTGCATTTCAGGGCACATTGATAATCATATGAACTCAAAGTAATATACTCTTAATTATCTTTTTATGAAACATGCAATGGATTGAGGAAACTTTTTGATGAAGGCATGGAAATAAACACACGAACCTTTGAGATTTCTTGAGAAACAAGCTATCAAACTTTGAAACATTCTTGAAAGATACTTGCAAAAGAAACAAGCGTGACAAGGCATATAGTTTTGTAATTTGATTAGTGGCTAGTGAATTATAAAGCATATAAGTACAAAAATGAAAGATACACAAAGAGGTTCTTGATGATCTCTGCAAAGGCAAACCTAAGGATGCGAGGGTTAGGAGACAACTAAGTTTGTGATCTTAATGCATTGCAAAGATGTAAATGAGGCGGGACCTTAAAGGTTAAAATTAGGGTATGACAACCATCATCATCACTTATTCTATCAAATCATCATCTACATCGACTTCTTGATCTAGAAATCTCTCATATCCAACTAGCCTTATCAACTTAGTTCTTCCCCTAGTCGATCTTCTAACATTATGCTCACGTGGTTTTTCATTTCAATTGATTGTGACTTCAGTTTGTTGATCTTTTTTAAACATT
The DNA here is from genome assembly GCA_963859935.3 of Lathyrus sativus. Lineage (NCBI taxonomy): Eukaryota > Viridiplantae > Streptophyta > Magnoliopsida > Fabales > Fabaceae > Lathyrus > Lathyrus sativus. The sequence continues at coordinate 208,842,198 of OZ012735.1, forward strand.
GTTGTAATTATATATTGCTCTTGTTGAGACAACCCATGACTCCAATTCAACCATTTGCTTTCTCCTATTAGAACATCCCTATTGATCACAAGTTTATTATTATTTGGAGAATATAACTCTTATGCACCAGTCGAATGGTAATCTATGAGCATAATGTTTTGACTTCGATCATTTAGCTTCTTCCTCAATTGCTAAGGTACATGCCTTAAGCACATTGATCCAAAAACTCTAAGATGACTAACATTTGGATTCTATCTTGTCTAAGCCTCATAAGTTGTCTTCTCGACTATCTTATTCGTTGGACATCTGTTTAGAATATACACTGTTGTTGAAGCTACTTCACCCTAAAATCTCTTTGGCATATCTTTAGCTTTCAAAATGATCTTATTCATGTTCACTATACTTCTATTTCTCCTCTCAGTTATATCATTATGTTGATGTGTATAAGGTGTATTTGTGTTCTTGATACAATGGGTTCCTATCGGTGACAGTGTTATGTTATTGTCAAAGTGGAGCGCTAGTCCTTCTCAATCAACAGCACAACAATCTTGATCCCCTGTTTGCATTTGCATGTGCATTTTCATCTTCATTTTCATTAACATGTATCTATGTTGCAGGTGCATATTTCCTCATCGATTCTAGTGATCTTGTTCCCTTACTTCTGATATGGAGCCCTTGAAGAAGACAGTGGCATACAGGTTTCCAACTCCGGATATTGGTTCTTTACTGAGTTTGATTGTCATGGCTGACAAGAGAGTGATGGAAGACTTCAAGCAATCTTATAGGAAACTGTTAAGATGTGTCTGCAAGCCTTCAGCATATGAGATAGGTGGTCTTTATACTTGTTGCACCCCAAAATTTGCCCAACCTTTTCTAACCTAGGTTTATGTTTCAATTGCATAGTCATTTGCATTGTCATCACGTACATAGTGTATTCATCTGCATTGCATAGCATAAGCAAGATATCTTAATCAGGGGATCAAGTGTTATTCTTGTCTCAAGAGGTATGTTCAAGGGGTTTCATTCATATTCAAGATTACTCAGATCAATCATTGGATTCTCTCCTATCTTGAGGTTATTTGGGGATCATCAGAGGAAGTGTGAGCTATGAGCCAAGAGCATGAGGTGTGTATGGATGTTATGAAGAACCTAGATGATCATTTTTGAGGAGTAACCAAGTCATTGGAATGATTGCAAGAGCCTCAGTTGAAGTCAGTCAACTAGGGTCTTATCTAGGTCAATCCTAGGTCAAAGGCTTGATTTGAAAGGCATCAAGGCTCATTTGAAGAATGTGGGATTCATTATTTGCTATATGGATATGGATGTGGTGTTGTGCCAAAGAAGAATCAACAGGAGTCAAGGAGAAGAGGAGTTACCAAATTAGGGTTTCAGTGTAAAATCCCCTGATTTAGGTCAAACTTCAAAGCAGTGTAACTCAAAATGCAAGCTTCATATGAATTTCTGGTCCACATGAAACTTGTAGAGTATCTTCATAGATTTAATTTGATTGGTGGAAGTCATCAAGGTGATTTATAGAACTCAAGTTATAGTTCTTGCAAGTTACAGGTCATCTGAGGACACTAAAATTTGTATGTGAAAGTTGTCTGTCTTCCAAGCAACTTTTGACCTTCAAGGAGTTTTCAAATGAATTCTTGGAAAACATAAGAGTTGTTCCTCATGATCTCCCCTTTCCAAAAAGGTATGGTATGCCTTCATCTGATATGTGAAGCTCAAGTTATAGCTTGTGCAAGTCAGGGGTATTTTGGGAAAGTGAAATTATAGGTCATTCTTAGCCTATGCCTAAAACTCATACAAGGAAGCTTCAAATGAAAAACTTCACAACATCAAAGTTGTTCAAAATGGCATTTTAAGTCTATAAAAGAGGTCAAGGCATGTTGGAAAAGCTCGTAGCAAGAATTGACAAAAGTTGGTAAAAATGACTTAAAAAATGGCACATAACTTGAAAAAGTTCAAATTGAAAATTGGTATGGGCAATCTACAAATCCAAAATGGGGCATATGATATATCAAATTGAGTCTAAACAACATTTTAAAGACTTTGGTTCAGCCACAATTTTGATTTGAGGGTTAAAAAATGGACTTGCTTTGTAATTCCATTACTTGCATAATAAGGTACATGTGAGAAACTCAACATAAGGCAAAGGAATCCCTTGTTTTTCACTCATATCACTCCAATTTGTCATGAAAAGAGATTTTAAAAGGTGGTTAAGGGGCTGTTAGTGGATTGAAGTGAGATATCATGAGACATCAAAATACCATATCATGAGAAATTCATGAAGTTTCTAGAATCATCCTAGATTGATCTAGAAGACTCTAGATCTTTCCATGCTCTCCCATATATTAGATTGAGATCATTAAGAGTAAAGGTTGGTGATAGTTGATGTTGAATCCATTTTCTCCATTTGCAAATCATATTGAATCTTCATTTTTCTCTTCACCATTTTTCCATTTTCCCCACATTTTTCTACACTTGAAAACTCAACTTTTCAATTCCATTTTTCTCCCACTTTTGGTTCATTCCACCATTGCAAATACATTCCTTATCATTCTTACAACTGATTCAACACTTTTTTGGCCATAATTGATGCATGAACCAAGCTACACAACTCCATTAAAGTGAGCTCCAAGTGAAAAATTGATTTTTTGTTTTCCATCAATTCACTCCTTTCTTTCCATCCAAACACTTTCCTCATCAATTATAGGACGTGTCCACATCATTTTCTCAAAGAATTGGTGATCGAGTGAAGCTCCATAAGCCATTTTTCGGAGGTATAAAGAATTCGACATAACTCATAATTTATGAGTCTTTCTTGCATTATTGTTGTTGCATTACATTGCTCTCATCTCCTACATGGATTCTAGTACAAAAAAGATGGGTTTTATGACAATTTTGGGTTCTTGAGTTTTTCTTGAGGTGCCACGTTTTGGGAGTTAGAGAGAGTTTCAAGAAAATCTAAGACCATATTTGGATTCCTTGATTTTTTTCCTTCAAGTTTGACCAAAATTTTGTGCGAAACGGATAATTATTGATGGAGTTATGGTGCTTCAAAGTAGCAAAAAACTCATGTTCATGGAGCTGCAGGTTACTATTCACAAAGTTGAAAATTTTGATTTGGAGAAGAAGGTGTTAACACCGTCGGATGCATTTCCAAGTCAAGGTTTCTTCCATTCATCCAACGCCTCTCACTGCGCCACGTAATCGGCCACATAAGCCTCATGCCACTTTTATTTATTCATGTTATTTTCTTTTATTTTCCTATTGCCATGTTTCTTTTATTTTTTCTGTTTTATATGCTGACTTCAAATAATCATAAAAAATAGGAAAATTAGTCTTTTTGATCCCCATTTTTTTGTGCTGAATTTTTAAGATGTCTAGGATTTAATAAAACTGGAATTATAATTTTACCATTTTTTGACATTTTTTTTGGATTTTTTACATTTGGGTCGTCATAAAAAGGCCAATGCTGGTGCTATCATTTTGTTGAATTTCTTTGACCTATCAAAACACAATTTAAATGTCAATCCTTTTGCAGGGATCTCATACACACGTTGAGGTATTGTGATATATTTTTGTGGGAATTTTATTGTACAATTTTAATTGGTTTTGGATGCTTTCTTTAACATGCTCCACTTTAATCTTTCCTTTGGTATACATGAGATATCTTGCAATGTTTCCATCTTATTTGACCATTTATCTTTGGATATTTTTGTGGTATCTCTCACCCCTGGTTTGTGGCTTGATGTAGGGCATTAGAGATTTTTATTTGAATTTTTTTAGCCCCTTTTGCTATTCTTCTTATAGTTTTGCATTCGAACTTGTAATTTGGACTTCCGAACGGACTTTATTTTTGTTAAGGCTCCAACGGCCGATTTGTGTTTGCGTGGTGAACGCCGTGGTTTATATTTCTTATTATAGATAGGTTAGAGGTATTTGAAGACCCCTTAGGTGGCTGTTATTTGTATGTGTAGCTTGCCCAATTATCGATTTGTTTGCATGATAGCACGTTGCGATTCCAAATAGTGGATTACGCGTTTCATTCGGAGTTTTCACTCGATTCTTTGCATATGATCACTTGATATTTTCTTATTCCATCCATGAATGGGCTTGAGGTTGAGACGAACCGTCCTCCCTCCTTTGCATTGCATTTACCATTGCTATATTCATGTTCACTTGTATGCGGTTATTACTTGTATTTCCGTTTCTTCCTTTCGTTTTCCTTTCCCGTAGGACTTCCATTCTTCCTTGTTCAAGGGAGGATGTGATAGACATTAGGAGTTAACCCATGTATGATAACATTAGGTTAGTGTGATTCCCTTTTCAACCATAGGTTAGAATTCTGTCTCTTCTTTCTCAAAACAACAGAAAAACATTAATAAAGGCTATGACAAAATCAATTCATTTCTTCCGTCAAAAGATTTGAACAAACATCAACCTTTTTGCAATAAGAAAACCCTTGTTTAAGGTGAGATTTTCCATAAAAGACACTTGAACAGCTTGTGTCGTGCGTAGCCCGAACTACGTTTGCTCTGATCTTCCATGCTGTGTGGAAGTACGTAGGCATAGGATGCGATATCCTAGCGAGCAACCTTCCCCATCTCCCCCCGTAGTTAGGCGAACTACGTTGACTCTGATTTCTCGTTCCAGACGGGAATACGTAGGCATAAAGTGCGATGCTTTACCGAGTCATCTTTTCTTTTCTTTTCAGACCTCATCCTTTAGTTTAGATAGAAGTGTAATCCGTACAAACAAGTAAACGTGGATCCCATCGAGTACGATGGACGTGAGGGGTGCTAATACCTTCCCCTTGCATAACCGACTCCCGAATCCAGGTTTTGGTTGCGATGACCATACCTTTTTCCGTCTTTGCGTTAGGTTTACTTCGAGCGTTTCCTTTCCCTCCTTTGGGATAAATAACGCACGGTGGCGACTCTTCTGTATTGCCGGCGCCGATTTTCGCAGTAGCGACAGCTGGCGACTCTGCTGGGGACTGCGATGGTTCCCTATGCGAGTCTCGCCTTAGGTTTTCTTCCTAGCTGTCTGGGTCATCCCCAGCAGTTGGAGACTCTGCTGGGGACTCCAACGGTTCCCTACGCGAGTCAATCCTAGCGCTTGTGTTCCCGTCGTGGGCTTTGTATGGATTTACATTTCTGTATTTACATTTCAGCATTATATTATCATTGTTATTGCTGTGTTGTGGGTTTGATGGGGGTTCTATGATTGAGAGATAAGCCGAACCTGGGCTTGAGTGCACTTAGAATTAGAGTAGAGATTAGTGGGGGTGTGCATGCTTTGCATGTACTAGCTTCCCGCGAAATCTACGCTCAGACGAGGTTCTTCTGGTTGACTTCCTGTTTCACCCTTTGGGTGCAGTGGGCTGTTGGTTAGTTGGATTGTCGACTCCGGGGACCGATCATTTGGAAGTTGGCTAAGTGAGGCCTCTTCAGGATTTGATGATGCCACACCTTCTGGGTATCGTATCATCAACCCTGAAAGTCTGTGACACCGATGACCGCATAGGATGCCGTACCTTGTGCCAGTCGTAGGGACACTTACCTGTGAGAGGGATTTGGGGCATGCAGGTAACTTGACCTTCAGACTACTGGTTTATTTCTCATGAGATACAGGATTGTGGATATTTTATGGACTGTTATCAGGTCTGTCAGAGACCAGGTGTGGGTTATGTTATTGGGTCTATCCGAGACCAGGCTGGAGTTCTTTGTGAGGTCTGTTTGAGACCAGGGTTTGATGAGTGTTGGAGGGTCTGTCTGAGACCTGTTCTTGGTGTGACTTGGGCTTCTTATTCAGGGCACTTGATCCCCTGTTGCAGCTGTTTGCATTGCATTGTTTGCATATCCATTTATCATTGCATTTCATTAACGTGTGTCTATGCTGCAGGTGCATTACATACTTCCCTGTTCTAGTGCTCCGGACTTCTGATTGTTGATATGGGTAGTGTGCGGAAGACAGTTGCATATAAGTTGCCCACTCCGGATGTGACTTCTATATTGAGTTTGATTGCCCTTACGGATGATGAGGTTAGGGCTAGCTTCAAGAAGAGTTATACTTTTGCCTTTGAAGGCCTGTTCAATATATGAGTTGTTTTCTCTTTTGTGATTGAATTTCAACTTCTTGCAACTTTTTGTCACCGCACTGTCACGGCGCTACCCTGTATCAAATGTATTAGCACTAGAATGGGGGAAGTAATATTCCCCAATACACAGGCACATATTGCATTTTTGCATACATACTCATATTTGCATTACAGGTTTATGATCCATGTATCTTATCTCCTGCATCCATTGCAGGTGGTACTTTCAGGATTGCAGATCAACGAATCCACCGTTACTCTACCAGAACTAATCACAAGAAGATCATGGACAACGTGCAGAGTGAAATGCAAGAGATGCATGACAGGATGGCCCTGCTCATGCAAACCATGGAGACCATCGCCAAAGGACAAGAGTGTCGCTACTGCGAAAATCGGCGCCGGCTGACAGAAGAGTCGCCACCGTGCGTTATTTATCCCACGGGAGGGAAAGGAAACGCTCGAAGTAAACCTCGCAAAAAACGGGGAAAAGGTATGGTCGTCGCAACCAAAACCTGGGTTCGGGAGTCGGTTACGCAAGGGGAAGGTATTAGCACCCCTCACGTCCGTCGTACTCGACGGGATCCACGCTTGCTTGGGTTGTCTAAAGGATGCAAAACAATCTATCTACGGCTGCTAAATCTAAACGGAAGGGAATTGACTCGATAGAGCGTCGCACTCTATGCCTACGTATTCTCAAGAGAGAAAGTCAGAGTCAACGTAGTTCGGGACTACAGGGAAAATTGGCTCGCCAAGACCTCGCGTCTTGTGCCTACGTACTTCCACACTGCATGGAAGATCAGAGCTTTACGTAGTTCAGGCTAACTACGGCTAAACAGGGGTATTCTCACACAGCAGTGAGAAATACAACTGGCTTCAAGGGTCGGGAACCTATGGGCAAAACTATGGTTTGGTCTCAAATGCACTTGGGCAAGAGAGAAAAAGGGTACAGTTAGTCGTCAGCGGGAAAGTCTCGATCGCACAGCAGCGAGAGAACAAAAGTCAGTTGTTAGTGTGGTCGCTAGGATATCGCATCCTATGCCTACATATTCTCGTCTGGTACGAGAAATCAGAGCAGCTGTAGTTCGGCTACTTCGGGACCACAGCTCAAATCTCGTTTTATTAACATTCTGAAAAATGGTTACAATGAGTGAATACTGAAAATAAATCTCCTAGGAAACGCTATCCTATTCTATCATGAAAAAATCGAATGGAAAATAGCCCCCTAACAAGTGGGCTTCTAAACTATCCCTAAAATCGTAAAATAACCTCTATGACAATATATCCTAAAAGAAAATGCATTCTAAAAAATATTAAGTCTATACTAATATTTTTTATTCTTTTCCAATCATTTTCTCCTCTCTTTCAAAGTATTTTCCATATTTTTATCATATTTTTCAATATATTTTTCTCTTTATTTTTCAATATATTTTTCTCTTTATTTTTCTCTATTTTTTCATATTTTTTTCATAAATTTTTCATATGTTTCTTTTTCTTTTTCCTTTTTTCAAATTCTTTTTCTATTATTTTTTTATAATATGTTTTTCTTTATTGTTTTTTTTTCTTCCAAAAAACTTTAAACAAAAGAAAAATGGAAAAAATACAAAAAAAGATGGGAAGGGGGTACACTGCTGTTATAGGGGGAATAATAAAAATAAAAAGAACACAGCAAACTGGGCCCAGCCCAGCTTGCTTGCTGCAAAAACGTAGGGTGGTGTAGTAAGTAACAAGGGAGCAGCAATTAGTGAAGATTCGCGGGCCCAACCCAATTCCAGAATCATACACGTACAGGGGGGTTCACCAGACAAAAACGGAGGTGTATCAGAAAAATGAAAATGGGCTTAGCCGGGCCCATCACGCGTGGTCCAAATCCCTTCACAGCAAACAAACAAACCCTAATTTCGCTGCCACTGTTCACAGCATCAAACGGCGCCGTTTCCCCCTTCGTCTTCCCTGAACTCATTTTCTTTCGTCTCTCAATCTTCCTCCTTTTCGCTTCTTCCCACATCAGAGAATCAACCACACAAACTCAAACATCATCTTCCAATCTTTCTTTTCGCGAATCTTGAGAACTTGTTGGCGCATTGGAAGCAACATTGAAGATGTTGTTGGACCTTGAAGTTTGTTGAACTTCTGAAGAAACTCAAAGAGGATCATTGCTGGATTTGAACGGCTCCCGAAGATCTTGTGGATGTTTCCTGGAAAAACTGATGAACTCTATGAAGGCTTGTTCGAAGATCTTCGAAGGATCTGGAAAAATGCAAGATCCAGTGGATGAACACGTTGAAGATCTTAGGGACGTGTAGCAGATCTGGGCGAACTCTAGAAAAACGTTTGAAGATCCATGAACACGATGAAGAACCGATGAAGATCATGGAGATCTCGGTAGCCAGTTGAATGTTGAGGATCCATGGAAGTACTTCGTAGATCCAAATCGCGAAGCAGATACATCAACTTGTTGGATCTTGAAGCAGTTTCTGGGAAAGTGACGAACACGTTGAAGGTCTGATGAACATTCATCCTTTCTGATGAAGTTCTGAGATGATTTTGATGATCGTGATGAAGGATGAACACCGGTGATGGTTATTTTCTAGGATTTGGACGTTTCTGGTGAGATGTGCGGTGGAGATATGACCGGAGATTGGATCGGAGGTGGGAGGAAGATGAATGGTGATCGGAGGAGATGAGGTTTGTGGATCGGAGATGGAGGTTTCTTGATAAGGAGGATGAAGATTGGTGATTTCTGGAGATTTTTCTGGGTTTTCTGGGTTGAGGCTGATGAATCCTGGGGAGGAAGATGAAGTTCATCGGAGTTCTGGGGAGAAGTTAGGTTTTCCGGTGATGTTCATGGTGGCCGCCGGCCATGCATGCCGGCCGGTGGGTCTTCCCGGCGAAGTGCTAGTGTGGAGGCACGTGTCAGTGATGGTGGAGGGGTGTTACGCATGGCCTCCACGTGGTGAGGCGTGGCAGTGAGGGAAGTGGGTCTGAACGTGCGTGGCGTGTGTGTGATGATGAAGCGTGGGGCCAGCCTCTGAGCTACACGTGGCGCTGGACTTATAAAGGCTGAGAATTGCTGGAATCTTCTGGATTTCTCTGGACTCTGCTAGAAACTCTTGGACAAAACTGGACTCTTCTGGCTGCGAATTTGGGCTTTCTGATTGAGAATGAGGCCCAAACGAAAATAGAATAAAAAAAAACTTCAAAAAAACCTGCATTATAATGGATTAAAAAGCTAATGAAAAATGAATTAAACCTAATCCTAATTAACTATTAAAAATTCAATTAACTAAACTGAACATTAAAACTACTCTAATTAATTTCTATAAATCCTAATAAATTCTAAAAACTATATTATTTATTATTAAAAGAAAAAAATCTATTTATTTCTATATCTAAAATTAAAAAACATTTAATTCCTACTAACCCTATTATTTAATAAGAGAAAATCTATTAAAAGAAAACTCTATATTCCATCAAAAATGATTAAACTCTATTAAGTGCTGAAAAATGATTTAATTCTATCTAATATATTCTAAAAAGAGAAAATGCTATTTATTTAATAAGGAAAAATTTATATTAAAAAACTATTAAAACTATTTAAAAACTATTAAAATTCTAAAAATTCCTAAAAAATCTATTAAATCCTAAAATGATTAAAATCTATTAAAAATCCTATTAATATTCTAAAATGATAAAAATGATTTAAATCTATTTAAAAAAAATTAAAACTATTAAAAATCCTATTAAATCCTAAAAATAGCCAATAAAATCCAGAAAAATCACAATAATTCCCAGAGGAACAAAATAAGCACCGGACGACACATAACACCGCGAGAGCGCACTAAAATAGCCGGTAAAAATAAACGGGCACCGAACTATCCATGAAATACGATTCTATCTATCCAAACTGATTAAAACCACCTAAGACGCGAGACGAGGGCTGTGATCCCGATAAAATCAAGACAAAAATGAAAAATGCACTGTATGCGATATGCAGATGCGAATGCGATTATGCGTCGAAACATCGAGCCAGATACGGGACCCGGTTGGTCAAATTTTGGGGTGCAACAGCTGCCCCTATTCAAGCGGCTTGGACCTGAATGGTTGAAGAGCGCTCAGCCTTCAAACATTCAAGGTAGATGACGGTTGAATACAAATGGAACCCTGAAATTTGCCAACCGCGGGAAATAATCTGCGAAGCTGCTTGAGGAATAGCCTCCAATGAACTGAAGTTTGGTTGTCACGGCAACAACTGGTCGATTTTCTGATAAATTTTCTTCTCCTTGCAACACATGTGTGACGCCACAAGTATTGAAATAATGCTTCGCAAAGCAAACGCCTTCCCATCTGTTATGGGATCTTTCTGTTGACTCCTGGTTCACGGCGAACCTGAGGAAACTCTCCTGGGGAATTCTGAATTGAACTGCCTGGCACCTATTCTGACGAAGGCGGCAGCTTCAGAAGTTTGATATGTGTCAATTTCTCCTTGTTGTTGTTTTTTTTCCCGATGCTGACGTAAAAACCAAATATGAAGAAGTCACTCCGCCGGGGAAGACGAGAAGCTTAGCCACACAACTCTGCAGGTGAACAAATTCGAAATCCAATAGGTAACCAACCTGATCCATGTTTCGACATGCGTATGCTTGAAATGATGCGATGCCCTATATGATATGTAAATGCTATACGTTCTGTTTGAAAATGCGATGCCCAGACGGCATGGATATGTTATATGTTTGTATAAATGTTATGACTATATATGCAAATGCTAATGCAAGCTCTAGCTGCCAGAGAACACCAGGTCTGGAAACCACTTGGCAAAATAAATGCCGAAGGTAGACGTCAACTTTACTGGGGATGACCCGAAGTCACAGAACCATCTCAGCAAAATAAATGCAAGAAACGAGAAATCAAATCCGCTGGAGATAATCGTCCTGCTGGAGAAATGAAAAGGCAACCCTGCTTGGTAACTTTACTGGGGAAAGAAAGAACTCTTCTTGGGGATGCTCTCTTCAACTGATTGGCAACTGATTGTGCTCTGCGGGGATTGACCCGAACTGGGATTGATTGCATGCAGCACACTGCTGGAAATGCCCCTTCTATCAAGGATACCAATTTTAATCTGCTGAGGATACTCCTGATCTTACTCTGATGCGGGGTAAAATACAATCTCGACTCTTCCGGGGATAATAAGCAACTAGCAATTCTGATTTAACAACATCTGCGAGGAATTCAAACATTACTCGGAGCACTGGCATTAATCGAGCTTCGTATCGGGGAACATGACAACATGCGGGTCATCGGGAATTACTGTGTCAGATACCTTTAGGTTTTTTTTTGTTTTTCTGGTTTAGGGTAAACACGGATTATGTACACAGTGGGAGATATAAGAAATACTAGACGAGAACTAGCATTCAGGGTGGACTACCAGACGAGAACTGATAGCAAAATAGGTTATCGGACAAGAATTGATTTTGGTTTGAACATCAGACGGGTTGACTGGATAACAGACTGAGGTATAGGCAACCAGGCGAGAACTGGCTGAAAGCTGACGTACACCAGACGAGAACTGGTATAACACTTGAAGAAACGGTGACCAGACGAGAACTGGTTGCAATAAACTGCACCAGACGGGAACTGATGCTTACAATAAACTGCACCAGACGGGAACTGATGCTTACGGAGAGGTGGGCCAGACGAGAACTGGTTACCGGTTTGCCAGGCGAGAACTGGACTTTGGAAACGACTGGTTACTGACACGCAACAGGTTTGAACTGCAGGATAATGATCCAACGACAGCAAGGCCTTTTTGGAATGCTGATGTTTTTGGTAAGGGTACTGACATGATTCCCCGATACTCCACTCCGGTTGGGGATAAACAGGCTGGTTTGAACGACTTGCCCCAGTACACTCAGCTGGGGATAACAAGACTGGCTTAACAACTTGCTCCAATACAATTCAACTTGCCCCGATCTAACTCCTAAGAATACCGCTCTGAACAGCTTGCTATGAGACGACTTCGAGAATATTTGCCCCGGTATCTATACGACAACAGAATTCAATCTTCATTAACCCAGTTGGTTTCAACATTCTCCGCGATGACTTGCCCCTGAATGAGCGTTCTAGCGACTTAACCCGATCTGATTATCTACCTGAAGTATCTGCTTTCAAATCTCAGCATTCGGCATAATTTCCCCTGATTGGCTCTCGAGAAAACTCATTCTGATCAACTGCTTCTCAAAGAAACTGCCCCTGCTCAACTGAAACTTCGGGACTGGTCCTCAGACTAGCTGATTCTGAACTCACTGGAAGATAATGCCCCTGATTCATAGGTCTTCACAACATACACCATTCTGGTTCAGACTGCTGAATTACTCAGTCCTGTTCGATTACTCCCTGGTGGAATTTCTTTCATGTCAACTACTAACCCGCAATTAGAATCGTCTGTTTACGAATGGTAATCTTAATGCAGCGGTTATGCAGATTTTGAAAAAATTGAGCTGTCACTCATTTACATGCATATGATTGAGTGACGAATGAACCAAAGTTCAAACGTAGTGCTTACGTGGTCAGTGAAAATACAACAAGGATGTGACTAGCAAGTCAAGAAAGAGTCAGGTTACTCAACCTTATCGTAATGCGCTTCAGAACGACCCTACCTCAATTAGGTCTTTTAAGGGTTGTATCGTGGTCGGGTTCACGGTTCGTGAAACAAAGGATATTTGGCTCAAATTTTGATTTGTACCCACCCCTTCTTCGTGATGATCTCCGATCCTAAGGTTCAATTAACCTGGCACAAGCGCTCGCCTCTTCGAGAGGTATGTTGAATGGTAAGAACCACAATTAAGGAATTCACAAGGTTCTTCTGGAGTGATAGCTACTCATTCTTCGCTTTCGGTGTCTGTGTACACGACTTTGTGATTTGCTGGGGAAAATTCTTTTTATCCCTCTTTTTCATTCTTTTGATTCCCTAATTTTTGCCTGGACTGACTTCTTTTGAGTTCTTTTCGTTTTTTCGATTTCTTTTGAAGTCCAGCGGGATGCCCTGATTTTTGCCTAAGTATTAGCCTTCTAGCTTTTTCTTTCTTTTTACTTAGCGGGCTTTCTTATTCTTTCTTTTGGAACAAAGTCGTGTGACACTGGTTGTCTTGATTGCTCCGAAAGGATTATAACTGTCTCACTCATGATTGGTGAGGTTTGACCTCTTGAAAGGTATAAACTGATTGGTCCTCGAAAGACAACACTCCTCTGTAAGACTTGAATGCTCGGTCAAGCTAACTGACAACTACCCTGCCCCGGGTTAAGATGTGAGGGTTACAAAAAGTCCGAAAAAACTTCTACTTCCTGGCTCGAAGTGGTTAACAAGGGACTAACTCCTTATATCTCCAGTGTTTGGGGGATTTGAAACAATGCCTTGTACGTCATCAGTAAGGTTTTATCTGAAAGCCTACGATCATAGGTTTTGAGTTTAGTTTCGTCATCCTCCCTCCAATCTTTGCTAGTCACAGTGATAAAGTGTAGTAAATAAAATGCAGGTGTCAGTGCAATGCAGTAAATGAGTGACAGCGACATGATTAATTCAGAAAAATGCATAGTCACTTTATTATTATCACCATTCGAAACATACAACGTTTAAAGCAGGTAGTAACTAACAGAAAAAGAAACTACAAATGCAAATGGTATAAGAGCCTGAGGACTGCCAATGCTGAGGCGCCCGCCTGTCTGAATCACTAGCTCCTTTGCTGGGGAACACTTTCCGAGTCTACGAGCTTAGACAGCTGAGCGGTTGAGATGAACAAACAGAAACCCTTCTCGAAAGGAAATGCGATCCTGGTCAATCAACTGCTGTACTTTCGCCTGAAATGCTTTACAATCTTCGGTTGAATGCCCCGGAGAGCCACCATGATAACCACACTGAACGTGGGGATTGTACCCAGGAGGGTAAGGTTCTAGAACTGGCTTAAGAGCTTTCGGCTCCACCAAAGACTTCTGGATTAAAGATGGTAGCAACTGGCTATACGGCATCGGCACTGGGTGAAAAGGAGCATTCCTTCGTTCCAAATTGTTGCGAGGTCGATTCTGATTCTGACGCTGATTCTGATAACCTCGGCCACGAGTTCGCTGATTTGAAATGGAAGCGACATAAGGTTCCTGATAGGGTGCCCCAGGTACGGCTGTCTGTTCAGTATAACGAGCCACGGGAGGTACTGATCTCTGATAAGATGATGAACCAACAAAATTCACTGATTCGCTTCGAGGATATTCAACCTTTGGCACGACTGTATTGATCACAACTTCTTCTTCACTCTGATAGTCACAAGGGTATTCAGTTTCACCAGCTTGATCATATGAAGTAATCTGAATTTTCCCACTTCTTATGGAATACTCAAGGCGTTCTCCTAATGCTACCACGTCAGAGAAACTTGCCGGAATTCCGAGCAATCTTTTGAAGTACGGATATTGTAGGGAATCTACAAACATGCTTGCCAGCTCTTGGTCTAACAGCGGGGGACGCACTCTAGCAGTAAATTCTCTCCATCTCTGAGCATACCTCCTGATAGGTTCATTGATCTCTTGAGACAACTCTTGCAAATGCATGCGATAGGGAGCAATGTCTAGGTTATAATCGTACTGCTTCAGAAAAGCGCTGGCTAAATCCATCCATGACTGAATCTGATTCCTCTCTAACTGCATATACCACCTCAAAGATGCCCCAGTCAGACTATCTTGAAAGCAATGGATCATCAATTTATCATCTCGCGCAAACGCGGTCATTCTTCGACAGAACATCATCAAATGCAGCTTCGGACAGCTATCTCCCGTGTACTTTTCAAATTTCGGCACTTTGAACTTGTAAGGCAACACCAGGTCAGGAACCAAACACATGCCTACAGCATCCAGGTTAACAGCATCTTTGGCTTTCAAAGCTTTCATTTGCTCTTCCAACACTCGGAGTCTTCTATCCTTGTCAAGAGCTCTTGGATCTACCATCCCAGCCGTTGGAATATCTCTTCGGTAATTCATCACAGGGAAAGCAACACCTTGATTGTTAACAGGAGGAGGACGCTCATTCCGGGCAACAAACTGCTCATGTCGATCTCGGTTCTCAACAGAAGGCTGTACAACTTGGTCTGCAGCAACGTTGTTCACTTGCGGGAAGTCTTCCATGGAATCATACAGTGGGTTGGACGCCATAGTGAACCCCGTCAAGGTGTTAGGAGACTGGAAATTGCCTTCAAACATGGCTACCAATAGTCTTCAGCTGACTTCAATGCTTGATTCTGCTCTACTCAACCCTTAGGTAAGTCTCTGACAACCAACAGCTGCTCGGCTCAAAACTCCGGGTAATCACCTTCAGGAAACAAAGGCTGGATCAGAACTCTGGCTAACTGGAGGATGATATGCAATGCAACACTGATATGCATATGATATGCAAGATGCAGCAAACAACGGGACCACAGCCCCCCACACAAATCTCTGAATACTACTGCACTGCTGACGGAGACGTTCTCTGAAAAGAAGACCAGAATAACGGGTAGGTTGAAAGTCAAGTTTCCTGCACAAAAAACCCCCCCACTCACAGGTATGGACCTATATCTGACAAGGTACGACATCCTATGCGGTCGTCAGCGTCACAGACTTTCAAGACTGACGATACGATTCCCAGAAGGAGTGGCATCATCAAGTCCTGAAGAGGCCTCACTTAGCTAACTTCCAAATGATCGGTTCCCAGAGTCGACAATCCAACTAACCAGCAACCCAAGCCACCCAAAGGGTGGGTCAAGAGGCCAACCAGAAGAACCTCGTCTGAGTGTAGATTTCGCGGGACACCAAGGCAAGCAAAGCATGCGGGCGCCCACTAATCTCTACTCTAAGTCTAAGGTGCACTCCAAGCCCAGGTCCGGCTTATCTCTCATCATAGAATACCCGTAACACCCCAACAGCAACAAATAATCAATAAATAAGCCCCAATAGCCAAGCAAACAAGCGCTAGGATTGACTCTCTCTTAGGGGACGTTGGATCCCACATGCATAAGGACTATCGCAGTCCTTAGCAGCCAGGGGACGTTGGATCCCCAACAGACTCACATAGGGAACTATCGCAGTCCCCAGCAGAGTCGCCAGCTGTCGCTACTGCGAAAATCGGCGCCGGCTGACAGAAGAGTCGCCACCGTGCGTTATTTATCCCACGGGAGGGAAAGGAAACGCTCAAAGTAAACCTCGCAAAAAACGGGGAAAAGGTATGGTCGTCGCAACCAAAACCTGGGTTCGGGAGTCGGTTACGCAAGGGGAAGGTATTAGCACCCCTCACGTCCGTCGTACTCGACGGGATCCACGCTTGCTTGGGTTGTCTAAAGGATGCAAAACAATCTATCTACGACTGCTAAATCTAAACGGAAGGGAATTGACTCGATAGAGCGTCGCACTCTATGCCTACGTATTCTCAAGAGAGAAAGTCAGAGTCAACGTAGTTCGGGACTACAGGGAAAATTGGCTCGCCAAGACCTCGCATCTTGTGCCTACGTACTTCCACACTGCATGGAAGATCAGAGCTTTACGTAGTGTCGCTACTGCGAAAATCGGCGCCGGCTGAACAGAAGAGTCGCCACCGTGCGTTATTTATCCCACGGGAGGGAAAGGAAACGCTCAGAGTAAACCTCGCACAACACGGGAAAGGTATGGTCATCACAACCAAAACCTGGATTCGGGAGTCGGTTACGCAAGGGGAAGGTATTAGCACCCCTCACGTCCGTCGTACTCGACGGGATCCACGCTTGTTTTCGGGTATGGATTGTTATTCTATCTACTCTAAAGGTCAGGGGTTAAAAAGAAAAGAGAATGAAAATAAAATGACTCGGCAAAGTATCGCACTTTATGCCTACGTATTCTCGTCTGGAACGAGAAATCAGAGTCAACGTAGTTCGCCTACCTACGGGAAAGGAGGGGAAGGTTGCTCGCTAGGATATCGCATCCTATGCCTACGTACTTTCATACAGCATGAAAGATCAGAGCAAACGTAGTTCGGGCCACGTACGACACAGGCTTGTCTTGATTGATTTTATTCCTTCTGAAAAAGGTTTTCTTGATTAACAGTCCCGGCGGACAAAAATGACGCTTTGATGAGTTCACCTTCTTTTACGGAAGAAGTGTCTTTTATTGTGTTTGAAATCTTTATGTGTTTTTCTGTTTGTTTTGAGAAAGAAAGAGACAGAACTCTAACCTACGGTTGCGAAGGGAATCAAACTAACCTAATGTTATCATGCATGGGTTAAGACCTAGTGTCTATCATGCTCCTCTCTTGCACAGAGAGAAACAGAGATCCTAAGGGATAGGCAGAAACAGAAACAATATCAGATATATACAGTAAAGCGGTAAAATGCATGGATGCAACAGTACAAGCGAGGCAAGGGAGTCCCACTCAACCTCGAACCTAGAAAACAATAGGCAAAAGTGAACAGACTTCACTTTCAACCCAACAGGGTAAACAACAAACAATACAGTCCAGAAAACCAATCAATACATCAGAAGTGAAATACAGCAAAAATAAACAGCATCAGCAGCTCTGAATCAACATCTGGCTTCAAGTCATCTCCAATCAGTTACAGGCTTCAACAAGCATTAATCTCCATCTTCATGGCCTTCAGGCAAGGGCTTTGATCATCAGTCTCCTATAAGCAATGGCTTTTCTTCAAGTCTCCAATCTTCAGGGATGAACATCAGTCAACAAGAGGAGATGAATGTTAAACAGTAAACTGCCTACCAAAGGTGGCTCATCAACTGTTAACATTATGCAGACAAGTTTCTCTCAAAAGTTCTATCTTTCAAATACATTCACTGATCCTTCCAAAGGAAGGAGGTGGATATTTGAAAGAGACTTTGAATCATAGAGAAAGGATGGATGCAGACAAGGCATTCCATGTTTGAGAAGCAAGCTTTCTAATCTAGAGCTCTGCCTAGCTCCTAAACCCTAGTCTCCTTAGCAGCTGCTAGCAAGAACCTCCTCTCCAACTCTGGCAGTTGCTCTTCAATCTCTGGATCTCCAATGGCCTTCATCTCCCCAAATCTTCAGCTCTCCCAAGTCCCCAGACAATCCCAATACCCACACAAACAAGCAATAAACCCCAGAGGGCATACCACACCAGTCAATCAGATATACAACATATTAATAGCAGTAGGGGAATCCTGACTTTTTTCTAAGGGGATCTAATAACTACCCATAGCCCCTATAGTCCCATAGCTAAACTATTCAAACCCTAAGTCCTAAGGGAAATGAATTGATTCTCCTAATTCATCACCTAAAAAACCCTAGTTTGTTCATGTTATTCACACTTACACTAAGCACCTAAATTTAACTTCTAAAAATGGGAACTAAATTGAATCTACAAGTTCAATGTCTAACCTAAACAACCTAAAAAGAATGGGTGAAAAATATGAAAGCAATTAATAGAACAAAAAAAATCAAAATCATGTATGAAATGGAATTATATAAAATGTTATTTATTTAGAAAATATGGGAAAAATATCAAATAAAAAATAAAATGCCATTTTTATTTTTTTATAATTTTCTAGACATCTTAAAGAAAAATATGCAAAAAGAATGAATTAAAAATGATGATTTTTCTATTTGTTATGAATTTTTTAAAATGAATGAAAAAAAATGAAAAGAAAATAATAAAGAAAATAGAAAGAAATAGCCAGGGGGTGAGAATAGCAAGATATCCAAGTTCAGAGCGTTGGGCTTATTAAATTGGGGGGTGCGAATAGCTATCTGAGCCCAATCCCCCCAATTAATGAAACGCTGCGTTTCAATTTTTGAAACTTCCCTCCGTTTTCAACTTCAAATGTGGAGCGTTGGATGAGGATTTGAGTCAACAGTCAAATTGGGATCGTGTGGTGCCAGGGTCATCTTCAACCTTGAGCCCAAACCCTAGCTCAGAAAAACCCTAACCTGCACGCACCTTCGAGCTCCTGGTTCTCTCTCCCTGCTCCATGAAATCAAGAACTTCCAACAGTAAACTTGCATTATATCAATCCCTCTACACATTCATGCCAATAGCTTATCCTAAAACTCAATCAATAAGGCAATTCGATAGGGGCAACAGGTCTGATCCATCATTCTCCAACTGATATTGATCCTCTCAATTCTCTCTGGAACTCATCCTAAACTAACCTACAACTCACCCTGATTATTTTAAGCACCTAATCCAAGATTATCTCTCATGATTCTTGACATTCTAAGCTTCACCAGAATTGGTGCACCATGATCAATGTCCATGAAACTTGCTCAAACTTATCAAAATCAATCATCTCACTTATCCTAACCAATCTATACTAACAATTCCCTATAATTCTCATTAAATCATGCAATTCGAATGAAGTTACCAACCTGTTATGATGATGAAAACAGTTATGGAATACACTTGATCCAATGCTTGAAAGGAGGGGAAACTGATCAGTGATCTTGGAGATGAGTTCTGTATGCAATCAAAGATGCTCCAAAGCTTTGAATCTCCTAGTTCCAAGGTTTTTGCACTTTGAATGATGATGATGAATAGCACGATTCCTTGCTCAATTTGCCAAATAAATGTGTGGATTCTGATCTTTGTGTGAGGATGATGAAGATTGAATCAAGAATGTTGAAGTTTGGTGAGAAATTGATGGAGTTTGAGAAGCTTATGCAAGAATGGAATATGAGTGAAAATGGAGGTTTTGAACAAAGTGGTAGCACCAACCCTTGCATGAATCAGCTTGCATGAATATATAGGTGATGTAGGAACCTCCTAGAACATTGGAGAAATTTCCCTTACACTTTTCCCTTTCAATTTGGATTATGTTACTTTCAATTCAAGTAACCATGGATAACTCACAACTTATGACCTAAGCTCAAAATTCCACTTTAGCCAATGTTTTTAAAATGCCTTTTCCATTCAAAATGACCTATAATTTTGCATCGTTTGGCCAAGATATGAAAAATATCATTTTTTAAAGCCATTTTTCTTCATTAAATTCACCAATTTTGAAACCTTGCGCTATGGACATTTCCAATCTCTCATGGTCACTTTTCTAGACTCAAAATGTTATTTGTAGCAAGTTTGATGTTGTAAGTTTTTTCATTTGAGGCCTCCTTGTATGAGTTTTGGACATAGGTTAAAATGACCTGTAATTCACAAATGACCAAAATACCATTTTCTTGCCAAGACCATAAGTAGAGTTCCACACATCATATGAAGGCATACCATACCAATATAGAAAGATAAGACAATGAGGAACAATTCTTATGTTGACCAGAAATTCATTTGAAATCTCCTTGAGGGGTAAAAATTGCTTGGAAGTCAAGTCACTTTCACAGACAAAAATTCAGATACCTCAGATGACCTATAACTTGCAAGGACCATAACTTGAGTTCTATAAATCTACTTGATGTCTTCCACCACTCAAATTAAAGGTCTTGAGATCCTCTACAAGTTTAATGTTGGCCAAGGATCCATTTGAAGCTTGCATTTTGACTTATCTTGCTTGGAAGTTTGACCTAAACTAGGGGATTTTACATAGAAACCCTAATTTAGAAACTCCTCTTCTCCTTGATTTATCTTGATTTCTTCTTAGCATGACAACATATTCTTATTCTCCATGTCAAATGATGAACCCCACATCTCTCCAATAGCCCTTTATGTCTTTCCATCAATCCTTTGACCTAGGGTTGACCCAGATGAAACCCTAGTTGACTGTCTTCAACTGTGGCTCTTGTGCTCACATAAATGACTTGTTTTCTTCCCCAAATGACTTTCTAAGCCTCTCATGATGTCTAGATGCTCTCCATGCCTTCAATTCACAGCTCACAACCCCCTTGTTGACCCTCAGATGCCCTCAGATAGGAGATAGACTCAAGGCTTGATCTGCTGAATTCTCTGCTCTCAAATTCTTTCTTGATGACTTGAATGGGATTGAATTAGGATAATAACCTCCTGATAGGCCTCTAGAGATGAGAATAATGCTTGATCCCCTGTTGAATGACTTGCTATGCTTATGCTATGCAGATGGTTAGTCTATGTACATGACTCTATATGCAAATGCTAATGCAATTGAAACCTAAATCAAGTGAATAAGGTTGAGCAAATTTTAGGGTGCAACAGCTGCCCCTATTCAAGCGACTTGGACCCGATTGGAGGAAGAGCGAACGACCTTCAAACATTCGAGGTACGAGATGGTTGAATACTAAGAAACCCGGAAATTTGCCAACCGCAGAAATAAACTGCACCCCTGTTTGGGTAACGACATCCACTGCCTGGATCTGACTGTTTGCAGCCGCTCACTGATCTCGTAACGACCACGCTGGGGATAACAGATTGCTTGCTTGTCCACATTAGGACTCTGTCTGTCATCAATACGAAGAAATCTCAACTAGAACCTGTCCACGTTAGGACTCCACTTGCTGTTAACCCAGAAAAATCTCGGCGACTCCGCTGGGGGACGTTCCAATAAATCGTCCACGTTAGGAATAGACTCTCCCATGTTAGGAATAACACTATCCACGTAAGGAATCATCTCTTCTGCATCTGTCCACGTCAGGACTAAACTTTCCATCTTTCCCCATCAGGAGGCAATCTTCTTTTTCCACGTAAGGAGAAACGCATCCACCTGTCCACGTAAGGACTCCAGTACAACTCGATATGTCTGTGTCAGGACTCCAATTTTTCCGCGTAAGGAATACAACTTTGGTTCTGAACCTGTCCACGTTAGGACTCACCTTTCCATGTAAGGAGTACATCATTCTTCCACGTCAGGAATCAACTTTTCTCGAATCTGTCCACGTCAGGACTAAATTTTCCACGTAAGGAATCTATCTTCTTCTCCCACGTTAGGAATAACTTCTTTGATCTGTCCGCGTCAGGACTAAATTTTCCACGTAAGGAATGCCATCCTGATCTGTCCACGTAAGGACTCCGCTCTTTTCCACGTAAGGAACACATTTTCTTTCGATTTGTCCCCGTCAGGACCCCAATCTTTCCGCGCAAGGAATCAATTTCTTTTCCACGTCAGGAATGCATCTCCTTCCACGTAAGGAATAAACTTGATATGTCCGCGTGAGGACTCGATCTTTCCACGTAAGGAAACCCATTTTTTCCACGTAAGGAATCTCATCTTTCCACGTTAGGAATAAACTTTTCATCTTTCCACGTCAGGAACTGAAACCTCTTTTCCCATGTAAGGAATAAACTTGTCCACGTCAGGACCCATCTTTCGTCTTGATTTGTCCACGTCAGGACTCAGGCATCTTCGACCCGCTGGGGAAATAAGACTTGTCCACGTCAGGACTCACACCTTTGTCTGATCTGTCCACGTCAGGACCCACGCTTTGCCAACACGAAGAAAGATAACTGCTGAGAGTAACTGGTCCACGTCAGGACACCAACACAAAGAGTAATCACTTTTGTCAACGTCATGACTTCCCATTCCACCAATTTCGAGAACCCGAATCTGTCCACGTTAGGACTAACACACTTCACCAACCCGGGGAAATAAACCTGTCCACGTTAGGACGCCCACTTCTGAAGAAATCCCGTCAATATAGGAATAAATTGTCCACGTCAGGACTTAGTTCTCCATTGATCCCCACCCACAAACTTCTTAGCACCGACGTGACAGCGACTTTGAGGCGGACTCTACTGGGGATATCTGGGAACCAAACCACCGGATGCCTGCTCTGATGACCGGAGGCAACTTCTGAAATTCTGATTCATGAAGCCCCTTTTGATGACAAATAACTCTGCTTGGAAATAAAGAGAACCTTATCCTGGTAACTCTGTGGGGAATATTACCGAACTGACATTATCATTGGATGTCTCGTGCCGAGCTCTTGAATATTTGGTAGTTCATTTGAGCAAGAGTTCTCTCCACCCGAACTGCTAGAGTACAGAAACTGTTTCAGCAAAATAAATGCTGAAGATAATGCCGACTCCGCCGGGAATAGCCAGATGCTACAGAATTATTCCAGCAAAATAAATGCTGGAAGGGTGAAGTCAACCATGCTGGGAAGTTGGGAGCTCGAACCAAACACCCTGTTGAGGTAACCCCCTGCTGGGGAATATAACTTTGCTGAGGAATAGCAGGTGTGCCAAGTATGGTTGGACTTCTCTGCTGGAGAGTGCACTGATATTACACGGTATCCCTGACAAAATAAATGACGGGACCCACCACCAACTCTGCCGGGGAGAGTCTTGATCTTCGAGTTCCACTGGGAGGAAAGAACATTTGCTGAAAGGAGAGAACTCCGCTGGGGGTGGGACTATTCTCTCGGGGGAAATCTACTGACTCCGCTGGGGGAGAGTGAATGACCCTGCGGGGAAAGATGAACCTGTCTGAATACAGCCTTACGACCTTGGAATCGTCAATCCTTTTTGCACAAGCTACGACTAGCTGGAGAGTTCGATCCTTCTTCAGGAAGAACCTGCATGACCTGCGTGAAGGCTGAGTCTTTTGTTATTGCAATCTTTTGATCATCTTCCTCGTACGGTTATGAGACCTGCAACAACACAGACAAGACAAGACAAGCCTATGCAACCAAATCAACTCAGGTTAGTGACGTTATTTTCAGTTAATTCAAAGCTTTAGCAACTGTTGGCAAGGGCCAGCGACGTTATACTCATGCTAGTTTCATCAAACTTAGGCATTAATCATGCACAAAACAGTAAAGAACAGTGTCAAGTACTGAATAACGTATTTTATTGATTGGGCCCCTGAATGGGCGGAGTTTTTGTACACTGGATGTAACTCCTGAAATGAGGAAGCTACACAAAGCAAATATACACGTACACAAGTATGCACAAGAAGCATAAATATTGACAACTTAAATTTGTACACATGTCGGCAACGGGATGCAGATGAACACCACGAACTGATCCTCCCATGACTCGCCCGACTCTAATGCTTTCCCGGTATCCCCACTTCTGAAGAGATTGTATCGGATAACTGACTCCTCAAATGCATTCTCCCGCATTGATGCTCACTGCAATTATCAAATTCGGACCGCAGTCATTTGCTTTTCAAATCCCTAACTTTTGCGTGAACCGCCCTTTACGGGTTTTCAGTTCACCGGGATACCCTTTTTTGCCGAAGCCGCCCAGTGTAGGTTTTCAACTTCGCAGGTGTACATTTTTTCAATTTTATCCCTAATTTTTGCCCGAACCTTTCATTCTGTTTTTGGTTCGCCAGGATGCCCCATTTTTGCCTGGACTCTCTTTTTTCTGTCCAGCGGGTCTATTTTAAGCAAAGTATTTTTTGACTGCGTCCGAATTCACAGGCGACGTGAAGTCTTCTCCGTCCATGGTGGACAACAACAACGCTCCTCCCGAAAATACTTTCTTGACAACGTATAGCCCTTCGTAGTTGGGGGTCCACTTGCCCCTGTGATCTGCTTGCGGCGGGAGAATCCTTTTCAGCACAAGGTCGCCCGTCTGAAAGCTTCGCGGATGTATCTTCTTGTCGTACGCTTTCTTCATTCGGCTCTGGTACAAACGACCGTATGCTAGAGAAGCTAGCCTCTTCTCATCCATTAAGCTCAGTTGGTTCAATCTGTCTTTCACCCATTCTGCCTCGTCCAGCTGAACATCTCGCAATACCCTCAGAGAAGGGATCTCAACTTCTAATGGTAGCACGGCTTCCATTCCATACACTAATGAGAACGGGGTTGCCCCGGTTGATGTACGCACTGTCGTACGATAACCGTGCAAAGCGAAAGGTAGCATCTCATGCCAATCCTTATAGGTCACCACCATTTTCTGAACGATCTTCTTGATATTCTTATTGGCCGCCTCGACAGCGCCATTCATCTTGGGTCGGTACGGGGAGGAGTTGTGATGTTCGATCTTGAAATTCTGACAGAGCTCCTTCATCATTTTGTTGTTCAGGTTTGAACCGTTGTCCGTGATTATCCGCTCGGGAATCCCATATCGGCAAATGATATCTCTTTTAATGAATCTGGCCACCACTTGCTTCGTTACATTCGCATAAGACGCCGCTTCTACCCACTTGGTGAAATAATCGATTGCTACTAGGATAAACCGATGCCCGTTAGAAGCTGTTGGCTCGATC
This sequence comes from Lathyrus sativus, assembly GCA_963859935.3. Lineage (NCBI taxonomy): Eukaryota > Viridiplantae > Streptophyta > Magnoliopsida > Fabales > Fabaceae > Lathyrus > Lathyrus sativus. Next base: position 208,867,393 of record OZ012735.1, read on the forward strand.
TTTCCAATCATATCGATTCCCCACATAGAGAATGGCCATGGCGATGACATTACATTCAGAGGACTTGGAGGCACATGGATCTTATCAGCATAGATTTGGCACTTGTGACACTTCCTCGCAAACTTGAAACAATCAGTTTCCATGGTCAGCCAAAAATAACCTGCCCGCAGCAGTTTTCTCGTCATAGCATGTCCACCAGCATGCGTACCAAAGGTACCTTCGTGTATTTCCTCCATGAGAAGCTTTGCCTCTTTTTCGTCTACACAACGCAACAGCACCAAATCGTGGTTCCTTCTGTATAAGACGCCATCCGGATTCAAGTAGAAATTACCCGCTAATCTCCTGAGAGTCTTCTGATCTTGACTGGATGCCCCAGCCGGATACTCTTTGTTCTTCAGGAAATTAAGGATATCGAAGTACCATGGTTTGCCATCAGATGCTTCATCAATAGCAAATGCATAAGCTGGCCTGTCCAGCCGAGAGATAATAATTCGGGGAGCTTCGTTCCAGAAGTTGACCTTGTACATGGAAGACAAAGTGGCCAGAGCGTCAGCCATTTGATTTTCTGCCCGCGGTACATGATGCAATTCAACCTTGTCGAAGAAAGGCAACAATCTCCTTGCATAATTCATGTAATGTATCAAATTGGGCTGTCGTGTCTCCCATTCCCCTTTGATCTGATTCACCACCAGAGCTGAGTCTCCGTATACGTCCAGATGTTTGATTCGCAAATCAATGGCTTCTTCAAGCCCCATTATGCAAGCTTCGTATTCGGCCTCATTATTGGTAACAGCAAAGGTCAGTCGGGCAGTAAATGGGATGTGTGACCCGTGTGGCGTAGTGATGATTGCCCCTATTCCGCTACCGTAAGCATTCACAGCTCCGTCAAATATCATTTTCCATTTGGAACCCAACTCTGGTCCTTCGTCTGGCAACGGCTCTGCACAATCTTTCATCTTTAGGTACATGATATCCTCGTCAGGAAAATCAAACCTCATCGATTGGTACTCTTCAATAGGCTGCTCCGCCAGATACTCAGATAGCACACTCCCCTTTATAGCCTTCTGCGAGACGTATTGAATATCATATTCAGTCAAGACCATCTGCCAACGGGCAATTCTCCCTGACAACGCCTGCTTTTCAAACACACATATTTGATAGGATCCATCTTCGAGATGAGCATGGTTGTATGATTCAGCATGTACTGCCTCAAACACTTGGCGGCCCAGGCTAGCGCGCAACAAGTTTTCTCCAGCATTGAATATCGAGATTCACAATCTGTAAATTTCTTACTCAGGTAATAGATTGCATGCTCTTTTCTCCCCGTCTCGTCATGTTGACCGAGAACACAACCCATGCTTCCCTCAAGAACCGTCAAATACATTATCAAGGGTCTACCTGCCACTGGGGGTATCAAAATAGGAGGCTCCTGCAAATACTGCTTTATTTTATCGAACGCCTTTTGACAATTTTCGTTCCACGTTACAGCTTGATCTTTCTTCAACAGCTTGAATAATGGTTCACACGTGGCCGTTAGGTGAGATATGAACCGAGCGATGTAGTTCAACCTCCCTAAAAACCCGCGCACCTCTTTCTCTGTTTTAGGCGTCAGCATTTCTTGAATTGCTTTTATTTTAGCAGGGTCGACCTCTATTCCTCTTTCACTGACGATAAACCCCAGGAGCTTACCCGATCTCACCCCGAAGGTGCATTTGTTAGGGTTCAGCCTCAGCCTGAACTTCCTAAGCCTTTTAAATAGCTTCAGCAGATTCACCAGATGCTCTTCCTCCGTCTGGGATTTGGCAATCATATCGTCAACATAAACTTCGATCTCTTTATGCATCATGTCATGGAAAAGAGTCGTCATCGCACGCTGATATGTTGCCCCAGCATTTTTCAAACGAAAGGGCATCACTTTGTAGCAAAATGTTCCCCAAGGCGTTATGAACGTGGTCTTCTCCATATCCTCTGGCGCCATTTTAATCTGATTATAGCCTGAAAAGCCATCCATGAAGGAGAATACGGAGTATTGAGCAGTATTATCAACTAACACGTCAATGTGAGGAAGTGGAAAATCGTCTTTTGGGCTTGCTTTATTCAGATCTCTATAATCCACACACATTCGAACCTTGCCATCTTTCTTTGGCACTGGTACGATGTTGGCAACCCATGAAGGATACTTTGTCACAGCCAGGAAACCAGCGTCCCACTGTTTCTGAACTTCCTCTTTAATCTTCATTGCCATATCTGGTCGAGTTCTGCGAAGCTTTTGCTTGAATGGCGGGCAATCTTCTTTCAGTGGCAGGCGATGCACAACCATGTCTGTATCGAGCCCCGGCATATCTTCATATGACCAAGCGAAGACATCATTATACTCTCGGAGCATTTCAACCAGTCTTCGCTTGATATCACTCTGCAGTGCGACTCCAATACGAATATTTTTCTCAACCCCTTCCGACCCGAAGTTGATAATTTCGATGACCTCGTCGTGAGGCAGAATGGCTCTTTCCTCTTGCTTCACTAACCAAGACAGTTCTTCAGGAACGTCGCTATCTTCGACACCCTCTTCTTCGGCCTGGAATACCGGGTGCTCGAAGTCGGGACGAGTCATAGGTGGTTCAAGGATGTCATCTGAAAATGTTATCCTGCAAAAGGAATGGTTAAGTGCTTCAAAATGCGTATAAAGCAAACAACCACGTTGCCATTTTATTGAGAAATATAAAACAAGAAAGACAGGGATTACAGTATTTGCACATGAAAAAACGCCATTTATTTAATGATTAACACGCAATGTTCATAACAACACAACCCTAAGCAAATCCTGATGCCCCGGGCAAGACATCAGATTATTCAACAATTAATAAAGCAAAGCATTACTGTTTAAAAGTCACAGAAACAAGCTCCTGAATAGACCAGTTGCATAGTCCTTGTCCTGGCGTGCTTGGCTGAATCCAGGCATCCATATCACAGTCGCTGTCTCCTTCATCAGACTCCGAAGCAGCATTGACGGTTTCATGGCATACTCCACTGGCAGAGATGGTGATAGGCTTTCTGAAACGGGGTGCCCCCACGGAAGGAGTTGAGGACGACGGTTGGTATCCCAGCCCGAACCGGTCCATCTTCACAGGAATGTCCAGCACTTTGCCCCAGCCCTTTGCTTCTCCTGCTTCTACCAGAGCTTGAGCTTCTTTATACGATGAGACGGCTATTTCTGGCACTTTGCTCGGCCCGGGACCTTTGTCCTTGATGCGCAAACCTTCGAATGCCTGGCAGGGTGTTTCGTGGATTTCTCCGTCGACCTCCACATATTTAAATGACGACAGATGGCTGACCAGGATGTCCTCCTCTCCGCATACAGTGACTACGCTGTCTCCGACCATATATTTTAACTTCTGATGCAGGGTGGACGTGACTGCCCCCGCCCCATGAATCCAGGGTCTTCCAAGCAAGCAGCTATACGCAGGCTGTATATCCATGATATAAAACTCAGTTGCAAACACTTCCGGCCCCACCTACAGAGGCAATGTAATCGATCCAAAGACTGTTCTCCGCGTGCCGTCAAACGCTCTGACTACCAAATCACTGGGCGTACACAAGATTCCTCTAACATCCAGCTTCATCATCGCCTTCTTGGGCAGCACATTCAAAGACGATCCGGTGTCAACCAATACGTGCGACATTACTGATCCTCTACACTCGACAGATACGTGCAGCGCCATATTATGATCCCTTCCTTTCGGAGTCAAGTCGAAATCGGTAAAGCCCAAGCTGTGGCCTGCATTCACATGTGCCAACACTCCTTCCAACTGATTCATGGAGACGTCTTGGGGTACAAAAGAAGTATCCAGGACTTTCAGCAACGCATTTCTGTGGGCTTCCGAACACAACAGCAATGACAGAATAGATATCTTGGACGGTGTCTGCTGCAGATGCTCCACAATCTTATAATCACTTTTTCGAATCAAGCGCATGAACTCTTCTACATCCTTCGATGCTGCTTCTTTTTCACTCGCTTGCACCGGAACATTCTCAACCGCTTTCCCTTTTCCTTTCGCTAGTCTTTCAGCCTCCACTTCAGGAGATATAAAGATCCTGCCACTCCTTGTCATGCCTCCTGAACCAACAACATTATCCACAGTCTCCGCTGGCTGCTTTTTAACATCAATTTTTATCCCGTCACAATACACCTCCAACCCATATGACCATGGGACTGCTTTCGTGTTCTCATACGGAATCGGCCCGACCTTAGTTATGGTGATCGGTGGTCGCTGAGCTGGTGCTGCAATAGTGATCGTCTTCCGAGGAATCGTTACCGTGGCCACATCATTCTGATCATCTGTTACTGCCCCTGCGGGCTCTTCAGTTGCTGCTTGGTCAAACTGCAATATACCTTCATTAATTAAAGCCTGAATGCCCTTCTTCAAATCCTCACACCCCCCAGCTAGGGTCCAACAGTCTAAGCAATACTCGTTACATCCTGGGTAAACACCTCCTTGTAATAGTCGGCTCTTTATCTCGCTCAGCGGCGTCTTTAAATCTTCGACATTCATAATCAGATCCAACCCTTCCTCAGTTAGAATGACGTTAGCCCCGTGATTAGGCATGGGTTTCTGCACTATATTCGGACCTGCCGTTCCGAAATTGATAGTCTTATTGTCCAAAAGATCCTGCACAACATGCTTAAAAGCATGGCAACCTTCTATATCGTGACCCGGAGCCCCAGAATGAAACTCGCAGTGCCTGCTTGCATCGTAACCAAACGGGGGAGCTCCCGTTATTGGTGCCAGAGTTCTTTTCTCTACCAGATTCAATCCCAACAATGTCTGCAACAAATCTGCATAGGTTGAGGGAGGCTTCTCAAACACTCTTCTCGGTTTACTACCCTGGAATCTTCGCTGAGCCTGCTGTGCCCCCTGCTGAGGCTGCTGCTGCTGTTGCATTGGCTGTTGCTGAACCGGTTGTTGTTGCTGGAGTGGTTGTTGCTGGTACGGGATAGTAACACTCGCCACCTGCTGCGGCTGACGATATTGACCTCGTCCCCTGCCTCGGCCTCGGCCTCGGCCTCCAAATACTGCGCTTGCCTCGCCCTGACGGCGCCCACCAAAAGCCTTCCTATTATTGCCAGATGCAGTTGATTCCTCGACTTGGAACTTTCCTTGCTTAATATTACGTTCAATCTTTTCTCCCATCAGAATCAGGTCTGAAAAACTGGCCAGAGACGTGTGAAACAACATGTCATGAAACAAGCCTGTGAATGTGCCGACGAACATGTCATTCATTTCTTTATCTTCCACCAGAGGACGGACCCTGGCAGCCATATCGCGCCACCTTTGCGCGTACTCTTTAAAGCTCTCCCCCTTCTTCTGCGACAGTCCCGCCAACTGGACCCGATTGGGTGCCAAGTCGCTGTTATACTTGTAGTGAGCTACAAATGCCTCTGCTAGTTGCTTCCATGTCTTGATATCAGTTGGCTCCAACCCCATGTACCATTCTAGGGAAGGCCCCGACAGACTATCTTGAAAGAAATGCATTAGCATTCTTTCGTCAGTTGAGTATGCAGACATCTTTCTGTAATAAGCTCGTACATGCACTTTTGGACATGTGTCCCCTTTGTACTTGTCAAACGCAGGAGCTTTGAATTTGATTGGCACCCTCAAGCCAGGTACCAAACCCATCGTTGCCATGTCCAAACCCACATCACTTTGGTTCAGGACTCCCCTCATCTGCTCTTCCAGCATTCTGATCTTCTGGGAGTCATCCATCGGCCCTTCGAAACCTCCGCCGGAGAAAGCGTCCTCCTGCTGATCTTCTTGCCACATACCATTTCCAGCCCCATACCCATCATATCCATTATTACGTCCAGCTCTGACCTGGTTCATCCCCGGACCTCGGCCCCTGTTGCCGTACCCTTGAACACCTCCCGCAGGACCAAAAGCCATAAATCCAGCGCCGTTTCCATTTCCAAAACCTCCGTAGCCCTGATTGGCCACACCATAACCATCTTGCCCAAAGCCTTGAGCATTAAAGCCATACTTCCCCGCATTATCGAATCCCTGATCGTTGAATCCGAATCCAGCATTAACAAAACCGTTGCCTCCCGTATTATCACCCATGTTGACATCACCCAGCCCAACATTATGGACAGCAGTCTCATTTCCAACTCCGACGTTACCATTCACAGCAGCGGTAGCGTTGTTGACGTTAGCAGCAGGTATATTGACTACAGGTGGAGCCACTGGCGTGGGAGTGCCGTCTCCATGAACAGTATCGACCCGCACAGACTGGTGATCTTCATTACCATGACCAGCATTTCGAGCCAACAGAGGCTGGACCATGGCCTGCAAATTCTCCTGCCCTTTCGCAATAGCTTCCATGGTCTGCATAAAGAGAGCGAGCTTCTCGCGCACATCTTGCATCTCGTTCTGCATTTGATCCATGATTCTTTGACAGTTGGTGCGGGTAGAATAGCGGTGCGGGTGCTGATCTGCAATCCTGAAAAGTACCTGTTACAGAGCAGGACATAAGACACTTATTCAAAGATTACCTGTAATGCAATATGAATATGAATGCAATGCAATGTGTCTGTGCATTAGGGAAATTCATTCCCCCAGTTCTAGTGTGAAGGTGCCAGTGCAGTGACGGTGTTGACAATAGGAATATCGGAGCTGAATCATAGAAGGCCTCATATATTGCTGAGAAAACCCGAATACAATGTCGCTGAAAGTACGATAAGAAGGCATGACCTCAACCAACAATCCTGGTGATGGTCAGCACTTATGCAAATAAAGCACACAAGTTACTACAAGTTACTACATGAAATGATCAAATCCTCCCAAAAGTCTGGTACTCTTCTATCAACTTCTTGGTCTCTGGATGACTTGGTCGATCAAGCAGCCCTTCAACAAGTTGGTTTCTCTTCTTAAGAACACGGCGCACGTCTTCAGCAGTTTCTTCCCATGTTGCTTCTCCGAAGCAATCTTCTAGCTTTCGCTTCTGAGACACCGCTTCATCTCTGGATTTGATTGCCTTGTTCAGTGCATGCTGGACACTATACCGGGTCATCACTTCTTCCTCACACTTCTTGATGCTAGACTTCAACTTCTCTTCGAGGTCGGAGATTTGCTGCTTCAGCTTATCTTCTCTCATCTTATTGTTGGTGAGAGTAGCATTCCAAGTCTTATTGCAAGAGGAGATTTCTCGGTGTGCTGCGTCGAGCGCCTTCTTTTTGGCTTCCAGCATGTCATGGGAGCTTTTGAACTCTTGCCCCAGACGTTCACGCTTTTTCTTTTCCTCAGTCAACTCAGCCCCTAACCTGTTTAACAGCTCGATTTGTTGTTGGAAAGCATATACGGCCTTGTTTTTCTCGCTGCGCACTTGAGCTAGCTCTTGCTCTAACCCTTCGTTGATCTTCAACAAGGCTTCCTTTTCCCTCACAACTTGCTCGTAAACCTCCCTAGAAACAGTAGTTGGCTCTTCTGCCGGAATAGGAGCAATGACGGGGGCAGCTGGAAATGGCATTAATAACTGACTTGCTCTTTCCTGGATCCAAACCTTGTAAGGTGCATAGGCCTGACAGTCATTCTTTCCTAACAACGGCTTCCCTCTGCGGTTAATACGCGTCCAGGCATGTTGCAACTTGGCTAATAACTCCCCCTTCACGTCACCCGTGAAGTACAGAGATTCTTGTACTTCTTCCTCCTGAGGTGGATTCTTCAGTGCATATCCGAACTGACGAATGAATAGAGAAGGGTTGTAATTGATACACCCTTTTCTTCCTATCAACGGCACATTAGGGTACCCAGAACAACTGAAGATGAGCTCAGATCCCAACAGGTCTCGATCAAACCACTCCATATCTTCCGACGATAGCCTCATCAGGCGCTCTGACCAACTGGCTGAGGTTGCACTGTCTACAAATGGTCCCTTCATAGGGAGATGACTTTTGAACCACATATTTAATAGAGGAGCACAGCAGTAAACAACTTTTCCCCTTCGGTTTTCGTTCTTGTAGTGCAATGAGTGGTAGAAGTCTCCGATCAACGTTGGCACTGGGTTGCCGGCAGCAAACAGATAGAAAGCGTCCAGGTCCACAAAGTTGGGCAAGTTAGGAAACAGCACAATTCCATAAATACATAAAGCCAAAATAGCATTGAAAACCACCCAACAGCCGTTCTTGGCGTACTCTTGAGCCTTGCCAACCAGAAAATCCAGAGAGAAACCGGGAACCCCGAGCCAAGAAGTCACTAACAACTCAGCAGCATTCATATGCAAGGCTTTGGCTAAGTCCTCCAGCTTAGGCTCAGCAGCAGAGTGAATAAAGGGAACCTTGTTCTGCACGGGAAGCTCAGTAAACTCCACATACTCCTCAATGGTAGGTCCTAGAATGAAGTCAGCAAAAGTAAAGCATCTCAATGCGGGGTCATAGAACTGCATCAAGGTGTATAGCCCGTTCATCTCATCAGCCGTGGGCTTGCAGACTAATCTCAGTAATCTCCCATGACTCATTCTGAAGCTTCTCCTAACCTCCTCATCAGCAAGAGATATCAGACCAAGCAAAGAAGTAATATCAGGTGAAGGCAGCTTATACGCAACTGTCTTCCTCAAACCAGCCATAATCAATACTCAGAAGTCTGGGCACTAGAACCGGGGAATATGCAAATGCACCTGCAGCACAGACACACGTTAGTGAAATGCAAGTGGTAATGGATATGCAGGCAATGCAATGCAAGTAACATGCAACAGGGACCAAAGCTGTAGCTGAATAGCCTGAACCCAATCAAGAAAGGTCTCAGATAGACCATCCAGAAGTCATCAAACCCTGGTCTCAGACAGACCTAAAACAAAGCTCCAATACTGGCCTCTGACAGACCTCAAACCATAACTCCCACTGGTCTCTGATAGACCTCAAATCACATCTCCAATTGGTCTCTGACAGACCTCAGAACACTCCAACTGGTCTCTGACAGACCTCAGAACACATCTCCAAATGGTCTCTGACAGACCTCCTAACTCTCCATAAATACCCAGGATCTCTGATCAAGAAATAACCAGTAGTCTGAAGGTCTAGTTACCTGCATAACCCCAAACCCTCTCACAGGTGGATGTCCTAGTAACTGACAAAGGTATGGCATCCTATGCGATCGTCGGCGTCACAGACTTTCAGGGTTGATGATACGATTCCCAGAAGGAGTGGCATCATCAAATCCTGAAGAGGCCTCACTTAGCCAACTTCCAAATGATCGGTTCCCGGAGTCGACAATTCAGCTGACCAACAACCCCTTCGACCCAAAGGGTAGAAAAAGAAGCCAACCAGAAGAACCTCGTCCGAGTGTAGATTTCATGAGACACTAATGCAAGCAAAGCCGGCACGCGCCCACTACTTTCTACTCTAATTCTAGGTGCACTCAAGCCCAGGTCCGGCTTATCTCTCAATATCAGAACACCCGTCACACCCCAATACAGCAATAATAATCCATATATACAAAGCTGAAAATAAAGGTCAGAAATATACAATAACTCCATACAAAATCCTCGACGGGAAAACAAGCGCTAGGATTGACTCTCTTAAGGGACGTTGGATCCCAAATGCCTAAGAACTATCGCAGTCCTTAGCAGCCAGGGGACGTTGGATCCCCAGCAGAGTCGCCAGCTGTCGCTACTGCGAAAATCGGCGCCGGCTGAACAGAAGAGTCGCCACCGTGCGTTATTTATCCCACGGGAGGGAAAGGAAACGCTCAGAGTAAACCTCGCACAACACGGGAAAGGTATGGTCATCGCAACCAAAACCTGGATTCGGGAGTCGGTTACGCAAGGGGAAGGTATTAGCACCCCTCACGTCCGTCGTACTCGACGGGATCCACGCTTGTTTTCGGGTATGGATTGTTATTCTATCTACTCTAAAGGTCAGGGGTTAAAAAGAAAAGAGAATGAAAATAAAATGACTCGGCAAAGTATCGCACTTTATGCCTACGTATTCTCGTCTGGAACGAGAAATCAGAGTCAACGTAGTTCGCCTACCTACGGGAAAGGAGGGGAAGGTTGCTCGCTAGGATATCGCATCCTATGCCTACGTACTTTCATACAGCATGAAAGATCAGAGCAAACGTAGTTCGGGCCACGTACGACACAGGCTTGTCTTGATTGATTTTATTCCTTCTGAAAAAGGTTTTCTTGATTAACAGTCCCGGCGGACAAAAATGACGCTTTGATGAGTTCACCTTCTTTTACGGAAGAAGTGTCTTTTATTGTGTTTGAAATCTTTATGTGTTTTTCTGTTTGTTTTGAGAAAGAAAGAGACAGAACTCTAACCTACGGTTGCGAAGGGAATCAAACTAACCTAATGTTATCATGCATGGGTTAAGACCTAGTGTCTATCATGCTCCTCTCTTGCACAGAGAGAAACAGAGATCCTAAGGGATAGGCAGAAACAGAAACAATATCAGATATATACAGTAAAGCGGTAAAATGCATGGATGCAACAGTACAAGCGAGGCAAGGGAGTCCCACTCAACCTCGAACCTAGAAAACAATAGGCAAAAGTGAACAGACTTCACTTTCAACCCAACAGGGTAAACAACAAACAATACAGTCCAGAAAACCAATCAATACATCAGAAGTGAAATACAGCAAAAATAAACAGCATCAGCAGCTCTGAATCAACATCTGGCTTCAAGTCATCTCCAATTAGTTACAGGCTTCAACAAGCATTAATCTCCATCTTCATGGCCTTCAGGCAAGGGCTTTGATCATCAGTCTCCTATAAGCAATGGCTTTTCTTCAAGTCTCCAATCTTCAGGGATGAACATCAGTCAACAAGAGGAGATGAATGTTAAACAGTAAACTGCCTACCAAAGGTGGCTCATCAACTGTTAACATTATGCAGACAAGTTTCTCTCAAAAGTTCTATCTTTCAAATACATTCACTGATCCTTCCAAAGGAAGGAGGTGGATATTTGAAAGAGACTTTGAATCATAGAGAAAGGATGGATGCAGACAAGGCATTCCATGTTTGAGAAGCAAGCTTTCTAATCTAGAGCTCTGCCTAGCTCCTAAACCCTAGTCTCCTCAGCAGCTGCTAGCAAGAACCTCCTCTCCAACTCTGGCAGTTGCTCTTCAATCTCTGGATCTCCAATGGCCTTCATCTCCCCAAATCTTCAGCTCTCCCAAGTCCCCAGACAATCCCAATACCCACACAAACAAGCAATAAACCCCAGAGGGCATACCACACCAGTCAATCAGATATACAGCATATTAATAGCAGTAGGGGAATCCTGACTTTTTTCTAAGGGGATCTAATAACTACCCATAGCCCCTATAGTCCCATAGCTAAACTATTCAAACCCTAAGTCCTAAGGGAAATGAATTGATTCTCCTAATTCATCACCTAAAAAACCCTAGTTTGTTCATGTTATTCACACTTACACTAAGCACCTAAATTTAACTTCTAAAAATGGGAACTAAATTGAATCTACAAGTTCAATGTCTAACCTAAACAACCTAAAAAGAATGGGTGAAAAATATGAAAGCAATTAATAGAACAAAAAAAATCAAAATCATGTATGAAATGGAATTATATAAAATGTTATTTATTTAGAAAATATGGGAAAAATATCAAATAAAAAATAAAATGCCATTTTTATTTTTTTATAATTTTCTAGACATCTTAAAGAAAAATATGCAAAAAGAATGAATTAAAAATGATGATTTTTCTATTTGTTATGAATTTTTTAAAATGAATGAAAAAAAATGAAAAGAAAATAATAAAGAAAATAGAAAGAAATAGCCAGGGGGTGAGAATAGCAAGATATCCAAGTTCAGCGCGTTGGGCTTATTAAATTGGGGGGTGCGAATAGCTATCTGAGCCCAATCCCCCCAATTAATGAAACGCTGCGTTTCAATTTTTGAAACTTCCCTCCGTTTTCAACTTCAAATGTGGAGCGTTGGATGAGGATTTGAGTCAACAGTCAAATTGGGATCGTGTGGTGCCAGGGTCATCTTCAACCTTGAGCCCAAACCCTAGCTCAGAAAAACCCTAACCTGCATGCACCTTCGAGCTCCTGGTTCTCTCTCCCTGCTCCATGAAATCAAGAACTTCCAACAGCAAACTTGCATTATATCAATCCCTCTACACATTCATGCCAATAGCTTATCCTAAAACTCAATCAATAAGGCAATTCGATAGGGGCAACAGGTCTGATCCATCATTCTCCAACTGATATCGATCCTCTCAATTCTCTCTGGAACTCATCCTAAACTAACCTACAACTCACCCTGATCATTTTAAGCACCTAATCCAAGATTATCTCTCATGATTCTTGACATTCTAAGCTTCACCAGAATTGGTGCACCATGATCAATGTCCATGAAACTTGCTCAAACTTATCAAAATCAATCATCTCACTTATCCTAACCAATCTATACTAACAATTCCCTATAATTCTCATTAAATCATGCAATTCGAATGAAGTTACCAACCTGTTATGATGATGAAAACAGTTATGGAATACACTTGATCCAATGCTTGAAAGGAGGGGAAACTGATCAGTGATCTTGGAGATGAGTTCTGTATGCAATCAAAGATGCTCCAAAGCTTTGAATCTCCTAGTTCCAAGGTTTTTGCACTTTGAATGATGATGATGAATAGCACGATTCCTTGCTCAATTTGCCAAATAAATGTGTGGATTCTGATCTTTGTGTGAGGATGATGAAGATTGAATCAAGAATGTTGAAGTTTGGTGAGAAATTGATGGAGTTTGAGAAGCTTATGCAAGAATGGAATATGAGTGAAAATGGAGGTTTTGAACAAAGTGGTAGCACCAACCCTTGCATGAATCAGCTTGCATGAATATATAGGTGATGTAGGAACCTCCTAGAACATTGGAGAAATTTCCCTTACACTTTTCCCTTTCAATTTGGATTATGTTACTTTCAATTCAAGTAACCATGGATAACTCACAACTTATGACCTAAGCTCAAAATTCCACTTTAGCCAATGTTTTTAAAATGCCTTTTCCATTCAAAATGACCTATAATTTTGCATCATTTGGCCAAGATATGAAAAATATCATTTTTTAAAGCCATTTTTCTTCATTAAATTCACCAATTTTGAAACCTTGCGCTATGGACATTTCCAATCTCTCATGGTCACTTTTCTAGACTCAAAATGTTATTTGGAGCAAGTTTGATGTTGTAAGTTTTTTCATTTGAGGCCTCCTTGTATGAGTTTTGGACATAGGTTAAAATGACCTGTAATTCACAAATGACCAAAATACCCTTTGCTTGCCAAGACCATAAGTAGAGTTCCACACATCATATGAAGGCATACCATACCAATCTAGAAAGCTAAGACAATTAGGAACAATTCTTATGTTGACCAGAAATTCATTTGAAATCTCCTTGAGGGGTAAAAATTGCTTGGAAGTCAAGTCACTTTCACAGACAAAAATTCAGATACCTCAGATGACCTGTAACTTGCAAGGACCATAACTTGAGTTCTATAAATCTCCTTGATGTCTTCCACCACTCAAATTAAAGGTCTTGAGATCCTCTACAAGTTTCATGTTGGCCAAGGATCCATTTGAAGCTTGCATTTTGACTTATCTTGCTTGGAAGTTTGACCTAAACTAGGGGATTTTACATAGAAACCCTAATTTAGAAACTCCTCTTCTCCTTGATTTATCTTGATTTCTTCTTAGCATGACAACATATTATTATTCTCCATGTCAAATGATGAACCCCACATCTCTCCAATAGCCCTTTATGTCTTTCCATCAATCCTTTGACCTAGGGTTGACCCAGGGTTGACCCAGATGAAACCCTAGTTGACTGTCTTCAACTGTAGCTCTTGTGCTCACATCAATGACTTGTTTTATTCCCCAAATGACTTTCTAAGCCTCTCATGATGTCTAGATGCTCTCCATGCCTTCAATTCACATCTCACAACCCCCTTGTTGACCCTCAGATGCCCTCAGATAGGAGATAGACTCAAGGCTTGATCTGCTGAATTCTCTGCTCTCAAATTCTTTCTTGATGACTTGAATGGGATTGAATTAGGATAATAACCTCCTGATAGGCCTCTAGAGATGAGAATAATGCTTGATCCCCTGTTGAATGACTTGCTATGCTTATGCTATGCAGATGGTTAGTCTATGTACATGACTCTATATGCAAATGCTAATGCAATTGAAACCTAAATCAAGTGAATAAGGTTGAGCAAATTTTAGGGTGCAACACGTAGTTCAGGCTAACTACGGCTAAACAGGGGTATTTTCACACAGCAGTGAGAAATACAACTGGCTTCAAGGGTCGGGAACCTATGGGCAAAACTATGGTTTGGTCTCAAATGCACTTGGGCAAGAGAGAAAAAGGGTACAGTTAGTCGTCAGCGGGAAAGTCTCGATCGCACAGCAGCGAGAAAACAAAAGTCAGTTGTTAGTGTGCTCGCTAGGATATCGCATCCTATGCCTACATATTCTCGTCTGGTACGAGAAATCAGAGCAGTTGTAGTTCGGCTACTTCGGGACCACAGCTCAAATCTCGTTTTATTAACATTCTGAAAAATGGTTACAATGAGTGAATACTGAAAATAAATCTCCTAGGAAACGCTATCCTATTCTATCATGAAAAAATCGAATGGAAAATAGCCCCCTAACAAGTGGGCTTCTAAACTATCCCTAAAATCGTAAAATAACCTCTATGACAATATATCCTAAAAGAAAATGCATTCTAAAAAATATTAAGTCTATACTAATATTTTTTATTCTTTTCCAATCATTTTCTCCTCTCTTTCAAAGTATTTTCCATATTTTTCTCATATTTTTCAATATATTTTTCTCTTTATTTTTCAATATATTTTTCTCTATTTTTTCATAAATTTTTCATATGTTTCTTTTTCTTTTTCCTTTTTTCAAATTCTTTTTCTATTATTTTTTTATAATATGTTTTTCTTTATTGTTTTTTTTTCTTCCAAAAAACTTTAAACAAAAGAAAAATGGAAAAAATACAAAAAAAAATGGGAAGGGGGTACACTGCTGTTATAGGGGGAATAATAAAAATAAAAAGAACACAGCAAACTGGGCCCAGCCCAGCTTGCTTGCTGCAAAAACGTAGGGTGGTGTAGTAAGTAACAAGGGAGCAGCAATTAGTGAAGATTCGCGGGCCCAGCCCAATTCCAGAATCATACACGTACAGGGGGGTTCACCAGACAAAAACGGAGGTGTATCAGAAAAACGAAAATGGGCTTAGCCGGGCCCATCACGCGTGGTCCAAATCCCTTCACAGCAAACAAACAAACCCTAATTTCGCTGCCACTGTTCACAGCATCAAACGGCGCCGTTTCCCCCTTCGTCTTCCCTGAACTCATTTTCTTTCGTCTCTCAATCTTCCTCCTTTTCGCTTCTTCCCACATCAGAGAATCAACCACACGAACTCAAACATCATCTTCCAATCTTTCTTTTCGCGAATCTTGAGAACTTGTTGGCGCATTGGAAGCAACATTGAAGATGTTGTTGGACCTTGAAGTTTGTTGAACTTCTGAAGAAACTCAATGAGGATCATTGCTGGATTTGAACGGCTCCCGAAGATCTTGTGGATGTTTCCTGGAAAAAATGATGAACTCTATGAAGGCTTGTTCGAAGATCTTCGAAGGATCTGGAAAAATGCAAGATCCAGTGGATGAACACGTTGAAGATATGAGGACGTGTAGCAGATCTGGGCGAACTCTGGAAAAACGTTTGAAGATCCATGAACACGATGAAGAACCGATGAAGATCATGGAGATCTCGGTAGCCAGTTGAATGTTGAAGATCCATGGAAGTACTTCGTAGATCCAAATCGCGAAGCAGATACATCAACTTGTTGGATCTTGAAGCAGTTTCTGGGAAAGTGACGAACACGTTGAAGGTCTGATGAACATTCATCCTTTCTGATGAAGTTCTGAGATGATTTTGATGATCGTGATGAAGGATGAACACCGGTGATGGTTATTTTCTGGGATTTGGACGTTTCTGGTGAGATGTGCGGTGGAGATATGACCGGAGATTGGATCGGAGGTAGGAGGAAGATGAATGGTGATCGGAGGAGATGAGGTTTGTGGATCGGAGATGGAGGTTTCTTGATAAGGAGGATGAAGATTGGTGATTTCTGGAGATTTTTCTGGATTTTCTGGGTTGAGGCTGATGAATCCTGGGGAGGAAGATGAAGTTCATCGGAGTTCTGGGGAGAAGTTAGGTTTTCCGGTGATGTTCATGGTGGCCGCCGGCCATGCATGCCGGCCGGTGGGTCTTCCCGGCGAAGTGCTAGTGTGGAGGCACGTGTCAGTGATGGTGGAGGGGTGTTACGCATGGCCTCCACGTGGTGAGGCGTGGCAGTGAGGGAAGTGGGTCTGAACGTGCGTGGCGTGTGTGTGATGATGAAGCGTGGGGCCAGCCTCTGAGCTACACGTGGCGCTGGACTTATAAAGGCTGAGAATTGCTGGAATCTTCTGGATTTCTCTGGACTCTGCTAGAAACTCTTGGACAAAACTGGACTCTTCTGGCTGCGAATTTGGGCTTTCTGATTGAGAATGAGGCCCAAACGAAAATAGAATAAAAAAAAACTTCAAAAAAACCTGCATTATAATGGATTAAAAAGCTAATGAAAAATGAATTAAACCTAATCCTAATTAACTATTAAAAATTCAATTAACTAAACTGAACATTAAAACTACTCTAATTAATTTCTATAAATCCTAATAAATTCTAAAAACTATATTATTTATTATTAAAAGAAAAAAATCTATTTATTTCTATATCTAAAATTAAAAAACATTTAATTCCTACTAACCCTATTATTTAATAAGAGAAAATCTATTAAAAGAAAACTCTATATTCCATCAAAAATGATTAAACTCTATTAAGTGCTGAAAAATGATTTAATTCTATCTAATATATTCTAAAAAGAGAAAATGCTATTTATTTAATAAGGAAAAATTTATATTAAAAAACTATTAAAACTATTTAAAAACTATTAAAATTCTAAAAATTCCTAAAAAATCTATTAAATCCTAAAATGATTAAAATCTATTAAAAATCCTATTAATATTCTAAAATGATAAAAATGATTTAAATCTATTTAAAAAGAATTAAAACTATTAAAAATCCTATTAAATCCTAAAAATAGCCAATAAAATCCAGAAAAATCACAATAATTCCCAGAGGAACAAAATAAGCACCGGACGACACATAACACCGCGAGAGCGCACCAAAATAGCCGGTAAAAATAAACGGGCACCGAACTATCCATGAAATACGATTCTATCTATCCAAACTGATTAAAACCACCTAAGACGCGAGACGAGGGCTGTGATCCCGATAAAATCAAGACAAAAATGAAAAATGCACTGTATGCGATATGCAGATGCGAATGCGATTATGCATCGAAACATCGAGCCAGATACGGGACCCGGTTGGTCAAATTTTGGGTCCCGGTACTTCCAAACGGGTCCGGGCCGTGATGCAGATTATGTTGGATACGATGCAGTACCTCGCTGGGAGGATCGTCAGGAGGATGTGTTCTCTGGTCAGAATGAGGGTTATGAAAGAGCTAGGGATGACAACCATCGGATGAGATTGCTTGAAGAGAAAGTGAACGGATTGGCCAGCCAGAATGCTCTTGGGCTGGATATGTCAAATATGGGGTTAGTCCCAGGGTTGAGGGTCCCGCTGAAATTCAAAGCACCGTCATTTGATAAGGGGATACATGCCCTAGGGTGCATGTACGCGCGTTTTACAGGCGTATGTCTGCATATTCTGAGGACGAAAAGATGCTCATGCATTTCTTCCAGGACAGCTTGTCAGGGCCGTCGCTGGAATGGTATATGAGCCTAGAGCCAACACAGATAAAAAGCTGGAAAGAGCTAGCGGAAGCTTTCGTGAAGCATTACCAATACAACAGCGATCTCGCCCCTAACAGGGTTCAGCTGCAAAGCCTCTCTCAGAAGCCCAGTGAAAGCTTCAAAGAATACGCCCAGAGATGGCGTAATTTGGCTGCCAGAGTACAACCTCCTATGGTGGAGCGTGAAATGATGGACTTGTTCGTAGGGACATTCTCAGGGATGTACTATGACCGGCTGCTCAACTTCTCAATGAGTACCTTTTCCGAGTTGATCCTGATGGGGGAGCGTATAGAAAACGAGATAAAAATCGGTAAGATTCAAGCGGGAGAGTCTGCTTCAGCTGGAAGCAATAAGAAAGCTTTCGGGGGTAGAAAACAGGAAGATGCCAATTCGGTATGTAGCTCTCGGGGAAGAAATAGGGGATGGAGGCAATACCAACCGCAACAAGTTGCAAGTGTGACAATCCCCGCGCAACATCAGCAACAGCCGCAGCAGCAGGGGCAACAACATCCGGCTCAACGAAGAATTCAGAACGGGAAGCCAAAAAGAGTATTTGATCCGCCGCCAGTATCGTACGCTGAGCTTCTTCAGAATTTGTTACGGTTACAGTTGGTCGAGAAAAGAACGATGGCTCCTCCGACAGGGATACCCCCACCCAGTTATAACGCTAATGAGCATTGTGAATTCCACTCTGGAGCGCCCGGCCATAATATCGAAAACTGCCACGCTTTCAAGCATAAAGTGCAAGATTTGCTTGATAGCACTGCTATTAATTTTGGTACGGAAGGGCCCAATATTACACAACAACCAATGCCAAACCATGAATAGGCTGGAGTATGGTGGACAAAGAGGAGTTCTGTAGTTCGGGTGGGCCGTTAAAAGTAGATCAGAACAGTGGCAGGCTGCCTCTAATAACTGATTGTGAAGATAGCTGGTTCAGCAGCAGGACAGATGTGAAAGCCCGGTTCTCGGAAGCTGGCATTTTTCTTTGTTTTATCTTGTCATTTCTTCACGTTTGTAGTTTCTTTCCTGTTTAAAATGCAATCTTGTTCGTAAAACTTGTTGTTTTCATTTCAATTGATGATAATGAAATAAATATGCATGTTTTGATTAAATCCATTCGTGTTCACTAATTGTTTTTACAAATGTCCAACGCCTGGTTAAGAGGAATCCAGGGAGGATGACGAAAATGAACGACATGCAAAATTCCGATTGTATGCTTTTTGAAACAAAACCTGCTGATGATGTACAGACATTGTTTCAAATCCCTAAACACCAGAGATATAAGGAAGATAATCCCTTGTCAACCCCTTTGAGCCTTGTAGTAGGAGTTTCTTTCTGTGAATGAAAAACCCTCAATCTTAACCTGGGGCAGGATAGGTGTTAGCTAATTTGACCGAGCGTCCAAATTGCAAAAGGAGTGTCCGTTCGAGGATCAATCACACCTCTAGAGGTCGTGCCTAAAAAACCACAATGGTCAAATCAAGAGTGAGACAGTCACATCATTCTCCAATGAGTCAGACAACCAGTGTCACACGACTTGTTCGAAAAAAGAAAGCAAAGAGAATCAAAAGCCCGCTAAGTCAAAACTTCAAGACAAATGACTTAGGCAAAAATGAGGGGATCCCGCTGGACTTAAAAAATCAAAAGAAACTCAAAAGGAGTCAGTCCAGGCAAAAGTTAGGGATAAGAAAAAAGATGAAAGGAGGACAAAAAGAAAAATCCTCAAATCAAATGCGAGTCGTGTGACCCTAAGTGTCAAAGACGAAAGGTGAGTGGCTGTCACTCCAAAACTCATGGGTTCTCGAACTATCACTCCTATCTTTCAGCCTCTGAGAGGTGAGCGCTAAGGTCGAATTAGCTGAACGTAGGATGGGAGAACATCAAGGAGAGTGGGTGGGTTAAAATAAACTTTGAGCCTTTATCCTTTCCTTCAAAACCGTGAACCTGACCACGTTATAACCTTCAAAAGTCCTAATTGAAGCAGGTTGTTTCGAAAGCATACTTCGGTAAAGGTCGCGTCGATTCTGACTTCTGAAAGGGTTCCTCTTACCATGTTGGTACTGATGTTGATAAATGTTTTGTGCATTATATGCTATAAACTGTTTTTCCCTTTTCCCAGTGAACAGATTGGATGTCAAAACTATCATATGTGTTGCATTAATACGTCTTTTACGCAGAACAACTTGTTTTACTTGCGAGTAAGCGCTTGACAGCAGAAAAGTTTCCTACAGTGGAAAGTATGGTCAGGATAGAATGCAGAGCGCCCGAATGCTCCGCAAGCCGGGGCAAGCCATTAAGTGCTCCCCAGTCAGGTCAGCCATTCAAAGTCAGTTACTCTGGGGCAATCAGGTCGAGATTCGGTAAATCTCTCGTAGTTGGAGGTACTGCTCTGGATCAGCTAATCAGGGGCAAAGTCATTGCAATCAGGGGCAGGCCATCTTAAGAGCGCAGAAGTTATTCTTTACTCGAGGGGCATTTGGTGTGAAGTATTTCTCCGAAGTTCAGAATGCTGGGGCAGTTCATATCAGACCAACGGGGTACAAATGTTCAGATTCCCTTTTGAGGACTATCCCCACAGAGGTCCCACAGGCCGGGGCATATCAGAAGCGAAGGAATTGTTCTTCTCCGTATCATCAGAGCTACTCAGAGCTATTCGAGCAGATTCAGTCAATCTTAAAGTGTGAGACGAATGTCGGGAAGTCATGTTACTGTCTTCCGATTCTTCAACCAGAAAAATGTATTGGCAATCACTGTAAGGCCCGTCCGTGTTGGCGCGTCAGTTTCAAATCCAATCTTCATTAGTACGCAGGAAGACTCCGTCTGTTTTCCCCAGAGGAGTCCAATCATACTTGGCACATATGTTATTCCCCAGCGGAGTTGGTTTCACTTTTCCAGCATTTATTTTGGCTGGAATAATTCTGTGATATCCGGTTATCCTCGGCGGAGTTAGCTTTGTCTTCAACATTTATTTTGCTGGAGCGCCTCATTGCATTTGCATGTATCATCATACTTGCATCTAACCCAAATACGTAGCATTTCCATGCTATATGGAAACATTACGTCATTATCAAACATATGTATTCGGAAACATAAACCAGGTTGGTTACCTCGTTGGTTTCAGATGTTTGTTTTCCCCTGCATATAATTGAGATTATGATTCAGGAAGATGTTCGGATAGTCGGATTTGGGGCGCAAGGCGAGCAGTGATCGTGTTCGTCCTATCATGTGGACCCCTAGCAGAGTTGCTTGGTTGAGTTTCTCTTTTCCCCAGCTGAGTCCTTCTCAGGTCGCTGTTATGTCGGCATTACAAGATTTCATAGTTCAGATTTTTTGGAGTTATCGCCGTGATTTCCCCAGTAGAGTTTTCTTCCCTATCAGAGTTGCTTGGTTGAGTTTCTCTTCTTCCCCAGCGAAGTTTTCTTCAGACTGTTGTCACGTCAGTATTGAAAATCTTGAAATTACTACCTGTCGTCGAAGTATGTGTTTGACGGTTGTCGTTAGAATTACCCCAGTAGAGTTTTTCTTCGGATTGTTGTTACAAGAATCTTGTGGATTAAACCTTCGGAGTTATTACCCTGGTTGAAGGAGTTATTACCCTGGTTGAAGGAGTTATTACCCTAGTTGAAGGAGTTATTACCCTGGTTGAAGGAGTTATACCCCGGTTGAAGGAGTTATTACCCTGGTTGAAGGAGTTATACCCTGGTTGAAGGAGTTATCACCCTGGTTGAAGGAGTTATTACCCTGGTTGAAGGAGTTATTACCCTGATTGAAGGAGTTATACCCTGGTTGAAGGAGTTATTACCCTGGTTGAAGGAGTTATACCCTGGTTGAAGGAGTTATACCCTGGTTGAAGGAGTTATACCCCGGTTGAAGGAGTTATACCCCGGTTGAAGGAGTTATACCCTAGTTGAAGGAGTTATACCCCGGTTGAAGGAGTTATACCCTGGTTGAAGGAGTTATTACCCTGGTTGAAGGAGTTATACCCTGGTTGAAGGAGTTATACCCTGGTTGAAGGAGTTATACCCTGGTTGAAGGAGTTATTACCCTGGTTGAAGGAGTTATACCCTGGTTGAAGGAGTTATACCCTAGTTTGAGGAGTTATTATGCCTTGTTTGAAGGAGTATTACCCTGGTTGAAGGAGTTATTACCCTGGTTGAAGGAGTTATACCCTGGTTGAAGGAGTTATACCCTGGTTGAAGGAGTTATACCCTGGTTGAAGGAGTTATACCCCGATTGAAGGAGTTATACCCCGGTTGAAGGAGTTATACCCCGGTTGAAGGAGTTATTACCCTGGTTGAGGGAGTTGTTACCCTGGTTGAAGGAGTTATTACCCTGGTCGAAGGAGTTATACCCTGGTTGAAGGAGTTATACCCTGGTTGAAGGAGTTATTACCCTGGTTGAGGGAGTTGTTACCCTGGTTGAAGGAGTTATACCCTGGTTGAAGGAGTTATACCCTGGTTGAAGGAGTTATTACCCTGGTTGAGGGAGTTGTTGCCCTGGTTGAAGGAGTTATTACCCTGGTTGAAGGAGTTATACCCTGGTTGAAGGAGTTATTACCCTGGTTGAAGGAGTTATACCCTGGTTGAAGGAGTTATTACCCTGGTTGAAGGAGTTATACCCTGGTTGAAGGAGTTATTACCCTGGTTGAGGGAGTTGTCACCCTGGGTGATGGAGTTACACCCTGGTTTGAGGAGTTATTATGCCTTGTTTGAGGCAGTTTGTTATCCTGGTCGATGGAGTTGTTACCTTTTGTCAAAGGAATTATTATCGGTGTTGGCAGAATCATTACCCGTGCTAACGGAGTGGCTCCCTGCGGAATTATCTGTTCAAGTATCTGTGTCGTCGGAGATGTATCCCACAGAGTAACTTGTTCAAGTCACCGGATGCCTGATTCGCGCTTTACGTAGCATTTTGTTTGTTTCTCTACAAACGAAGGTCAAGACTTTTGTGTTTTCGACGTGGTCCTTTGGCTCGATGCATGCTTATTGTAGCAAAATTTGGAATTAATTGTGGATTCAAGGCCTGTGGCGTCACGCAGGTAGTTGAGGACGAAATCAAGTCAGTTCTTATCAGATAATTGATCAGTTATTGCCGTGACAACCGGATTCGGTTTTCTGAATGATATTTTTCCCAAGCAGTAGTCGTACGCAATTTATTTTGCGGTTGGCAAATTTCCGGGTTCTTTCGTATTCAACCGTCTCGTACCTCGAATGTCTGAAGGTTGCGCGCTCTTCATCCAGTCGGGTCCAAGCCACTTGAATAGGGGCAGCTGTTGCACCCCAAAATTTGCCCAACCTTTTCTAACCTAGGTTTATGTTTCAATTGCATAGTCATTTGCATTGTCATCACGTACATAGTGTATTCATCTGCATTGCATAGCATAAGCAAGATATCTTAATCAGGGGATCAAGTGCTATTCTTGTCTCAAGAGGTATGTTCAAGGGGTTTCATTCATATTCAAGATTACTCAGATCAATCATTGGACTCTCTCCTATCTTGAGGTTATTTGGGGATCATCAGAGGAAGTGTGAGCTATGAGCCAAGAGCATGAGGTGTGTATGGATGTTATGAAGAACCTAAGTCATTGGAATGATTGCAAGAGCCTCAGTTGAAGTCAGTCAACTAGGGTCTTATCTAGGTCAATCCTAGGTCAAGGGCTTGATTTGAAAGGCATCAAGGCTCATTTGAAGAATGTGGGATTCATTATTTGCTATATGGATATGGATGTGGTGTTGTGCCAAAGAAGAATCAACAGGAGTCAAGGAGAAGAGGAGTTACCAAATTAGGGTTTCAGTGTAAAATCCCCTAATTTAGGTCAAACTTCAAGGCAGTGTAACTCAAAATTCAAGCTTCATATGAATTTCTAGTACACATGAAACTTGTAGAGTATCTTCATAGCTTTAATTTGAGTGGTGGAAGTCATCAAGGTGATTTATAGAACTCAAGTTATAGTTCTTGCAAGTTACAGGTCATCTGAGGACACTAAAATTTGTATGTGAAAGTTGTCTGTCTTCCAAGCAACTTTTGACCTTCAAGGTGTTTTCAAATGAATTCTTGGCAAACATAAGAGTTGTTCCTCATGATCTCCCATTTCCAAAAAGGTATGGTATGCCTTCATCTGATATGTGAAGCTCAAGTTATAGCTTGTGCAAGTCAGGGGTATTTTGGGAAAGTGAAATTATAGGTCATTCTTAGCCTATGCCTAAAACTCATACAAGGAAGCTTCAAATGAAAAACTTCACAACATCAAAGTTGTTCAAAATGGTATTTTAAGTCTAGAAAAGAAGTCATGGCATGTTGGAAAAGCTCGTAGCAAGAATTGACAAAAGTTGGTAAAAATGACTTAAAAAATGGCACATAACTTGAAAAAGTTCAAATTGAAAATTGGTATGGGCAATCTACAAATCCAAAATGGGGCATATGATATATCAAATTGAGTCTAAACAACATTTTAAAGACTTTGGTTCAGCCACAATTTTGATTTGAGGGTTAAAAAATGGACTTGCTTTGTAATTCCATTACTTGCATAATAAGGTACATGTGAGAAACTCAACATAAGGCAAAGGAATCCCTTGTTTTTCACTCATATCACTCCAATTTGTCATGAAAAGAGATTTTAAAAGGTGGTTAAGGGGCTGTTAGTGGATTGAAGTGAGATATCATGAGACATCAAAATACCATATCATGAGAAATTCATGAAGTTTCTAGAATCATCCTAGATTGATCTAGAAGACTCTAGATCTTTCCATGCTCTCCCATATATTGGATTGAGATCATTAAGAGTAAAGGTTGGTGATAGTTGATGTTGAATCCATTTTCTCCATTTGCAAATCATATTGAATCTTCATTTTTCTCTTCACCATTTTTCCATTTCCCCCACATTTTTCTACACTTGAAAACTCAAATTTTCAATTCCATTTTTCTCCCACTTTTGGTTCATTCCACCATTGCAAATACATTCCTTATCATTCTTACAACTGATTCAACGCTTTTTTGGCCATAATTGATGCATGAATCAAGCTACACAACTCCATTAAAGTGAGCTCCAAGTGAAAAATTGATTTTTTGTTTTCCATCAATTCACTCCTTTCTTTCCATCCAAACACTTTCCTCATCAATTATAGGACGTGTCCACATCATTTTCTCAAAGAATTGGTGATCGAGTGAAGCTCCATAAGCCATTTTTCGGAGGTATAAAGAATTCGACATAACTCATAATTTATGAGTCTTTCTTGCATTATTGTTGTTGCATTACATTGCTCTCATCTCCTACATGGATTCTAGTACAAAAAAGATGGGTTTTATGACAATTTTGGGTTCTTGAGTTTTTCTTGAGGTGCCACGTTTTGGGAGTTAGAGAGAGTTTCAAGAAAATCTAAGACCATATTTGGATTCCTTGATTTTTTTCCTTCAAGTTTGACCAAAATTTTGTGCGAAACGGATAATTATTGATGGAGTTATGGTGCTTCAAAGTAGCAAAAAACTCATGTTCATGGAGCTGCGGGTTACTATTCACAAAGTTGAAAATTTTGATTTGGAGAAGAAGGTGTTAACACCGTCGGATGCATTTCCAAGTCAAGGTTTCTTCCATTCATCCAACGCCTCTCACTGCGCCACGTAATCGGCCACATAAGCCTCATGCCACTTTTATTTATTCATGTTATTTTCTTTTATTTTCCTATTGCCATGTTTCTTTTATTTTTTCTGTTTTATATGCTGACTTCAAATAATTATAAAAAATAGGAAAATTAGTCTTTTTGATCCCCATTTTTTTGAGCTGAATTTTTAAGATATCTAGGATTTAATAAAACTGGAATTATAATTTTACCATTTTTTGACATTTTCTTTGGATTTTTTACATTTGGGTCGTCATAAAAAGGCCAATACTGGTGCTATCATTTTGTTGAATTTCTTTGACCTATCAAAACACAATTTAAATGTCAATCCTTTTGCAGGGATCTCATACACACGTTGAGGTATTGTGATATATTTTTGTGGGAATTTTATTGTACAATTTTAATTGGTTTTGGATGCTTTCTTTAACATGCTCCACTTTAATCTTTCCTTTGGTATACATGAGATATCTTGCAATGTTTCCATCTTATTTGACCATTTATCTTTGGATATTTTTGTGGTATCTCTCACCCCTGGTTTGTGGCTTGATGTAGGGCATTAGAGATTTTTATTTGAATTTTTTTAGCCCCTTTTGCTATTCTTCTTATAGTTTTGTATTCGAACTTGTAATTTGGACTTCCGAACGGACTTTATTTTTGTTAAGGCTCCAACGGCCGATTTGTGTTTGCATGGTGAACGCCGTGGTTTATATTTCTTATTATAGATAGGTTAGAGGTATTTGAAGACCCCTTAGGTGGCTGTTATTTGTATGTGTAGCTTGCCCAATTATCGACTTGTTTGCATGATAGCACGTTGCGATTCCAAATAGTGGATTACGCGTTTCATTCGGAGTTTTCACTCGATTCTTTGCATATGATCACTTGATATTTTCTTATTCCATCCATGAATGGGCTTGAGGTTGAGACGGACCGTCCTCCCTCCTTTGCATTGCATTTACCATTGCTATATTCATGTTCACTTGTATGCGGTTATTACTTGTATTTCCGTTTCTTCCTTTCGTTTTCCTTTCCCGTAGGACTTCCATTCTTCCTTGTTCAAGGGAGGATGTGATAGACATTAGGAGCTAACCCATGTATGATAACATTAGGTTAGTGTGATTCCCTTTTCAACCATAGGTTAGAATTCTGTCTCTTCTTTCTCAAAACAACAGAAAAACATTAATAAAGGCTATGACAAAATCAATTTATTTTTTCCGTCAAAAGATTTGAACAAACATCAACCTTTTTGCAATAAGAAAACCCTTGTTTAAGGTGAGATTTTCCATAAAAGACACTTGAACAGCTTGTGTTGTGCGTAGCCCGAACTACGTTTGCTCTGATCTTCCATGCTGTGTGGAAGTACGTAGGCATAGGATGCGATATCCTAGCGAGCAACCTTCCCTATCTCCCCCCGTAGTTAGGCGAACTACGTTGACTCTGATTTCTCGTTCCAGACGGGAATACGTAGGCATAAAGTGCGATGCTTTACCGAGTCATATTTTCTTTTCTTTTCAGACCTCATCCTTTAGTTTAGATAGAAGTGTAATCCGTACAAACAAGTAAACATGGACCCCATCGAGTACGATGGACGTGAGGGGTGCTAATACCTTCCCCTTGCGTAACCGACTCCCGAATCCAGGTTTTGGTTGCAATGACCATACCTTTTCCCGTCTTTGCGTTAGGTTTACTTCGAGCGTTTCCTTTCCCTCCTTTGGGATAAATAACGCATGGTGGCGACTCTTTTGTATTGCCGGCGCCGATTTTCGCAGTAGCGACAATACTCTCCTGCAGTTCTATGATGCACAGCTGAGGTGCTTTGTTTTTTCGGATTATGTTCTAGCGCCTACCTTAGAGGAGTATTCTGAGCTGTTGGGTGTTCCTAGCTTAGACCAGATGCCATTCTATCACACTAATGGTGAGCCCGATCTGGCTAAGCTTGCTACTGCTCTGCATTTGGATGTTTCAAAGTTGGAAGGAAAGTTGATCATGAGGGGTGGGATGCCTTGTTTTCCTTTACCTTTTCTGATTGATAAGGCTCAGCAGTTCGCCAAAGATGGTTGTTGGATCGTGTTTAGCATCATCTTAGCTCTTTGTATCTATGGTATCATATTGTTTCCTAACCTTCCAGATTTTATAGACATAGATGCTTTCTACATTTTTGCTTCAGGGAATCCGGTACCTACGCTTTTGGGCGACGTTTATCATTCTGTTCACCACAAAAATGAGAACCGGAGGGGAAAGAACGTATCTTGTTGTATTCCTTTGTTGTACAGGTGGTTTGTTAGTCATCTTCCTAAGACAAGTCCATTTGTTGCTACTGCTGGTACTTTGGAATGGTCAAAAAAGGTTGATGGGATTGTCTGCAGAGAACATTATCTGGTTTGGCAGAGACCTGCTTGGTACAGAGATTGTTTATAGTTGTGGTGGATTTCCTAACGTCCCGTTGGTCGGAAGGAAATGGTGCATCAATTATAACCCATCTTTGTTAGTTAGACAGTTTGGATACGCGCTGAGAGGACCTCCTAAGGAAGAGGAGATACAGGAATCTCTGTATCTCACTGGATTGCTGGAGGGTGATACTTTGGCTAGAGTAGAGAGAGCTTGGAGTAGTGTTCACAATAAAGGGAAGGCTTTTCTGGCGAAGAGTAATAGTAGGGCCTACGACCCTTATATGACTTGGATTCGTGAGAGAGCTACCAATTTTCTGATGCCTTTTCCTTCTGTTGGGCCTCTGTATCCTCTGATGATTGAGGAACCTACCACTGTTGACATCCAGAGGTACAACCAGTTGTGGTTTGAAAAAGAAGAGCTGCGCAAGGCTAATGAAGAGTTGGAGAAAGAGATCATTCAGCTCCGGAGTGAGAAGATTGAAGTTGTGTACTCTTCTAAGAGGCAGACTGAGCTTGTGAACAGGTTGGGTACAGATTTAACCAAGGAGACTCGTTCTCGTGAACGTTTGGGTTTAGATCTGAAAGTTGTTAGTGATGTTCTCGCCTCTAAGAAGAAGGACTTAGATAGGGATTATCTGGAGATTTCTAAATTCAATGAGCAGTGGAATGCTACTCTTTCCAACAACACAGCACGTGAGGATGGGTTGAAACAGAAGATCCAAGCTAAAGACTCAACTCAGAGCGAAGGATGAGAGGATTGCAGATGAAGCCTCACTCAGGTGGGACAGTGATTGCAGACTGAACGGAGCTTTGGCAACCTTAGAGGATTACAAGCTGAGGGTTGATTCGAAGAGGTGTAAGCTAGAGGAAGTCTTTGGTGAGGGAGCCTGGGAAGACTATGCTGAGGGGTTACAGACCACTATCAGACAGCGAGAGTCGCTCATTCAGGGATTACTTGTTAGACCAGACCATCCTGAGACACAGGAGCTGTTGGAGGAGTTTAGTACTTGTTGCAGTACCTGATGTCTTTCTTTTCCTTTGTAGCCTGTTTGTAGTGACCATCACCAGACCTATTGGCTAAGGTCCTTTTGTGGATTAATTGTACTCAGTTGTATGATTGTACATTGCCTGTTGGCCTTTTCTTGTATGTATGAGGTGTTTTGCTCTATGCTTGGGTTTCCCTATGTCTCGTTGTTCGTGAAGGAACTAGAATCGAGGGGAAACGTCCCTAATGCACATATACATGTCTGTATTTTGCATAACATTTTTGCATAGCAGGTGTAGCGGAACCATTTTTCTTACCCCTGTTGGTTTGTTAGATTGTTTCAGGATAGACGGCCAGACTACTCACCAGTACGCCACAAGAGGGAATCAACGCAAAGTTATGGAACAAGTGCGAGCTGAGATGCAAGAGATGAGGGATAAGATGGCTCAGTTTATGGAGCTAATGCAAGGTGTGGAAAATGGCCAGGAGCAACTGAGGACTCTGGTCCAGCCATTGATTGCTCGTGTTGACAATAATGGTGTGCTTTACGGAGGAACTGCTACTAATCCTCCCTGTGGTGATGGTACGCCACATGCTCACGCTATTCCTACAACAGTTATCCCTCCCGGCAGAGGCAACGTAGGTGGAATCCCTGAAGTGGTGTGTGTTATGCATGGCAACAATGTTCCTCAATGTGATGAGGACCAGCAGGAAGACGCATTTTTTATGCGAGATATCGGTGTTGGACTACCATCTGAGGTTGATAAAAGGTTTAGGCTGATTAAAGAAAAGATGAGATCTTTTGAAAATCAGAATTCCATGGGACTATACATGGCCAATCTGGGGCTGATCCCAGATCTGAAAGTTCTGTTGAAGTTCAAAGTCCCTGACTTTGACAAGTATAAGGGAACTACTTGCTCAAGGGTCCATTTGCATTCTTATTACCGCAAAATGTCTGCTTACTCGGATGACGAAAAATTGCTCATACACTTTTTTCAAGATAGCTTGTTAGGACCCTCGCTTGAGTGGTATATGGGACTGGAGCCTGTTAATATCCGTAGTTGGAAAGACTTAGCTGAAGCCTTCGTGAAGCACTATCAGTATAATAGTGACCTTGCTACTAACAGGGTCCAACTCCAGAATTTGTCTCAAAAGACTGGTGATGTTTTAAGGAATACGCCCTAAGGTGGCGCGAACTTGCAGCGAGAGTGCAGCCTCCGATGGTGGAGCGTGAACTGATTGATATGTTCGTGGCTACTTTGCCTGGTGTCTATTATGAGAAGCTTATCAGTAGCATGTCCGGTAGCTTTTCCGATTTGGTCATCACTGGGGAGAGGGTAGAGAATGGTATAAAGTTGGGAAAGATCCAATTTGGTGAAGTGCCATCAGCCGGAGGAGGAGGTAAAAAGGTGTTCGGTAATAAGAAGTGTGAAGGAGAGACTAATTCAGTGTCTAGTTCCCGAAGGAATAGATATCAACGACCAGCGCAAAATTGTCAGCAGCAGCAGCAGGTTGCTAGTATCACAATTCCAGCTGTTCCTCAACAGCAATAACCACAACAACAGTCGCAACAGCAGAATCAACAAGGTTATAGAAGATTTCAGGATTGAGGTCGGGTGAATAGACAATTTGACGCGCCTCTGATGTCGTACTCTCAGCTGCTCCAGCACTTGTTACAACTACAGTTAATCCAGAAGAGGACCATGGCTCCTCTAACAGGACCACCACCACCCGGTTATGATGTGAATGCTCGTTGTGAGTTCCATTATGGGGCACCTGGGCACAATATTGATAATTGCAAGGCCTTTAAGCACAAAGTTCAGGATTTGGTGGATAGCAAGGCAATAAAATTTTCTCATGACGCTCCCAACGTCGTACAGAACCCCATGCCCAACCATGGGGCAGCCGGAGTCAATGCAATCATAGAAGACGAGAGTTTAGATCTGATAATTAATGTCAATGATTTGAAGACACCGTTGGGCTTTGTGAAGGAGAAGTTATTGAAGGGAGGGATATTCCCAGGCTATAATGAATCGTGTGCTGAATGTTTGAGTCACCCCGAGGGATGTGCAAAGCTGAAGATCTGTATTCAGGGTATGATGAATGATGGAATGTTGCAGTTTGACCGGATTGCTGTGAAGAAGTCTGAAGAGATAATGGTTGAAGAAAGGAATGAGGTTGCAACGATCTCGATTCCATACAAAACTATAATTAATTCTGCACCAAGGCCGCCAACCATTATCATCACCAAAGTTGGTCATGTGCCGTATGAGAGTACCAGAGCAATTCTGTGGAACTGCGGGGCGGAGGTATATTGTAATGGGAAGAAATAGGAATTGAAGAGCTTGTCGACTGATTCTGTGGATAATCTAGTTGGAGCCGGGGGAATCACTCGAAGCGGAAGAGTGTTCTCATCACCTGAAGTGGTTGTTGACAGAGTTGATAAGGGGAAGAAAGTTGTGGTGGAAGAAACTTCTCAAGCTGGTGAGAAGAGTTCTTTGGAGAAGGAAGTCGAGGAGTTCATGAGATTGATAAGAAAAAGTGACTACAAGATAGTTGATCACTTGCAACAGACTCCCTCTAAAATCTCTATTATGTCATTGTTGCTATGTTCAGAAGCGCACCGAAATGTGTTGTTGAGGATATTGAATACTGCTTACGTGCCGCAAGAGATTTCGGTTTGCCAACTCGAAGGGGTTGTAGGGCACGTCAACGCAGGAAATGGTCTAGGTTTCACGGATTTGGACTTGACCCCGAAGGGCAGAAACCATAACTATGCGTTACACATTTCAATTGAATTTCATGGAGCTATCCTGTCTCATGTGCTGGTAGATACAAGATCGTCTTTGAATGTGCTTCCAAAAAAGGCACTGATGAAATTAGATACGTGAGGCATTATGTGTACACCAAGTGATCTTGTGGTGAGAGCCTTTGACGGTACCATAAGATCTGTATTTGGAGAGCTGACGTTGCCTATTCAGGTGGGTCCCGAAGTATTTGACGTGATATTCTGTATTATGGATATTCAGCCTACCTATAACTGTTTGTTGGGCCGTCCATGGATTCACTCGGCGGGAGCCGTAACTTCCACGCTGCACCAGAAGCTCAAGTACATGGTGGGAGGCAGCGTCGTCACTGTATGCGAAGAGGAAGACATAATGATCAGTCATTTGTCTTTGTTTAAGTATGTTGAGGTGGATGGTGAAATCCATGAGACTCTTTGTCAAGCTTTTGAGACGGTACAGATTAAAGACAAAGTGTCTGCTGTGAGCAAAGCGCCCGAAGTGGCCATGTCATCCTTCAAGGAGGCCCAAGCAGCAGTGCAGGCTGGGGCAGCACCAGGTTGGGGTCAAGTGTTGGATATACCCCATAAGCAGGATAAGTTTGGTCTGGGATACCGCCCATCTTCTTCGTCATCTTCACAGAGCGCGTCGTGCTACAAAGGGCCGGTACAGTTTACCAAAGGCGGGGTTATCTTCGAACGGATCAACGCTGTTTCAGATGAAGACGGGGATAGCGACTACGATATAGACTTGTGGATTAGGTCGTGCATTCCAGGACAAAGCCTCAACAATTGGTCTATCGAGGAATTCATTCAAGTGACAACAGAAGAGTAATACTTTGTTTTCCTGATTATTGTACAATCCTATGTTCTGCTCGGAGCATAGTGGCGTTTGTCTTCAAGGCCTTATTGTTTATGCTTGCACAATCTTTTTTCAATTAATCAAAGGGCATTTTTTCTGCATTCAAATATTGTGATCCTTGTTTTTCATGTTTTATGTTTAATAATAAAATGGCAATGTGGCTTCGACACCGCGCCAGAGACATCTATTACTCGCTTCGACTTCGACAATCCGATATTTCATGCCGAAGAAGAGATTGATGAAGATGAAGATTTTCCAGAAGAGCTAGCTAGACTTTTGAGATAGGAAGAAAAGGTTATTCTGCCTCATCAGGAGGAAGTCGAGGTTATTAACTTGGGTTATGAAGAAGTTATGAGGAATGTTCGGATAGGGGCTGCGTTGCAGAGTGACATCAAGAAAAGATTGGTAGAAATGATCCATGAGTATAGTGATATCTTTGCTTGGTCATACAAAGACATGCCCGGGCTTGACACAGACATTGTGGTTCATCGCTTGCCATTGCAAGAAGAGTGTCCGCCAGTCAAGCAGAAGCTCAGGCGTACGAGACCAGATATGGCTGTGAAAATCAAGGAAGAAGTCCCGAAGCAGTTGGACACAGGATTTTTAGCCGTTATAACTTACCCTCCGTGGGTCGCTAACATCGTACTCATGCCTAAGAAGGATGGTAAGGTACGAATGTGTGTCGATTACAGATATTTGAATAAAGCGAGCTCGAAAGATGATTTCCCGCTCCCCCACATTGACGTATTGGTTGATAATACCACTCAATATTCCGTGTTTTCCTTCATGGACGGTTTTTCTGGTTATAACCAGATCAAAATGGCACCGGAGGATATGGAGAAAACCACGTTTATCATGCCGTGAGGGAATTTCTATTATAAGGTAATGCCTTTTGGGTTGAAAAATGCAGGGGCAACCTATCAGCGGACTATGGTCCCTTTGTTTCATGATATGATTCATCATGAGATCGAGGTCTATGTTGATGACATGATAGCAAAGTCACAAATGAAGGAGGAACATCTGGTCAATTTTTTGAAGTTGTTTGAGAGGCTCAGGAAATTCAGGTTGAGGTTGAATCCTAATACGTGTACTTTCGGAGTCAGGCCAGGAAAGCTGTTGGGGTTCATTGTCAGTGAAAAAGGAATCGAGGTCGATCCTGCAAAAATAAAAGCTATACAAGATATGCCAGCGCCGAAAACAGAAAAAGAAGTTCATGGTTTTTTGGGGAGATTGAACTACATTGCTCGATTCATATCTCATCTCACAGTCACGTGCGAACCAATGTTCAAATTGCTAAAGAAGGGTCAGGTGGTTGTCTGGAATGAAAATTACCAAAGGGCATTTGATAAAATAAAAGAATATTTGCAGGAACCTCCGATACTGATACCCCTAGTTGCTGGAAGACCTTTAATAATGTATCTAACGGTTCTTGAGAATAGTATGGGTTGTGTTCTCGGTCAACATGACGAGACTGGAAGAAAAGAGCATGCAATATACTATCTGAGTAAAAAGTTCACAGATTGCGAGTCTCAGTCCTCGATGTTGGAGAAAACATGTTGTGCACTCGCGTGGGCTGCCAAACGTTTGAGACAGTATATGCTTGGATCCGATTAAATACGTCTTCGAAAAGCAAGCACTTTCTGGAAGAATTGCTAGGTGGCAGATGGTACTGACAGAGTACGATATTCAATATGCTTCCCAGAAAGCTATAAAGGGGATTGTTCTATCAGAGTATCTCGCTGAACAGCCAATCGAGGACTATCAACCTATGAAATTTGAATTTCCTGACGAAGACATCATGTATCTGAAGACGAAAGATTGTGATGAACCGTTGCCTAACGAAGGTCCTGAGCATAGCTCCCAGTGGCAGATGATATTTGACGATGTTGTTAACTCGTACGGTAGTGGAATTGGGGCAATCATTACGACTCCCCATGGGTCTCATATACCATTCACTTCCAGGTTGACATTTCCCTGCACCAACAACGAAGCAGAGTATGAAGCGTGCATCATTGGGTTAGAAGAAGCTATTGATCTGAGGATCAAGAACCTAGATGTGTACGACAATTCAGCGCTAGTTGTAAATAAAATCAAAGGAGAATGGGAGACCAGGCAACCCAATTTGATTCCTTACATGAACTATGCCCGGAGGCTGTTGCCATTCTTTGATTGTGTAGAGTTCTATCACATGCCAAGAGCGGAGAACCAGATGGCAGACGCTCTGGCGATGTTATCCTCAATGTACAAGGTGAACTATTAGAATGATGCTCCAAGAATAGTCATCTCGCACCTTGATAGGTCGGAGTTTGTGTTTGCCATTGAGGAAGCAAGAGTATTCGCCAGGGGACTCGACCCGAGATAAGAAGACTCTGAGAAGGTTGTCTAGAAACTTTTATCTGAATCAGAATGGTGTACTCTACAGGAGGAATTATGATTTAGTGTTATTAAGATGCGTGGATGAGAAAGAAGCAAGCTTGCTTATGGAAGAGGTCCACGAAGGAGCCTTTGGTACGCATGCCAGCGGGCACGCCATGTCTCGAAAGTTGTTACGAGCATGGTATTATTGGCTGACGATGGAGTCTGATTGTTTCAAATATGTGAAGAAATTCCATAAATGCCAGACTTATGCAAACAATATTCATGTGCCGCCGTGTCCTCTGAACGTCATGGCATCTCCTTGGCCCTTTTTCCATGTGGGGCATTGATATGATTGGCAAGATTGAGCCCACCGCATCCAATGGACATCGTTTCATTTTGGTAGCCATTGAATACTTTACCAAGTGGGTGGAAGCAGCCTCCTATGCGAATGTCACGAAGCAAGTCGTAGCCAGATTTATCAAGAAGGACATCATCTGTAGATACGGAGTGCCCGAAAGAATCATTACTGATAATGGTTCAAACTTGAACAACAACATGATGAAGGAATTATGCCAGAGTTTCAAAATCGAGCATCATAACTCATCGCCCTATCGTACAAAGATGAACAGCATTGTTGAAGCGGCCAACAAAAACATCAAGAAGATAGTGCAAAAGATGGTTGTAACCTATAAAGATTGGCATGAGATGTTGCACTTCGCTTTGCATGGATATCGTACTATGGTATGCACTTCAATTGGGGAAACTCCTTTCTCGCTGGTGTATGGTATGGAAGGTGTCCTACCATTAGAGGTCGAGATTCCTTCTTTGAGAGTTCTGGTCAACGTCAAGCTCGATAAGGCAGAATGGGTAAGGAACAGATTGAATCAGCTTAGCCTGATGGATGAGAAAAGGCTAGCGTTTATTACATATGGTCGGTTGTATCAGAGTCGGATGAAGAAAGCTTTCGACAACAAGATGTGCCCTCGAAGCTTTCAGACGGACGATCTTGTACTGAAAAAGATTCTCCCTCCACAAAAAGATCACAGGGGAAAATGGACTCCCAACTATGAATGTCCATACATCTGTTACACCCCAAAATTTGCCCAACTTTTTGCTTTAGCTGGCTTTCGTTTCATTGCATTCATAGCATTAGCATTTGCATACCATAGTACATGAACATGGGATTGAGAGGTGTGTGCTTATCAAGAGAAGTCTATCAAAGGTCTAGGCCTATTCAAGGGGTTATATTCAAGCTATCAAGTGCTTATCATCATCAAAAGAATGGCAAAGCTCATCAGAAGGAGTGGATTGGTTAAGAATGGTGTACCTCATATCTTGGGGGTCTATGAAGATCATCAAGTGGTTTTGAATCCATGGTTATGGGTGGAGAATATTGAGATATCTCATGGAATACCTTGAGGGTCATTTTGAAGCTTATGTCAGTCATTGTATCAAGTGGGTGAAGCAACAGTCAAGATTGGTGCAATTAGGGTTTTCACCTGATCAACCCTAAGTCAACAGTTGAACTGAAGGAGATTAAGACTCAATTCCAAGTCTTTATGATCATGTGATGTTGTGTTGAGACATGCCAAAGATTATTCCAAGATCATTTCATCAATATTCAAGAGTGTGAGAAGTTGCTAGGCTAGGGTTGCTATGCTTGTGAGTGTAAAATCCCTTGATTTAGTGTCTAACTTCAAGACCACATAACTCAAGATGCAAGCTTCATCTCATCTTGACATAAAAATGAGACTTGTAGGGCATGTTCATAGATTTAATTTTAGTACTAGAAGTCCTTGATTGGATTTATAGAACTCAAGTTATGAAGCAGACAAGTTACAGGTCCTCAGATGAATGTGATTTTAGTCAACAAAAGTCAACCAACTTCCATGCCATTTTTGACCAAGAAGGATGTTTCTCCTCAACTTCAAGTGAACATGAAAGTTGTTCCAAATGATCTTATCTTTCCAAAAAGTCCTAGAAGTCCTCATTTTGAGTTGTAGAACTCAAGTTATGAGCTTGGCAAGGCAAGAGTATTTTGGGAAAGTGAGATTATAGGCCATTTTCATTATATGTCCATTTCACCACTTTGCACACTTCAAATGGAAATCTTTCCAACATGAAAGTTGCTCCAAGTTGGATCATTTGGTCAATAAAACCTCAAGGAATCATTGAC
Organism: Lathyrus sativus; assembly: GCA_963859935.3. Lineage (NCBI taxonomy): Eukaryota > Viridiplantae > Streptophyta > Magnoliopsida > Fabales > Fabaceae > Lathyrus > Lathyrus sativus. The sequence continues at coordinate 208,904,434 of OZ012735.1, forward strand.
ATGGCTTGAATTGGAAAATGCCTAAAGAAAAATTCATGAAAGGAAACTTGAAAAGGGCTAATTCAAATCAATTCATTTTGGAACCAATTCATGTCATATTTGTGCTTGTTTTGAGTCTAATTGATGTTTTAAGAACATTGGAAAAATTACAAATCAAGTTTGAAGACATTTACATGTGGAAATTCATGGTTTCTTCATCTTTAAGCAACAAATGCAAAATCAACCATCCATTCAATTTCAAGGCCTCAATCTCAGCCACACATGATCCTTGCATCATAAGAAACTAATATGAATCAAATTATATGCTTGTTGGCTCTGTTTTCATGGAAATTACAAAGCTTCAAAATAAAAAATGTGAATTTTCAATTGGGCTATTATGGGCTTCCATTGGGCTGCAAATCATTCTAGATCCATTGTATATAACATTCTAATCATTCCTAACAGAAAATAACAGAATTTGGAGGTGGTTACAACAGATTTTCATGGAGAAAAAGTGAAGAAAAATTGATTTTCGTTTTTGGAGAATTACACACATTCAAGCCAAACCAAGGTTGCTAGAAGCTTGAGGATGATTCATTGAAACTTTCTACACCATTTGGAGTGAGCACCATTGCCAATTGACACCTCCATTGAAGCTCAAAACCAAGTTCCTATTTCTTATCCATGCTCTCTATTCTTGAGGAATTTTAGTGCCATTTTAGTGGATTTACACTCCCTAGGATATGTAGAATGTTTTAGGATTAGTTTGGTTAAGTTTCTTGAAACTTTAGGAAATGATACCTTAGCTTGTAGCTTGCATTTCTCCCTATTTATTGGATAAAAACGAAAAAGAATATGATATTTGGAATCTAGGAAGCAAGACGAAGAAAATGGTATAAAAAGTTTGAGTTTTTGATGAGTTTCAAAATCCGGTCACTGTTCATTGCCGCCGGAGAAGATGATCGGATCTTCTCCGACCACCGCAGCACCACCGCAAGTGGATTCCCTCCGTTTTGCTTTTGAAATGCCCAGACGCAACAGCAGCCGTCCGATCGTGCGAAGTCCTTTGACCCGTTCTTTCCATCGTGCGGCTGTGATCATTTTCGCGATTTCGCCCTTCTCATTAACCAAAACGCTGAGTTTTGAGACTCAGCTGGGCTTAAGTAACCGCTACCAGCACCCCACTACATGCGGCCCATTGCAATTAACACGTAGATCAAGTACTTCCTGCACCCCTTGCTGTCCCTTTTTAATTTCATTTTCTCTTTTGTTTTTAATTGATAGCTGTTTGATTTTAATTCAGAAAAAATATTAATTGATATCAATAAATCTTGAAAAAAATCATGTAGGTAGTTTAATATGTCTAGAATTTTGTCATATTTTTTAATTTCAGTTTCATGCATTTTTCAATTAATTGCATATTTTCCATTTTATTGTGTTTTTAATAATTGAAAAATCACATGCCATGCTTTGTGATTTTCTTTCTCTTTCAATAATCCATATTAATCTCTGATTTTTTGTATGGTGAATTTTTATACATTGAATAATATTGTAGAATTTTTCTTGCATTTTTTAGATGCTTTTAGGTATAGGTTTGAGATAGATTTCTAAGACCTTCCCCTTTGTGAATTCCTTAAGCATACCTTTAAGTGTAGGATTTGTTTGGACCCTTTAGATTTAGGTATTGGCTTTGGATTTTGTACCATGATTCCTTAACACACTTAGGAAGCCGTAGAATTTTTCTAGCCTTTTAGGATTGATTTTAGTTTTTTTTCCTAGAATTTGCAAGTGGATTGTGATTAGGGTGACCCTAATTTAGCTTGCCTCATAGTTTAAGCTTTAAGGTGAACTTTAGCTAACTTTAGGCTTCAAATTCCTTCTTGATAGAATAAAGCTTAGGTTGATACCTATTTAGAACATTGATTAGGCCTTGATAGAGCTTCTAAATCCCTTTAGTTAGGTGAGCTTTAGAACTAGTCTTTAGGTTTTCATAGATGATTCTTCTTTGAATGCTTTGCATTCATTCAATATTATTCCTTGAATGGTTGAGTGTCATGATGGATACCCTTGGTATACATCATGCTTCCCATGATTCAATTCTTCCATGAATGGTTGAGTGTCATGATGGATACCCTTGGTATACATCATGCTTCCCATCATCAAATCTCATCTTTGGTTGAATGCCTTGATGTATTCCTTTGGTTTACATCACGCATGCATCCATCCATCAATCTCCTTCTCTCTAGGTTAGGTGCCTTGTTTGATTATTTTGGAATGATTTCCTTACATGTCATCTTGTTCATCCAGTTCTTCTTCTTTCATCATGATTGTTTGACATTGCTTGATGCATTAGGATAGTCTCATGTGTAGAATGTTTTAGGCTAGGAGCATGACTGCACTGAAAGGTTGAGTTGAGCTCCCTTTGCTTGTTTGCTTTAGAGATTAAGTTTCTCTCTCTGCTTGTGTGTTATTTTCCCTTTCCTAAATGATGTGTTTGCATTGAAAGGTTGAGGTGACCCTCCATTTGCTTGTCTGTTGTTGTCTGTTCTCTTTGTTTGTTTGCTTAGAGGTTGAGTTTCTCCCTCTGCTTGTACTGCCGCATTCCATTTGCATCTTTACTACTTGCTTTTCTGTTTTATCTACTTTACTGATTTTGGCAGTTGTTTTTCTGTTTCCCACTCACATATTCCCTTAGGACTCTCACTTCCTTGTTTAAGGAAGTGATGATAGACTTTTAGGTTGAAACCTTTATATGATACCATCTAGGAGTTCCCTGTTTCAAACTCAACCCTAGGACCATATTGCATGATAACAGTAGAATTTCAGTTTCCCTTGTAGTCTTTTATCCTTCTCATCTCAAAAACAACAGTAAAATACGTAATAAAGGCAAGTTGGTACAGTACGTTACGAGCCTTAAGCCACTTAGGAAATGGTTATTGGAGGGTTTCCTTCCAGTAATCAGGATGTTTAGTATGGTACCTTTTGGGTGACATGCGACGCATTCACTCCTAAGTCATAGTCTCTAGTGCAGTACAAACTACAAACATCCATAAAAACACTTCTTCTCTAAAAGACACAAAAACACTTCAAACTTTTTTCTTCCTTCGGGATCTTAATCAGGAAAATCTTTTCAGATAAAAGAGTATTGTTAACTTTTAGTTCTACCGCAAATGGTAACGCCTAAGTCTCCAATGGTCGAGCTGCATACACCAACTGCTAGAACTACTTGTTAACCCTACTCGGGCCTAAAGAGTTTTGAGCCAACCTGTGGTCTTTTTAGCCCGAACTACATTAGCTCTGATCTCTCAAGTCTGTTGAGAGTACGTAGGCACAAGATGCGATATCTTGGAGAGCAACCTTCCTTCCACCCGTAGTTAGCCGAACTACGTTGACTCTGACTTTCCCATTGTATGAGGGAATACGTAGGCCCAGAGCAGCGACGCTCTGTCGAGTCCCCTTTTTTTCCTTTTTCTTTTCTTTCAAGCCAACCTTGATAGGTAGATAGATAAACAACCCGTCAGATAAACAAACAAGCATGGATCCCGTCGAGTACGACGGACGTGAGGGGTGCTAATACCTTCCCCTTAAGTAACCGACTCCTGAACCCCGAGATTTGGTTGCGACGACCGATCTTATCCCATTTCGCTAGGTTTTTTTCCTGATCGTTTCCTTTCCCTCCTGTGGGATAAATAACAATAGGTGGCGACTCTTCTGTTGTGTCGGCACCTCATTTTCGCAATAGCGACAACATCGTGCGAAAGGTCTTCTCCGGAGGAGCCTTATTATTATCCACCATGGATGGTGAGGATTTTACATCCCCTATGAACACAGACGCAGTTAAAATATACTTTGCTTAAAGAGACTCGCTGGAAAGAAAAAAGAATATTCAGGCAAAAATGGGGCATCCCGGCGAACCATAAAAAGAATGGGTTCGATCAAAAGTTAGGGATATAAAAGAAAAGATGTAAACCCGCAAAGTTGAAAACCTGAAAAGGCGAATTTGGCAAAAATGGGTATCCCGGTGAATTGAAAACCTGCAAGGGCGATTTAGGCAAAAGTTAGGGATTTAAAAAAGTAAATGACTGCGGTCTGCGTGTGATCTTCAGAGCTTAGTGGATTGAGGGAGGACCTGAGGGCCGTTTATCTGAATCAATCTCTTCTGAAGACGAAGCATCGGTGAAGCATTGAAGTCATGTGATTCATAGATGGATCAACTTATGGTGTTCGTCTGTGCCACATTGCCGACATTCTGTACATTTATGTGCATTTCTGTGTATTTTTGCGCAACTTCCTCTATTCAGGGGTTGCATGTGTTGTAAAATCTTGCCTATTTATAGGCCCATCTGTCAATAAAACATATAATATTCAGTAATTATTTTGTTTTGCTTTAGCCTTACTGCTTGTTTGCGAAAAACGCCCGATGTTTTTGATAAACTGTGCATACATAAACTTGCAGGCTTTGCCAATAATCGTTAAAACTTTGAGTTATTTGAACAACGTCACAGATGATGACTGAGATAGGTCCTTTGTACAGGATATCTTGTCTGTTGGTTCATTTTTGCAGGATCGCTGCCCTTGGGGCAGTGTGTCAGAGGTGTATCTTCGTTGATCGGTGCACATTTAACTCTTCGCAGTTCGAGACCGAAGTCTCCGGCAGAGTAAGGTTATCCCCACAGGGTCGAGTTTGATATCCCTCATGAATATTAGCTTAAGTCTATATGCACTCATTCCTTAGCAGTTTAGACCGAGGTCTCCGACAAATTGATATCCCCCTCGCAGGTCAGGTATATACCTTTGTTCCCTTGCAGGTGCGCCTGTACTCCCCAGCGAGTCGAGATGGGATTTCTCCCCAACGAGTAGAGATGGGATTTCTCTGCACAGAGCTTGAACGTATAACTGTGTACCCCCTCATAGTTCAAGTTATTAACTCATCCCCAAGCAGAGGTCGATGTTGTTCCCTCATTGGGCGATCCCCAGTTGAGTTGGCTTTTCCCCTTTGCAGGTTAGCAGAGACGTCTCTCTATCCTCAGCAAAGTCAGCATGAAGTAGTCCTATTTCCTTGTATAGATAGATTATTTCCCGGCAAAGTCGGTAAGTTTGTGATTCCCCAGCAAAGTAGATCTATGGCAGAGATAGATTGTTCCTCAGGTGAGTAATTCCCGGCAGGTTGAATTTTGATTTTTTGCCCTGGTAAGTCGTCACTCTCAGGTAAGTATTGGTGATCCATTCAGGGCTATTCTTCTTCAAGCAGGGCGTATTGTGAATCTCGGTGGTTGATTCCTGATTCCCCGCAGAGTTGTTGATTCCCCAGTAGGGTGAGGTTTGTTTTCAATGTCTGGTTGTCTATCCAGCAGAGCCGTCTTTTCCCAAGAAGAGTCGTATTCTGGAAGGCCGTTCAAGGAATTTTCCTCAGCAGGCTTTGATGTGAATCCCTAGCTGAGTTTAAACTTCTTGTTCTTATAAGAACTTTGTTCCCCAGTAGAGAAGCCGTCCAAGGCTCGTTTCCCAGTTTAAGTCCAGTTGTGATTGGCATGGGTTAACCTTTTCCCCAGCATGGTGGATTTTGGTTTTCTGCAGCATTTATTTTGCTGGTTTGGTCCCGTTGCATTTTGCATTATGTGTATAGCATCCTCCAAACGCGTAGCATTTCCATCTTGTATGGAGAATTACGCCATTTTCAAACATACACATGTGAAATATAAGCCAGGTGGTTACCTCTTTGTTTGCAGGTATATCTCCGACAAATGACTGATATCTTTGCCCGAATGGTATCCAGACCATACTGTTATCTTTGATGGACGTGTTCATCTTATTATGTGTTACCCAACAGAGTTACTTTGTTAAGTTTCTCTCTTCCCCAGTGGAGTATTCTCAAGATGTGTGTATCAGCTTCGGCTGATCCGACCTTTGGGTTCGATGCTCGCTTTTATTTAGCAAATGTCTGGCAGCGATGTTAGAAGTCCTTACCTTTGGGTTCGATGCTCGCTTTTGTTTAGTGAATGTCTGACGGCGATATTAGAAGTCCTTAACTTTGGGTTTGTTGCTCGCTTTTATTTAGCAAATGTCTGGCGGCGATGTGAGAAATCCTTACCTTTGGGTTTGTTTCTCGCTTTTATTTAGCGAATGTCTGGCGGCGATGTCAGAAGTCCTTACCTTTGGGTTTTGTTCCTCGCTTTTATTTAGCGAATGTCTGGCGGCGATGTCAGATGTCCTTACCTTTGGGTTTGCCTATCGGTTGCAATTGATTCCTGACGGCGATGTCGAATGTTTCTCAACTGTGTAGATGCCTGACAGGTGATGTCAGATGTTTTATCCCCTGCAGATGCCTGGCGGCGATGTCAGGTGTATCAACTTCGTAGATTCCTGACGGCGATGTCAGATGTGTATCAACTGTGTGGATACTTGACGGTGAGGTTAAATGTTTTAGTCTCTGCAGATTCTTGGCGGCGATGTCAGATGTGTATCAGCTTCGTGGATTCCTGGAGGTGATGTCATATGTCTTCATCAACTCAATAGATGCCTGGCAGCGATGTCAGATGCTTTGTGTTGATCCGATTTTCAGATGTGTTACTCGCTTTTATTTAGCGAACTCCTAGAAGAGATGTCAAAAGTCCCTGTATCCGGATTCGATACCTATTTTTTATTTAACGGATGTCTGACGGCGATGTCAGATGTTTCTTCTCAGCTGTGTGTTGAGCTGATTGGTTTATTGATGATTGGGTTCAATGGTTCTGACGACGATGTCAAATGCTTTTACCGACTTGATGTGGAGGCCTGACAGTGATGTCAGATGCTTTATCGACTTGATATCGAGGCCTGGCGGCGAGGTCAGGTGGGTTGTACCAAATTAATGTCAATGCCTGGCAGCAAGGTCAGAGGCCTGACAGCGAAGTCAGAGATATCTTCTTTCAAAATGGATGTTATCACTTGACGGCGAGGTCAGATGTTTTTCTAAATTGGTGCAGAGGCATGACGGCAAAGTCAGAGGTTCATTATCCACCGTATGATAACAGATGTTTTCTCGACTTAGCGTCGATGCCTGACGGCGATGTCAGATGATCTATCCGACTTAGTGTCATTGTCTGACGGCCATGTCAGTTGATTCTTCCGACTGCATGTCGATGTTGCAACCATCAGTTCAGTTATTTCTGGAGATGTTCATCCCCAATCAGAGTTTGCAGTTTATTTATGTGGTTGGCAAATTTCCGGGTTCTTTGGTATTCAACCGTCTTTTACCTTGATTGTTTGAAAGTTGTCCGCTTTTCACGCATTCAGGTCCAAGTCGCTTGAATAGGGGCAGCTGTTGTACCCCAAAATTTGCCCAACCTTTTCTTTACTTGGCTTATGTTTTCATTGCATTGTTCTAGAATTTGCATTGCATATCATTGTTTATTTGCAGGGGATCAAGAGGTGTACATAGCAAGATAAGGTTGGTTAAGGGTTCCAAGTAAGCATGAGTGCTCATCAAGTCATCAGAGGCTGGTCAGAGCTCTTTGAGAAAGCGAATGGATGTATGTTGCTTATCTCCTATATTGGAGGCCAATTGAGGATCATCTGAGGATCACGAGTTCATGGATAGGGATATGAGATATTGTGAAGCTCATTGAGTTCTTTGAGAGCCATTGTGGAGCTTATGCAAATTGTTGTATCATGTGCAAGAGGTTGCAGTCAAAAGTTTGCACACCTAGGATTTCATTTTCCTAGTGCAAGATCCACTGAGAATTTGAAGGATATTAAGACTTAGTTCTAAGTTATTTGAATCATGGGTAGTTGTGTTAAGGCATCTAAGATGTTATTTCAAAATCAATTCAAGAAGAATCAAGAGTATGAGAAGTTACTAAATTAGGGTTTTAGAGGTTTGTCAGTGTAAAATCCCCTGTTTAGTACCTAACTTCAAGACCACATATCTCAGGATGCAAGTGTAATCTCACTTTGACATAAACATGAAACTTGTAGAGCATGTTCCTAGCTTTCTTTTGAGTACTAGAACTCATCCATTGTGTTTCTATAACTCAAGTTATGATGCTGGTAAGTTAGAGGTCTCACATGAATCATATTTTCAGTCAACAAAAGTCAACCAACTTCCAAGGCACTTTTGACCTAGAATCATGTTTCTCCTCAACTTTTGATGAACATGAAAGTTATTCCTCATGACCTTAGCTTTCCAAAAAGTCCTAGAAGTCCTTCATCTCATTTGTAGAACTCAAGTAATGAAGCTTGCAAGGCAGGGGTATTTTGGGAATATGAGATTATAAGTCATTTTGATTATAGGTCTTGTTCATGATCTTATGCACTTCAAATGAAACTTTTCCCAACATGAAATTTGCTTCAAATGACATCAATTCCATCATGGAACATCAAATTGTCATGGATTTGGCATGGATATAAATATTGGTAAAGAAATTCAATGGAAATTTGAACTTAAAGTCGTGAATTAAATTGAATTGGTTTTAATTCATTTTCATGTCATGTTTGTGCTTATTTTGAGTCACAATGTCACAACAAGAAGAATGCACCAATTGATTTTGAATGATGCAAGCCAAAGCCTGTGAATTTCAAGGTTACTTCAAGTAGAAGTTTCACATTCAATCTCCACCATTGGATCAAATTAAAGATCAATTTACATCCACATGATCACTACAAGGTCTCAGCAGATGATTTGAATCAATTCCAAGTGCAATTGGTGCCAATTTCACGTGTGCATGAAGCTCCCATTTCCAATTTGGGTATTTCAAAATTACACTCTAATCGGCCACAACTGGGCCTCCAAACCATTCCAGATACATCATATAAAAGCTTCAGATTGAATTGGAGCTCTCACTGAAGCATTTTGGTGGAGGGAGAGCAGAATACGAATTTGGAAAGTGGAGAGAAATTTGAAAATTGAAAATTCAGATTCAAGCCATTTGAAGCAAAATTGAAGTGATTAGTAGCTTCCTTGAACTTTATTGAGTGTTTTTGCAGCGTTTTGAGCAAGATTGAGCGCGTGAGAAGCTTCAACGAAGAGACTCTGTTAGGTATTCTTCTCTTCCAAAATTCTCTCTCAATATGCATTGATTCATCACCATTGTTGTTGCAAACTGAAGTCCTACGTGTGTAGGCAAATTCTGGTTCATTATTTGTGATGTTTATGGAGTTTTACAGTTGTGCACTTGATTCTTTAATCATTTGATTTGCTTGATTCTTGCATGATAAATGAATTTGAATGGTGGAATCATGATCTATGTAACGAGAGCTTCAATTTGGTGTATGATTTCGCACGATTTGATTAGGTTTTAGGTCTGCAACTCCGGTGGTGTTGCCGAAGAAGACGACCGGAGACTGTTGCTCCGGCGTCTGGTTGTTGTTCAGGTGATCTTGCGTAGCTTGCCACTTGTGCTGATTGACGTGTTGACCGCGTGTGATCAACAGATGAGATTAGTTCTGATCTGCCAACGTGTTTTTGACATGCCAAGTATTTTAATGATGCGCTGCGTTTTGGCTTGGGTTCTGATGGTTTGGATTGTGGGCCAAAAGCGCTATTCACACCTCCTTTCATCCTTGGCCCAACATTTTGAACTGTGAAACTTTCTATTTGCCACGCCCTGTTTATTTCTTTTATTTTTATTTTATTTTAATTTCTGTTTTCATTTTTGATATTTAAAAATAGCTCCAAACATGATAAACTCCCCTAAAAAATATTTTTAGACACTTTAATGTGTCATTTAATTTTTGGAAATTTTTATTTTCATTTTTGTTTTATTTTTCAATTAAAATGGGAATTAATGTTTGAAGGTGTTTTTAAATGATCTTTTATTTGTTCTTTTGGTTTCATGCTTTGTTCTTAATCTTTTATTTTGATCCAATGAATGAGAATCATTCCTCATTTCAATAATGAGTTGAATGATTTTTTAGGACACTTTTGCCCCTGTTTTGACTTTGAGTTCATTTTTGTTGACCCTCAACAATCCTCCTTCAAAGTAGAACATCCTTGTGAATCAAATTCTTTGATGATGCTTTGAAGTGACTTTGATTGTAATTTTTTGGCCTCTGGTTACCAATGCTTTTATGTTCATTTGAGATTTTATTTGGTTATTTTTTGAGCCTTTTTCCTATTTTTGAGGTGACTTGCAAGTCAAGTTACCTCTAAGGGAGGCTCACACAAATACTTGACCTAGTTTGAATGGGAAATGACTTCTATGGATCCCTTGAGCTCTCAATTATTGTTGATTCATACTTCTAACATGTTGAGGTATTTGAATGCTCATTTTTAGGTCATTAACTTGTTCATTTCTTGTTGAGATTTGCATTTCTTTTTAGGCTTTCCACTTAAAGTTCAAGTTTTGAATGTGCTTAAGACTTAGGGCTTCTTCCATGCCTATGCTTGCATTCTCTTTTGTGCTTTTCTTTATTTGGTTTATGTACCTTCTCCTCTCATCTTTACCTCTGTCCAATGACCTTTGTTTCCCAATGGTTTAGTCCCTCCTTAGGAGGTACTTGAAACATATCATGAATGGTGATTCTTTGAGGACTTCTCTTGTATGTTCTTGCATGATCATTGAGTTTGTCTATGGTTGAGTTGCCCATTTGAGTTCCTTGCTGTCCTCACATTTCCTCCCATTCTCTCATTTGATAATGGCTTCTTCCCTTTCTTTTGGTTTGCCTTTGGGCATTGTGGTTGATGGCGAATGGTTGTAGGATTCATTCTCCCATTTCATCCCACTTTTGTGTGCTTGTTTGATTTCTTTTGTATGCATTCTTTCTTTCTTCTTCTTTGCATCTCTCATATGAATTCTTGAGGTTGAGATGTGCTCGTGGAGGCTACTTCCCCACACTTTTTTTCCTCCCTCACTTTCATTCTAATTGTGCATTACATGTTTGCATACTTGCATTTTTCTTATGCTTTCTTCTTCTTCTTCTTCTTCTTCTTATTTCTTCTTTGCCATGATCCCTTAGGACCTCTAATATTCCTTTTTCAAGGTTGATCATGATAGACCTTAGGCTTGAACCCATGCATGATAACATTAGGTAGCATTGTAACGCCCCAATTCTGAATTCCCATTATTTTATTGAGTCCTTTTTAATTTATTTGGATAATTGGTATTTTAATTGTGGAATTTATGTGTTGATATGTTTAATTTCAATATTGTGCTATTTTACCGATTCGGAGAGTTTTCGGGGGAAAATAGAGTAAAGGGTATTTTAGACATTTAGTATTAAGTGTTCAGTGAATTATTGTGTGAGAATTAATTGGTAAGTGTTTGGAAATAAATGGAGAGGAAAGAAAATAGAATACAAGATAAGAGAGAAAAGGAGATAGATAGAAACATTGGTGGAAAAATAAGAGAAAGAAAGAAGAGAGAAGAGAAAGAGGAGAAAGAAGAGGAAAACCTAGAATTTCATCAAGGATCAACATCCAAGCTTTCAATCAATCGGGTAAGGGTGTGAAACTCTAATATACTGTTAATGTATATGATTATGTATGCTTTTGATTGTTTGATGTTGGATGGAGAAGAATTTCTACTAATTTTCATCTTAGGGAAATATTAGGATTTAATCGGTAGAATGTTGTTTTAACCGGTTAGAATCGAGAATGGATGGAGTAGGATAGTCGGGTGTTATTGGGTTGAACTTACTGGAGTTGTTTGGCTTTAGAATCGGTCGGTTTGTGAAGTTGGGCTTTTGGACAGCCATGGGAGTTCTGAGTTCGCAGGTTCGCCAGGCGAACGGTAGCGAAGCTTCGCCAGGCGAAGCCCAGCGAGCAGCAGCAAACCAAGTCAGAAGCATCCACCCTGTCTTCGCTGGCAATTTCGCTAGGCGAATGAGAGTGGCGAAGGTTCGCCAGGCCAGTGTGCAGGCGAGTGCTAGCGAGTAATTCCATAATAACTCCCAGTGGTCTTCGCTGGCAAGTTCGCCAGGAGAACTAAGTAGCGAAGGTTCGCCAGAGGCTTCGCCAGGCGAAGGTTGGCGAATGCGACAGCATTTTCCTGTTTTCTGTGTTTTTCCTTTCCATGTGGATTTCTTTGTTCGGTTATGTTTAATCCTTATCGAATTGAATTGTTTTGTATGCCGTGTGGTACGTTATGCTGTGGGTAGCCGCAAGGCGTGAATCCTAGAATGTGGAACTTGGATTGTGAAAGTATATGCCTTATATGGAATGGTATGTGTTGAAATGAAGAGTATATATATATATATATATATATATATATATATATATATATATATATATATATATATATATATATATATATATATATATATATATATATATATATATATATATATATATATATATATATATATATATATATATATATATATATATATATATATATATATATATATATATATATATATATATATATATATATATATATATATATATATATATATATATATATATAAAGTATAAGTATATTGTGAATGTACATAGATTGTATGTGCCTGTATGAGATGAATATGCATAGTGATATATTTGTGAATATGTATGCATGTAGAGAAATGTTGTGAGTCATTTTGCATAAAAGGCATCATGATGTGCATTCTAACATGTTGATTCCTTGGAGAATCTGCTAAATATTTGATTCCTTGGAGAATCTGCAGAGTATTTGATTCCTCGGAGAATCTGCTAAATATTCGATTCCTCGGAGAATCTGATGAATATTTGATTCCTTGGAGAATCTGTTGAATACTTGATTCCTTGGAGAATCTGCTGAATTGAGTCGGTACCACATTTGCATCTGTATAGAGTCGTGAGTCGGTCTCCATGAGTTGCATTGGTCATCTTTATATGATGCATGGAGTGAATTGAACATAATTCTAGATATTTATGTGGAAAATGATGAGTATGTATAGACGCATGATTTGATGAATATGCTTGATTGTGTGAATATGCATTGTGATGTATATGATGAATTGTGATGAGATGTGGTGAGAATTTGAATTGTGTAAATCCCATGTATGTATATAGATATATAATTATATGTATTGACTGTTATGATATTGTTTCTCACCCTTCTGTTGTTTTATAATGCTCTATGAGGCATTGCAGAGTAGGATTGCTGGAGGTCCTTTTTGTGAAGCAGGTCTTCATTAGTTTTGGTCGATGGCTCTGATATGTAACATCTGGGTAGTTAGGAAGCCTTTGACTTTTTTTGGAGATACATTTGTTTTGAATTCTTTTGTGATACATCTGCGTATGTATCTGATGATGGATGTTTGTACATATGAATTAACTGAATGATGTATATATGTTTATATGAATGTATTGATTCAATGTTTAGATGTTTCCGCTTTATTCTAAATATTGAAATGTGGGTTTTAGAACTATGTTCTTCCGAATGTGAATTGCCCATTGTTGCATATCTATTTGAGCAGATGTTGTATGTGTTTAATTTCATGATAATGTGATACACCTCTTTTATATTATGTATTAATTAAACTCTGATGAAACTTTTATCAAGTGCCTAAATGATTTAATTTTTTATTTGGGGTATAGAAAGGGGGTGTTACAAGCATTCCCTTTCATCCCAATTATAGGTACACTTTGCATGAGAACATTAGGTTGAGTCTTAGTCTCCCTTTAGAGTGTGTCTCTCTCTTCTCATCTTCACACTTTCTCAAAACATCTAATAAAGGTTAAGGATTGTTGTACGTTACGAGCCTTAAGTACTTTGGGAATGGTGATTGGGGGGCTTCCTCTCAATTGCTTAGAGTGTTTAGTGTACGTCCTTAGGACGATATGCGACGCATTCGCTCCTAAGTCATAGTCTTTAGTGCAACATGAATTACAAACAATAATCAATGCACTTCTTCTCTAAAAAACACAAACACAAAAACAAACTTCAAATCTTTTTATCCTTAGGGATCTTAATTTGGAAAACCTTTTTCATAAGGAGAGTTTTGTTAACTCTTGGTTCTACTCCAAACGGGTAACGCCTAAGTCTCCAATGGTCGAGCTGCATACACTTAACTGCTAGAACTAAGTTTTAACCCTACTTGGGCCTAAAACATTTTGAACCAACCGATGTTCTTGTTAGCCCGAACTACGTTTGCTCTAATTTCTCATACCATACGAGAATGCGTAGACACAAGACGACGATGTCTTGGCGGGCAACCTTCCCCACTTTCACCCGTAGTTAGCCGAACTACATTGACTCTGACTTTCCCATTGCACGAGGGAATACATTAGCATAGAGCGGCAATGCTCTATCGAGTCTCTATTCTTATCTTTTGTCCCTGAGTCGTAGCTTAGATAGTAAACACCCTTTTAGATAGACAACAAAGCATGGATCCCGTCGAGTACGACAGACGTGAGGGGTGTTAATACCTTTCCCTTGCGTAACCGACTCCCGAACCCGAGATATGGTTGCGATGACCTGTCTTTTCCCATTTTCGTTAGGTTTTCTCTGATCATTTCCTTTCCCTCTTTTGGGATAAATAACGAACAGTGGTGACTCTTCTGTCCTTGTCGGCCCCTCTTCGCAGTGATGCGACAGTCCCGATTCAATTCAAATCAACTAACGACTAACTTTACTTTCCATCAATATACTCTTGTTTTACATTTTAGTCATTATATCTTGATTTTATTATCTTGTCGATATACTTGTTAATATTATCTTGATTATACTATTGTGGATATTATCTTGATTATATTGTTATATATCTTATCATATTATTCACATTGATCATATTGTTCATATTCATATTCATATTTTTCATATCTTGTTCATTCTTTTAAAAAAAACACATAACAAATTATCAAAACAATAAAAGGCTAAATTGGTGGGCTGTTGGTTACTTTTTCGAGCAACAGATTACTGGACTTTATCAAAAACCCTAACTTGGAGCTTTTATCTAATTTTTGATCAAGGTATAATTTAGGACACCTCGCACACACACGGCTTTCTCTTGGGGTACCTTACAATGAGATCCTTTTATTTCGTGCAATCCCATGTAACTTACATGTACCATTCTCCCATGTCGATGTACGCATTCGTATTCCTTTGATTATGGTTTGTCTTCTAGAAGCACCCTTAGAGACTAGCGTAGACATAACCGTTTTTAAACTAACTCTCGATTTGTCATCGAGCCATTTTCAAACACCCCTCATTAATCGATTGCTCGTACGCATTCGTCATCAACCTATCGCATACACTCGCACATTTCATCGTGGTTTTTTATTAGGAGCACTCTTAGGGACTAGTATCGTTTCTCACAACCTAACCCTCGATTCGTTGTCGAGTTGGTTCCATTTCCAACCAAACCCTCGACTCGTCGTCGAGCCATTTTCAAACCAACTTCCTTTCCAACATGTCTTTGCAAGAAATTAAAATCAAACCCTTGATCCAACGTCAAGCAGTATTTTCAAAGTTGTAAGTCGAGTGTCTTTTTGCCTTGCAGTCCACCTCTTTTCGCAACTTATCCGATTTAATAGTTTTCAAACGCTTTTCTTAACAAACAACGAAAGAAGAAGATCCTTGGAGTCTAGCATTCCTTGAATCTTTGAATGAATGGCTCTTGAGGCGCACGCTTTGGATTGTCTTTCATTCAACCTTTCATCTTAAAACATCTAATCTTTATTAAAATATTTTCATAATCAAACTTATGAAAGAAGGATGTTCTCGAAGTCTAGCATTCCTTGAATATTTGAATGATTAGCTCTCGAGGCACGCCCCTTGAGTTGTTATTCATTCACTCTTTTAAATTCAAAACGTTCAAAACCTTCTTGAAACCTTTTAATCAACTCCTGAAAGAACTGAGTTCTTGGAATCTCGCATTCTTTGGATTCTTGAGTGACAGCTCTTGAGGCACGCCCCTTGAGTTATTTGTCATTCAATCTTTCGTCTCCAACCTAAATTCAACTCAATTCAACCCCTCTCTTTTCATGGTCGTATCCACGAACTATGGATGCTCTGATTCTTCATTCTCGATTGAATCTAAGATACGTAGGCACAAGATTGTGATGATCTTGGCGAGCTAGCTTCTATCCATCTTCCGTTTTCCCCCATCCTTTCTTGTAGTCGAACTACGAGAGCTCTGATTTCTCATTCTCGTCCGAATGAGCATACATAGATACAAGGGCCTCAATCCTTGCCGAACACCTTATCCTTAAAACATCCATTTCCCCTTAGCATCATTATCCTTTTTATTATACTGTTTCACATTTATCATTGAGAAAAAAATAAACAAGCTTAGATAACTCCCGTCGCAAATCAACCTAAGAGGTTCCCATTGAGTACAACGGACGCGAGGGGTGCTAATACCTTTCCCTTGCGTAACGGACTCCCGAATCCAGAACATTGGTTGCGATGACTGTGTTCCTGTCCTTTCGTTTTAAAAGGTTTTCTTGATATATTCCTTTCTCGTCTCTTCGGGATAAATAAAGTTCGATGGCGACTCTGTCGAACCGCATTTCGCGCCTTTAGCGCGAGGGTCGGGTTTTCGAATTATCTTATGTGAATTTTCGAGGTGCCTACAGTCAGAGATCTCAAAACTTTCTCAATCTTATGCAGATCATTCATCAATTCACCATACACCTTCATATGGTTCGTCAGCAACACCACATGCGAGAAGAATTTAGAGACTAATTCATCTTCCTTCATTTGAGTCATCTCAAATTGCTTTCTCAACTCTGCAAGTTCACACTCTTCATCTCCACCGTACAAGTTCTTTAACTTGTCCCACACTCCCTTAGGGGATTCTTCTTCAATGATCTTTTCGAACACATTAGGAACCACACATTAATGGATCAAGAACATAGCTTTTCCATCTTTCCTCCTTTGTTCCTTGTATGCATTCGTCTGAACATTGTTTGCATTCTCTTCCAATGAAGGTGCTCCATCAATCACAATTTTAGCCACATCTTGAAATCTGAAGATGAACTTCATTTGCACAACTCGCCTCTTGTAGTTCTCGCCTTTGAAAACTAGTATATTTGTTGGAAATTGCGTTGATGTTGTGTTACCATTTTCAATTATAAATTCTCACTAAATCGCAATCGAGCTTGTTGATACCAATTTGTTGGAACAAATATAGTTGTTAAGAAGAATGAAGAAGAAGGATGAGAGATAGATAGATAGATAGACAGACAGACAGACAAACAAACAGACGGATAGATAGATAGACAGACAGACAAACAGACAAATATATATATATATATATATATATATATATATATATATATATATATATATATATATATATATATATATATATATATATATATATATATATATATATATATATATATATATATATATATATATATATATATATATATATATATATATATATATATATATATATATATATATATATATATATATATATATATATATAGAGAGAGAGAGAGAGAGAGAAATAGAGAGATAGATAAATATATATATATATATATATATATATATATATATATATATATATATATATATATATATATATATATATATATATATATATATATATATATATATATATATATATATATATATATATATATATATATATATATATATATATATATATATATATATATATATATATATATATATATATATATATATATATATATATATATATATATATATATATATAGAGAGAGAGAGAGAGAGAGAGAGAGAGAGAGAGAGAGAGAGAGAGAGAGAGAGAGAGAGAGAGAGAGAAATAGGAGAGAGAGAGAGAGAGAGATGTGGGAGATATAGAGAGATAAATAGATAGATAGAAAGAGAGAGAGAGAGAGAGAGAGAGAGAGAGAGAGAGAGAGAGAGAGAGAGAGAGAGAGAGAGAGAGAGAGAGAGAGAGAGAGAGTATTGTTAGACGATGGCTCGGATCTAGAAGGGGGGTTGAATAGATCCCAATTAAAAATCAAGTTGGCGCTTACCAATTTAAAATTGGTCTTAAAAATATTTTTAAGTGCGGAAGCGGCCTTGGAAAAAAACGTCTAAAATGAACCGTTATTGGAAGATCGAATATGCGTTAAGCTAACGAATATGATAATAAAAGAATAGTAGATTCAATACACTAGTCACACTAATCAATTGATTTCACCACTAATTAGTAGTGCTAGTTCCAGTGCTCAACACAGCCCACCAAAATATAGCAAGTAAACTAAGTAAGTTTTGGTTCAGGCAATTTATCGAACACTTGGTGTGCAAAACACTCCAAGTGGATTTTGACTTAAGTAAGTAATTTTAAAATCCTTGTACAAGTGTTTATTATACTCAAGTTTAAACAATACCAGTTACTTACTAAATTCAATGCTCGAATCAATAAAATTTGCTTAAACTAAAATCACTTAATTTTTAAGCTGAAAATGAAAAAGCTGAAAAATAAAGAAGACAAAGATTTGTTGAGGCAGTTCCCCCGCCGTCCTCGCTTCGGGGTACGTCTGCCCTCAATTCTAAAACTAGAATTGAGATGATTTATAATAGATATCACCTGTAAAGTTGTAGTAGTTTATACAAGAGTTAATAAGCAATAATACAAACAATCCCTATAGATGTTGATGTTGCTATCACTTCTTGCTCCTTGATTCGAGTTGAATCAAGACCTTCGATCGTTGTGAATTGACCTCCGATTCCAGCCCCTTTGTTGAATAACTTTCAGTTCTTCAAACCCTCGGCCCGGCTGATCTTAGACACCAACGAATCGAACCCGGAACTCCCTTCAACACTTCATAGCCCCAGCTACTAGATTGATGAAATCTTCCATTTCTCAATCACCTTCGCACCGCTGAATGTTGATGGAAACTATCCGTACCAAAAACCCCCAAATTCGTAGAATCTTGGAGGGAAAAACCTTCAAGGTTTTATTCAAGAAAAACCTGCCACAATTCTCCACCCGAACCGGATTTCCACTCAACGGATTCGAACCTTATCACCTTGAATGAGACACAAAGCACTCCAAAAATGGTTGTGTGTAGTTGCAATGTTGTGTGTTATTTGAGGAAGAAGATGAAGAGAAATGTAGGCACCTATTTCACTTTTCTTGTTTTCACAATTTACTCAAAATGTAATTGTTAATTGGTTAAAATGAACAACCTACTATTTATAGTAATAAGCCAATTAACTAACACAACAGTATTTCAAATACAGTGAAAAAATACTTAACAACGCACGAATGGTCGACCACAGCAGGTCCAGCCGTTGATGCATGGCTTGCAGAGTTTAGCAATATTAAAAGAACCAACAGTATGCGTCGACCATAGGTCGGCGTGCGCTGACCCGTGGGAATTGTGAAGCCTTCATGCGTCGACTGATGGTCGACTCATGGCTTCCATGCGCTGACCCGTGGGAAAGTGAACTGGGTTGTGCGTTGACTGGTGGTCGACTTATAGCTTCCATGCACTGACCCGTGGGAAAGTGAACTGGGTTGTGCGCTGACTAGTGGTCGACTCATAGCTTCAAAACCTGCAAAAACTGATCAATTGTTGTTTCGTGCGTTTTGTCACGACTGAATATTTATCACGTGTTTTGATGATGATGATAATAATATGACGAATTAAAGAGATATAGGAAGGATATGATATGTTAAGTATTGCAATTGTCTTCTGGGTGAAGTTGACAGCTCCTATTGGTCCAAGGTTGTACTTTGTCATCATCGAAACTTGAGAACATATGTTGTGTGACAACTTTCCCTCACATACTCCCCCTTTTTTATGATGACAACCTGTGTGAAGCTAGTGAGAACAACATTGCAATATTATTAACATAGCAGCATAAACTCCCCCTTTCTTTTGTAATCCTGCACTTTTATGTGGAAGAGCTGTTGTGATCTACTTGGCTTTTCTCCCCCTTTGACAACATCAAAAAGAGATAGAGAATATAAAGATTGACAGAATAACAATTAACAAAATACTCAATAGGTGATAATTAATCATTTACCAATATTCACACATAATATTGAAAATGAGAGAGTAAAGCAATTAATAGATAATGTATATTGAAAACATTCAAATGGGCATAATATTCCAAAAGCCATAACAACAAAGAAAAATAACATATCAGAGACATTGAAAATATGCACTCATGCACCTAATATCCCCGGCCCCTCCCTCGGTATACACCATCCGGAATGCGGTAAGGATCAGAGAAGTCGAGAAATGCTTCCACAGACAAATTGAGACGATTGAGGCTGTTAGATATGTCTGTTTCCTGCCTCTCATTTGATGTTGCGAGCGCCTCAAAACAGGCATCCATACTTGTGGAAAAGGAATTTAACCGTTCATTTTGTGTATGTATCTCAGCTCGGATTTGTTCCATCCGCGTATCTTGATTTCTCATAAAGTTCTGTTGGTCCAACTGCATAGACTGCAGCATGTTGAGAAGTTCAGAGTTGTCTGCCTGCAGAGGAGATGGTGAAGATTGAGGAGGTTGATGTTCTTGAGGATAGCCATGGTATGGATTATAATATTTGCCCAAAGTGGTCCAGCCTGTGTACTGCCACTCATACCATCCTTGATTAGTGTATCCTTCTTCTTCTTCGTCAGGTGGAGCTGTGTGATGAAGCCAGTCAGTATTTATGAAATCATGTTGGTCTGGCTGATGGTAATTGTCATGTGTCTCATATGCTGGTTCTTGTACCTATTCCGCTTCATTTTCATCTTCATCTACTTGTTCCTCTTGTTCTTCGTCCTCCCGTTCAGAACTTTCATCAGAGTCGTCAACAACCCGAGGAATATTTGCTTTGCGAACAAACCTATATGATCGTCGTTCATCACACCAAAAGTAGCCCATCATGGCAAAAGTTTTCATGCTGAATTCTTTGTCGGAAGATATGGAGACACATGGAAATGATGGATACACGATGTTAGCCGCGGTGAGAACCTCTGAAATAAAAGACCCATAAGCAAGAGCAGTTCCTCTGCCCGAATCTCTCAAAGCAAATATTCTGCCGGCTATGTAATAAGGCCAGTTGATTTTGATCCTATTTTTCAGAATGTATATAAGATGCACCTCAGCCTGTTCAACTCGAGACAAACCATCTTTCTTCGGCCGCAGGATGCGAGCCACAATCCACTGCAGGATGCGCTCCCCTGTTTGTAGTTTACCAGCCGTAACAGTTCTGGGAAAAGCATCCCTGTTTACAATATTCTCCGAATAAGGCCTTTTCAGCATATCATTTAAGGCACTCTTAAATTCATATCCAGGCACGGTACGAGAATCGGTTACCTCATGAGGAGGTTGTTCATCAGCAGCCACAGTTAAATCAAAATATTTACTCCAAACTTCAGAATTCAAGTTTACATGTGTATTGCTGATAGTGCTGTGGAAATCCTGACCTTGAAACTTGTCATTCAGGCAAGTGTAGAACACACGTACTAAGTCTTCACTGTATTTGGTGTTGCATTCCAGAAAGTTTACAAAGCCTTGAAACTCCAGCAGAGCCATGATTTGAGTGAGATGCATGCGTTCCGCTGTTGCTTTGTAGAATGCATGTTGCGGAACAACTACTCTTTTGGAAATATCTTTGTTGAAATTATCAACAACAGGTGGTGGAACCAAAGATACAACAGTAATGGGTAGAGACACAGAGGTTAAAGCCCTTGATCTTTTGCCGATATTTCTGCGGAATAGTAAGGCCATGGATGATGATTATGGAGATTTGGTAGAGGTAGGAAGCAAGGATTTTGAAAAAGTTGTTTGAGTAATTTGGAGGAGATGAGAATTGACCTTTATATAGATGGAGATTAGGGTTTTTGGAAAACGAGGAGGAGACAAGGGGACACTAGGAATGACTAGATGTAGCTTACTAAAGATGTAATTCCAATGCACAATTAATGTAGACTGCACATTTAAAGTAGAGTGTGGGAAGATGGAACATTTTTCAACAGCAAAAAAAATATGAATTTTCGCGCGAGCCGTCGACCATACTCCTGCATGCGTCGACGCATACTGTTTGATTTTTGACAAATTTAAAAGTGAACAGCGTGCGTCGACCGCTGCCCTGTTTTGGTCGACTCAAAGTGAGCAAAAATGCAAATTTTCAATTAATGTCATATATAATACCACATATGATGCCTACTTACAATGCCACACTACAATTTGCATCCAACCACATAATACTCGCAGCAAATAT
The DNA here is from genome assembly GCA_963859935.3 of Lathyrus sativus. Lineage (NCBI taxonomy): Eukaryota > Viridiplantae > Streptophyta > Magnoliopsida > Fabales > Fabaceae > Lathyrus > Lathyrus sativus. Next base: position 208,926,466 of record OZ012735.1, read on the forward strand.
CATATATATACAATGTTGGTCAAATGATACACTAATTGAATCATGAATATTATGAGAGGTAAAGAATATGGAACAACATCACCTCTATACCGGAAATGCTTGATAACAATATACTTGTGCTTGCAACAAAACTTAACTTGTTAGAAGTACAAGAATGTAATTATAAGTGAAGTAAGATGAAACAAGCAATTTTTATACCCGATCTGAAATGTTGAGAATGCCAAGTTCTCGATGGATATGAAAGAACGGTTAAGTGTCTAGCGGCTTTGTGAAAATGTCCGCTAGTTGATTTTTGGTGTCAACGTGTTCAAAAACGACATCACCTTTCTCTACATGATCCCTCAGAAAATGGTGTCGAATTTCGATATGTTTGGTGCGAGAATGTAACACAGGATTTTTGGTGAGGTTAATAGAACTTGTATTGTCACAGAAAATGGGAACACGATCTAGTTTTAGATTAAAATCCAATAGTTGTTGCTTAAGCCATAGGACTTGAGCGCAATAACTATCGGCGGCGACGTATTCCGCTTCGGCGGTTGACAAAGCAACTGAAACTTGTTTCTTGCTGTGCCAACTGACCAAGGAGTTTGAAAATAAGTGACAAGTACCACTGGTGCTTTTCCTATCCGGTTTGCAACCGGCAAAATCGGAATTGGACAAACCTACCAATGAGCAAGCATTACCTTTGGAATATCATAGTCCATACTTCGGAGTACCAGATAGGTATCGAAGTATACGTTTGACAGATTTTAGATGAGATTCCTTGGGACATGATTGGTATCTTGCACACATACACACGCTAAACATAATGTCGGGACGAGAAGCAGTAAGATAGAGAAGAGAGCCAATCATACCTCTATACCTTTTTACCTCTACGTCCTTACCGCTTTCATCTTTACTCAGGTTTACACATGTTGGCATAGGAGTGTCAATGGCCTTCGAGTTTGCCATGTCAAATCTCTTGAGAAGTTCCAAACAGTATTTTGTCTAGCTAACGAATGTTCCTTCTTTAAGTTGTTTAATTTGCAATCCGAGAAAGTATGTGAGTTCACCCATCATACTCATCTTAAATTCACCTTGCATAAGGTCAAAAAACTCTCTCACGAGATTCATGTTAGTAGATCCAAATATAATATCGTCAACGTAAATTTGTACAAGAATCAAGTGCTTTCCTTGACGTTTAATGAAGAGAGTAGTGTCAACCTTTCCTCTTGAGTAACCTTGATCAAGTAAAAATTTACTTAGTCGCTCATACCAAGCTCTAGGAGCTTGTTTAAGACCATATAAAGCCCTTTTTAGTTTGTAGACATGATCAGGATACTCATGAGACTCAAAACCAGGAGGTTGCGCAACATAGACTTCTTCATTTATGTATCCGTTAAGGAACACACTCTTAACGTCCATTTGAAATAACTTAAAATTCTTCGCACATGCGAAGGCAAGCAAAAGGCGTATAGGCTCGAGTCGGGAAACCGGCGCATAAGTTTCCTCATAGTCGATGCCTTCCTCTTGGTTATACCCTTGCGCGACTAAACGCGCCTTGTTACGAGTTATTACTCCGTTTTCGTCCAACTTATTTCTAAACACCCATCAGGTGCCAATTACTCGATGTCCTCGCGGAGGAGGGACAAGGTCCCATACCTCATTTCTCGTGAACTGATTAAGTTCATCTTGCATTGACAAAAACCAGTTTTCATTGAGTAAGGCTTCTTTAGGGTTTTTAGGTTCCATTTATGAAACAAAAGCGAAATGATAACAAAAATTACTTATCTTAGATCGGGTAGTAACACCCTTTGATATATCTCCGAGAATGTTATCTATTGGATGATCTTTAGAAGACTTCCAAGCTTGAGGGAGAGCATCACTTGTAGATGGATGATCTACCTCAGTTTCTTCATGTTGGACATCTTTTTCCTCCTCAACTTTTGCTTTGCCGGGCTGATCAATTTCCGGCTCTGCATCTTTGAGTATGTCTTCAGTAGATGTACCTGCACCATGAAACACACTACCTTTTCCGACATTTCTCGGATAAGATTCATCAAATGTTATATGTACCGATTCTTCGACAATAAGTAATCTTTTATTGTAAATCCTATATGCTTTACTCGACTGAGAGTATCCAAGGAAGATACCTTCGTCAGCCTTAGAGTCAAATTTACCCAAATTTTCCTTTCCATTATTTAAGATAAAACATTTGCAACTGAAAACATATAGGGAGACACGTTTGGCTTGCGCCCTTTTAAAAGCTCGTAAGGTGTTTTGTTTAGAATGGGGCGGATGAGCACCCTATTCAAAACATAACAAGCTGTACTTATGGCGTCGGCCCAAAAATATTTTGGTAGTCCACTTTCATTGATCATTGTCCTTCCCAACTCTTCTAAAATGTGATTTTTGCGCTCCACCACCCCATTTTGTTGAGGAGTTTGTGGAGCGGAGAAGTTATGATCAATACCGTAGTTACCTCAATATTCTTCAAATAAATGGTTTTCAAATTCACCTTCATGGTCGCTTCTAATTGACACAATGTTTGTACTTAATTTATTTTGGAAAAGTTTGGCAAAATTTTCAAAGGCGGCGAATGTATCGCTCTTGCTAGCCAAAAAGATAGTCCAACAAAATCTATAACAATCGTCCACTATTACAAAACCGTAATAGTTTCTGCCTAAGCTCTTGATTCTAGAAGGCCCAAATAAATCCATATGGAGAAGCTTGAGAGGTATTGTGGTAGAAACATTATTTTTAGATTTAAATGATATCCTCGTTTGCTTTCCCATTTGGCAAGCATCACAAAGGTGATCCTTGGTGAATTTTATTTTGGGAAGACCTAGGACTAGATCTTTTGAGACTACTTTATTTAGCAAGTCAAAGTTAACATGTGCTAAGTGTTGCACCCCAAAATTTGCCCAACCTTTTCTTAACTTGGTTTATGTTTCATTTCATTTCTTTCTAGCATTTGCGTTACATAGAATTTGTCATTGAACAGGGGATCAAGAGTTTTTGTATATCAGCAGGAGTCTACTCAGAGGGTTGAGCCTAAGAAAGGGGTTTTACTCAAGTTTGGATGGTCATCAAGTCATCAAGAAATGGACATTGGTCTTGTGAAAGAAAGGATAAATGTATGTGGGTCAGCTCCTAACTTGGAGGCCAGTTCAAGATCATCAGGGGGTTGTGAATTCATGGTTATGGATAATACAGGTTGAGAGAGCTCATTGAGTGCCTTGAGGGTCATTGTGGAGCTCATCCAAGTGTTTGTGCTAAGTGTGAAAGGTTACAGTTGAAGGTGTTGCAATTAGGGTTTCATCTGGATAGTCTTCAGTCAACTGTGGAATTGAAGGAGATTAAAACTCAATTCAAAGTCTCTATGGTCACGGGATGTTGTGTTAAGATATATGAGACATCATTTCAATTTCAATTCATCTAGGATCAAGTGTGTGAGAAGTTACTAAATCAGAGTTCTCAGGGTAAAATCCTTTATTTACTGCCTAACTTCAAGACCACCTATCTCAAGATACAAGTTTCATCACAACTTTTGATCAACGTGGAACTTGTAGATCATGTTCTTAGCTTTCTTTTTAGTAATAGAAGTCCTTGATTGGATTTATAGAACTCAAGTTATGATCCAGACAAGTTACAGGTTATCAGAGGGATGTGATTTTGGTCAACAAAAGTCAACCAACTTCCAAGCCATTTTTGACCTAGAAGGATGTTTCTCCTCAACTTTTGGCCAACATGAAAGTTTTAGATATTGGTCTTAGCTTTCCAAAATGTACTAGAAAGTCTTTCATCTAATTTGTAGAACTCAAATTATGAGGGTTGCAAGTCATGGGTATTTTGGGAAAGTGAGATTATAGGTCATAAAATTATAGGTCCATTTCACCAACTTGCACACTTCAAATGAAGATTTTTCCAACATCAAACTTGTTCCAAATGGTGTTATTTGCTTAGTCAAACATTGAGAAGTCATGGTTTATGCTTGGAATGAAGATTGGATATGTGAATTTTCATGGAAGAAAGATTAAAAGGGCAAAATTGGAATTATTTTATTTTTTTTATCAATTTGGTGCAAATGAGTACATTTTTTGAGTGTAAACAACATTTTAAACACATTGGCAATTTTACAATTTGAATTTGGGGTGTATAAGTGAGCCATTTTCAAGATTTCTTCATCATGAAGTTACACAACAAATCTCAACCATTAAGATTAAACAAGGCTCCAATCCTAGCCATTCACATCCCATGTGGTACCAGCAAGCTTTTTCAACCATTTTGGAGCCAAATTGATGCAATTTTCATGTACATTAGTGAGCTCCATTTTCAATTCCTTGGATTTTCCATTGGGCTATTAGAGGCTAAGTTTGGGCTCAATTATCATCAAGATCCATCATATATAAAGCTTTCAACCTTCACAAATCATCAGAAGAGAGATTTGGGGCCAAATTGATCAAGAACAATTTTCAAAAAGTGGTGGAATTTCAAATTTCAAATTTGGAGAAAGAGGTCATTTCAAGACAAATTGTGAATTGCAAAAGCTCTATTGAGGATTATTGAACGATTCTGGATATTTTTCTGCAAGCTTAAGCTCCATTTGAAGGCTCAGTGGAAGTTCTCCACTAGGTAATTGAAAATCAACTTTACACTCTTGATAAGCATCAATTCACTTCCATTTTTGCATATTTGAGACGTAGGAACAATGTAGATCATTAATATGTAAAACGAACTGGCATTGGTTGTGATTGTTGGATGATGCTCAAAAATGTTTGGATCTGTTTTGGCTTGTTTATGCGTGTTCTTGCTTGTTTGATGCTTGATCTGTAACCTACGTGACTTCTAGATGAGTTTTAAACCAAATTGGAGTTGTTTTGGTGAACTTTGGATTTTTGTGCACAAGCTTGTTGGCTCAGGGTTGGGTTTATTACGCTTGATTAGTGGTTTTTGAGGCAGGATATGAGATCCTCGTGATCTCTAGATGAATTTTGATATAAGATTCATCCATTTTGGGGAAGTTTTGATGTGCGTGTTGTTGCTTCTCTGGTCACGGTGGAGGATGGCCGGAGAAGACGATGAACAGTGTTCTCCGGCTGGTGATCTGGTTTTAGGGTTTTGGAGGTAGGGATGATGAGGTGTCGTGACCACACGTGTTTGATCTGATTACTTTTGGTTCCAATGGCTCTGATTAAGACCTACGATGGTCTTTAGTTGACTGGATCCACATGATCTCATTTGAATTCTCATTTATTTGTTGGCATGTTGTCAGCCATGTGATTGATTACTTTTTGATCATGCGTTTATGATTGAGTGTCCATGATGCACCTTGTTTGACTCATTGCATGTAATTACCAGGTTTATTTTGTTTGTTGGATTTTTCTGATGGGCCTAGGGTACGCTTGCTATGCACACCCCCCAGACTGGGCCCAACTCATTTCTGAACTGATTTCTATTGTTATTTGCCACAGCTATTTGTCATTTTCATTTTATTTCTTTTGTTTTTATTTTATTTTTCAGTTTAGAATTTAAATCATTAAAAATAACTCTAATACTTTAAAAATTCACCAAAAATATTTTTTATCAACTTTGAGATGTCTACTTTTTTTTTGATATTTTTATTTTATTTTTCAATTTTATTTTCAATTAAAAAATGAATTAAGTATTGGAGTGGTTTTAGATGGTTTGAATTTTAACTTGGTTTGCTTTTGCATTTATTTCTCTCATTCCTTTTTGATCCAATGATTGAAAATTGATCCTCATCTCAATGATAAGTTGATCAATTTTAGAGGACCATTTTGCCCCTGATTGTTGACTTTTGGGTTGACTTTTGTGGCTTTTCTTTTTGCCTTTGTTTCTCCCATTTCAAAGTGTTACATCTAAATGAATCCTTTCTTTTGATGGTTCTTTGAGGGGATACTTATCTTGATTTATTGGCCTCTGGTTGCCAACTTGGTTAGCTTATTTGTGTATTTTATTTGGTATTTTTTAGCCTTTTTCCTATTTTTGAAGTGACTTGCAAGTTAGGTCATCTCATAGGACAGCTCACACAAGTGCATGACCTAGTTTGGATTGGAAATGACCTTTGTGGATCCAATGAGCTCTCAAATCTTCTTGTTTCACATTTTAGACATGTTGAGCTTGCTGTATGTTCATTTTTAGGTCAAAATTATGTTCATTGCTTGTTGATTGATGCTTTTCTTTTTGTGCTTTCAACTTGAACTCCTAAGTGATGTGTGTTTGCTTCCTTCATGCTATTGCTTGCATTTCTTCTAGTTGTGCTTTGATATTTCTTTTGAGCTCTCTTATCTTCATCTCCTTTCTGTCCAATGACCTTGGAGTGTCATTTAAGGTAGCTTGGTGCCTCCTTAGTAGGAATTTGAAGCTTACCTAAAGTGATGAATCCATGAGGACTCTTTCTTTGTGTTTGTCACTTGTTTGTTTGCTTTTGATGCATCTCTCTCCTTCTTCTTCTCTTTTCTTGCATTTCCATATGCATGCTTGGTTGAGATGAGCTTGTGGTGGCTACTGCCCCACACTATTTTCCTCCCACTATCATTCTATGTGTGCATCCTTTCATTTGCATATGCATTCTTCTTCTTCTTCTTCTTCTTCTTCTTCTTCTTCTTCTTCTTTTGCTTGTCTTTGCCATGCTCCCCATAAGTTCTCTAACTTATTAAGGTTATGATAGACATTAGGTGCCTAACCATGCATGATAACATTAGGTATTTCCCTTTTGAAGCTCAACTTTAGTTTCACTTTGCATGATAACTTTTAGGATTGATTAGTCTCCCATTAGTATGCCTTCTTCTCTTCTCCTCTTCAAACAAGTTTAACATACTTAATAAGGATGATGAATGTTGTGCCATGAGACTTATACTTGGGAAATGGTGATTGAGGGGCCACCTCTCAATTACATAGGTGTTTAGTATATGTCCTTAGGATGATATGCGACGCATTTGATCCTGGGTTTTAGACTTTGTTACAACATACATTATGAACACCCTAATTCAAAACACTTCTTCTATAAAAAACACAAAAACATTTCAAACCTTTTTTCACCCTTTAGGGTTCTTAATAAGGAAAATATTTTCACAAAAAGAGTGTCGTTAACTCTTAGTTCTATCACAAATGGTAACGCCTAAGTCTCCAATGGTCGAGCTGCATACACCAACTGCTAGAACTAATTGTTAACCCTACTCGGGCCAAAAAAACTTTTGAACCAACCTGTGGTCCTTTTAGCCCGAACTACGTTTGCTCTGATCTTTCGTACCATACGAAAGTACGTAGGCATGAGACGTGATGTCTCGGAGAGCAACCTTCCCCCTTTCTTTAGCCGTAGTTAGTCGAACTACATTGACTCTGACTTTCCCATTGCACGAGGGAGTACGTAGGCACAGAGCGGCGATGCTCTGTGTAACACCCCGTTTCCCCAAAATAGAATAAGGCAATTAAAATAAGCACATATCAGAGTTTTCCCATAACGGGATGTCACAATTTTCAACAAAATTCCACAAATCATTTCTCAAACTAATTTCTTTGTAATATTGTAGCGGAAAAAGAACTAGTCTGTTATAAACCACATATCATATATACATCATCCATATCATCATGTACAACATGTACGACCACTGCCCAAAATATACAAGATAATCATCCAACGTCATCGCCAATCCACAAAATAAGATACGCCACGGGGGCACACATAATCATTAACAAACATGAAAACTCCCCAAAAGCCCCGGTGTTATGTATTAGAGCAATCCTATGACACCGCCACAATCCAAGCTAGTTAAACACCTGGATTGTCTGTACCCCCGAAGAAGTACAGACCACAACAACAACAAAGGGGTGAGGAGTCACGATAAAATATTAATGGTATAAATGCACATGAAATAAAAGATAGAAACACATAAACATCATTTCATACATATAACATATTCGGACCTACTGTCCCATGCCAACACGACACACATACAACAATGCAACACATGCACTCGACTCAACAACATGCGATATCGACTTAACTCAGGATAGATCGCATACACTCCATCCGAGCAACGATCTATCCCTACCACGCTCCTCCTGAGCCCATATAATCAAATCTCAGGATAGATCGCATACACTCCATCCGAGCAACGATCTATCCTTGCCAATGTTCCCCACATGGAACACGGGTGATCGCATACACTTCATCCAAGCAACGATTCAAGTCCCGTCCACGCTCCCCAAATTGGAGCACATGAGTGAATCACATACACTCCACCGAGCAATGATTCACCATGTCCACGCTCCCCACTTGGAGCACGTGAGTGAATCACATACACTTCACCGAGCAATGATTTACCATGTCCACAACACAGCACTCATGGTGCACACGATCCTACTGATCCATAGCATCATATAATGTATACACACCAAGCACGCAAAGTGCATCCGATCCTACTGATCCAATTCATCACACATCATATCACACAACGCACACAAGGCGTATCGATCCTACTGATCCAATTCATCACACATCATATCACACAACGCACACATGGCGTATCGATCCTACTGATCCAATTCATCACTACAACATACAAACACAACACATATAAAGCGTATCGATCCCACTGATCCACACATCACACAACACACAGACCTAAGCACACAAGGTGCACATGATCCTACTGATCACAATTTATCATATATCAAATATGCCTCACCCATCACCACGGACATACATCATAGCATACACTAATTCAATTATCAAAATCACACGGGTATCGCGGAATCACGTCCCGACACCATACATACACTCACCACAGCTCACTAATAAGCTCATCATCAAACATGACCAACAATAGTCCAAAACCACAAAGAAATCAACACAGAACAGCAGCAAAACACAAACTGTTGTCGGGCTCGCTGGCACATTCGCCTGTCGAAGCCCCGCAGCGAACACTCGCTGACCATTCGCCCGGCGAAACCAAACAGAGGCTACTGGCAGCATTCGCTGCCTAGTTCGCCTGGCGAAAACTCGCCCCCTCATTCGCCCAGCGAATACCTGCATTTCTAGAAAAATAATTCTGATGTTCAGAATTCAGCAGCTTCCACACTCACCAATTCTCGCCAAAACACCACCGGCAATATTGGCTTAATATTCTACCTATAATCGACCCGACTAAATCCCATATCATCTGATAAAACATCAAATTCTGCCGATTAATCCACTTTCGGCTTAAACGGAAATTCTACTCCAAAACCGGCAATTCACCCAAACGATCACATGCAACAATCTTAACAGAACAACAACCACATTTAGAATCAAACCTTCATATCAACATCATCATCAAACTTATGTTCTACTCAGGTAACTCAATTCTGGTTTAACATCTTAAACTACCGAAATCCCCAATTTCTCAACCTTCATCAAACATTGCATGCAAGAGTTTTCAACATTCAAACATTGATTAAAACAGAAACAACAACACAAATTACCAGCAACTCATCATCAATCATGGGGTTAGGGAAATCCCCCCTCTACCGATTATTCATGCAATTACCAATTTTACAGATCATTCCCCCCCCCCTACCTCGAATGCACTTCTGATGATAATGAAGCTTCACAATCTACACGAAAATTCTTCTTGCTCAAGCCCTAGCTCTTGATCTTGCTTGCTCTTCCCAAACCGTGCTTTCTCCTCTTTCTCGTGTTCTTCGTTCCACCCTTTCTCTATTCTTTTTCCAAATGTCAACTCTGCCCTTCATCCCAAATATTACACTTTTATTCCAAATAAATAAATAATTCTCATATTTCTTTTATTTCCAAAAACTTCAATTAATTCCAAATAATTTTCCAATAATAATATTTAATATGATAATAATAACAATAATATTAATAATAGTAACACCTTACTAATTATCATATTATTATCATCATTAATCATATTTTCTAGTATTATGGAACTTACTCCTCAACCAAAATCCATGCAAGCACGCCGAAAATGAAAATAACACCGAAAATAAAAATAATTAAAATGGGCGTTACAACTCTCCCCCACTTTAATTATTTTTGTCCCCGAAAATACCTGATGGGAACAGCTCTGGATACGCTTCCCACATCCTGCTCTCCAATTCCCAGGTCACACTGCCTCCTGCAGCACCTCCCCAAGCCACTCTCACCAAAGGTATCTCTTTTCCTCTGAGTCGCTTTATCTTGCGAACCTCGATCCTGAACGGCAACGTCTCCACAGTTACATTCTCTCTAACCTAGACTTCATCTCTCTGAATCATATGAGACGGATCGGGTACATACTTCCGAAGTTGTGACACATGAAACACGTCATGCAAGTTCGAAAGTTTCGGTGGCAACGCCACCCTATAAGCCACAGTACCAATCCTCTGCAAAATCTGATACGGCCCGATAAACTTCGGATCCAACTTCTTGGACTTCAATGCACGTCCTACACCGATCCTGAGATGCTTTCATCTTCTCGCGGATCATCTGAACTGTCTCAGTAGTCTGCTGCACCAACTCTGGTCCCAACACAACATTCTCACCCGACTCATACCAACACAGAGGAGTTCTACACCTCCTACCATAAAGAGCCTCAAACGGTGCCATCCCGATACTGGAATGGTAACTATTGTTGTACATGAACTCTACCAATGGCAAATGAGTATCCCACGCACCACCTTTTTCCAATACACAAGCCCACAACAAATCCTCTAAAGTCTGAATAGTCCTCTCTGACTGTCCATCCGTTTGCGGATGATAGGCTGAACTCAGCTTCAACTCGGTACCCAGAGCTTCCTGCAAACTCTTCCAAAATACAGAAGTGAACCTCGGATCTCTATTTGACACAATACTCAATGGCACACCATGCAGCTTCACGATCACTCGAATATAGATCTGCCAGCCTCTCCAACGGAAAACTGATACTAATCAGCACAAAATGTGCAGACTTCGTAAGCCGATCTACAATTACCCAAATCGCATCAAATCCTCTCGTCGTATTCGACAAACCTGTAACAAAATCCATGGCGATACAATCCCATTTCCAAACCAGAATCTCTAACGGTTTCATCATCCCAGAAGGTCTTTGATGCTCCACTTTCGATTTCTGACATATCAAACAAGCATAAACATAACGAGCAATATCTCTCTTCATACCCGACCACCAAAATAACTTTTTCAAATCCTGATACATCTTCGTAGCTCCTGGATGAACACTCAGGCTACTACGATGTCCTTCATCCAAAATCAACTTCTTCAGCTCATCATTATCTGGCACACAAATTCTGCCCCGAAACCTCAACACACCAGCATTATCCAACTTGAAATCACCACCGGAGTCACTTCCGGCCCCACGCATCAAATCCACAAGTTTCACATCCGACTTCTGGTGTCGTCTAATTATATCCAAGAAATCATTCTTCACTTGCAACTTACCCAACATCACACCATTTGCCGTAAACTCGCAAACCATGCTCAAATCTCGGAACTGCTCAATAAGCTTCATCTCTTTCACCATCAAAGCCGACATATGAATTGTCTTCCTGCTCAAGGCATCCGCAACCACATTCGCTCTCCCTGGGTGATAACTCAAACTAAAATCATAATCTTTCAGGAATTCCAACCACTTTCTCTACCTCATATTCAACTCTTTCTGATCAAACAGATACTTCAAACTCTTGTGATCACTGAACACCTCAAACCTCGAGCCATACAAATAGTGTCTCCATATTTTCAGTACAAAAACCACTGCAGCCAATTCAAGGTCATGAGTAGGATAATTATGCTCATGCACCCTCAATTGCAGTGAAGAATAAGCTACCACTTTCCCATTCTGCATAAGAACTCCGCCCAATCCCATCTTGAACGCATCACAATACACCACAAAAGGCTCACTCGGATTCGGTAACACCAACACCGGCGCTGAAGTCAATCTCTTTTTCAGCTCCACAAAACCCTCTTCACAAGCAGCATCCCACACAAACACTTGGTCTTTCCTCGTCAACTGAGTCAATGGCAACGCCAATCTGGAAAAGCCTTCAATAAATCTTCGGTAATACCCTGCCAAACCCAAAAAGCTTCTAATCTCTGCTACCGTCTTCGGCGGTTCCCACTGCAAAACCGCACTAACTTTCGAAGGGTCTACTGAAACACCATCACCAGAAATAACATGTCCCAAAAAACTCATCGTCTTCAACCAGAACTCACACTTCGATAACTTAGCAAACAACTTGTTATCCTTCAACACTTGCAAAGCAATCCTCAAATGTTCTGCATGCTCTTCCTCAGACTTAGAATAAATCAGTATATCATTAATGAACACGACAATAAACTGATCCAAATAAGAATGGAAGATATGGTTCATATACTCCATAAACACTCCTGGCGCATTAGACACTCCGAAAGGCATTACTGCATACTCATAATGTCCATATCGAGTCCTAAATGTCGTCTTCTGAATATCACCTTCTCTCACTCTGATCTGATGATAACCCGACCTCAAGTCAATCTTACTAAAAACACGAGCTCCCACCAACTAATCCATCAAATCATTAATTCTTGGAAGAGGATATTTGTTCTTGATGGTCACTTTATTCAACTGACGGTAATCAATGCACAACCGCATGCTACCATCTTTCTTCTTCACTAACAACATTGGAGCTCCCCACGGCGACACACTTGGCCTGATAAACTTCCTATCCAACAACTCTCTAATCTGAGACTTCAACTCGGCCAATCCTGTACGGTGCCATAGAAATAGGCCTCGTACCAGGAACAAGGTCAATACTAAACTCAATTTCTCTCTTCGGAGGCAACTCAGTAATATCATCAAGGAACACCTCCAGAAACTCGTTCACCACGGCTAACTCATCCAACAATGCCTTGTTGTCAACCGACAACGATGCAAATAAAGCAAACACCTTAGCGTCATCTTCCAACAAAGTCCTCAATTCCTTACCAGACAAGGAATCTGCCAACACTTCCTCTTCTGGGGTCAAAAACAATAACACTCTCCGAAAACGATCGATGTATACTCGGTTGAACTCCAACTAGTTCATACCAAGTATAACGTCCAAACCACACAAGTGGTAAACAAATCAAATCCACACCGAAGTCTCGGCCAAATATAGTCAGTGGACACTTCAAACACACTAACAAAGTAGTCACTGAACCAATCGAGGGAGTTTCAATAGTCATCCTCCGCTCAAGAGTAGACGGTACCAAACCTAACCTCTTCACACAATCAACAGAGATAAACGAGTGGGTCGCACCCGTGTCAATCATAGAAGTTAAAGGAATGTTATTGATAAAACAAGTACCTTTGATCGAACGCTCCTCGTCCGCCGCTTGAGTTCCCACCACCGCAAACACTTTACCGGTGACCTGAGGTGCTTGAGCCCTCCTCGGCTTCTCACAATGAGTACTAATATGGCCCTTCTCACCACAGTTATGGCAAGTAGGCATATTAGTCCTACAATCCGCCATCACATGGCCCGACTTCCCACACTTGAAGCACTTCTTCGCTTCATGAGGACAATCACTAGCACGATGCCCCGCGACACCGCACTGATAACATTTCAAATCCACCGACACTTTCCTTTCTCTGAACCTCTTATCAGTCACAGCCTTCTGCTTTCCTTTATCGGTCGGCACACTGTAAGGTGTACCACCGAACCTCTGTTTACCCTTGCGGTCATTCACCGCCTTATAGTGTGCGATCCTCGCACGGTTATCATTGTCATAAATTCGGCTTCTACTCACCAACTCAGGATAACTCCTGATCTTCTGACATGCAATCCCCATCTTGATCTCCGGCCTCAGCACATTCTCAAATTTCAAGCACTTAGAAGTCATAGCCTCCTCAGTATTGTAATGGAGACAATGCTGAGCCAACTCCTCAAACTTAGCAGCATACTCGGCTACCGACATACTGCCCTGCTTCAGCTCTAAAAATTCCACCTCCTTAGCACTTCTGATATCTTCTGGAAAATACTTCTCCAGAAATCCAGATCGAACCACCTCCCAAGTAATCGGAGTTCCCGAAGCCTCCATCCTCTGACGACAATTGTCCCACCAAGATTCAGCTTCTCCCTCTAACATGTGAGTACCAAACCTCACTTTCTGCTCATCGCTGCACCCCATGGTCCTGAAGATCTTCTCTATCGCCTTCAGGCACTTCTGTGCAGCTACCGGATCCAAAATCCCACCTTCAAACTTTGGTGGCTTGTTGCTCTAGAACTGCGTCAAGTCTCTAAACTGAGCACCCGTAGCCAGATTCTGATTAGTCACCACCTGTGCCATTGCTTGCATAGCCGCAGCCAATGCCGCGTCATTTCTCCCAGCCATACTGCTCAACCACAACAATCCAAGTTAACAGAAAACAACTAACTCTATCCTATAGACAGACTCAAAACACACTACACTGTCCGAACGGACCGACCTGCTCTGATACCAACTTGTAACACCCCGTTTCCCCAAAATAGAATAAGGCAATTAAAATAAGCACATATCAGAGTTTTCCCACAACGGGATGTCACAATTTTCAACAAAATTCCACAAATCATTTCTCAAACTAATTTCTTTGTAATATTGCAGCGGAAAAAGAACTAGTCTGTCATAAACCACATATCATATATACATCATCCATATCATCATGTACAACATGTCCGGCCACTGCCCAAAATATACAAGATAATCATCCAACATCATCGCCAATCCACAAAATAAGATACGCCACGGGGGCACACATAATCATTAACAAACATGAAAACTCCCCAAAAGCCCCAGTGTTACGTACCAGAGCAATCCTATGACACCGCCACAATCCAAGCTAGTTAAACACCTGGATTGTCTGTACCCCCGAAGAAGTACATACCACAACAACAGCAAAGGGGTGAGAAGTCACGATCAAATATTAACGGTATAAATGCACATGAAATAAAAGGTAGAAACACATAAACATCATTTCATACATATAACGTATTCGGGCCTACTGTCCCATGCCAACACGAAACACATACAACAATGCAACACATGCACTCGACTCAACAACATGCGGTACCAACTTAACTCAAAATAGATCGCATACACTCCATCC
Organism: Lathyrus sativus; assembly: GCA_963859935.3. Taxonomy (NCBI): domain Eukaryota; kingdom Viridiplantae; phylum Streptophyta; class Magnoliopsida; order Fabales; family Fabaceae; genus Lathyrus; species Lathyrus sativus. The sequence goes on from OZ012735.1 coordinate 208,941,549, forward strand.
GAGCAACGATCTATCCCTACCACGCTCCTCCTGAGCCCATATAATCAAATCTCAGGATAGATCGCATACACTCCATCCGAGCAACGATATATCCCTGCCAATGTTCCCCACTTGGAACACGTGTGATCGCATACACTCCATCCAAGTAACGATTCAAGTCCCGTCCACGCTCCCCAAATTGGAGCACGTGAGTGAATCATATACACTCCACCAAGTAATGATTCACCATGTCCACGCTTCCCACTTGGAGCACGTGAGTGAATCACATATACTCCACCGAGCAATGATTCACCATGTCCACATGCTATACAGACACCATGCACACCAACACAGCACTCACGGTGCACACGATCCTACTGATCCATAGAATCATATAATGTATATACACCAAGCACGCAAAGTGCATCCGATCCTACTGATCCAATTCATCACACATCATATCACACAACGCACACAAGGCGTATTGATCCTACTGATCCAATTCATCACACATCATATCACACAACGCACACAAGGCGTATCGATCCTACTGATCCAATTCATCACAACAACATACAAACACAACGCATATAAAGCGTATCAATCCCATTGATCCACTCATCACACAACACACAAACCTAAGCACACAAGGTGCACACAATCCTACTGATCACAATTTATCATATATCAAATATACCTCACCCATCACCACAGACATACATCATAACATACACCAATTCAATTATTAAAATCACACGGATATCGCGGAATCACGTCCCGACACCATACATATTCTCACCACAGCTCACTAATAAGCTCATCATCAAATATGACCAACAAGAGCCCAAAACCACAAAGAAATCAACACAGAACAGCAGCAAAACACAAACTGATGTCGGGCTCGCTGGCGCATTCGCCTGGCGAAGCCCCACAACGAACACTCGCTGACCATTCGCCCGGAGAAACCCCTGGCGAAACCAAACAGAGGCTACTGGCAGCATTCACTACCTAGTTCGCCTGGCGAAGGCTCGCCCCCTCATTCGCCCAACGAATACCTGCGTTTCCAGAAAAATAATTCTGCTGTTCAGAATTCAGCAGCCTCCACACTCACCAATTCTCGCCAAAACACCACTGGCAACATCAGCTTAATATTCTACCTATAATCGACTCGACTAAATCCCACATCATCTGATAAAACATCAAATTCTGCCGATTAATCCACTTCCGACTTAAACGGCAATTTTACTCCGAAACCCGCAATTCAACCAAACGATCACATGCAACAATCTTAACAAAACAACAACCAAATTCAGAATTAAACCTTCATATCAACATCATTATCAAACATATGTTCTACTCAGGTAACTCAATTCTGGTTTAACATCATAAACTACCGAAATCCCTAATTTCTCAACCCTCATCAAACATTGCATGCAAGAGTTTTCAACATTCAAACATTGATTAAAACAGAAACAACAACATAAATTACCAGCAACTCATCATCAATCATGGGGTTAGGGAAATCCCCCCTCTATCGATTATTCATGCAATTACCAATTTTACCGATCATTCCCCCCCCCCCCCCCTTACCTCTAATGCACTTCTGATGATGATGAAGCTTCACAATATACACGAAAATTCTTCTTGCTCAAGCCTCAGCTCTTGATCTTGCTTGCTCTTCCCAAACCGTGCTTTCTCCTCTTTCTCGTGTTCTTCGTTCCACCCTTTCTCTATTCTTTTTCCAAATGCCAACTCTGCCCTTCATCCCAAATATTACACTTTTATTCCAAATAAATAAATAGTTCTCATATTTCTTTTATTTCCAAAAAATTCAATTAATTTTAAATAATTTTCCAATAATAATATTTAATATGATAATAATAACAATAATATTAATGATAGTAACACCTTACTAATTATTATATTATTATCATCATTAATCATATTTTTTAGTATTATGGAACTTACTCCTCAACCAAAATCCACGCAAGCACGCCGAAAATGAAAATAACACCAAAAATAGAAATAATTAAAATGGGTGTTACACTCTGCCGAGTCATTTCTCTTTTCTTTTTCTTTTGTCCTTAAGCCTTTAGCTAGATAGTATCAACACACCCTTTTAGATAGACAACAATGCATGGATCCCGTCGAGTACGACGGACGTGAGGGGTGCTAATACCTTCCCTTTGCATAACCGACTCCTGAATCCAGACATGGTTGCGATGACCTTGCCTTTCCCTTTTTCTTCAGGTTTTTGCGATCGTTTCCTTTCCCTCTCTTTGATATAAATAACGAAATTGGCAACTCTTTTATTTTTCCGCCGGTTGTTTTTCGCAGTTGCGACACTATGCGCCTATGCCATAACCATGAATCTTCACTCAATGTTATGAGGCATTTGTCACTTGTTAACGATACTTCATTTAAGTCAAGCATATAGACGTTGTTCACTCTTAGGCCATTAAACATATTCTTCTTGTCATTATTATGCACAATTTTGCAACACTCTTTTGAAAATGATACTTTGTATCCTTTGTCGCATAATTGGCTAATGCTAAGCAGATTATGTTTAAGACCCTCGACAAGCAACACATCGGAAATCGTAGTGGAAGAGGGGTTACCTACACTACCTTTACCAAGTATTGCTCCGCGATTGTTATCACCATATGTTACATACCCTTTCTTCGTAGCCACGAAGTCTATGAATATGGATATGTCTACGGACATGTGTCTTGAACATCCACTGTCGAGAACCCATCTTTTCTCAGTGGTCTCGACACATTGTACCTATGAAAAAATAATTAGCAAGAGGAGGTACCCAATGGCATATTGAGTCCTAATATGTTAGTGACAAAGTGGTTGCATTTGGGCAACCATTGATAGATGCCTTTAGGAACCAAAAATCTCCTAAATCGACATTTAGAAATGGAATGGCCTTTCTTGCAACAATATAAGCATGAAAAATCAAATTTAGAATTGCTTTTGCTCTCTTGATCCCTAATTACATATGTATATTTTTGATATGGATTCACCATACTTTTTCTAAAATCAGCTCTATCAATAGCAAATGTAATTTTAGGCTCAAGAGCCTTGTTTAATTTGGCCTTTAGGTTTCTAACTTCACCTTGCCAAATATAACAAGCAGCACATCCAAAGTCGAGGAATTTGCTATGGTCCTCACAATCCGATTTATTACTTTCCACCATGGAAGCCTTAAGTTCCTCAAGTTTCCTTTCAGACTCTTTAATTTTGTGCTCTAGGTAAGTAAAAATTCTTTTATTAGAGGCAAGCCTCTTAAAGGCTTATGTTGCTTCATTGTGTAAAGTATTAAATGCGGCTTGTAATTTGAAATGTGACATATTTGAGGAATTCTCATATTTAGAGTGACGTACCTGCTTTTTCTTATTTTTTTGATGTGTGGAAAGGCATAGGTTCACAGATTCTTCTTCATCACTTGAGCTTTCATCAGAGGAGGAGGAGTCGCTATCGCTTTCCTAAGCTATATACGTTCTTCTCGGCTTTGATGACTTCTTGTGTGATTTAATAGCTTCCTTTTCTTTGCCCTTTTTGTTTAGAGGACAATCTGGCTTGTAATGACCGGGCTTTCCGCATTTATAGCATGATCCTCTGGTTTTACTTCCTTTGGTGTCGTTATTTCGAGAGTTCCTTGATTGCTTTCTGAAGTTGACAAGGTTCTTTTCTGAGTGTTGAATGTCGTTCTTTCTCACATACCGATTATAGCGTTTTACGAACAGCCCCATATCCTCACCCTTGTCCTCTTCTTCATCGTCACTAGATGAATAATCATTGCGCTCCTTGGATTAAGACTTCGAGGAGGAAGTCTTGAGAGCAATTGATTTCTTCTCAACATTCTTTGTTTTGTCCTTCTTTTATTTCTTTTCATGCTGGTTGAGGCTTAGGAGCACTTGTTCGTGCTCTTGTAGCTTTCCAAATAACGTTGTTAGGTCCAAAATAGTAAGATCATTTGCTTCTTTTATGGCGGTCACCTTGGGCTGCCATTCCCTGTTTAAACATCTTAAAATTTTATAAGTAACAACGTCATTGGCCACCGGCCTACCAAGTGAATGTAACCTATTGATGAGATGAGTAAACCTTTTCTGCATGTCCGCAATGGTTTCCCCTTACTCCATGTAGAAAAGGTCAAACTCTTGTGTTAGTGTATTGATTCTAGCTAACTTCACATCATTTGTCCCCTCATGAGCGATTTGAAGTGAATCTCACATGTCTTTTGTCGTAGGACAATAAGACACACGGTAATACTCATCAACTCCTAATGAGGATATTAAGATGTTTTTAGCTTTCCAATCATAGTTGTATTTCTTTTCATCATCATCGGTCCATTGTGCTTCGGGCTTAGGCACAACCACATTATCCGTATTGGTCATAGTAATTTCTATTGGACCATTGAGGATAACATTCCATATTTTTCTATCTATGGAGTTTATGTGCACCCGCATACAATCCTTCCAATAACCGTAATTTTCACCATTAAAAACGGGATCTCTATTATAAGCCCCTTTAGGTTCGTTTGCCATTTTCTATCAAAGTTATACTTGAAGCACGGAGTGAACAGGTGCTCCTGATACCACTTGTTAGACGATGGCTCAGATCTAGAAGGGGGGTTGAATAGATCCCAATTAAAAATCGAGTTGGAGCTTACCAATTTAAAATTGGTTTTAAAAATATTTTTAAGTGCGGAAGCGGCCTTGGAAAAACACGTCTAAAACGAACCGTTATTGGAAGATCGGATATGCGTTAAGCTAACGGATATGATAATAAAAAAAGAGTAGATTCAATACACTAGTCACACTAATTAATTGATTTCACCACTAATTAGTAGTGCTAGTTCCAATGCTCAACACAACCCACCAAAATATAGCAAGTAAACTAAGTAAGTTTTGGTTCAGGCAATTTATCGAACACTTGGTGTGCAAAACACTCCAAGTGGATTTTGACTTAAGTAAGTAACTTTAAAATCCTTGTACAAGTGTTTATTGTACTCAAGTTTAAACAATACCAGTTACTTACTAAATTTAATGCTCGAATCAATAAAATTTGCTTAAACTAAAATCACTTAATTTTTAAGCTGAAAATGAAAAAGCTGAAAAATAAAGAAGACAAAGATTTGTTGAGGCAGTTCCCCCGCCGTCCTCGCTTCGGGGTACGTCTACCCTCAATTCTAAAACTAGAATTGAGATGATTTATAATAGATATCACCTGTAAAGTTGTAGTAGTTTATACAAGAGCTGATAAGCAATAATACAAACAATCCCTATAGATGTTGATGTTGCTATCACTTCTTGCTCCTTGATTCGAGTTGAATCAAGACCTTCGATCATTGTGAATTGACCTCCGATTCCAGCCCCTTTGTTGAATAACTTTCAGTTCTTCAAACCCTCGGCTCGGCTGATCTTAGACACCAATGAATCGAACCCGAAACTCCCTTTAACACTTCACAGCCCCAACTACTAGATTGATGAAATCTTCCGTTTCTCAATCACCTTCGCACCGCTGAATGTTGATGGAGACTGTCCGTACCAAAAACCCCCAAATTCGTAGAATCTTGAAGGGCAAAACCTTCAAGGTTTTATTCAAGAAAAACCTGCCACAATTCTCCACCCGAACCGGATTTCCACTCAACGGATTCGAACCTTATCACCTTGAACGAGACACAAAGCACTCCAAAAATAGTTGTGTGTAGTTGCAGTGTTGTGTGTTGTTTGAGGATGAAGATGAAGAGAAATGTAGGCACCTATTTCACTTTTCTTGTTTTCACAATTAACTCAAAATGTAATTGTTAATTGGTTAAAATGAACAACCTACTATTTATAGTAATAAGCCAATTAACTAACACAACAGTATTTCAAACACAGTGAAAAAAATACTTAACAACGCGCGAACGGTCGACCACAGCAGGTCCATCCGTTGACGCATGGCCTGCAGAGTTTAGCAATATTAAAAGAACCAACAGTATGCGTCGACCATAGGTCGGCATGCGCTGACCCGTGGGAATTGTGAAGTCTTCATGCGCCGACTGATGGTCGACTCATGGCTTCCATGCGCTGACCCGTGGGAAAGTGAACTGGGTTGTGCGCTGACTAGTGGTTGACTCATAGCTTCAAAACCTACAAAAATTGATCAATTGTTGTTTCGTGCATTTTGTCACTACTGAATATTTATCACGTGTTTTGCCGATGATAATAATATGACGAATTAAAGAGATATAGGAAGGATATAATATGTTAAGTATTGCAATTGTCTTCTGGGTGAAGTTGACAACTCCTATTGGTCCGAGGTTGTACTTTGTCATCATCGAAACTTGAGAACATATGTTGTGTGACAGCTTGTCCTCACAAGTATGTGTGTAAGTGAAAAGGGAATATGATAAAATGAAAAATGATATACAAAATTGTTAAGAGTTTACATCATAACATGCCTATTTATGGGCAACTCAAAAATACACTTCGATACAACAACTTTATGTTGCATTTGACTCTGTAGAATATAGTTGACTCCTACTCAATAAGCTTGTTACTTCGACTAAGTCGAACACACTTAAGTCAAATACAACGTGCATTCTAAAATGTTAAATTACATCTAATATTTATAACTTTTTATTACAAGATCTTTTTACATTTACAGTAATTATAATTCAACATAACTCAATGCATATCAATTTTTTTCTTTAACTCCCCTCCAGATTTCATGATATTTAAACTTCAATTACAACTCACAAATTCATTAGCATCACTCGCAATGTCACAAATTCATCACTATTAACATGATTTATATAGCCAAACATAGATTCTATTTCAGGTAGGTTAAACAATCCAATAAAACCAAACCAATTTGAAAACTCAATTCAAAGTTTCATCTGTCTAAAGATGACAAATATGTAAATCTCTGCCAAGAGGCCACACACCAAAACCTGTCATAACGCTCATTGTAGTCGTTGGATTCAATCCAACGACCTCATGTATTTCACGTTGCATTCATCGAGAGCGACTTGAATTGTAATCCATATATAAGTGTGATTATGTGCTATATCCATGTACAATTTCATTCATACATGCAAGTTACACCTTTATAACCTTGATCTGAGCATTACAGTGTTAATGTTGCATGTACACCCAATTCTTCACCCATCGAGGACTCTTTTCTCTGTACCAGAGAGCTTCTATGATGACCTTTTTCAACACCCAACCAAATTCTTGTTCCATATTGAAAAAATTGTGTCATTTATCTGATCTTTTCCATTGTGCCATCACAACTATTTCTGTTATCTGATCCGATCACTTTGAGTTTGCATAAGATGAAAGGCCCAAGGTTCCGAGACAATGAAAAGGTAGGCAGTATCCCCTATGAAATATTCCATCGGTGGTAACAACTAGAGTAACTAATAAGAAATTGTCAAGAATCATGATCAAATAAGGAAGCTCACATGATATTATGTATATCGGTATCTTCAAAGAATTAGGGTTGAAAATGGGAAGATTACCGCTTTACAAAGACATTAATCTGCAGGTGTTCAAGACTGTGTAACACACCTTTGGTATAATGAAAAGGTCATGGTCTTTTTTTGTGATGGAATATTTGTGAGGATGGTAGACGTGCAATTATTGGTGGTCCCTTTCATAAGTGTCTAAAATTGTATCTTGCGAAGACTCTTCTTTAGAACTCTTGACATTATTGCTTCTTCGCATCTCCGCTTGAATATGAAGTATGAAAACATTTCTGATGACAAACTGATTACCTTCTATGTTGACTTAGCTAGAGCTTATTTGATACATGAAACATTGCTAAAATATCTAACTACAACAACCCTCAAACATGAAAAAATTTGATGCGCATTTGGACGAAAATGCAATGAATGACGACTCTAATCTCCCAGCCGAGGGAAGAATTAAGATTCCAAGGCCAATTCCACATAGGGAATTCATAGTCCAATTTGACACAAATTTGACCAGAATAGTAAATATAGGAGTCGACCTCCCTAACTCCGTGGAAAGAGACCTTATCATGTACCTCAAAGCCAATGTTATTCTCTAATATGTTTCCCCGAATAAGATGCACGATATCAACTCAGGTGTAGCTTGGCATCAGCTGAACATTGACTTATATTAGGTATGTGGCCCAGAGGAAAAGGTGTGAGTTCCATGAAAAATCCGAGGCTACTAAGAACACCATTCAAGAACTCTTCCAGGCTAAAGTTATTTATGAACTAAAATAAATTGAGTTGTTGTCCAATGTCATCCTAGTTAAGAAGGCATTAGGTAAGTGGAAAATGTGTGTCTACTACCAATACATTAATAAGGCATGCCTTAGGGATTCATACCCATAACCCATAATTGATAAACTGGTAGATAATATTGGACAACAACTCAATTTCACGTAGTCATATTTTCATGCAAAAAGCATACAAAGACAATATTGCCTTCAAGATGGAGCATGCCAATTATAAGTGAAATCATTATCAGAGAGGTGGACAATATACAAAGCTCAGAATATTTCATATCAAAGGCACTAGACAACTAAGAAAGTAAGTGATAGAAGAATGAGAAAAATCTTTGTCCTTAGTAACAACTTTAAGGAAATTACACTTTACTTCTTGGCACACCATAGTAGTTAGAACAGACAAACCTCTAAAGCATGTCCTCCACATGCCAGATTTAGAAAGATTGATGAAGAAATGGTCAATCGAGATATATGAGTTTGATATCTCATTCAAACTAAGAATACCCCTTAGAGCTCAAGTTTTCATAATTTTCATTGTAGAAATGATACATACCACATCACAACTATGCACAATGTTGGCTATCTTAAAAAACAAGTCGTTAAATAGTATAAGAAGCAATACATGTCTCATCCTAGAAAGAAAACAAGGATTGGTTACAGAAGTATCTGTGTGTTTTAAAGTTTTTACCACTAACAGTCAAGTGGGGTATGAAGCATTCATTGTCGACCTCCCTCTAGCATTTGAAATGGGAGTAAAAGAAGTTTAATTATGCACAATCTCACAGCTGGTTGCCTCCTAAGACAAATGGGAACCGCGGGCCAAAAATACATTATTGCAGAAGTATGTCACCATATTGAAATACAAACTAACCTTATTTAGGTCATATGATATCACTCATGTACCTCTAGAGAACAGCAAGAGGTTGGGTGTCTTATTTAGGGTTTGCTTAATGTCGGGTTAACCGGTTCATCGTAAGCGGTCCCACTACGTAAGGTAATTGCATTAGCTTGCCCTCGGGGGTTCTGTTGGGGTTGACCAGGGAACTGTCCTCCGGGTGTAGTCTCAGGAGCTTATTTTAAAGCTATTTGAGATATCTGGGTTTCAAGCATCTTATTGTGGGTGACTATTTGGTCTACTTTGGTTCTTAAACGGGTGATCAATTCATTTACATGAATGTTCTGGTTCAGGAATTCCTTGTTTTGCTAGGTCTGAGCCGAAATGAAATCTTCCATGATTTTCTCAAGATTCGGCTTAGGTTGCACAGCTTGCATAGGCGGGTTTTGTCTTTGGGCTTGATAACCGGATGGTCTCAGGGGTGCAGGGTTTTGGATAGGGTTATTGTTTTTGTAGGAAAAGTTTGGGTGATTCTTCCATCCAGGGTTATAGGTATTTGAAAATGGGTTTCCTTGGGCGTAGTTGACTTCTCCTGAGTGAGTTTTGTTCAGCAGATTGCATTCAGCCGATTGGTGTCCTTGAATACCACATATTTCACACTCAATTGAAATTGCTGCTACAGCTACTGGGTTTGCGTACATATGTTCGACTTTGAGGGCTAAAACGTCCATCTTGGCTTGCATAATGTTTATAGAACTTATCTCATGTATTCCTCCTTAGGCTTCTTTCTTTTCCACCGTTGCTCAATCAATCCCCCATTGACAATGGTTTTGGGCCATATCCTCGATGATAACGCAAGCTTCAGGGTAAGGTTTATTCATTAGGGCGCCACCTGCGGCGTCGTTGATGGTCATATTTGTGTTATAATGAAGTCCATTATAGAAGGTATGAATGATTAGCCATGATTCCAGGCCATGGTGAGGATATATTCTCAACAGGTCTTTATATCTTTCCTAAGCTTCGAAGAGAGATTCACCTTGGTTTTGGGTAAATCTGGTTATTTGGTTCCTAAGAACAACGGTTTTGCTCGGGGGGAAATATCCAGCGAGAAAAACTCTCCTAAGGTCTTCCCAAGTTGTTATAGAATTGACTGGAAGGGAATCTAACCAAGTGAGGGCTTTGTCTCTAAGGGAAAAAGGGAATAATCTTAACCTAATCGCCTCAAGGGTAGCACCATTGGTTTTAAAAGTATTAGTTGGTTGAATAAAAGTTTTTAAATGTTGGTTCGGGTTCTCGGTAGCGAGTCCCACGAACTGGTTTTGTTGTACTAATTGTAATAGGGACGATTTTAGCTCGAAATTGTGAGCAGGAATATTGGGGTTCACAATAATAGAACTAGGTTTGTCATTAGATGGTTGAGCTAAATCCTTAAGGGGTCTTTGGTTACGATCTTCGTCCATTGCTCTCTTAAATCTACAAAATAAGATACGTGCGCGAGCGTAACGTTCAGGTTCCTCTAAAGGATCTATAAGGGTACCGGTACTGTGAGTTCTTCGCATTGACCGACGAGAATAACCTTAGTCTAGATGGTGCAACAACAGGGTATGAAATTTTGACGTAATTGGTCTCCGACAATGGCGCCAAAAACTTGATTGGCGATTCGCAAGTGCACGAATAACGTCAAAGTAATACAAAATATTATCGATCCCACAAAGACCAAACGTCAATCTATCGAGTACTATTGTTACAGTGTTTATCTAACGCAAGTCAATTAATGGGTTGGTTTTGTAGAATAAAAGTAAAGTGCAGAATTAAAATTAATAATAAAGCAATAGGCATAGATGCAATTCATATAGCTATGTAGTATTCCAGATGTGTACATATAGGATTCATTATAGGCAATGTTTTCGACTCGTGAAAAGAACTAATTTAATAGGAATTGTCACTTTCGCGTATTCAGAACCGATTTTATCCCTAACCGATCCCTCTTATTGTCACATATAAGAAGGTGCGCATTGCGTTAGGACTAATTGTAATATCCCAAATTTTGCCCTAAGATTAGTCGTTTCATCTTGCATCCCATTTCATTTTGCATTGCATTTAAACTAACCACTAACGGGTTGTGCAATTGTTTGATTGTTGCAAGAAAATATCATGTGGCGCGCTCTTTTAGTTTACAGGGTTTCTAGTGCCACTTTATTTTGAATGAATAAAATAGCACAATTGGCAAGAGACCGTGTGTAAGGAGTTGTGAGTGTGAAAGGTCGAGAGTTTGAATCCCACCTTCTTCACTTTTTGTTTTGTTTCTTTTATTTTTATTCTAACTTTTCTATTTTCATAAAAAAAATAACAAAAATAGTTTATTTTATTATTTAATTATTATTGTATTTAAATTATTTTTTAAAAAATATTTTTTTTCACTTTTTTTCATATTATTCATAAAAACATCCAAAAATTATAAAATTAAAAATATTAGAAAAGATTTTATTTCTTTTTATAATATTTTTAATGTTTAGTAAATAAATAGGGTTTTAAGTTTGTTTTAATTTGTTTAAATTTTATTTAGTTTTGACTAATTCTTTAAGTTGGACTTTAAAGTGGATATTAGGTTAGATTTAACCCTAATTTGTTACATATATAAACATGAGTTGCATTTGAGAAAAGAGGAGAGGAGACAAAAGAGAAAAATGACGCTCGTTCTCACGACTTATCAGAAGAGGAGAGATTTTTGAAAAAAACGATCATCTTTCATCATCAACGAACTCCATCGTAGAAAAGCCACTTCAAACCCGTGAAAGGTGAGTAACTCTTGTTTCTAACGGATGTTTTCTTTTTATGTTTTTTTTTACAGGAAAAGAAGAAGGGATCGTGGCCATGCAAAGAAGAAGAAAAAGCTTCAACAGGCAACAATGGCAGCGGCGCCGCATGCAGCAGTAACCATAACCCAACCCAATTTTTGTTTTCCCTTTTGTTGTTTTAGTAGTACATTTATTTTTAATTGAAAATTCTGTTTTTAAAAATAAGTGAAAGTTCTACTTTTATAAAACAAATTAAAAACTTTTTCTTAAAAGCTTTTCTAAAATAAAAACTTTTTTAGATAATAAAATAAAAACCTTTTTTTTTAAAATACAAATTAAAACTTTGTTTTTTTTTAAGTATAAAACTGTTTTTAAAAAAATTGATAAACATTTTTAAAAAAGTTAAAGTTAAAACTTTCTTCCTCACAAAATAATAATTAAATTTTGTTTTTTCTAAAATATTAAAATTAGAGTTTTGTTAAAATTTAAAACTAAAACAAATTTTTAAAACTTAAACTAAACCTTTTTTAAACTAAGATTAAAATTCTTTTCTTCAAAATTAAAACTAAAATCCTTTTTTAAAACTAATAAAACAATAATAAAAATTCCAAATTGCAGTTTGTCTTTCTTTCAATACTAACTGTTCCATTTTTTGCGATATTTCTGTCTAACCCTTCTCACAAATGTTCTCTATTTTTCTCCTCAGACTATACTTAAATTCTGATTAGTTTATTCAATTTATGTTGGTCCATGGATGTAATTTACGCGAGGCCATGGTCGCGGTTTTATTTTATTTTCCTTTTTTGGGGATTTGTAATTTACGCGAGTGATCGTCGCGACGCTTTCTTTACTTTCCGCACTTTAATTTCTGCCATATAATATTTTTCCATGTTTGCATGTTTTACCGTTAATTTTCTACTCCGAAGGAATTAGGTTTAACCGTTGACCGCCGAGTCATTAACCCTAATTCTTGACCGTTTCAAAACCCTAATAGCCTAGGCGTCCCGCCGTGGACGAAAATACCCTTTACCCTAGCATTAGGTCAAGGAGTTGTCGTACTTTGTTTTAGGGTTTCCCGCCGTGGAACATTTATTCAATACCTAATTTCAACCCTAATTTTAATTCAACTTTTCAACATAGAAATAGGAGTTTCAAAGACTCCACGTAAGCGTGTCCTTAAGATACATCTACTCCCCTTGAAACCTTGACCACAGTCAAGACGTTTCTAACCTCCCTTTCAAGGGGAACTACGATTACTCTGATTTCATTCCCTATCCAGGATACGTAGGCACAAGATGCGACGTCTTGCCGAGTAAACTTAGGACTAACCCTTAGGTGTTTTAGGTCATTCTATCCCTTAGCTCGATATATATTAAAGCAGATAATAAATAAAAGTAAAAGGCATACAATAAACAAAAGGTTCTTGTAGAGTACTACATAAGTTTAGGGTGCTAGTACCTTCCCTAAATTTAACCAACCCCTTACCTAGGTCTCTCCCCGCATTGTGTTTACGATGAAAAAATAAGTTTTCCCTCTTTTGACATTTTCCTTCGGATAAATCAAAGAGCGGTTGTGAATCAAAAAATTATGATTCAAGCTAATTAATAGTTTGATATCCTATTTCCACCGTAACAGAAAATGGCGACTTCAAGGTTTTGTACTCTCTTGAACATGATTCAGATCCTTCTTTTACTAAAGGATAAAATGAACTTCTTCATACTTCAAGATTTTGTGCTCTCCTGAATATGATTCAGATCCTTCTTTTACTAAAGGATAAAATGAACTTCCTCATACTTCAAGATTTTGTGCTCTCCTGAATATGATTCAGATCCTTCTTTTACTAAAGGATAAAATGAACTTCCTCATACTTCAAGATTTTGTGCTCTCCTGAATATGATTCAGATCCTTCTTTTACTAAAGGATAAAATGAACTTCTTCATACTTCAAGATTTTGTACTCTCTTGAACATGATTCAGATCCTTCTTTTACTAAAGGATAAAATGAACCTCCTCATACTTCAAGATTTTGTGCTCTCCTGAATATGATTCAGATCCTTCTTTTACTAAAGGATAAAATGAACTTCTTCATACTTCAAGATTTTGTGCTTTCTTGAATACGATTCTGCTCAAACCTCCCTGCACTTCACGATGAAACGGAAAATGGAAACCAAGCTGCTCGATGGAGATGGCCATTTGCTGCAAGTCATAACGAAGATAGGATAAGCTTCTCGGGCGAGAAATATCGCTTATTTGCAAGAGTGGCAATAATAAGCTTCTCGGATGAGAACTGCTTGTAGAGGTGGTAACATGTAATGTAAATTGTAAAGAAAGTTGTTGTGATGAGCTTCATGTATGAGAAGATCGATTGTAGAGTGTAATGTAAAGTGTAAGGTAGGTGATAAGCTCCTCGGCTGGGAACTATTGCTTGTCTATTGTGCAATATAGTGATAAGCTTCTCAGGCGAGAACTGTCGCATATCTGCAAAGGATTGTAAATGCTTTTCTTGAAAGATAACGCAAAATAAATGCACGCCCAGGTAGGTTCAGTGACCGACGGGACCGAAGTTCGATCTAGGATTGGGCTAGAAAGAACTGACGAACAAGACTCCATTGAGGAAACAAACTTGAATGGGACTACCTTATCCTAACGCGGAAAGGTAACGAAAATAACCATCGTCCATGAGGGTTGAACTCTGTGGAGAAACTGGAAACAAGTAGGTATTTTATGCTTAGGGCTGACGATCTTCTTGGAGAGAGCGGACAAACCCAGTTACTCGGCGGTAACGATAAAGGATGACGATAAATAGCAAGCATGCACATGCTAATGCGTATGTCAATGTGTATGCGAATGTGTATGTTCATGTATATGAAACTATCATGCAATGAGTATGCTTACGCTCATGCTTGTACATATGCTGACAAAACAGACGAGAGAGGAGACATGAGATGAAATAAACATCTCGACAGGAATACCCGGCACCCTCTACAATAGTACATCTATCATAGGATAGGAAGGGTTGATGGTAGAACTAAATCTTGCTTCAAAAATTCCAACTTCCCTGGGGAGAAAATATCATGACTTCCACATGGGGATACGATATAACTTCACTGGAGAGTATGACATCCTGACTTCAACTGGGGATCCATGATCTCCGTATGGGGATACGATGTCATAACTTCACGTGAGGGATTGCTATCATGAACCATAATCAACCTAAGAAACTCTTGGATCCGAGACTTCCGGGGATAAAATAAATATCTGTGGTATGGGGAAGATATGGAGCTAGGCAGCTTCACGGAGATAGTGTAGCAACTTTCTGGGAATAATACCTCGGCTTCCTGGGGAAAAGGTACGTCCGACGGGGGATAAAGTATATCAAATTTCCCTGAGGAGGGTTCATCGGACTTGCTGGGGAGAAATCAACAGACATTCCTGAGGACAGGTATCTGGACTTCTTGGGGAGAATATAGAAATCTCTTGGGGAATATTCCTGAGGAAGGTAAGGCAATTTCACCGAGGAACAGATAATTCCTACTGAGAATGGGTCTTCCAAAACATATATCACTTGGAGGATACTGGGGATATCTCTCTAATCTTGAGAGTCACTGGGGATTTATCGGATGGATCCCAAATGTGGTGTCAGCTTAAAGTCTCGCTGGGGACTATTACTAGGAAGATGCTGGTATGATCTCTGCTGTCTTGGAGATTACCGGCTCGGTCCACAATGTTGTCAGCTTAAAGTCTCGCTGGGGACTACGTCGGCTTAAAGTCTCTCTGGGGACTGTGTCAGCCTAAAATCTCTCTGGTGACTGTGTTGAGGCAATGGTTAAGATGTAGATTCTGCAACGATGAGATTTACTGGTGTCGCTACTCGAAAAATGCATCGTGCAGTGACGGGGAGGCGAAAAAGATAGGACAGAAGAGTCGCCACCAAACTTTATTTATCCCATGAGGGGAAAGGAAAATATCGAGAAAACCTTAAGAAAGAAATGGATAAGATGGTCTCGCAACCAAGAACAAGTTCGGAAGCCGGTTATGCGAAGTGAAGGTATTAGCACCCCTCGCATCCATCGTACTCGATGGGAACCATTTGTTTGTCGACGTGTGAATTTATTTGCTTAAATATTATGCTATAAAAGTGTTTTCCAAAGGATAAAGAAAGAGGGTTTAGAAACTAAGAAAGGAAGCATAATGGGGAAGAAAAGAGAAAGAACAGACTCGGTAGGACTTCCCAGTCCTATGACTACGTATTCTCAATAGATGTGAGAAAGTCAGAGTCGACGTAGTTCATGGAACTACAGATATAGGGGGGAATGTGCTCGGCAAGGATCGTGGCCCTTGTGCCTACGTATCTTTACTTGAAAAAGTAAAGAATCAGAGCAGCCGTAGTTCGGCCTACGGTTTGTTGATGTTTTTATGGATGATGTTATCGTGCATATTCTAGCAATTTAGGTGTATTGCTGCTCACATGTGAGGAGACTTATGCGTTACCTGTTTGCGGTAGAACGGACGTAACATATCCTTTTTGAAATGATTAGGTTTTCGCCATGCGAGGCAAGATGTCACATTTGATTTGTGAGATTGTTTTTTAGGGGTGAGATAGGTCCTCGAATAGTAACCCCTTGCGGGTAGTACCCAATTCTTTATCTCAAAGTTTTTGTTATGAAATGGTGTGGCGAACATAGCGTCTTCGTATTGAAAGACGAGTATCGAGACCACACACACTATAGTGAGTATCCTGACACTCGGAGAGGAAGAAGTCTACACTCAATCCTCTCTCTTTAATTCAACACAAAGAGGGCTTCATTCTCTTATTAAAGATGTTTATTTGGTTTTGACTGGTAAGTGCTTTGCGACAGAGAACCCTACGGTAAACTTCAAGCACTCGGGATAGGAGAATGCCTACGCCTAACCACTCCGCGACCATTCAAGTTTTGTTATGCAAATGATTTGAAAATACCCTCGGTACGGGACCGAGGTTTTTAGGTGGGAAAGGTTGCGGAAGGAAGTTGTGAAAGTGAGAGGGGGTGAAAGAGATAAGTGATGGATAAAGTTACGTCTTCGTATTGAAAGACGAGTATCGAAACCACCCACACTACAGTGAATATCCCAATACTCATAGAGGAAGAAGTCTACACTCAATCCTCTCTCTTTAGTTCAGTACAAAGAGAAATCGATTTATTATTGAAAGGGCTTTTGACAATGCATTCGATGCGGGGCCGAGGTTTTAAGAGAGAAGGTTTGAAAAGAGAAAGAAAGACGTCTTCATATTGAAAGACGAGTGTCTAAACCACCCACACTACAGTGAGCATCTCGACACTCGGAGAGGAAGAAAGTCTACACTTAATCCCCTCTTTTAGTTCAATACAAAGATGATTTATTTTAGGAAGATGGTTTGACAATGTTTTGAATCGAATCGGGGCATAATGTGGATAGAAAAGAGGTGGTCTCAGATCCAACATTACTCATCAATAATTTGACTGGTAATGAAATACGGAGGTCTCGTCATCGACCCAAATTGGAATGATAAATGAAACCTCAATAAAAAAAAGGCCAAGGGTTTAACCCTTTTTTTTCCAGGAAAATATGTTCAAAATTCTAAAATAAAATAGAAAACTCTAAAAAAAATTTGTTTTGAAAATATTTTTATAAATCTTAAATACTTCTAAAATTAATTTTGAAAAAGAGGTATCTGGAAATTTAAAAACCATTTTTATAACCTAAATGAATATGTTATTAATAATTAAAAAATATAAAAACATTTGCTAGACAAAACAATAACGTTAAAACCAAAATCCACGCTTGCAAAATGCGGAATACACGTCTGAAGCTATCACAAGGATAAAATAAAATAGAAAACCCATGGCGAACAAACGGAAACAGATCGCGAAGAATCCTAAAACTCCTTCGACATGCCAATCGACAATCTTTCCGGCAAGGCAGTATTCGACGTTTCTTTCGCGAGCTGGAGGCAGGTGATGGGTTCGAAGTTAATCGGTGGCTGGTCTGTTTCTCGTGAAGGAATGGTGTTGTTGGTACAGGTGACTTGGATGGGTTTGGTTCGAAAATGGGAGAGATGGCTTTTCTGGTGATTTTGTTCAGGTTTGTTGGTTTTGTTCTATTTGAAATGAGAATGGTAGTGAGAACTGGGTTTTAATGGAGTTCGAGTTGAAGATAAAGTGGTTTTGAAATGGGCTGAGGGGTTGTGGTGTTGAAGCTTTGAAAATGGATTTGGAAGAGATGAGGGTTGAGTGAAAACGGTGGTGAGAGAGAGGAGAGGTTGCTGGGTTTATGTTGTTGTTTAGCGATGGATGTTTTTAAGATGGTTGATGTGGTTATTCTGAGTTTCGAAAATGGATGTTTGAAGGTAATGTGATGGTGGTTTAATGTTCTGGTTTTGAAGGTTGAGTGTGTTTGAGGGCTGGTGAGGAGGGTGAAGAGAAGATGGGGGATGGTTACAATGGTTTTTTTTCGGTTTTCTCTGCTTTCTGAGGGTTGAAGTGGTTGAAGGTAAAAAATGTGTATGTCGCGAGAAGGAGGTTTTGGTCTTGGTTTTAAGATTACCGTGTTCTCTTTTTTTTTCAAGATTGGGAATGGTCTCCCTCTCTTTTACTTTATGCCCTATTGCTTTCAATATGCCATTTTGTTGTAACTTGGTTTGCTGCAAAGTTTTGGTACAGGTCTATGCATATGTGGTAGCAGTCAATATGAAGTAGCTGTCCTGATTTGCAGAAGGGGTGTTGTATGAGTTTCAAAGCAGGTTAATGTGCTGGCCTTTTTTTTTTGTTATGTGAATAGCAAGTGGCTATTTTGGTTCAGCTAGCAGTGTTATGTGGCTGAGGTGGAAAGTGTTTTTCGGTTTGAACTTTAACGAAGTTGTGTGGTTTGTCCTTGTGTAGCAGGGTATAAGTTGTCTTTCAAATGTTGTCTGGCATGGCTTGTGTAGGCTGTGTGTTTTGGTGCAGGTCTATGAGGGTATGGTTTTATGCAGGAATTTGTTGGCACCGTTTAGGAAGTTTTACAGGTTTTATGTTTTTTGTGAGTTTGTGTAGCAGAGTGCAGCAGGCCTAAGGTGAAGAGTATGGTACTGGCTTGGTAATGGGACAACTGGTTTTGTCACATTTTGAAAGGCTATGGCTTGCAACAGGTTGTGGGTAGTGTTGAGATAATGGTGTGGTTTGTGCAGGGGCATTCTGGCTGGTTGTAGCAGAGCTTGTCTTCTTGTGGTTGTGGAAAATATTCTTCTAATTTGTGTCATTTTTGGTATTGCAGGCTTGACTGCATTATAGGTTTCAAATGGAGTCAGCAAATTTAAAAAGTGGGATTTTGAGGTTCAGCTGCGGGTAATGGTATGCGCAGAGTGTTGGCTAATACTGCTTCGGTATTGTTTCGCTCTTGTCTCAGGTGGTAGCTTACTCGTTAATTTTCGGTTGAAATTTCCTGTCATGAGCTTAGTACAACGGACCTGTGGCTTTTTTGATTATGGTTGACATTCATTGTGAGCTTATGTTGTCATTTTCTTTACAGCTGGCTACCTACGAGTTTGCTTGTCGTGTTGTGAATTGCAGGTACGAATTTGTTGTTGCTTCGCGTTGTGTATTACCGTTTTTATTGTGCGCGTCTCACCAATTTGTTGTTGCAGGTACATGGTGTGTTGTAGACTGTGTGTTCACGTGTTGTACAATTTACAGCAGGTTTTGCATTTGGTTTGTTTTGTTGTGGGGCAAGTTTTGAATCCCTACTGTAATTCGTACAGGCACAGGTTGATTTTATTTTGCAGCTGGTTATGGGCTTAATTGCAGGTTTTCTATGGTGGCAGTTTTGGGTAGTGGCATTTGTAGGCTGTACGGTTTGCAGGTTATTGCTGGGAGAATACCATAAAACATTGTGTGGACAAGCTATTATGATGAATCGCGTGAAAAACACTGCTTGACGGTTGCTGCCCTGTCTTGTGGTGCGTTGGTGTACGGGTTGTACGTTTTGTTCACGATATGGGACTAGTTTTGCTGCGTTGCATTGCGAGTGCTTTGTGGCAGACGATGGGCTTCGTGTACAAAACATCATCGAATTGCTTTTTGTCAAAAAAAATGCTACAACTGGTATTTCATTTCACCATTTTTCTTTTCCTTTTCTTCTTCAGATTTTGTTTACTGTATCGTATTGTTGCCGTGAATACTCTTACGTCCATTTTCCATTTCACATCGGCAAGGTTGTGCGCATCCAAACGAACTTCCAAAATGGCTCGCGAAGTGTGTGAGTGATGATTGGGAGCTGCTGCTTATGCTGCGTTTTTGGAGTGAAAGAAAACGCGTCGTACACATTGTTTGGCATTACTGTGACATGTTCTGCAGGTTGAAATAACATAATTTTTCTCAAAATTTTCGGTGTGTACACAACTCGGCATGTCGCTATGATATTGTTATTTTTCAATTGCAGGTTTGGAGGTGTGATAATTTTGGTAATGATAGGAAAATTGGTGTTAAAAACTGATAAGCACGGTTGAAGGCGCCAAATCCTCTCAAGGCATGAATTACATACGCTCGGTTTCGAGTACCACAATGATTCCAAGACTGCTCGTGGTTTTAAATATTTACAAATCCTATCGTAAACTGTAGCATAAGCTTCTTTGTAAACATTTAGTAAGAAATTTTCCTTGTAACAACTCTGTAGCAACATTTCAACAACTCTGTAGCAGGTTTGTAACAATAACAACATTTCAACGTGATTGACCTTTTTGCAATAAGTTTTGTCTTGATAAACATAATAAGTTTTGCCTTGATAAATATACTTGACGGCATCCAAATAATCTCACTCCCCACTTAAATTTGTTGTAAGATACAATGGACCTGAAGTGATGCTTAGAAACTACTTGAACAAACTTCCAAATGGATTGAGATAAAGCCATGACATAAATTGTCATGAACTAGTCTTCCCAAAAAAAAGTCTTGTGCTCTTTCAATTAGTTGGTGTTTTGTATGGCTCATAGATTTTATGACAATTGACTTATTGGACCAAATAACACGATACAAGCATGTGTGCACCACTGCTCCATAATTTGTGATACATCTTCGTGTATCAAAAATAACCATTAAAATCAAATCCATACCTTGTTGAGAGTCCATCTCAATTATTGAGTATATCATGGCCTTGAACCTTGAAGTTTATCCGTCGAACCAATTTTACTTATATCAGGACGGCATTTGGACCTCATATGAAACTTGATTCGAATAGTCTCAACCCTGTGGTATCTTTTTGAATTTTTGAATTATGGTTAGTGGATGAATGTTGCACAAATGACTAAATAGGTAGGACAAATTTGGGGTATGACAGATGCCCCTATCTAATTGGCTTAGAACGAGTAAAATGAATGGCTGCAGCGTTCATTTTTCAAGGCGGAAGTCAATTAGATAAAGAAGACCCTGAATTTGTCCAAAAAGAAAGTAAATGCTTGGGAATGAGATACCGGATATCTTGCAAAATTCGTTATCACCAACAAGATGATAACACTCACACACACTGTCCTAACATCAAAAGGCTGTAAGAGACCCATTACCAAAAAGGATAATGGAGAGCAAACGCTAGTCATGACACAAAAAAGGATGTCAGACCCATCATCAAAAGGGATGATGGAGCGAAACACAATCAACCCTAACACCAAAAGGATGTAAGGAATCCATTACCAAAACGGATAATGGAGAACAAACGCTAGTCATGACACCAAAAAGGATGTCAGACCCATCACCAAAAAGGATGATGGAGCAGAGACGCTAGTAATGACACCAAAAAGGATGTCAGGCCCATCACCAAAAAGGATGATGGAGCAAAACACAAACAACCCTAACACCAAAAGGATGAAGGGGATCCATTACCAAAAGGATAATGGAGAACAAATGCTAGTCATGACACCAAAAAGGATGTCAGACTCATCACCAAAAAAGGATGATGGAGCGGAGACGCTAGTCATGACACCAAAAAGGATGTCAGACCCATCACCAAAAAGGATGATGGAGCGGAGACGCTAGTCATGACACCAAATAGGATATCAGACCCATCACCAAAAAGGATGATGGAGCGAAACAAAATCAACCCTAACACCAAAAAGGATGCAAGGGATCCATTACCAAAAAGGATAATGGAGAATAAGCGCTAGCCATGACACCAAAAAGGATGTCAGACCCATCACCAAAAAAGGATGATGGAGCGGAGACGCTAGTCATGACACCAAAAAGGATGTCAGACTCATCACCAAAAAGGATGATGGAGCGGAGACGCTAGTCATGACACCAAAAAGGATGTCAGACCCATCACCAAAAAGGATGATGGAGCGAAACAAAATCAACCCTAACACCAAAAAGGATGCAAGGGATCCATTACCAAAAAGGATAATGGAGAATAAGCGCTAGTCATGACACCAAAAAGGATGTCAGACCCATCACCAAAAATAATGATAGGGGATAAGCTTCCCTGAAAAGATTGCCACTTATCGTTGGTGATGGATAAGCTTCTCTCAAGAGATTGCCACCTATCGTTGGTGATGGATAAGCTTCTCTCAAGAGATTGCCGCCTATCGTTGATGATGGATAAGCTTCTCTCAAGAGATTTCCACTTATCATTGAAGGGTCAAGTCTGCTGGAGACAAAGCACTGGGGATCGCCCATGACTTTACTGAAGATGCCCCTGTCTGGGCTGAATGTTGATTTGAAGATCTGATTAACCACGGGGTTGAAATACATCATGTGATACACCCGTGGTCTTGCTAGCTGGGCTGAATTTTGCTTTGATATTCTTGAATTCCATGGGAAAACCCACAGTCTTTGCAAATAATGCCCCTGACCCGGCTGATGGTTGCTTTGAAGCTCTTGAATTTGTCCAAAAAGAGGGTTGCATAACTTTGTGGGGGACGCCCCCGATCTTGTGAAAGAATGCCCCTGACTGGGCTGATTATGGTCTTGACAGTCTTCGAAATTGATCCTGGACCTGAGCTCGCATATGCTAATGCTTGATGATAATGATATTCCCTAAATAGAAATGCAAATGCAAATGCTACTGCACGGAGATGAAAGAGTTGGGGAGAGCATAATATGATTCTTGATATGCATATGATGCAAGATGATCATAAAGTCGAAATGCGATGCGTATGATGCATATGATTGTAGATGGGTGATTGAAAATGCAGGTGTTGATACGACAGACTTTGATGGTTGCCAATGCAGATTGGACTTTGGGTCAGGTGGGAAAGTGAAGGACAAGCCTGACTTCCTGACATCATTTCTTCATGATATAATAAAACCTGGGGGTGCTGATACCGTCAACTCGGGGCCCGCTCTGCTGGGTTTGACGCCCCTGTCAATCAAGTTGTTTCAAGATTTAGAATGGTGTTCCTGTGTACTCCTTAGAGTCATGGTCACCCTTTAGTTACCCTAAGAGGGTAAGCCATCCCTCAATTTAATGTACCATAATGTCATTATATGCAAAACCCATCATCAAATAAATGAAACTTGCAACCAAAGAGTAAATAAATAAAACAGAGAAAGCTTTGGTGAAAATAATTTTTATTAATGAAAACCCATAAATGGGAAAATTACAAAAGGAGGCAATTCCTAAAAGAGGTAACTGCTTTTGAAAGAGAATATAAAGACTAAGACAATGTTGAAAATGGTTTCTGCCCAGTTTCAAATCCGCTATGGCCCATATGTCTCTGAAGACCTTTCACGCCTTACTTCTGAGCGCCACGATCGAATCGATCTTTCTCAGTCGAGAGCTTGATGACTATGGAGGAGAATTCGCACGTCTTTTCAAGATGCAGTTTTGCTTTTTTGAATCCCTAACTTTTTCCTAGGCTGCCCTTTTGGATTTTCAGCCTACCAGGATACTCTTTTTTTTATTTATTTCTAGTCCCTAATTTTTGCCTGAAACATTTTTATGGTCCACCAGGACGCCCATTTTTTGCGTGGATTTTCTTTTTGGTCCACCGGGTCTATCTTTTAAGCATAATATTTCTTAACTGCATCCGAATTCACAGGGGATGGGAGATCGTCACCATCCATGGTTGAAAGGATCAAGGCTCCTCCAGAGAAAACTTTCTTTACTATATACGGACCCTCGTAGTTCGGTGCCCATTTTCCCCTTGGATCAACGTGAGTTGGCTGAATTTTTCTCAATACCAAATCTCCTGCTTGGATGTGTCGTGGGCGAACTTTCTTGTCAAAGGCCCTCTTCAACCGTTTCTGGTATAATTCTCCATGACAGATGGCCATCATGCACTTCTCGTCGATGAGATTAAGTTAGTCGAGTCTGGCCTGTATCCAATCGGCCTCATCTAGCTTGACGTCTGCCAAAATCCTTAAGGAGGGAATCTCTACTTCAATGGGCAATACTGCTTCCATGCCATATACGAGAGAAAACGGGGTTGCCCCTGTGGAAGTGCACACTGAGGTGCGGTAGCCATGCAACGCAAACGGCAACATCTCGTGCCAGTCTTTGTAAGTCTTCACCATCTTCTGGATGATTTTTTTAATGTTCTTATTTGCCGCCTCAACAGCTCCATTCATTTTAAGGCGATAAGGTGGTGAATTGTGGTGTTCAATTTTGAAGTTTTTACACAACTCTTTCATCATCTTATTGTTGAGGTTTGAACCGTTGTCTGTAATGATCTTGTTCGGGATTCCATATCGATAAATAATCTCTTTCTTGATGAAGCGAGTCATCACTTGCTTAGTGACGTTGGCATAAGACGCGGCTTCTACCCATTTGGTAAAGTAATCGATGGCCACTAAGATAAAACGGTGCCCATTTGAAGCGGTTGGCTCGATACGCCCGATTACATCTATACCCCACATAGCGAAAGGCCAAGGCGAAGCCAACACATTCAGGAGGAGTGGTGAAGTATGAACTTTGTCAGCGTAAATTTGGCACTTGTGGCATAACTGGACATGGAGACAACAATCTGTTTCCATCGTCATCCAATAGTATCATGCCCTCAAAATCTTTTTAACCATAGTATGACCACTAGCATGTGTTCCAAAGGATCCTTCGTGCATTTCATTTATGATGCATTCTGCTTCGTGTTTATCCACGCATCTGAGTAGAACTGAATCATAATTCCGCTTGTACAATATGTCACCGCTGAGGAAGAACTTCGAGGAGAGCTTTCTGAGATACTTCTTATCAGTGATAGTTATGCCTTCTGGATATTCATGTGTCTCTAGATATCGCTTGATATCATAGAACCAAGGATGATCATCAATTTTAGTTTCCTCTGCATCGGCCGCTAGGCAATAAGCGGGTTCGTCCAGATATTCCAGACGGATGGATGGCGCCTCATTCTTCCACTTGACTTGAAACATGGACGCTAGTGTTGCTAGAGCGTCAGCCAACTGATTTTCTCCTCTGGGAATGTAATGAAAAGTGATCTCATCAAAGTAAGGGATTAACTTCAAGACATGATCTTTGTAAGGAATTAACTTGAGGTCAAGTGTTTCGTACTCCCCTTTAATCTGGCATATGACAAGTGCAGAATCTCCATAGACTTCTAGAATCTTGATTCTATTATCAATGGCAACTTCAATTCCGAAAATACAAGCTTCATATTCGGCCATGTTGTTAGTACATTTGAAGCATAATCTGGTGGTGAATGGTAAGTGAAAACCAGTTGGAAAAGTGATGATTGCCCCAATTCCACAGCCTTTGGCATTTGCGGCACCATCGAACACGAGCGTCCATCGCGATCCTGGTTCGGGTCCATCATCTGGGCCTGGTGTGGTATAATCTCTGGCAAACATGACGTCTTCATCGGGGAAATCAAAGCGCATGGACTGGTAGTTGTCCATAGGTTGGTGGGCAAGGTAGTCAGAGAGTACACTTCCTTTGATAGCTTTCTGCGTAACATACTGGATGTCATACTCTGTTAACACCATTTGCCAACGAGCCACTCGTCCGGTGAGAGCGGGCTTCTCGAATATGTATTTGACAGGATCCATCTTGGAGATCAACAAAGTCGTATGGGTAAGCATATATTGTCTCAAGCGTTTTGCTGCCCAAGCCAATGCGCAACATGTCTTCTCGAGCATTGAATATCTTGTTTCACAGTCGTTAAACTTCTTGCTGAGGTAATAAATTGCATGTTCCTTCCTGCCGGTTTCATCATGTTGTCCCAACACGCATTCCATGGACCCCTCTAGCACAGTCAGGTACATGATCAGGGGTCGTCCGGGTACTGGAGGTATCAAGATTGGCGGTTTTTGCAAATATTCCTTTATTTTCTCAAAGGCTTTCTGACAGTTATCATTCCATACCACAACTTGATCCTTTCGAAGTAATTTGAAGATGGGCTCACAAGTGGCCGTTAGATGAGATATGAACCTGGCGATGTAGTTCAATCTCCCAAGGAACCCTCGGACTTCCTTTTCAGTTTTGGGTGCCGGCATCTCTTAGATAGCTCTGACCTTATCTGGATCGACTTCAATCCCCTTTTGGCTTACAATAAAACCTAGCAGTTTACCAGATCTTACACCAAAAGTGCATTTGTTGGGATTTAATCGCAGCTGGAATTTCCTTAGTCTGGCAAGTAGCTTTTCCAAGTGGATGAGGTGCTCTTCCTCTGTCTGAGATTTCGCAATCATATCGTCTACATAGCACACAATCTCTTTATGTATCATGTCATGGAAGATAGTGACCATTGCTCGCTGATATGTCACGCCCGCGTTCTTAAGCCCAAACGGCATGACCTTGTAACAAAAGGTTCCCCATGGGGTGATGAAAGTCGTTTTTTCCATATCTTCGGGTGCCATCTTAATCTGGTTGTATCCAGAAAAGCCATCCATAAACGAGAAGACAGAGAACTGGGCTGTGTTGTCTACTAGCACATCAATATGTGGTAGAGGAAAGTCATCTTTCAGACTCGCTCTATTAAGGTCTCTATAATCTACACACATTCGCACCTTCCCATCCTTCTTAGGTACTGGGACAATATTCGCTATCCATTGTGGATAGCTGGATACTGCCAGAAAACCAGCGTCTAATTGCTTTTGCACTTCTTCTTTGATCTTGAAGGACATCTCTGGCTTTGTTCTCCTCAACTTTTGTTTTACTGGCGGGCAACCTTCCTTGAGAGGTAGCTTGTGCATCACAATCTCTTCATTTAGACCGGGCATATCCTTGTAGGACCAAGCAAATACGTCAACATACTCTTGAAGCAATATTACCAGTTTTGACTTAATCTCTGACTCCAAAGCTGCACCTATCTTGATCTCTTTGGCATCCTCTTCAGTTCCCATGTTGATGACTTCGACCTCTTCTTGATAGGGCTGAATGACCTTTGACTCCTGCTTTAGTAGTCTAGCTAGCTCTTCTGGGAGATCACAATCTTCCTCGCAGTCTTCGTCGGCCTGGTAGATCGGGTTATCAAAGTCATATTGGACCATAGTGGGGTCTTTATTGGCAAGAGCAAGGGAAGATCTGCACAATGAATAACTTCATGCTTTCATTTTTTTATTTTTTTTAGAAAAGATTGACAAAAAGAAGAAAAATGAAACAAAACATTGTCTTTTAAAAAAATAATTTTATGTGCAAAAAGGTAAAAATGAAAGAAAGAGAGCGTAATTGGATGCGAAAGTTTATTCATTGATGATAAGTTGTGCTTTAAAAGCAAAAAGCCCTACAACATGATCCATATGCCTTGGGCAGAGCATAAGATTTTTTTTTAGGTAAAATAAAAAACAGGGAATTACTCGTCTACTAGAGTAACTTCAGGGATTTCGACGACTCTCCAATTGTTCAAAGTTTGATTAGGCTCCCTAGGATACACCATACACAACTCTTCATGATCTTCGGCTTCAGTTTCCAAAAACATGACTTGACCATCGACAAGGTGGCCTCCACTAGTAAAAACCAACGGAGTTGCAAGCCCTTTGCCCTTATCAGTTGCATTCTTCTGCTTGTAGCCTAGACCAGCTCCATTTTTGTTGACGGGCAATTCCAACACCCTGCCCCATCCTCGCGGATGTCCTTCCTCTATCACTATCCTCGCTTCCTTCCAAGTCACTATTGAAGATGCTGGCTTTTCATAAATCATTTCAATATTGATTACTTCAAAAGCTTGAAACGGTGTCTCATGCACTTCATTTCCTACTTCCACATAGTGGAAAGAAGCAAGATGGCTCACAAGAACATCTTCTTCACCCTCATCTGATTGTTAATCATAAATTTGATCTTTTGATGCAAGGTTGAAGTTACAGCACCTGCGGAATGAATCCACGGACGACCAAGAAGGCAACTGTAAGCGGGGTATATATCCATTACGTAAAATGTAATGATGAAAGTATGAGGTCCGATCTTGATCGGGAGATCAACCTCACCTACCACAGTTCTCCTGGCTCCATCAAAAGCTTTTACAATAGTTTGACTTGGCTTCATCACAAGTCCTTCAATTGACAGCTTGCACAACGAGCTTTTTGGTAACACATTCAGCGATGATCCAGTGTCAACAAGCACCCTAGAGAATACAACATCCACACATTCGATAGTAATGTGCAAGGCCTTGTTATGATTTTTACCTTCGGGAGGTAATTCATTATCATTAAAGCTCAAAATATGACCAGATGCAATATTTCCCACCACTTCTTCAAACTGTACTACTGATATCTCCTCTGGCACATGAGCTGCCTTCAAGAATTTTAGTAGTGCTTCTTGATGGGCTTTTGAACACATTAACAATGACAACATGGATATCTTCGAGGGAGTCTGATTGAGCTGGTCAATCACTTTGTAATTGCTTTTCTGAATGATTCTTAGAAACTCCTCTGCTTCATCATTTAGGATGCCTTTCTGTTTAGATGACTGCCCCTGTTCATTGGTGCTTGGTATGGCAGTATCTTTCCTTGTATTGTCACTTCTGTTGACAGGAGGTACAGTTGGAGCGAAGATTCGACCACTTCTAGTAACGCCACCGGTTCCCACGATGTTCTCTACAGTCTTCTTTTCTTCCAATATATCTTCTTCCACCACCTTCTGTCCGTTGAGAAAAACAGTTTCGTCGTATAACCAAGGTACAACTTTCGTGCTCTCGTACGGAAACGGAGTTGGGGCTGAAATGACAAGCTGGTTCATTGATGGTGGAGACATAGGTATCTCAACTGGATCATACGGGATCTGCAGTGGGATAGAAGTATGTCTATACATGTTGTCCCATTCTTCCTCATCGCACGGTATGGTCAATGGTGTGTGAGTCGAATTGTCAAATGGAATCCAAAGCTCATATCCATCATCATATGGTATCTCCAACGTTTCAAACGGGATTTCAAGAGTAGCAACTTCCTCAATCTTTGATAGTTGTTCTGCTACTAATACACCTTGATCAATCAGGATTTGTATGCCTTTCTTCAGCTCAGTGCATCCTTGAGATCCGTTCATACAAACATGGAAATTAGTTGAACATCCTGGATAAATGTTTTTCAACAAGATTTGCTCCTTAATAGTGGAAAGAGGGGTCCTTAATTTGTCAATATCTGAAATTAATTGGATCCCCTTAGAGCCTTCAATCATGTTTGTTGAGTGGTGAGGCGGCATTGGATTAGTCTTGATGTTCAGGGTACCTCGGGTGAAGTTTATCGCTTTTGAATCGATAAGATTTTGCACAATGTATTTCAAAGTCTTGCAATTCTCAATGTTATGGCCCGAGGAGCCAGAATGGAACTCGCATTTTGAATTGATGTCATAGCCAAAGGGGAGAACCTCCGGAGGATCCCTCATTTCCCTAAGCTGAACGAGGCCTCCTTTCAACAAGAATGGTAGTAATCTGGCATAAGTTGACGGAATTGGATCGAGTCTTCTTTCTGGTCTCCTCGATCTTTGTAAACCCTGGTACTGATTTTTTCTTGGTTGATAGGATTTTTGTTGCCTGTTTGGTTGAAACGCGGGTTGACTTGCTGGAATGGACAACAGTTGTTGTGGAGCAACGGTAGCAACATGGTGATAACCCTGATGAGTTCTTCCTCTATCTGTGAACACAACACTAGTTTCGCCTTCTTTCTTCTTAACGAAACCCTGATAGGGCTTCTTGATCCTATTTGAAGATTCGCCAGCATTCTGAATCTTTCCTGCCTTTATAAAACTCTCTAATCTTTCTCCAGCTGTGACAAGTTCAGAAAACACTATAGAGGTTGTAGACGCTAGACGCTCAAGGATCGGTCCTTGCAGCGTACCCATGAAGAGGTCTGTCAGCTCTTTCTCCATCAACGGGGGTTGTACTCTTGCAGCAACTCCCCTCCACCTCTGAGCAAAGTCTTTATAAGACTCATTCAGTTTCTGGGTCAAACTCTGGAGTTGCATCTGATTTGGAGCCATGTCAGTATTGTACTGATAATGTTTCACGAAAGCGTCTGCTAACTCCTTCCAGCTTTTCACATTGGATCGTTCAAGATGCATGTACCATTCCAGAGAAGCCTCTGTCAAACTATCTTGAAAAAAATGGATTAACAACTTCTCATCATCGGAATATGCGGCCATCTTTCTGCAGTAAGACCTTATATGGGTCCTAGGACAATTGTTACCCTTGTATTTCTCGAAGGTTGGGATTACAAACTTCGGAGGTATCTTAACTCCGGGTACAAGACATATTTCAGCAGCATCTAGTCCCAAAACATCGGGGCCTTGCAATGCCTTCACCATCTCTTGTAAAGCATTAAACTTCTTCTTTAATTCAGCGGTCTGTGGTCCATATGCTTCCCCTGAGTTCTCATAGAAACCTTCATGATCATCGTACTGGACTTGTGTTGGGATTGTAGTACCATGAAGATGAGTCGTACCGACTGGTGGATGGTGGGTGTTGATAGGTACGGCACCGGCAGAAGTAGGGATTGCCCCAACGGGAGTTGGGGTAGCCTCGGCAGGAATTGGAACTGCACCACTTGCATTGGGAACTGCGCCATCCAAAGTCTGATTAACGCTTCTCTCTGCTGCTTGCCTCATCTCTTCTTGACTCCTGGACATGTTCTGAATTACCTCCATGAGTTGATTCATCTGCGTCTTCATGCCTAGCATCTCGCTCCTCATAGTAGCCTGGTCTTGCTCTATCTGATCCATGACTCTTTTCTGATTATTCCTTGTGTTATACCTATGTCGTGAAGTCAGCTTGCTTTACTCTCTCTGAAAGGGTAAGCGGCGTGTAAGGTCGGGTTGTAGGGAATGCAAGAAAAAAAATAAAAAAAATGCACAAACGTATGTAAAATGTTCGAGAGACTTTCGAGGCTCGTGATTATCATTGGTATTATAGAATCGTGACTGAATAATAAAGAAATGCACAATTTAGACCAAAAAGTAAACTTTCATTAATTTGAGAGAAAATTCAATACAAACGATTGCTGAATAAGCTGAAACTAACAATTCATGCTACAAGAAAATACTGAATAACTAAAACTCTTTCTTTTGGAGACGTTCTTCAAGCTTTTTCGTCTCGAGCATGAATCTTCTAACCATTTGGTCGCAGAGCTGGAGAAAGTGGTGAATAGAAGGAGGGATATCATTTCCTTCCAAGTCTTGAATTGCGCTTTCCAACCTCCATGGGATATCACGGATCATGAGGTTGCAATGCTCCACCAGATTGTTATACCTAGTGCGACATATGTTTAGAGTCGATTGGTAATAGCAAATAGAATCCACGTGGGTGTCCAACAATTCATTGAGTTGAGCCTCCTTCTGGAGCCACTGAGCATTATCCCTTTGCAAGGCCTCAAAATGATTCCTCCATAGAGTAGCTGTTTCTTGGGCAGTCTCCAATTCCTTACATTTGTTGTTCCACATGTCAGGAGTGACATATGAAGCCCTTAATGCTTCCTCCTTGAGTCTTCGTTCATCCTCTACTAGGGTCAAGGCATTTCTCAGTTGCTTTTCAAGATCCCCAATATCAGTTTCAAGATTTTCTCTTGTCTCCTTTTTCTCAGCAGAAGCTAGTTCAAAGAAATGCCATGCTCTATCACAAGAAGCCTTAGTCTCTTTTAGGCGTTGTCGAAGAGTTGTCAATGATGTATCAGCCCCTTCGAAACCCTGCTGGTACTTGACTCTCATGTCTGTTTCTAACTTCAATTTCTTGCTATTCTCAGTCGCTCGGTCTTGTTCAAACTCTACTTTCCTTTTGTACTGGCCATTCTCCATATTTGCTCGGTGAATTTCAGCTTCGAGGTCCTGATTTTCTTTAGTCAAACTCTCTACCACTTGCTTCAGTTTCTCGTACTCTTCCATAGATACATTACCGAATTCCCCATAACTAAAGATAATCTCCATATCATAGTACTCCTGAGAGTACCAAGCAATATCATTGGCCTCTAGAGACATAATGTTTTGAGACCACTTTAGCTTTTTCTTGTTTTCTACAAACGGTCCCTTCTTCGGTAGATGAGAGGCGTACCATTTGAACAGTAGATGAGAAAAGCATTGGACCATTCCTGACTTCTTTTCACTTCTCCAATGAATAGAGTGGTAAACATTAGCGAGGAGGGTAGGAATAGGATTCTTTTGCATGAAGAGAATGATAGCAGCGATGTCTACGAAATTGTCTACATTGGGAAAGAGGACAATCCCATAAATCATTAGAGCAACAACAATACCAAACCTTTCCCAATCTCCCACAATCTTGTACTGAGCAGCTTTATCTAGCAAAAACTTCAAAGGAAAGCCTTGAACCCCTCCCTTATTGGCTAGCCCCTCTTTGACCTCCTCTTTGGTCATACGTAGAGTAAGAGCAATGGCAGGAGGTTTTGGTTCTTCTTCCATGCCGGTGTAGATAGGTTGATCTTTAATCTTGATATTCAAAATGTGAGAATAT
The DNA here is from genome assembly GCA_963859935.3 of Lathyrus sativus. Classification (NCBI taxonomy): domain Eukaryota; kingdom Viridiplantae; phylum Streptophyta; class Magnoliopsida; order Fabales; family Fabaceae; genus Lathyrus; species Lathyrus sativus. The sequence continues at coordinate 208,974,231 of OZ012735.1, forward strand.
TCCTCAAGAGTAGGGGCCAACTGATAGTTTTGAAAAGTGAAACATCTAAGAGGTGCATCATAGAACTGAGCCATAGCGAACAAAGCCCAAGTATCGACCCTAGAATGGAGGAGATCAAGCAATTTCCCATACCTCCCCTGAAAGTTGATCTTGATAGCGTTTGGCACGTTAATCAAAATGTCTTGAATTAGTTCCAACTTTGGTTCTCTAAACTTGATGGAATTTGTGCTCCTCTTTCTTTGGTCAGTCATTGTGTTCACCAATACCTGAGATAATCACAGTCTCTTAAGTCCCTTGATATGCGAAAATGATATGCAGTGCAATGTTTTATGAATGCACATGATAAAGAACACAAAGCGAGATCAAAATCACAGGCCCTGCAAAATAACACAAAAGGCATCTCTCCCACTGGGTGGGTAATCTATTGGTTTAAAGAGGATATCCTAAAGGTTTTTAAACAAAGTCCCATGCACTAACCCTCAAAAGTTTTCCATCATAACAACTACTCGTAAGACGGTAATCCTTTAAAAGGATGAACACGGAGTTATGTCTTAGCAACCTTAAGAATAAGGTGCTACAAAGGTCCTCAGAGTCACGGACTCTTACGTCGGAAATAAAAACGCCATTACGACTACACGTAAGACATGATCATCCCAACGGGGTCTCATCTGAGCGGTGGAATTCAATCCAACTCAACGAGTCCTAAGTCTCGCAAATCAGAAAGAAATCCACCTCCTAACTTAGTGTATACTCGAAAGCTCGGGTAAGAAACTTTATCCTCACAAACCAATCCCAAATAAGCCCAACAGGTTAGCAAGAACACAACACAAACAAATAATAAAAATCAAATAAATCAAATATGCGACAAACAAACTAGGTTTGGCTCGCTAGGGGTCCCCAGCAGAGTCCCCAACAGAGTCGCCAGCTGTCACTACTCGAAAAATGCATCGTGCAATGACGGGGAGGCGAAAAAGATAGGACAGAAGAGTCGCCACCGAAATTTATTTATCCCATGAGGGGAAAGGAAAATATCGAGAAAACCTTAAGAAAGAAATGGATAAGATGGTCTCGCAACCAAGAACAAGTTCGGAAGCCGGTTATGCGAAGGGAAGGTATTAGCACCCCTCGCATCCACCGTACTCGATAGGAACCATTTGTTTGTCGACGTGTGAATTTATTTGCTTAAATATTATGCTATAAAAGTGTTTTCCAAAGGATAAAGAAAGAGGGTTTAGAAACTAAGAAAGGAGGCATAATGGGGAAGAAAAGAGAAAGAACAGACTCGGTAGGACTTCGCAGTCCTATGCCTACGTATTCTCAATAGATGTGAGAAAGTAAGAGTCGACATAGTTCGTGGAACTACAGATATAGTGGGGAATGTGCTCGGCAAGGATCGTGGCCCTTGTGCCTACGTATCTTTACTTGAAAAAGTAAAGAATCAGAGCAGTCGTAGTTCGGCCTACGGTTTGTTGATGTTTTTGTGAATGATGTTATCGTACACATTCTAGCAGTTTAGGTGTATTGCTGCTCGCATGTGAGGAGACTTATGCGTTACCTGTTTGCGGTAGAACGGACGTAACATATCCTTTTTGAAATGATTAGGTTTTTGCCATGCGAGGCAAGATGTCACATTTGATTTGTGAGATTGTTTTTTAGGGGTGAGATAGGTCCTCGAATAGTAACCCCTTGCGGGTAGTACCCAATTCTTTATCTCAAAGTTTTTGTTATGAAATGGTGTGGCGAACATAGCGTCTTCGTATTGAAAGACGAGTATCGAGACCACACACACTACAGTGAGTATCCTGACACTCGGAGAGGAAGAAGTCTACACGCAATCCTCTCTCTTTAATTCAACATAAAGAGGGCTTCATTCTCTTATTAAAGATGTTTTTTTGGTTTTGACTGGTAAGTGCTTTGCGACAGAGAACCCTACGGTAAACGTCAAGCACTCGGGATAGGAGAAGACCTACGCCTAACCACTCCGCGACCATTCAAGTTTTGTTATGCAAATGATTTAAAAATACCCTCGGTACAGGACCGAGGTTTTTACGTGGGAAAGGTTGCGGAAGGAAGTTGTGAAAGTGAGAGGGGGTGAAAGAGATAAGTGATGGATAAAGTTACGTCTTTGTATTGAAAGACGAGTATCGAAACCACCCACACTACAGTGAATATCCAAATACTCGGAGAGGAAGAAGTCTACACTCAATCCTCTCTCTTTAGTTAAGTACAAAGAGAAATCGATTTATTATTGAAAGGGCTTTTGACAATGCATTCGACGCGGGGCCGAGGTTTTAAGAGAGAAGGTTTGAAAAGAGAAAGAAAGACGTCTTCATATTGAAAGACGAGTGTCTAAACCACCCACACTACAGTGAGCATCTCGACACTCGGAGAGGAAGAAAGTCTACACTTAATCCCCTCTTTTAGTTCAATACAAAGATGATTTATTTTAGGAAGATGGTTTGGTAATGTTTTGAATCGAATCGGGGCATAATGTTGATAGAAAAGAGGTGGTCTCAGATCCAACATTACTCATCAATAATTTGAATGGTAATGAATTACGGAGGTCTCGTCATCGACCCAAATTGGAATGATAAATGAAACCTCAATAAAAAAAAAAGGCCAAGGGTCTAACCCTTTTTTTCAGGAAAATATGTTCAAAATTCTAAAATAAAATAGAAAACTCTAAAAAAAAATTGTTTTGAAAATATTTTTATAAATCTTAAATACTTCTAAAATTAATTATAAAAAAAAGGGGGTTAAAAAGCTAAATTATTGGTTATTTAAAAAACTGTTTGATAAAAAAGAGGTATATGGAAATTTAAAAACCATTTCTACAAACTAAATGAATATGTTATTAACAATTAAAAATATAAAAACATTTGCTAGACAAAACAATAATGTTAAAACCAAAATCCACGCTTGCAAAATGCGGAATACACGTCTGAAGCTATCACAAGGATAAAATAAAATAGAAAACCCATGGCGAACAAACGGAAACAGATCGCGAAGAATCCTAAAACTCCTTCGACATACCAATCGACAATCTTTCTGGCAAGGCAGTATTCGACGTTTCTTTCGCGAGCTGGAGGCAGGTGATGGGTTCGAAGTTAATCGGTGGCAGGTCTGTTTCTCGTGAAGGAATGTTGTTGTTGGTGCAGGTGACTTGGATGGGTTTGGTTCGAAAATGGGAGAGATGGCTTTTCTGGTGATTTTATACAGGTTTGTTGGTTTTGTTCTATTTGAAATGAGAATGGTAGTGAGAACTGGGTTTTAATGGAGTTCGAGTTGAAGATGAAGTGGTTTTGAAATGGGCTGAGGGGTTGTGGTGTTGAAGCTTTGAAATTGGATTTGGAAGAGATGAGGGTTGAGTGAAAACGGTGGTGAGAAAGAGGAGAGGTTGCTGGGTTTGTGTTGTTGTTTAGCGATTGATGTTTTTAAGATGGTTGATGTGGTTATTCTGAGTTTCGAAAATGGATGTTTGAAGGTAATGTGATGGTGGTTTAATGTTCTGGTTTTGAAGGTTGAGTGTGTTTGAGGGCTGATGAGGAGGGTGAAGAGAAGATGGGGGATGGTTACAAGGGTTTTTTTCGGTTTTCTCTGCTTTCTGAGGGTTGAAGTGGTTGAAGGTAAAAAATGTGTGTGTCGCGAGAAGGAGGTTCTGGTCTTGGTTTTAAGATTACCGTGTTCTCTTTTTTTTTCTTCAAGATTGGGAATGGTCTCCCTCTCTTTTACTTTATGCCCTATTGCTTTCAATATGCCATTTTGTTGTAACTTGGTTTGCTGCAAAGTTTAGGTACAGGTCTATGCATATGTGGTAGCAGTCAATATGAAGTAGCTGTCCTGATTTGCAGAAGGGGTGTTGTACGAGTTTCAAAGCAGGTTAATGTGCTGGCCTTTTTTGTTGTTATGTGAATAGCAAGTGGCTATTTTGGTTCAGCTAGCAGTGTTATGTGGCTGAGGTGGAAAGTGTTTTTCGGTTTGAACTTTAATGAAGTTGTGTGGTTTGTCCTTGTTGTCGCTTGCGCGAAAATAAGGTACCGGCATGACAGAAGAGTCGCCACCTTTCGTTATTTATCCCTCAGAGCGGGAAAGGAAACGATCGGAAAAACCTGACGAATAAGGGTAAGACAAGGTCGTCGCAACCATTGTCTGGGTTCGGGAGTCGGTTACGCAAGGGGAAGGTATTAGCACCCCTCACGTCCGTCGTACTCGACGGGATCCTCGCTTGTTTGTTTACTTGGACGGGTTGGTTATAATCTATCTACCTATCAAGGCTGGCTGAAAAAGAAAAGAAAAATGACTCGGCAAAGCGTCGCACTTTATGCCTACGTATTCTCATCAGAGAATGAGAAATCAGAGTCAACGTAGTTCGGCTAACTACGGGGAAGGATGGGTGAAGGTTGCTCGCTAGGATATCGCATCCTATGCCTACGTACTTTCATCTGGTATGAAAGATCAGAGCCAACGTAGTTCGGCTAACTATGGGTTATCTCCTAAAAGAAGTGTTTTTTATTATGTTTGCGATTTCAACCGCACTAGAGACTATGACCTGAGAGTGAATGCGTCGCATGTCACCCAAAGGGTACCATACTAAGCATCCATCCTCAGATAGCTTAAGGCTCGTAACGTACGAAAGAAATCATTCATGATTACTGTATTTTAAACTGCTTCGAGATGAGAAGAGAACAGGCCCAACTAGGAGGGAGACTATCAAGTCCTACTGTTATCATGCCATGGATTCATCCTATGGTTGAGGTCTGAACAGGGAACTCCTAGATGTTGTCATGCATAGGTTTCAACCTAAAAGTCTATCATCAAATCCTCATCAGAGGAAATGAGAGTCCTAAGGGATCATGTCAATGATACACCAAAACAGACAAAAGCATCAGCTTTAACAGTAAAATGCATGCAATGCAAGTGAGGGAGGAAATGTGTGTGGGGCTTCAGCCTCCACAAGCTCATCTCAACCTCAAGCCAGTCATGAAATAACAGTAATCATACTGAAAATAAACAACATGCTATCAAGCAATATACAGATAAAAGGAAATGAAATGCCATCAGGCAAACAACACACATGCTTGAGAAAGAAAGAATCTACTCTCTACTCTCTAATCCTAAAACAAAATCTAATCAAATCTAATCAAAGCCCTAAAGCAAAACCTAACCAAAAGAAAACAATCCCCAGTCTTCAAGCTTCAGAGCAAGCTTACCAAAGAAAGGGAGCTAAGTAAGCAGACTCATAGTGTCTTCCTCAGGAAAGCACTAGGAGGTGTATACTCAGGAGTCATACCCTATGTGGCTCAACCACTGTGATCAGTTTATATTCCTCCTCAGGAGAAACTAAACTCACAAGCAGGCTCCAACATCACTGGATATTTAGGAAATCCTATCTGAACTAGTGGAACTAAATGAACAGACTCATAGGACCTTCCTCAGGAAAGTACTAGGAGGCTTCCACTTAGGAGTTGTATCCTATGTGGCTCAACAACTGTGATCAGTTTACATTCCTCCTCAGGAGAAATTAAACTCACAAGTTGGCTCCAACATCATTGGATACTTGAGAAATCCTAGATAAACTAAGGGAACTAAGTGAATAGACCCATAGGACCTTCCTCAGGAAAGTACTAGGAGGCTTCCACTTAGGAATTGTATCCCATGTGGCTCAACAACATGTGATCAGTTTACATTCCTCCTCAGGAGAAATTAAACTCACAAGTTGGCTCCAACATCATTGGATACTTAAGAAAGAGGTGAGAAGAAAGAATGAAAGTCATTCATAGTGCCTTCCTCAGGAAAGTACCATGAACTTCCTTCAAACTTCAGGATCTCAAACCTCACAGACAGGGAAAAAGCTCCAAGCTCTGGGTCTCTGAATCTTGATCTACAATCTTCTCTTCCATGCTCCTTCAACAAGCTCTTCAAGACAACACAAGCCCCACAACAAATTTCCCAAAATAAACCCCAGAGATGAACAGATAACCACAGGACAGGCAAAATCAATAGGCAACTTCAGAAAATACCTAAAAATACTAACACAAGGGAAAAAAATCTATCAATTATTCACAAGGGTCTACAACATCTACCCATAACATCCTCATATACCCCTACCCAAAAATCAAGACAAAACTATCTAAAGAAAATGAATTCTTACCTATGCACAACCTAAACCCTAATTATGATACCCTAATGCTAACCTAATTAAACTAATCAAATTTTAATCTAAAAATCAAGAATTAAATCCTATGGGGAACTATGATTCAATATCTAATTACACTAAAAAGAATGAGTCAAAAAGACTAAAGTAAAGTCCTAAAACAAATTCTACAAAATCATGTACAAAATTAATCCTATTTTAAAAGCTATTGAAATGAAAAATCTATTAAAAATATGAAAAGAAAATAAAATGGAAATTTTATTCATTTATATTTTTCTAGACAAATTCATTAACCTATACAAAAAACAAGAATTAAAAAAATATTTAATTTTCTATTTTTTATGAATTTTATAAAAGACAAACAATAAAAGAAAATAAAAAAAGGAATTAAAGGGGACGGGGGGTGAAAATAGCAAGGCAGATTAGTTGAATTTCCTAATGGGCTGAAAGGGGGGTGGTGCGCGTAGCAAGTTGGACCCAGGCCCAGGGCTTCAGCTTAAATGAAACGCTGCGTTGCAGCGGGGAGGTTTCCCTCCGTTTTCATTTTAAAACCTGGCCACACGATTAGAGGGAAAGGTTAAGAATTCAGAGAGATCCAACGGCCAACAGCCATCGTCCCCAAAACTGATCTAGGGTTTTCAGAAAACCCAGAATCCATGCATGGATCTTCTCCTGGCTCGTTCTCCCTCCACACTTGATGGTTTTTAAAAATTCCAAAAGGGAAAATGGTCTGCAGATTAAGAGGAACAAGGCTATACGAGTAGTTTTCATTAATTCTCCATGAATCATCCAAACAGAGAACTTAAAAGCTCGGGTACCACCATATTTTCCTGAGATCAATGCTTCTAAAACTCAAACTTAATGATCCAATCTCGTTCTTTATACTACCCTAACCATGCTAATCTAATCTATGCTAACTAAAACTCACTACAAAGCTTGTTCTTGGAAATTAAAGAATCTTGCACCTGCCATGAAACCTCACACAGAGCTCTCAAACTCATGGGAAAAGATCAACTAGCCTAGTACACTAATTCTACACCTAAAGAACTAATGGAAACTACATAAATAAGGAGATTCGTGGGAAGAAAGAAACCTGTCAAGGTTCAATGGTGTGTGTAGCTAGGGCTTGATTCAGAGCTTGCAAGGGCTTCAAGATGATCCTTTGATGATGGACAGTCTTCTGTTTGCACTGGTTTTGAAGGAGAAGCCTTGTGGTGGAAGAAATCGTGTGTTGCTTGATCTTGAAGGAAACTCTTCAATGGCAAGTTCTCTCTCTCTTTCTCCTCTGAATTCTTCTTCCTTCACCAACCTCATACTCATCATGATTCACTCTTTTTATAACCATCATTGGAAAAGTCTAGGACCATCTAGAATGATCTAGAAAGTCCTTGAAATCTCATGTGATGACATATTGAATTTCTCTCATCTCATGTCTTATGCCTTACAATTTGGTGTCAAAATACATTTACATGAGATAATGAGAAGATATGTGTGAAAAACAAGCTCACCTTTGGCTTATGTTGAGTTTTGCAAGGGTGCCTTAATATGCAAGTTTCAATTTTCCAAAGCATGTCCCATTTTAAAGCCTCAAATGAAAATTCTATTTAAACCAATGTTCTCAAAATGATGTTTCCAATCAAAATGATATATTGGATGACCTATTTTGGATTCCTAGATCTTCCAAACCAATTTCCAATTTCAACTTTTCAAACTTATAAGCCATTTTTAGTTCAAATTTACCCAATCATGCAAATCCATGCTATGAGCTTTTCCAACAATTCATGACCTTATTTCTAGACTTAAAATCACATTTTGAACAACTTTCATGCTTTGAGTTTTTCCATTTGAGGCTTGGAACTAGGAGATATGGCATTTGCTTAAAATGACCTATAACTGACAAATGACCAAAATACCCCTGTCTTGTTCAAACCATAAGTTGAGTCCCACAAATCCTATCAAGGACTTCTACCACTCAAATTAAAGCTAAGAAGATGCCCTTCAACATTCATTTTGACCAAGAGATCATAGGAATCATCCTACTAGGGCAAAAGTTATCTGCAAGTTGGGTGACTTTCAAGGACCCAGATTCACATACCTCTGCTGACCTGTAATTTGTCAAAACCATAACTTGAGCTCTGCAACTCCTATCAAGGACTTCCACCACTAAAATTAAAGCTAAGAACAAGCTCTACAACATTCATGTTGTGGGGAAGATGAGATATCAATCACATCTAGAGCTAAAACTGCCTGGAAGATAGGGATCAAATTAGGGTTTTTTCACTAACAATCCTTGGAAACCCTGACTTGAAACTTCTCAAACTCCTCAATCATGATGAGTTGGTCTAGGAATTATCTTTATAACATCTCTATGCATCATTCCATGATCTCATGGCCCTTGGATTAGGTCTCAACCTTCTCCAAATTTTCAGTTATCCTAAGGTTGACCCAGTCAAAACCCTAATTCTACCATTCATGGTTGAATCTTCTGAATTCTTGCATAATGACCTCTCTGGGCTTCATGATGGCTATCAAGACATCTCATAGGCTTTCTCAAAACATCAAGTTCATTCTCAAAGTCTCAGAATCATCTGAGGAGCACCCACAACTCTCAAGCTATGAAGCACACAACCCTGGTTTCAATCCACTTTCTCTGAGGATCTCTTGAACTTTCTGATGAAGGTATCAACTTTCAAACACTCAATGAATAAATAATTGTTGGTCAAATTTTGGGGTGCAACAGCTGCCCCTATTCAAACGGCTTGAACCTGACTGGGTGAGAAGCGAACGGCTCTCAACCAATCAAGGTACGAGACGGTTGAATATCGGTAAACCCGAAAATTTGCCAACTGCACGAGCACACGGTACTCTGCGGGGAACAAATCTTTGAATACTGCAATGCTAGCCGCACGGCAACTAGCTGGAGAAATATCGATCTGACGTCGCCGTCAGTTATCCACATCAACTTCTTCTGACATTGCCTTCAGACAACCACAACACCCAACATCACCGCTGGAGGACTAAATCACCTGACATCGCCGTCAAGAACAACCATAACTCGGGGAAACAAGCGTCCAACATTGCCGCCGGAGACCTAAACCTGAATCACCAAAATACCCAACATCGCCGCTGGAGAAAATACAACAATGAACAAAATACCCCGCATCGCCGCTTCAGAAAATACATCTCTGAACAAAGTACCCCGCATCGCCGCTGGAGAACTGCATCTGACATCGTCGTCGGACAATCCACATACCCCGCATCGCCGCTGGAGAAACACATCTGACAGAATACCCCGCATCGCCGCTGGAGAAACTAAAGGATCTGCATCACCTAACATCGCCGTCAGAAGACTGGATCACCTTGACATGCCCAACATCGCCGTCGGAAACAAACATCCTCTTAGAGACACTCGACATCGCCGTCGCACAAACATCATCTCTACTGGGGATTTAAAGAGTCTGACCTCGCCGTCAAACAAACATCCAACCTCGCCGCCGGACAACTGATGATCTGACCTCGCCGTCATATCCAAACGTTCAACCTCGCCGCCGAACAAATGATGATCTGACCTCGCCGTCATATCCAAACGTTCAACCTCGCCGCCGAACAAATGATGATCTGACCTCGCCGTCAAATCCAACCGTTCAACCTCGCCGTCGAACAAACATCCAACCTCGCCGCCGGACAAATGATGATCTGACCTCGCCGTCAAATCCAAACGTTCAACCTCGCCGCCGAACAAATGATGATCTGACCTCGCCGTCAAATCCAACCGTTCAACCTCGCCGTCGAACAAACATCCAACCTCGCCGTCGGACAAACGATGATCTGACCTCGCCGTCAAATCCAAACATTCAACCTCGCCGCCGAACAAATGATGATCTGACCTCGCCGTCAAATCCAACCGTTCAACCTCGCCGTCGAACAAACATCCAACCTCGCCGCCGGACAAATGATGCAACCCTGAACAACTCTGACCTGGGGTTCACCCCTGGTGAATGGAACAAAAGGTACACTTGCGTATTTGAAACTACTCCGCTGGGAATGAGAGACTTAACCGAGCACACTCTGATCTGGGGTTCACCCTCAGAACCATAACGAACATCGGAGTACTGCTGCACACTGCCCGCCGTAGAACTTCAACATTAAAGATATATGAAACCCTGGCCCCTGGCCACTCCAGATCCGCTGGAGAATCTTCAAGTATTTCTGAAGATAGATGAAACCCTGCCCGTCGGCTATTCCAGATCCGCTGGAGAATCTTCAAGTATTTCTGAAGATAGATGAAACCCTGCCCGTCGGCTATTCCAGCTCCGCTGGAGAATCTTCAAGTATTTCTGAAGATAGATGAAACCCTGCCCGTCGGCTATTCCAGCTTCAGCTAGAAAGAACATCCTTGGCCTTCAAGGATGTAAACTTTGCCCGTCGGCAACTCTGCAGGAGGTATCTTCGACTTCAGTCTAAAGAAATGGTCCTTGGCCTTCAAGGATACATGGATCTGCCTTCAGGCAACTCCACCTCTGCTATAGAGTATCCGTGACTTCAGTCAGGGATATATTTCGGCCTTCAGCCCGAAAAATGATTCCTAGGTCATTCATGACCTTGGGGATGACCTTGCCCTTAAGCACCTTCGCTTCAGCTTAGGAAATCTGTGACTTCAGTCAGAGAAATGGTATCCAGAGCCATTCATGACTCTACGGGTGTCGCTACTGCGAAAATCGGCGCCGGCTGACAGAAGAGTCGCCACCGTGCGTTATTTATCCCTCAGAGCGGGAAAGGAAACGCTCGAAGTAAACCTCGCAAAAAACGGGGAAAAGGTATGGTCATCGCAACCATAGCCTGGGTTCGGGAGTCGGTTACGCAAGGGGAAGGTATTAGCACCCCTCACGTCCATCGTACTCGATGGGATCCACGCTTGCTTGGGTTGTCTACTGGATGCAAATCAATCTATCTACGGCTGCTAAATCTAAACGGAAGGGAATTGACTCGATAGAGCGTCGCACTCTATGCCTACGTATTCTCAAGAGAGAAAGTCAGAGTCAACGTAGTTCGGGACTACGGGGAAAATTGGCTCGCCAAGACCTCGCGTCTTGTGCCTACGTACTTCCACTGGATGGAAGATCAGAGCTTTACGTAGTTCAGACTAACTACGGCTAAACAAACATTCTCACACAGCAGTGAGAAAAACAACTGGTTTCACAGGGTCGGGAACCTATGGGCAAAACTATGGCTTGGTCTCAAATGCACTCGGGCAAGAGAGAAAAAGGGTACTCAATTAATCGTCAGCGGGAAAGTCTCGATCGCACAGCCGCGAGAGAACAACAGGTTAGTCGTTAGTGTGCTCGCTAGGATATCGCATCCTATGCCTACATATCTTCGTCTGGTACGAAGAATCAGAGCAGCTGTAGTTCGGCTACTATCGGACCACAGCTCAAATCTCGTTTTATTAATCTTCTGAAAAATGGTTACAATAAGTGGATACTGAAAATAATCTCCTAGGAAACACTATCCTATTCTATCTTGAAAAATTGAATGAAAATAGCCCCCTAACAAATGGGCTTCTAAGCTATCCTAAAAGTCGAGAAATAAAATCTATGAAAATATCTCCTAAAGAAAATGCACTTAAAAATATTAAATCGACACTTTAATATTTTTTCTCTTTTTTTTCTCCTTTTCTCTTTAACATATTTTTTCCATATTTTCTTATTGAATATTTTCTCCTCTTTTCTTTTCCAAATATATTTTTTTCTATTTTTCTTCTTTTCTTTTCCAAATATATTTTCACTTCTTTTTCTTTTTTGAATATATTTTCACTTCTTTTTCTTTTTTGAATATATTTTCACTTCTTTTTCTTTTTTGAATATATTTTCACTTCTTTTTCTTTTTTGTGTAACAAGTAAAAAATAAAAAAGAAGAAAGAAAATAAAAGGGGGCTGGGGGGTGTAACTGGATTACAGGGGATAACAGGAGAATAAAATAAAAAAAACTGCATTGAATTGGGCCCAGCCCAATGCTCTTCAGAAAAACGCAGGGGGTGTAACTGAGTCTGGGGGCAGTTAGCTTCATTGTTGGGCTCAGGCCCAGCGCTTGCCCAAAAATGTGAGAGGGCGTTGATAAAAAAAACGGATTTGGGCCTGGCCCAATCCTCCTTTCTCCTTCCTCTCTTTCTATCATCTGAAACCCTAGGGAGTTCCCTCTCCGCCGCCGCCGTCACAACCTTCCCTTCTCGTCTCTCTCGTTCTCCCTCCTTTCTCCTTCAGATTCCCCATCTCAAAGTTCTTCCACCTATAATCCATTGCCTTCTTCTCACCAACGGTCTCAATCGATACAAGCTCCACTGATTCTCAGAGTTCTTGAAGATGCGTGTGGGGATCTGGAATTTTCTGGTGATTTGCGCAAGAACAAAAGAAGTACCAGATGAAACTCTTACATGTTCTTCTGGGTTGAATCTATGGAAATCTGGAGTGAAGGTGTTGCCTGATGATTCTGGAGATCTGTTGTTGCATGAACGCAGTTGGGCGTTCTTTGGGAAGAACACCGATGCACTTCTGGAAAAAACTGGGTGAACACACGAGGATGAAGACGATCGTGATTGGTTTCTGGACTTCTTGACGTGGAAGATGAATGTTGTTGAGTGGCGATGAAGGATTCTGGAAACGCTTCAATGAACTGATGCGCGTTCTTCTTGCATGAAGTTCGTTGTACAGAAACCTGGACGTGCGTTGAGCGTTGGATCCTAAAGTTTGAACGGTTGAATGATGATTCTTGAGGTGTTGATTGTTGAACAGAAGCGAATGAAGAATAATCAGGGAAGAAACGCCGAGGACGAAAACTGAGAGTTGAATGAATGCAGATCTGAGATGATGATTGAAGGTTGAGGTTGGAGGTTCTCTGATGAAGATCATTAAACGGTTGAATCTGGAGAATACACGAACCTTGTGGATGAAGGATGGACACTGATGATGGAGATTCATCCTTCTGATGAAGTTCTGGAGTTCATTGATGCGTGAAGATGATGATGATGTTCATCGTTCTGATGAGTTTTTGGGAGAGGACGACGGTGGCCGGATTCTGGAAACGGCGGTGGTTTCTGGTGATCAGAATCTGGATTTGGTGGTGGAGACGAGGGGAAGAAGATGAAGATGGTTGGATGTGGCCGGATTCTGGAGTTCCGGTGATGCTACGGCGGCCGCCGGCCATGCAGGCCGGCCGGTGACCGTTTCACGGTGGGATGCTGTGATGATGACGCGTGGTGAGGATGGAGGGAGTGGCGGCTGCATGCCCTCCACGTGTGGGAGCATGTGGCAGAGTGGAGGGAGTGTGGCGCATGGCTGCCACTTGGCAGAGAGAGGGGAAAACAGAGTGGTGAGGTGGCGTTCATGGGTGGAGAAATGTGGGACCTCCCTCTCTCAACACGTGTCGCTTCTGGTATTTAAACTGAGAGAAACTCTGGCGCCTTCTGGAATGTTCCAGACTCTGCTGGAAATGGCTGGAAGCAACTGGATGAATCTGGACGTTTTGCTGGATATTTTTGCTGGACTTTCTGGACCTTTTTTGGACAAAAACTGCATTAATGGGCCTGCGAATTGATGAATGAAGCCCAACGAAAATGAACTAAAGAAACTCAAAAAAACTGCATTAAAACCCAATTAACTAACTCCAATTAATCCTAAAAATCTAATTAACCCCTAATTAAAACTCTAATAAGAATATCTACTAATCTGAAAATTATTCTAATAATATTCTATATTAAAATCTAAAAGACTATTATTTATTTAAATTCTATTAACCCTAATTAAAAGAAAATCTATTACTCTAATAAAATCTATAATATCTCTATATTAAAAGAAAAAACTATATATTCCTATCAAAACCATTGAATATCTAATATATTCTAAAAAGGTAAAAATATATTTTCCTATTAATATCCTATTAAAATCTATATTATCTTAAAAAAAATCCATTAAATCCTAAAAATCTATTTAAAATCTACTATATTCTAAAATGAATTAAATCTATCAATATTCTATAAAATGCTAAAAAATGATTTAAAAAGAATTAAAAATATCAAAAATTCTATTAAATCCTAAAAATGATTTAAAAGCTATTTAAACCCTAAAAAATCCTATAAAAATCCAGAAAAATCACCATAATTCCCAGAGGGACAAAATAAGCACCGAACTGACACAAAAATGATCGGTAAAAATAAACGGGCACCGAAATATCCCCAAAAATCGATTCTACCGATTTAAACTGATAAAAACACCTGAAACACGAGACGGGAGCTGTGATCCCTGATAAAATCAAAACAAATGAACAATGCAATGTATGCAATATGCAGATACGAATGCGGTCATGCGTCGAAACATCGAGCCAAATGCGAGACCCGGTTGGTCAAATTTTGGGGTGCAACAGCTGCCCCTATTCAAGCGGCTTCGACCTGAATGGGTGAAGAGCGCTCAGCCTTCCGACATTCAAGGTAGATGACGGTTGAATACAAATGGAACCCTGAAATTTGCCAACCGCAAGAATATACTGCAAAGCTGCTTGAGGAATAGCTTCCAATAAACTGAAGTTTGGTTGTAACGGCAACAACTGGTCAATTTTCTGATAAAATTTTCTTCTCCTTCTCAACACCTGTGTGACGCCACAAGTATTGAAATAATGCTTCGTAAAGCAAACACCTTGATTCCCATCTCTCTCATGGGATCAAATCTGGTCAACTCACAGTTCATTGCGAACTTGAGGACAATTCTCCTGGGGAATTCTGAATGGAACTGCCTGGCACCTATTTTGACGAAGGGGGCAGCTTCAGAAGTCTGATATATGTCAATCTTTGTTGTTGTTTTTTTCCTGATGCTGACGTAACAACCAAATATGAAGAATCACTCCGCTGGGGAAGACGAGAAGCTGAACCACACAACTCTGCAGGTGAACAAATTTGAAATCCAATAGGTAACCATCTTGGTCTATGTTTCGACATGCGTATGCTTGATAATGGTGCAATGCTATGCGTTTTGTTTGAAAATGCGATGCCCAGACGGCATGGATATGCTATATGCTTTGTATAAATGCTATGACTATATATGCAAATGCTAATGCATGCTCGAGCTGCCAGAGAACACCAGGTCTGAAAACCACTTGGCAAAATAAATGCCGAAGGAAACGTCAACTCTACTGGGGATGACCTGAAGTCACAGAACCATCTCAGCAAAATAAATGCTGGAAACGAGAAATCAAATCCGCTGGGGATAACTGCCCTGCTGGAGAAATGAAAAGGCAACCCTGCTTGACGACTTCACTGGGGAAAGAAAGACAACTCTGCTCGGGGATGCTTTCTTCAAACCATTGGCAACTGATTGCGCTCTGCGGGTATTGACCCAAACTGAGGTTGATTACGCGCAGCACACTGCTGGAAATGTTCCTACTATCAAGGATATCAATCTTAATCTGCTGAAGATACTCCTGATCCTACTCTGATACGGGGTAAAAGACAATCTCGACTCTTCCGGGGATAATAAGCAACTTTCATCTGCTGAAGAGTGGCAATTCTGATTTAACAATATCTGCGAGGAATTCAAACATTGCTCGGAGCGCTGGCATCCTTCGAGCTTCGTATCGGGGAACATGACGACATGCGAGTCATTGGGAAATATTGTGTCAGATCTCTTTTAGGTTTTTTGTTTTTGGTTTAGAATAAACATGGATTATGTACACAGTGGAAAATATGGAAATACTAGACGAGAACTAGCATTCAAGGGTAAACTACCAGGCGAGAACTGATAGGAAAATAGGTTAGGAAGATTGATTTTTGTTTTTGTGTTTTAACCGTTAGACTGAGGTATAGACAACCAGGCGAGAACTGGCTGAAAGCTAACGTACACCAGGCGAGAACTGGTATAACACTCGGGTTAAAACACACGAGAACTGATTACGCGATGACATGTACCAGGCGAGAACTGATACAACTCTTGAAGAAACGGTGACCAAACGAGAATTGGTTACCAATAAACTGCACCAGGACGGGAACTGCTGCTTACAATAAACTGCACCAGGACGGGAACTGATGCTTACAATAAACTGCACCAGGACGGGAACTGATGCTTACGGAAGGTGGGCCAGACGAGAACTGGTTACCGATTTGCCAGGCGAGATCTGGACTTTGGAACGACTGGTTACTGACACGCAACAGGTTTAAACTGCAGGATAATGATCCAACGACAACAAGACCTTCTTCAGAACGCTAAGGTTTTTGAAAAGGGTACTGACATGATTCCCCGATACTCAACTCCGGCTGGGGATAAACAAGCTGGTTTGAATGACTTGCCCCTGGTACACTCAGCTGGGGGATAAAAAGACTAGCTTGCACAACTTGCCCCAGTACAATGCACCTTGCCCCAATCTAACTCTTGGGAATACTTGCTCTGAACGGATTGCTACGGAAAGACTTCGAGAATACTTGCCCCGACATCTGCACGACGAAAGAATTCAATCTCCAATTAAACACCTAACAACCCAGTTGATTTCAACATTCTCTGCAATGACTTGCCCCTGAATGAGCGTTCTAGCGACTTAACCCGATCTGATTATCCATTGGAAGCATCTGCTTTCAAATCTCAGCATTCTGCATAATTGCCCCTGAATGGCTCTCGAGAAGACTCACTTCTGATCAACTACTTCTCAAATAACTGCCCCTGCTCAACTGAAGCTTCGGGACTTGTCCTCAGACTGACTGATACTGAACTTACTGGAAGATAATGCCCCTGATTCACAAGGCTTCACAACATACACCATTCTGGTTCAGACTGCTGGATTACTCAGTCCTGCTCGACTATTCCTGCTGGAATTTCTTTCATGCCAACTACTAACCTGCAATTAGAATTGTCTGTCTACGAATGGTAATCTTAATGCAATGGTTATGCAGATTTTGAAAAAATTTGGAGCTGTCACTCATTTACATGCATACTGAATGAGAGTGACGAGTGAACCAAAGTTCAAACGTAGTGCTTACGTGGTCAGTGAAAGTACAACAAGGATGTGACTAGCAAGTCAAGAAGGAGTCAGGTTACTCGACCTTATCGTAATGCGCTTCAGAATAACCCTACCTCAATTAGGTCTTTTGAGGGTTGTATCGTGGTCGGGTTCACGGTTCGTGAAACAAAGGATATTCGGCTCAAATTTTGATTTGTACCCACCCCTTCTACGTGATGATCTCCGATCCTAAGGTTCAGTTAACCTGGCACAAGCGCTCGCCTCTTCGAGAAGTATGTTGAATGGTAAGAACCACAGTTAAGGAATTCACAAGCTTTTCTTCTAGAGTGACAGTTACTCTTTCTTCGCTTTCGGTGTCTGTGTACACGACTTTGTGATTTGCTGGGGAAAATTTCTTTTTAACCCTCTTTTTCATTCTTTTGATTCCCTAATTTTTGCCTGGACTGACTCTTTTTGAGTTCTTTTCGATTTTTTCGATTTCTTTTGAAGTCCAGCGGGATGCCCTAATTTTTGCCTAAGTATTAACTTCCTCATCTTTTTACTTAGCGGGCTTTCTTTCTTTCTTTCTTTTGGAACAAAGTCGTGCGACACCGGTTGTCTTGATTGCTCCGAAAGGATTGTAACTGTCTCACTTCTGATTGGTGAGGTTTGACCTCTTGAAAGGTATAAACTGATTGGTCCTTGAAAGACAACACTCCTCTGCAAGACTTGAATGCTCGGTCAAGCTAACTGTCAACTACCCTGCCCCGGGTTAAGATGTGAGGGTTTATAAGTCCGAAAAAACTTCTACTTCCTGGCTCGAAGTGGTTGGCAAGGGACTAACTCCTTATATCTCCAGTGTTTGGGGAATTTGAAACAATGCCTTGTACGTCATCGGTACGGTCTTATCTGAAAGCATACAATCATTAGTTATGAGTTTCAGTTCCATCATCCTCCCTTTTAACTTTGCTAGTCACAGCGAAAAAGTGGAGTGAAATAAATGCAAGTGTCAGTGCAATGCAATAAATGAGCGACAGCGACATGACTAATTCAGAAAAATGCATAATCACTTTATTATTATCACCATTCAAAACATACAATGCTTAAAAGCAGGTAGTAACTAACAGAAAAAGAAACTACAAATGCAAATGATATAAGAGGTCTGAGGACTGCCAATGCTGAGGCGCCTGCCTGTCTGAACCACTGGCTTCTGCTGGGGAACGCCCTTCTGAGTCTACGAGCTTAGACAGCTGAGCGGTTAGGGATGAACAAACAGAAATCCTTCTCGAAAGGAAATGCGATCCTGATCAATCAACTGCTGTACCTTCGCCTGAAATGCTTTACAATCTTCTGTTGAATGCCCTGGAGAGCCACCATGATAACCACACTGAACGTGGGGATTGTACCCAGGAGGGTACGGTTCTGGAACTGGCTTAAGAGCTTTAGGCTCCACCAAAGACTTCTGGATCAAAGATGGTAGCAATTGGCTATACGGCATCGGCACTGGGTGACAAGGAGCTTTCTTTCGTTCCAAGTTGTTGCGAGGTCTGTTCTGATTCTGACGCTGATTCTGGTAACCTCGGCCACGAGTTCGCTGATTTGCAATGGAAGCGACATAAGATTCCTGATAGAGTGCCCCAGGCACGGCTGTCTGTTCAGTATAACAAGCCACGGGAGGTACTGATCTCTGATAAGATGATGAACCAACAAAATTCACTGATTCGCTTCGAGGATATTCAATCTTTGGCATGACTGAGTTGATCACAACTTCTTCTTCACTCTGATAGTCACAAGGGTATTCAGTTTCACCAGCTTGATCATATGAAGTAATCTGAATCTTCCCAATTCTCATGGAGTACTCAAGGCGTTCTCCTAATGCTACCACGTCAGAGAAACTTGCCGGAATTCCGAGCAATCTTTTGAAGTACGGATATTGTAGGGAATCCACAAACATGCTTGCCAGCTCTTGGTCTAACAGCGGGGGACGCACTCTAGCAGCAAATTCTCTCCATCTCTGAGCATACTTCCTGATCGGTTCATTGATCTCTTGAGACAACTCTTGCAAATGCATGCGATAAGGAGCAATGTCTAGGTTGTAATCGTACTACTTCAGAAAAGCTCTGGCTAAATCCATCCATGACTGAATCTGATTCCTCTCTAACTGCATATACCACCTCAAAGATGCCCCAGTCAGACTATCTTGAAAGCAATGGATCATCAACTTGTCATCTCGCACAAACGCAGTCATTCTTCGACAGAACATCATCAAATGCAGCTTTGGACAGCTATCTCCCGTGTACTTCTCAAATTTCGGCACTTTGAACTTGTAAGGCAACACCAGGTCAGGAACCAAACACATGCCTACAGCATCCAGATTGACAGCATCTTTGGCTTTCAAAACTTTCATTTGCTCTTCCAACACTCGGAGTCTTCTACCATCGTCAAGGGCTCTTGGATCTACCATCCCAGCTGCTGGAATATCTCTTCGGTAATTCATCACAGGGAAAGCAACACCTTGATTGTTGTCAGGAGGAGGACGCTCGTTCTGGGCAACAAACTGCTCATGTCGATCTCGGTTTTCAACAGAAGGCTGTACAACTTGGTCTGCAGCAACGTTGTTTACTTGCGGGAAGTCTTCCGTGGAATCATACAGAGGGTTGGACGCCATAGTGAACCCTGTCAAGGTGTTAGGAGACTGGAAATTGCCTTCAGACATGGCTACCAATAGTCTTCAGCTGACTTCGATGCTTGACTCTGCTCAAATCTACTCAACCCCTAGGTAGGTCTTCTGACAATCAACAGCTGCTCAATCCAAACTCCGGGTAATCACCTTCAGGAAACAAAGGCTGGATCAGAACTCTGGCTAGCTGGAGGATGATATGCAATGCAACACTGATATGCATATGATATGCAAAATGCAGCAAACAATGGGACCACAGCCCCCACACAAAATCTGAATACTGCTGCGCTGCTGACGGAGACGTTCTCTGAAAAGAAGACCAATATAACGGGTAGGTTGAAAGTCAAGTTTCCTGCACAAAAAACCCCCCACTCACAGGTGTGGACCTATATCTGACAAGGTACGGCATCCTATGCGGTCGTCAGCGTCACAGACTTTCATGAGGAATGATACGATTCCCAGAAGGAGTGGCATCGTCATCTCATGAAGAGGCCTCACTTAGCTAACTTCCAATTGATCGGTTCCCAGAGTCGACAATCCTCACGTCTGGACTCCCCTCAGATCCTCAGGACCGGAAAGGAGCACCTCTGCGAGAACCTCGTCCGAGCGCGAATTTTCGTAGGGAACTGTGCCTGCTCAGCAGACAGGTTCGTCTACTACTTATCCGCAACTATATCTAGGTGTATACTCATACTCGAGCCCAGGTCCGGCTTATCTCAATCATAGAACACCCGTAACACCCCAACAGCAACAGATAATATCGATAGATAAGCCCCAAATAGACAAGCAAACGAGCGCTAGGATTGACTCTCTCTTAGGGGACGTTGGATCCCACATGCATGGGGAACTATCGCAGTCCCCAGCAGAGTCGCCAGCTGTCGCTACTGCGAAAATCGGCGCCGGCTGACAGAAGAGTCGCCACCGTGCGTTATTTATCCCTCAGAGCGGGAAAGGAAACGCTCGAAGTAAACCTCGCAAAAAACGGGGAAAAGGTATGGTCATCGCAACCATAGCCTGGGTTCGGGAGTCGGTTACGCAAGGGGAAGGTATTAGCACCCCTCACGTCCATCGTACTCGATGGGATCCACGCTTGCTTGGGTTGTCTACTGGATGCAAATCAATCTATCTACGGCTGCTAAATCTAAACGGAAGGGAATTGACTCGATAGAGCGTCGCACTCTATGCCTACGTATTCTCAAGAGAGAAAGTCAGAGTCAACGTAGTTCGGGACTACGGGGAAAATTGGCTCGCCAAGACCTCGCGTCTTGTGCCTACGTACTTCCACTGGATGGAAGATCAGAGCTTTACGTAGTTCAGACTAACTACGGCTAAACAAACATTCTCACACAGCAGTGAGAAAAACAACTGGTTTCACAGGGTCGGGAACCTATGGGCAAAACTATGGCTTGGTCTCAAATGCACTCGGGCAAGAGAGAAAAAGGGTACTCAATTAATCGTCAGCGGGAAAGTCTCGATCGCACAGCCGCGAGAGAACAACAGGTTAGTCGTTAGTGTGCTCGCTAGGATATCGCATCCTATGCCTACATATCTTCGTCTGGTACGAAGAATCAGAGCAGCTGTAGTTCGGCTACTATCGGACCACAGCTCAAATCTCGTTTTATTAATCTTCTGAAAAATGGTTACAATGAGTGGATACTGAAAATAATCTCCTAGGAAACACTATCCTATTCTATCTTGAAAAATTGAATGAAAATAGCCCCCTAACAAATGGGCTTCTAAGCTATCCTAAAAGTCGAGAAATAAAATCTATGAAAATATCTCCTAAAAAAAATGCACTTAAAAATATTAAATCGACACTTTAATATTTTTTCTCTTTTTTTTCTCCTTTTCTCTTTAACATATTTTTTCCATATTTTCTTATTGAATATTTTCTCCTCTTTTCTTTTCCAAATATATTTTTTTCTATTTTTCTTCTTTTCTTTTCCAAATATATTTTCACTTCTTTTTCTTTTTTGAATATATTTTCACTTCTTTTTCTTTTTTGAATATATTTTCACTTCTTTTTCTTTTTTGAATATATTTTCACTTCTTTTTCTTTTTTGTGTAACAAGTAAAAAATAAAAAAGAAGAAAGAAAATAAAAGGGGGCTGGGGGGTGTAACTGGATTACAGGGGATAACAGGAGAATAAAATAAAAAAAACTGCATTGAATTGGGCCCAGCCCAATGCTCTTCAGAAAAACGCAGGGGGTGTAACTGAGTCTGGGGGCAGTTAGCTTCATTGTTGGGCTCAGGCCCAGCGCTTGCCCAAAAATGTGAGAGGGCGTTGATAAAAAAAACGGATTTGGGCCTGGCCCAATCCTCCTTTCTCCTTCCTCTCTTTCTATCATCTGAAACCCTAGGGAGTTCCCTCTCCGCCGCCGCCGTCACAACCTTCCCTTCTCGTCTCTCTCGTTCTCCCTCCTTTCTCCTTCAGATTCCCCATCTCAAAGTTCTTCCACCTATAATCCATTGCCTTCTTCTCACCAACGGTCTCAATCGATACAAGCTCCACTGATTCTCAGAGTTCTTGAAGATGCGTGTGGGGATCTGGAATTTTCTGGTGATTTGCGCAAGAACAAAAGAAGTACCAGATGAAACTCTTACATGTTCTTCTGGGTTGAATCTATGGAAATCTGGAGTGAAGGTGTTGCCTGATGATTCTGGAGATCTGTTGTTGCATGAACGCAGTTGGGCGTTCTTTGGGAAGAACACCGATGCACTTCTGGAAAAAACTGGGTGAACACACGAGGATGAAGACGATCGTGATTGGTTTCTGGACTTCTTGACGTGGAAGATGAATGTTGTTGAGTGGCGATGAAGGATTCTGGAAACGCTTCAATGAACTGATGCGCGTTCTTCTTGCATGAAGTTCGTTGTACAGAAACCTGGACGTGCGTTGAGCGTTGGATCCTAAAGTTTGAACGGTTGAATGATGATTCTTGAGGTGTTGATTTTTGAACAGAAGCGAATGAAGAATAATCAGGGAAGAAACGCCGAGGACGAAAACTGAGAGTTGAATGAATGCAGATCTGAGATGATGATTGAAGGTTGAGGTTGGAGGTTCTCTGATGAAGATCATTAAACGGTTGAATCTGGAGAATACACGAACCTTGTGGATGAAGGATGGACACTGATGATGGAGATTCATCCTTCTGATGAAGTTCTGGAGTTCATTGATGCGTGAAGATGATGATGATGTTCATCGTTCTGATGAGTTTTTGGGAGAGGACGACGGTGGCCGGATTCTGGAAACGGCGGTGGTTTCTGGTGATCAGAATCTGGATTTGGTGGTGGAGACGAGGGGAAGAAGATGAAGATGGTTGGATGTGGCCGGATTCTGGAGTTCCGGTGATGCTACGGCGGCCGCCGGCCATGCAGGCCGGCCGGTGACCGTTTCACGGTGGGATGCTGTGATGATGACGCGTGGTGAGGATGGAGGGAGTGGCGGCTGCATGCCCTCCACGTGTGGGAGCATGTGGCAGAGTGGAGGGAGTGTGGCGCATGGCTGCCACTTGGCAGAGAGAGGGGAAAACGGAGTGGTGAGGTGGCGTTCATGGGTGGAGAAATGTGGGACCTCCCTCTCTCAACACGTGTCGCTTCTGGTATTTAAACTGAGAGAAACTCTGGCGCCTTCTGGAATGTTCCAGACTCTGCTGGAAATGGCTGGAAGCAACTGGATGAATCTGGACGTTTTGCTGGATATTTTTGCTGGACTTTCTGGACCTTTTTTGGACAAAAACTGCATTAATGGGCCTGCGAATTGATGAATGAAGCCCAACGAAAATGAACTAAAGAAACTCAAAAAAACTGCATTAAAACCCAATTAACTAACTCAAATTAATCCTAAAAATCTAATTAACCCCTAATTAAAACTCTAATAAGAATATCTACTAATCTGAAAATTATTCTAATAATATTCTATATTAAAATCTAAAAGACTATTATTTATTTAAATTCTATTAACCCTAATTAAAAGAAAATCTATTACTCTAATAAAATCTATAATATCTCTATATTAAAAGAAAAAACTATATATTCCTATCAAAACCATTGAATATCTAATATATTCTAAAAAGGTAAAAATATATTTTCCTATTAATATCCTATTAAAATCTATATTATCTTTAAAAAAATCCATTAAATCCTAAAAATCTATTTAAAATCTACTATATTCTAAAATGAATTAAATCTATCAATATTCTATAAAATGCTAAAAAATGATTTAAAAAGAATTAAAAATATCAAAAATTCTATTAAATCCTAAAAATGATTTAAAAGCTATTTAAACCCTAAAAAATCCTATAAAAATCCAGAAAAATCACCATAATTCCCAGAGGGACAAAATAAGCACCGAACTGACACAAAAATGATCGGTAAAAATAAACGGGCACCGAAATATCCCCAAAAATCGATTCTACCGATTTAAACTGATA
The DNA here is from genome assembly GCA_963859935.3 of Lathyrus sativus. NCBI lineage: Eukaryota > Viridiplantae > Streptophyta > Magnoliopsida > Fabales > Fabaceae > Lathyrus > Lathyrus sativus. The sequence goes on from OZ012735.1 coordinate 208,998,470, forward strand.
AAAACACCTGAAACACGAGACGGGAGCTGTGATCCCTGATAAAATCAAAACAAATGAACAATGCAATGTATGCAATATGCAGATACGAATGCGGTCATGCGTCGAAACATCGAGCCAAATGCGAGACCCGGTTGGTCAAATTTTGGGGTGCAACAACGGGGATTCAAACACTTTGCCTTCAGGCAAAACTCCGCTTCAGCTGGAGAAACATTTTCGACTTCAGTCAGAAGAAATATCATTCACTTGATCGCAATCAATCATCACCTCAGGACAACTGACTTGGTCTTCAGGCCAACACGGATCACTTTGCTATATCTACAGGCTTTGGAACCTTGTCTTCAGCCGCACGTTGATTCATCAACAAGGAGATCTGAGCTCACAGGAACCTTCTGATATCGCCTTCAGGCGTTTACGAAGTCAATCTTCAGATTAGACATCACTGTTGGAGCAGGCGTGTCACGCTGCTAAGGACTTCAAGAATCATCTTGAACAAACAAATCCGTCGGGCACCTTCAAGAATCATCCTGAACTGACAACCTTTCTGGAGACTTCATTCTGCTGGGTATTCCAGGAATCTTCCTGGGCCACTTTTGCTGGGGACGCTATTGGGGAGCTCATGAATCATCTTAAGCAACCAACTCGGGAAGCTGCACTGCGGTTTTAAGAATCATCTTAAGCAAACGGCCCTGCTGAGGAATTCAAGAATCGTCTTGAACTGAAGACTTCGCCGGGGATCTCAAAAATCCTCTTGAGCGAGCGACTGTGGGGATTACACCGGGGTCTTAAGAATCATCTTAAGAAAGCGACCTTGTTGGAGAGAATATCAGGAATCATCCTGAGCAACTGGTCTCTTGGTGGAACACCTGTAAGGCAAGAATGATAATAACCTAGATCATGCTTATGATGCATATGCTTCTGCGCTATGCCCCACACGGTGGGAATGGTATGAGTTTATGCTAAATGCCATGCAATCATGCACAATGCTATGCAACGTTAAATGCTATGCAGTGTTAAAGGCTATGCAGTGTTAAAGGCTATGCAGTCATGCACAATGATGCGATCCCGTCCGCAAAATAAATGCTGGGGGGAGGAGACCCTTTTGTCAGGGAAACAAGAACTACTCAGGTAGAGGAATCATCCTGCTGAGGAGAACGTGGACACGCCAATATCAATCGGCCTCCGTCTGGGGAATTGATCTTCCGTCGACTGCTGCAGGGCAAGCAACCTCAGTTGATCTGCTGCGGGGGGACAAAGCTCTACGAGAACTTGGACCTGCTGATATCCATCGCGAGAATGAACTGCGCGGCCGCCATTGCTACTTTTCTGGGGATGATAACTCTGTGGGGAAACAACTTCAGCTGCTCCACACTCCACTGGGGAAGAGGGAATCATCCAACTTCTGGGGAGAGTACAACTCTGCAGGGGAATGCAACATCAGCCGTTCCAACACTCTACTGGGGAAGAGGGAATCATCCAACTTCAGGAGAGAATATAACTCTGGTGGGGAATTTCAATTCCGCTGAAGACTTCAGTCTGGCACCATCAGTTACTGCATACTTCGGCATGAGAAGAGCTTCCTGCGAGACTTACATTTGCGACCCAGTGTTGGGGGAGACACCTGATTCGGCGACTTTACTGGGGAAAACACGAGCTTCGGCACCCGAACATTTCTACGAAATCTGCACTTATGACCCGGTGCTGGGGAAAGACGACATCATTCTTCGGTGCTTGACTCAGCTGAGGAGTTGACGTTCCTTCAGGATGCGTCTGCTTGGGGACGAGAATCCTCTCTGCCTGGGGGAGACATACCAATGCTCACTATTTGCATTCAGATTCTGCGGAGGAGAGACTACTGAACTCTGCTGGAGAAGGAGGGCTCGCCCTGCTTCGGGGATGCGCACGGCACATCTTCTGGAAGGTGCTACACCTGCAACAACACAAACAAACAGACAAGATACCCTCCTCAAAGGGGCCTATCCAGGTTATTATCTCGTGACAATATTCAGTTAATTAATTGTTTCAACAATCAATGGGCCTAGGCCCGTAAGTTTATGTATGCGCATTTTATTAAAAAACATCGGCGTTTTCATTCGCAAACAAAACAGATAAATGCTAAACAGGCAAGCAGAATTGCTGAATAATGTGCATTTTATTGATGGTGAACCCCTGAATGGGCAAAAATGTTTTACAACAGAGGCAAACTCCTGGAATGAGGAAGCCGCGCAAAAAGAAAACATAAATATACATCAGTATATACAAATGTCGGCAATCGAGGCGTAGACGAACACCATGAGTTGATCCCTCTAAGACCCACTCGACTTCGATACTTCTCCGACGCTTCAGCTTCGGAAGAGGTTGATAAACGGCCCTCAGGTCCTCCAAACCACTAAACAATGAAAGCCCACACGCGGAACGCAGTCATTTGCTTATTCAAATCCCTAACTTTTGCGTGAACCGCCCTTTACGGGTTTTCAGTTCACCGGGATACCCTTTTTTGCCGAAGCCGCCCAGTGTAGGTTTTCGACTTCGCGGGTGTACATTTTTTCAATATATCCCTAATTTTTGCCCGAACCTTTTATTCTGTTTTTGGTTCGCCGGGATGCCCCTTTTTTGCCTGGACTCTTTCTTTTTTGTCCAGCGGGTCTCTTTCAAGCAAAGTATTTTTTAACTGCGTCCGCGTTCACCGGGTGTTGCACCCCAAAATTTGACCAACAACTATTTATTCATTGAGTGTTTGAAAGTGGATACCTTCATCAGAAAGTTCAAGAGATCCTCAGAGGAAGTGGATTGAAACCAGGGTTGTATGCTTCATAACTTGAGAGTTGTGGGTGCCCCTCAGATGATTCTGAGACTTTGAGAATGGACTAGATGTTTTGAGAAAGCTTATGAGATGTCTTGATAGCCATCATAAAGCCCAGAGAAGTCATTGTGCAAGAATTCAGAAGATTCAACCATGAATGGTAGAATTAGGGTTTTGACTGGGTCAACCCTAGGTCAACTGAAAATTTGGAGAAGGTTGAGACCTAATCCAAGGGCCATGAGATCATGGAAGGATGTATAGAGATGTTATAAAGATTATTCCTAGACCAACTCATCATGATTGAGGAGTTTGAGAAGTTTCAAGTCAGGGTTTCCAAGGATTGTCAGTGAAAAACCCTAATTTGATCCCTATTTTCCAGGCAGTTTTAGCTCTAGATGTGATTGATATCTCATCTTCCCCACAACATGAATGTTGTAGAGCTTGTTCTAAGCTTTAATTTGAGTGGTGGAAGTCCTTGATAGGAGTTGCAGAGCTCAAGTTATGGTTTTGGCAAATTACAGGTCAGCTGAGGTGTGTGAATCTGGGTCCTTGAAAGTCACCCAACTTGCAGACAACTTTTGCCCTAGTAGGATGATTCCTATGATTTCTTGGTCAACATGAATGTTGAAGAGGATCTTCTTAGCTTTAATTTGAGTGGTAGAAGTCCTTGATTGGATTTGTGGAACTCAACTTATGGTTTGAACAAGACAGGGGTATTTTGGTCATTTGTCAGTTATAGGTCATTTTAGCCAATGCCTAAAACTCCTATTTCCAAGCCTCAAATGGAAAAACTCAAAACATGAAAGTTGCTCAAAATGTGATTTTAAGTCTAGAAAGAAGGTCACAAATTGTTGGAAAAGCTCATAGCACAAGATTACATGATTGGTCAAAATGAACTAAAAAAGGCTTATAACTTTGAAAAGTTGAAATTGAAAAGTGATTTGGGAGATCCACAAATCCAAAATAGGTCATCCAATATATCATTTTGATTGGAAAAACCATTTTGAGAACATTGGTTTAGCCACATTTTTGAGTTAAGGTCTAAAAAATGGAGTTGCTTTGGAATTTAGTTGCTTGCATAATAAGGCACCAAGGTGAAACTCAAGGGAAATTAATACACAAGCTTGCAATGCATCTAAACACTTCCTAAAAACTCATTTAAGGAGAAGTTCAAGTGAAATTGAAGGGCTGTACCAAGGGAAACAAGGATTGGCATATGAGATGAGTTGGAATCAAAATGTCATGACATGATAAATTGAACATCCCATAGGATCATTCCAGAACCTTCTAGATGAGTCTAAACCTCTCTATATAAGGATTATAGCTGGTGCAGGGCATTGGTTAGAGAAGAATGAGTCAGAATTGAAGGATAGCACTTGGATTTTCAAGCTTGCATCAAGAATCAAGTCGTGGAATTAAGGAAGATTTAACCTCTACTCTTGCAAACAGAAGCAAGGAGGTGATTCCCTGAGTGATTCCACAAGAGATTGAGGCTTGGTTTGAGCAAATTCCTCATCTGTTCATCAAGAAACCAGGTCTGCCATTTTCTTCTTTACACCCTTAATTATGCATTGATAGATTGAGTTGTTAGCATAGAACTGTTAGAAACAACTAGAGGACCAATTCCTGAAAGATAGAGATCATTTCATGGAGTTTGAGTTTTTGACTTGAATCTTGAATCACCAAGAACTGCTTGTATGTTGAGTGTTAAGATTAGATAATTATATCAGAGTAATGAGGGCCATGAGTAGAGTAAGTTAGTGTCAAGAAACGCAAGAAACAAGGAGGTCGAAAATGGAGTGTTTACTCAAGTTGGTACTATCGGTTTATTCAGTAGGGAGTGTTTTAATAAAAACTATCGGTCCAGCTGTGTAGAGCTTGAAAAATGGAGCAATATTGATGTTTACACCTTGGCATTTCATTGAGAAACAAGCACGAACGAGGCCATGGAAGTTTTACGTGTAAAGCTGCATGTTAATGGAGGTTTCAAACCCTAACTACATGGCCAAGGAAGAAGACAACCCGTGGCCGTTGGATCTCCTCAAATCCTTGACCAAGACTCACGATCGTGCGGCCACATTTGAATAAAGGAAACGCGAGGGAACTCATATGCAGCGAAACGCTGCGTTCCATTTAACGCCCTCATCTGGGCTTAATGTGATTCATTGCTACTCACACTCCCCGTCTCAGCCCAATAACCACTTACACGTGAAACCATTCATTTTCTCACCCCCCAGCGCTTTTTGTCTTTTTATTTTGGTTTCTGATTCTTATGGGCTTAAGTCAATTGATACGCGCACCCCCACCCTCATGGCCCATCATTATTTTTAACTAGCGTGTGGTGCTGATCACACCCCCCCTCCTTTTAATTCATTTTAATTGTTTTAATTTTCTTCTTTTATTTTTCTGTTTTGTTTAATTCATTAAAAATAGATAAAAAATGATTTTTGACCTATTCTTTTTTCTATGATTAGATGATAATGTGTAGAAAATTATAAAAATAAAAATGAGATTTTATTTTTAGGTTTAATATTTTTAATAGATTTTCCAAATAAATAGCTTTTATATTGTCTAATTTGGTATCATGATTTTGTAGGAATTGTTTTAGGACTTTCCCTTAGGGTTTTTAATCCATTATTTTTTGTGCAATTAGATGATGAATCATAGTTCCCCATAGGATTTTTTCTAGATTTTTAGAATTAAATTTTGATTAGTTTAATTAGGGTAGACTTAGGGTATCCTAATTAGGGTTTAAATTGTGTTTAGGTGATGAATCCCTTTCTTTGATTGAGTTTTATCTTGATTTTTAGGTAGAGGCCTATGTAGATGTTATGAGTAGGTGTTGAGAACCCTTGTGAATAATTGTTAGATTTTTCCCCATTAGTTTAGTATTTTTAGGTATTTTCTGAAGTTGCCTATTGATTTTGTCTCCCCTGTGGTTACCTGTTCATCTCTGGGGTTTAGTTTTGGGGAATTTGTTGTGAGGCTTGTGTTGTCTTGAAGACCTTGTTGGAGAGCATGATGAAGTGAAGATTGTGGATCAAGACCCAGAGACCCAGAGCTTGGCTTGTCCCCCGTCTGTGAGGTTTGAGATCCTGAAGTTTGAAGGGAGTTCATGGTACTTTCCTGAGGAAGGCACTATGAATGACTTTCATTCTTTCTTCTCACCTCTTTCTTAAGTATCCAATGATGTTGGAGCCAACTTGTGAGTTTAATTTCTCCTGAGGAGGAATGTAAACTGATCACTTGTTGTTGAGCCACATGGGATACAACTCCTAAGTGGAAGCCTCCTAGTACTTTCCTGAGGAAGGTCCTATGGGTCTATTCACTTAGTTCCATTAGCTTATCTAGGATTTCTCAAGTATCCAATGATGTTGGAGCCAACTTGTGAGTTTAATTTCTCCTGAGGAGGAATGTGAACTGATCACATGTTGTTGAGCCACATGGGATACCACTCCTAAGTGGAAGCCTCCTAGTACTTTCCTGAGGAAGGTCCTATGAGTCTATTCATTTAGTTCCACTAGTTCAGATAGGATTTCCTAAATATCCAGTGATGTTGGAGCCTGCTTGTGAGTTTAATTTCTCCTGAGGAGGAATATAAACTGATCACAGTGGTTGAGCCACATAGGGTATGACTCCTGAGTGGTCACCTCCTAGTGCTTTCCTGAGGAAGACACTATGAGTCTGCTTACTTAGCTCCCTGTCTTTGGTAAGCTTGTTCTGAAGCTTGAAGGCTGGGAATGATTTCTCTTGTTTAGGGTTTTGCTTGAGGGCTTTGTTTAGATTTGATTCAGATTCTGTGGTTAGGGTTAGAATTGGAGAGTAGAAATAGATAATTCTTTCTTTCTCAAGCATGTGTGTTTTGTTTGCCTGATGGTACTCCCTTTCCTTTATCTGGTTCTTTGCTTGATAGCATGTTGATTATTTTCAGTATGATTACTGTTATTTCATGACTGGCTTGAGGTCGAGACGAGCTTGTGGAGGCTGAAGCCCCACACACATTTCCTCCCTCACTTGCATAGCATGCATTTTACTGTTAAAGCTGATGCTTTCGTCTGTTTTGGTGTATCATTGACATGATCCCTTAGGACTCTCATTTCCTATGATGAGGATTTGATGATAGACTTTTAGGTTGAAACCTATGCATGACAACATCTAGGAGTTCCCTGTTCAAACCTTAACCATAGGATGAATCCATGGCATGATAACAGTAGGACTTGATAGTCCCCCTCCTAGTTGAGCCATTTAACCCGTAGTTTCCCGAACTACGTTTGCTCTGATCTTTCATACCAGATGAAAGTACGTAGGCATAGGATGCGATATCCTAGCGAGCAACCTTCCCCATCTTCCCCCGTAGTTAGCCGAACTACGTTGACTCTGATTTCTCATTCTCTGATGGGAATACGTAGGCATAAAGCGCGACGCTTTGCCGAGTCATTTTTCTTTTCTTTTTCAGCCAGCCTTGATAGGTAGATAGATTATAACCAACCCGTCCAAGTAAACAAACAAGCGAGGATCCCGTCGAGTACGACGGACGTGAGGGGTGCTAATACCTTCCCTTTGCGTAACCGACTCCCGAACCCAGACAATGGTTGCGATGACCTTGTCTTACCCTTATTCGTCAGGTTTTTCCGATCGTTTCCTTTCCCGCTCTGAGGGATAAATAACGAAAGGTGGCGACTCTTCTGTCATGCCGGCACCTTATTTTCGCGCAAGCGACAGCTGGCGACTCTGCTGGGGACATGTAGCATCTAGGGACTTTTCCCATCCCTTATGCTGGGACCGTTTCCCATCCCCTACGCGAGTCAATCCTATCGTTTGTGTGTTTGCTTGTTGGGTTGCGTTTATTTATCGCATTTTTACTTCCCGCATTTTATTTCCCGCATTTTATTTCCAGTTTGATATGATTATCTGTGCTGCTGTGGGAGAGGGATGTTACTGTGAGTGAAAAGCCGGACCTGGGCTTGAGTACACACCTAGATATAGTTGCGGAGAAGTAGTAGACGAACCTGTCTGCTGAGCAGGCACAGTTCCCTACGAAAATCTGCGCTCAGACGAGATTCTTGCAGAGGTGCTCCTTTCCGGTCCTGAGGATCTGAGGGGAGTCCAGACGTGAGGATTGTCGACTCTGAGGACCGATCATTTGGAAGTTAGCTAAGAGAGGCCTCTTCATGACTTGATGATGCCACTCCTTCTGGGAATCGTATCGTCACTCATGAAAGTCTGTGACGCTGACAACCGCATAGGATGCCGTACCTTTGTCCGTGGATTAGGTCCATACCTGTGAGTGGGGTTGGGATATTGCAGGAAACTTTGACCTCCAGACTACCTGGTTTTCTTGACAGTGAATCAGTTATGTTGGGTTCTCAGTTGCAGATATGTTCTCGGCAGAGCAAGTTTTGATTAGAGGATTGTATCATCGGATGTATGTCTGTTCTTGATAGAGCAGGCTTTGATCAGTGTATTATCATCAGTGGTTCGTGCTGGACGGAGCAGATTTTGAGTGAGGTCTGAAGATCTCATCGGCAGTTGTTATTTGTTCTTGAGAGGGCCGAATTTTGATTTGGGGTCTGAAGACTTCATCAGCGGACGTTTTCTGATCATACATCCCGGGTCCTTATTATCAGGCACTTACTCTTGACATAGCAGAATTCTGATCTCGATCCTATCAGATGGTTATTCTCAGCAGATCAGATCAGTGGGTTTACACCGGGGTTTCCTCCTCATCAGTGACTGTTGACACCGAATCTCCACAGCAGCCACCTGGATATATTATTGCATGACTGCATTTTGCATTAGCTTGCATATTCATGTTTGCATTCCATTAGCATGTGACTGTGCTGCAGGCGCATTTTATACCCTGATTCTGGTGTCCCGAGCAATATGAGATATTTTCTTCCATGAATGGATCCAGTCTTATTATTGCATTGACACTATGTTGGCACGTCGACACCAGAATTAGGGGTGATCTCCTAAACGTACAGACACCCCTGGCATTAGCATAATTCATCTTGCATGGCAGAGGCCGGGACTTGTCTTCTAACCCTTGTGTTTGCAGGTTTGACTCGGAATCGAGCAGCTCAGACTAATGGAGCAGATACAAGCTGAACTGGGGAAAATCCAAAGCCAGCTGGGGCAGGTCATGAATGACATACAGGCAGTGCGTCTGGACCAGCAAGTACTCAGAGAAGAGAATCAGCAGCTGCAGAATCAGTTGAGCTTTCTCATGGGAGTGGTGAGGAGTATGCTAAATAAGGAAAGTGGTCAAGCACCCAAGGAGGAGACCAGAGTGCTTCCTCCGTTGCCGTCCGTGCCACCTGTGCTGAAGCCAAGTGGACCTCATGGACCCTCTACACAGCATGAAGCTCGAGGCCTGTCTCGTCAGCAGCCGCGCCAAGCATCTCAGAATAACCATGGAGGTTATGGTCAAAAGAAGAAGCTACTTGATAGAGCTGTAGACCCACTACCTGTGAGTTATGCCCAGCTACTGCCGCTGTTGGTTCAGAACCGTGTTCTCAAGCTTCGGACCTCAAATCCACCAGATGACGTGTCACCAGACGTTGATCTAAGCATGCGTTGTGATTTCCACTCAGGAGCACCAGGGCACCATGTTGAAACATGCAAGGCTCTCAGGAATAAGATTCAGGACCTTATTGACTCAAGGGCGATTAGGCTTGTGCCGGGCGGCATGAGAGCATCGGGAAAGTTCATCCCTTACCCTGCGGAAGAGGTGGGTGATTCCGCTCCTTTGCCTGAAGCTGAGAAAGATCTGGAATACGTCCCGCGACCTTTGGTGACTGAATCGCCTCGCTCGCAGGTACTACCTGGATCGAGTTCGAGGACGCAAGCGCCTAAACAAGGGACCGTTGCCATTCAGAAACTGCGACCTCTTACTCTTGGGCGGAAAGAATACCAGCACCAGGATCACAAGAGACCTCGCAACCACTTAGAGCAAAGGAATGCTTCTTTCCATCCAGTGCCTGTGCCGTATAGCCAGATTCTTCCGCTGTTGGTTCAGAATTCCTTGGTGGAACCGAAAGCTCTCAAGCCCGTGCTAGAGCCTTACACTCCAGGGTACGATCCTCATGCTCAGTGTGGCTACCATGGTGGATCTCTGGGGCATTCAACTGAAGATTGCAAGGCTTTCCAGGCGAAAGTGCAGCAATTGATCGACCAAGGGTGTATTTCCTTTCCAGATGGAGTCTTGGTTGTGCGTGACAACCTCTCAGCTGTTTGAGCTCGCAGATTCAGAGGGTTATTTCCAGAAGCCGGTGGTCCAGACAGGCAGACGTCCTCAACATTGGCAGTCCTCAGACTTTTTACCATTTGCATTGTAGTTTCTTTTCTGTTAGTTACTACTTGCTGTTAAACATTGTATGTTTCGAATGGTGATGTTAATAAAGTGACTATGCATTTTTCTGAATTAGTTATGTCGTTGTCACTCATTTACTGCATTGCACTGACACTTGCATTTTATTTACTCCACTTTATTACTATGATTAGCAATGAGCGGAGGGAGGATGATGAAACTGAATACTCATAGCCAATGATCGTATTGCTTTCAGATAAAACTTTGCCGATGACGTACAAGGCATTGTTTCAAATCCCCTAAACACCGGAGAGATAAGGAAGAGAATCCCTTGTTAACCACTTCGAGCCGAGAAGTAGGAGTTTCTTTCGGAATTTTTAAACCCTCGCATCTTAACCCGGGGCAGGGTAGTTGTCAGTTAGCTTGATCGAGCGTTCAAGTCTTATAGAGGAGTGTTACCCTTCGAGGACCAATCACATCATATTCCTCGCCAGAGGTCGTACCTCATCAACCACAATGGTTAAACCTCACCAATCAAGAGTGAGACAGTTACAAGCCTCTTGGATAAATCCAGACATCCAGTGTCACACGACTTGTTCCAAGAAAAAGAAAAGAAATAAGAAAGCCCGCTAAGTAAAAAAGAGAAGCTAGAAAGCAAATACTTAGGCAAAAATCAGGGCATCCCGCTGGACTTCAAAAGAAAAAATCGAAAAGAACTCAAAAGGAGTCAGTCCAGGCAAAAATTAGGGAATCAAAACAAAAGAATGAAAAGGAAAGGATTATAAAAAAGGAAAAAATCCTCGAACAAGGACGAAGTCGTGTAGACACAGACGCCAAAGGAGTAACTGTCACTCTGAAACACCTTGTGAGTTCTTTAACCAGTTGTTCCCAATGATTCAACATACCTCTCGAAGAGGCGAGCGCTCGAGCTAAGTTAGCTGGACTTTAGGATCGGAGAACATCACGTAGAAGGGGTGGGTACAAATCGTAATTTGAGCCAAATATCCTTTGTTTCACGAACCGTGAACCCGACCACGATACAACCCTTAAAAGACCTAATTGAGGCAGGGTTTATTCTGAAAGCGCATTACGATAAGGTTGAGTAACCTGACTCCTTCATGATTTGCTAATCATATCCTTATTGCATTTTTCACTGATCGCATCAGCACTACGTTTGAACTCTTTGGTTCATTCGTCACTCACTAGCATGATACGAAAATGAGTGACAGTACAACGTTTTTTCGAAATTTGCATGAACACTGCATTAAAATTACTATTCGGGAATAAACAATTTTAGTTGCAGGTTAGTAGCTGATACGAAGGAACTTCAGCAGGGAATAGTCAATCAGGACTGAATCGCCAGAGGTCTGGATCAGAATGGTGTGCTGCGAAGCCCTGTGAATCTGGGGCAATGACTTCCTGTGAATTTGGAACCAGTTTGTCTGAGGACAAGTCCCGAAGCATCAGTTGATTATGGGGCAGTTTATGCAAGCAGCGGTTGATCGGAAGTGAATCTTCTCGAGACCCAATCAGGGGCAGTTATCCGGAATCCTTGCGACTTAAGGGCAGATCCCTCCACTGTTCGATCAGAGCATGTTGAGTCGCTCATCGCTCGTTCAGGGGCAAACTACTTCAGAGATATTGAAGCCGACCATGCTGAAAGTTGATTAGTTGAGGATGAATCCTCCCGTTGTGCAGATGCTGGGGCAAGCCCTCTAAAGATTGTCTTGTTGCCAGTTGTTTTCGGCTCAGAACGAATTATTCCCAAAGGTCGGATTGGGGCAAGTTGAATTGCGCTGGGGCAGGTTGTTCAAATGAGTTTGTTCACCCTAGCAAGAATTGAGTATCGGGGAATCGTGTCATTACTCCGCCAAAACCTGAACCTTCTGAAGAAGCCTTGCGGTCATTGGATTGCTATCCTACAGCATAACCTGTTACTTGACTCCATGATTGGTAGCCTGTATTCCCTGTGTTGGCGTTGTTGAATCAGGATTGTTTCTCCGCAGAGATGTACGGTTCGAGGTTGTTCCCCCGTACGGTTGGAGACTGCAGCAGATTGAGATGGCGTTTATCCCTCATCAGATTAGGGTCAAGATTGCCCTCAGTAGACCAGGATTGATATCCCCGAAGCAGAGCGAGTCCTCCTTCTCCGGCAGAGTTCAATAGTCTCTCCTCCGCAGAATCAGAATCAGAATAGTGAGCATTGATATGTCTTCCCCAGGTAGAGGTGATTCTCCTCCCCAAGCAGACGCATCCTGAAGGAATGTCACCTCATCAGGTGAGCCAAGCGCCGAAGAATGATGTCGTTTCCCTAGCACCGGGTCACAAGTGCAGATTCCAGAGAAGTGTTCGGGTGCCGAAGCTCGTGTTTTCCCCCAGTAAAGTCACTGAAGCAGGATTTTCCCCCGCACCGGGTCACAAGTGCAGGTTTCGTAGGAAGCTGGTCGTATACCGAAGTATGCAGTAACTGATGATGCCAGACTGAAGTCTCCAGCGGAATTGAGATTCCTCACCAGAGTCAGGCTCTCTCCTGAAGTTCGATGATTCCTTCTTCCCTAGTAGGATGTTGGTACAGCTGATGTTGTATTCCCTTGCAGAGTGGTACTCTCCCCCGAAGTCAGATGATTCTTTCTTCCCCAGCGGAATTGAAATCCCTCATCAGAGTCGTACTCTCCAGCAAAGCAGAATGATTTCTCCTTCCTCAGCCGAGTTTGCAGATGTCCAAGGGATCCGAATCCTTGGAAGTTGATCAGATCATGATTGGTTTTTCCCCAATGGAGTGATGAGCAGCTGAAGTTGGTTTCCCACAGAATGGTCATCTTCAGAAGAGTAGCCGAGACGGCTGCGCAATTCATTCTCGCGATTGATATCAGCAGATCCAAGTTCTCGTAGAGCTTCATCCCCTGCCGCAGTCAGCTGAAGTTGTTCCCCTGCAGCAGTTCGCGGAAGATCGATTCCCCAGACAGAGCCTGATTGATATTGGCGTGTTCGCGTTCTCCTCAGCAGGATGACTCCTCTACCTGAGTGGTTCTTTCTCCTTGACAGGAGGGTTTCCCCATTCGGCATTTATTTTGCTGACGGGATCGCATCATTGTGCATGACTGCATAGCATTTAACGCTGCATAGAATTATGCAGGATTGCATGGCATTTGGCATAATTGCATATCATTCCCACCGTGTGGGGCGTAGCGCAGAAGCATACGCATCATAAGCATGATCTAGGTCATCATCATCCTTGTTTTACAGGTATTCCGCCGAGAGACTAGTTGCTCAGGACGATTCTTGATGTTCTCCCCAGCAAGGTTGTTTTCTTAGATGATTCTAAAGACCCCGGTGTGATCCCCGCAGTCGCTCGCTCAAGATGATTTTTTGAGATCCCCAGCGAAGTCTTCAGTTCGAGATGATTCTCAAGTCCCTCAGCAGAGCCGTTTGCTTAAGACGATTCTTAAGACCTCAGTACAGCTTCCCGAGTTGTTCGCCTAGTATGATACTTGAGCTCCCCAGTAGCGTCCCCAGCAAGATTTGCCCAGGAAGATTCCTGGAATTCCCAACAGAATGTTTGCTCCAGAAAGGTTATTAGTTCAGGACGATTCTTGAAGATGCCTGACGGATCTGTTTGTTCAAGATGATTCTTGAAGCCCTCAGCAGCATGATATGTCTGCTCCAGCAACGATGTCTAATCTGAAGATGGATTTCGTAAACGCCCGATGGCGATATCAGAAAGTTCCGGTGAGTCCAGATTTCCGTGTGGAAGAATCAACAGGTAGCTGAAGACAAGGTTCCGGAGTTGTAGATACAACAGAGAGATTCGTGTGAGTCTGAAGACCAAGTCAGTTATCCTGAGGTGATGATTGATCGCGATCTAGTGAATAGTGTTTCTTCTGACTGAAGTCGAAGATGTTTCTCCAGCTGAAGAGGAGTTTTGCCTGAAGGCAAAGTGTTAGAACCCCCGGAGAGTCATGAATGGCTCAGGATACCATTTCTTTGACTGAAGTCACAGATTTCTTAAGCTGAAGCGAAGGTGCCTAAGGGCAAGGTTATCCCCCAAGATCATGAATGACCTAGGATTCATTTTTTCGGACTGAAAGCCGAAGTATATCCCTGATTGAAGTCTCGGATACTCTATAGCAGAGGCGGGGTTGCCTGAAGGCAGATCCATGTATCCTTGAAGGCCAAGGACCACTTTCTTCAGACTGAAGTCGAAGATACCTCCTGCAGAGTTGCCATCCTTGAAGGCCAAGGATGATTATCTTCAGAAGTACTTGAAGATCTTTTCTGGCTGAAGTTGGAAGTGGCCAGGGGCCAGAGTTTCATATATCTTTAGTGTTGAAGTTCTACGGCGGGCAGTGTGCAGTAGTATTCCGATGTTCGTTATGGTTCTGAGGGTGAACCCCAGATCAGAGTGTGCTCGGTTAAGTCTCTCATTCCCAGCGGAGTAGCTTCAGGTATGCAAGTGTACTTTTTGTTCCATTTACCAGGGGTGAACCCCAGGTCAGAGATGTTTAAGATCATCATTTGTTCGGCGGCGAAGTTGGATGTTTGTTTGACGGCAATGTCAGACCCCTTAAATCCCCAGCAGAGATGATGTTGGTACGACGGCGATGTCGAGTGTCTCTCAGAATGATGTTTGTTTGACGGCGATGTCAGATTCAGTTTCCCAGCAGCAATGTTGGGTATGTTAGAAGATTCAGTTCTCCAGCGGCGAGGTTGGGTGTTGTGGTTGTCTGAGGGCAATGTCAGAAGAATTTAATATGGATGACTGACGGTGATGTCAGATCAGTATTTCTCCAGCTAGTTGTTGAGCAGCTAGTGTTGCAGTATTCAAGGATGTGTTCCCCGCAGAGTACCGTGTGCTCGTGCAGTTGGCAAATTTTCGGGTTTACCGATATTCAACCGTCTCGTACCTTGATTGGTTGAGAGTCGTTCGCTTCTCACCCAGTCAGGTTCAAGCCGTTTGAATAGGGGCAGCTGTTGCACCCCAAAATTTGACCAACAACTATTTATTCATTGAGTGTTTGAAAGTGGATACCTTCATCAGAAAGTTCAAGAGATCCTCAGAGGAAGTGGATTGAAACCAGGGTTGTATGCTTCATAACTTGAGAGTTGTGGGTGCCCCTCAGATGATTCTGAGACTTTGAGAATGGACTAGATGTTTTGAGAAAGCTTATGAGATGTCTTGATAGCCATCATAAAGCCCAAAGAAGTCATTGTGCAAGAATTCAGAAGATTCAACCATGAATGGTAGAATTAGGGTTTTGACTGGGTCAACCCTAGGTCAACTGAAAATTTGGAGAAGGTTGAGACCTAATCCAAGGGCCATGAGATCATGGAAGGATGTATAGAGATGTTATAAAGATGATTCCTAGACCAACTCATCATGATTGAGGAGTTTGAGAAGTTTCAAGTCAGGGTTTCCAAGGATTGTCAGTGAAAAACCCTAATTTGATCCCTATTTTCCAGGCAGTTTTAGCTCTAGATGTGATTGATATCTCATCTTCCCCACAACATGAATGTTGTAGAGCTTGTTCTAAGCTTTAATTTGAGTGGTGGAAGTCCTTGATAGGAGTTGCAGAGCTCAAGTTATGGTTTTGGCAAATTACAGGTCAGCTGAGGTGTGTGAATCTGGGTCCTTGAAAGTCACCCAACTTGCAGACAACTTTTGCCCTAGTAGGATGATTCCTATGATTTCTTGGTCAACATGAATGTTGAAGAGGATCTTCTTAGCTTTAATTTGAGTGGTAGAAGTCCTTGATTGGATTTGTGGAACTCAACTTATGGTTTGAACAAGACAGGGGTATTTTGGTCATTTGTCAGTTATAGGTCATTTTAGCCAATGCCTAAAACTCCTATTTCCAAGCCTCAAATGGAAAAACTCAAAACATGAAAGTTGCTCAAAATGTGATTTTAAGTCTAGAAAGAAGGTCACAAATTGTTGGAAAAGCTCATAGCACAAGATTACATGATTGGTCAAAATGAACTAAAAAAGGCTTATAACTTTGAAAAGTTGAAATTGAAAAGTGATTTGGGAGATCCACAAATCCAAAATAGGTCATCCAATATATCATTTTGATTGGAAAAACCATTTTGAGAACATTGGTTTAGCCACATTTTTGAGTTAAGGTCTAAAAAATGGAGTTGCTTTGGAATTTAGTTGCTTGCATAATAAGGCACCAAGGTGAAACTCAAGGGAAATTAATACACAAGCTTGCAATGCATCTAAACACTTCCTAAAAACTCATTTAAGGAGAAGTTCAAGTGAAATTGAAGGGCTGTACCAAGGGAAACAAGGATTGGCATATGAGATGAGTTGGAATCAAAATGTCATGACATGATAAATTGAACATCCCATAGGATCATTCCAGAACCTTCTAGATGAGTCTAAACCTCTCTATATAAGGATTATAGCTGGTGCAGGGCATTGGTTAGAGAAGAATGAGTCAGAATTGAAGGATAGCACTTGGATTTTCAAGCTTGCATCAAGAATCAAGTCGTGGAATTAAGGAAGATTCAACCTCTACTCTTGCAAACAGAAGCAAGGAGGTGATTCCCTGAGTGATTCCACAAGAGATTGAGGCTTGGTTTGAGCAAATTCCTCATCTGTTCATCAAGAAACCAGGTCTGCCATTTTCTTCTTTACACCCTTAATTATGCATTGATAGATTGAGTTGTTAGCATAGAACTGTTAGAAACAACTAGAGGACCAATTCCTGAAAGATAGAGATCATTTCATGGAGTTTGAGTTTTTGACTTGAATCTTGAATCACCAAGAACTGCTTGTATGTTGAGTGTTAAGATTAGATAATTATATCAGAGTAATGAGGGCCATGAGTAGAGTAAGTTAGTGTCAAGAAACGCAAGAAACAAGGAGGTCGAAAATGGAGTGTTTACTCAAGTTGGTACTATCGGTTTATTCAGTAGGGAGTGTTTTAATAAAAACTATCGGTCCAGCTGTGTAGAGCTTGAAAAATGGAGCAATATTGATGTTTACACCTTGGCATTTCATTGAGAAACAAGCACGAACGAGGCCATGGAAGTTTTACGTGTAAAGCTGCATGTTAATGGAGGTTTCAAACCCTAACTACATGGCCAAGGAAGAAGACAACCCGTGGCCGTTGGATCTCCTCAAATCCTTGACCAAGACTCACGATCGTGCGGCCACATTTGAATAAAGGAAACGCGAGGGAACTCATATGCAGCGAAACGCTGCGTTCCATTTAACGCCCTCATCTGGGCTTAATGTGATTCATTGCTACTCACACTCCCCGTCTCAGCCCAATAACCACTTACACGTGAAACCATTCATTTTCTCACCCCCCAGCGCTTTTTGTCTTTTTATTTTGGTTTCTGATTCTTATGGGCTTAAGTCAATTGATACGCGCACCCCCACCCTCATGGCCCATCATTATTTTTAACTAGCGTGTGGTGCTGATCACACCCCCCCTCCTTTTAATTCATTTTAATTGTTTTAATTTTCTTCTTTTATTTTTCTGTTTTGTTTAATTCATTAAAAATAGATAAAAAATGATTTTTGACCTATTCTTTTTTCTATGATTAGATGATAATGTGTAGAAAATTATAAAAATAAAAATGAGATTTTATTTTTAGGTTTAATATTTTTAATAGATTTTCCAAATAAATAGCTTTTATATTGTCTAATTTGGTATCATGATTTTGTAGGAATTGTTTTAGGACTTTCCCTTAGGGTTTTTAATCCATTCTTTTTTGTGCAATTAGATGATGAATCATAGTTCCCCATAGGATTTTTTCTAGATTTTTAGAATTAAATTTTGATTAGTTTAATTAGGGTAGACTTAGGGTATCCTAATTAGGGTTTAAATTGTGTTTAGGTGATGAATCCCTTTCTTTGATTGAGTTTTATCTTGATTTTTAGGTAGAGGCCTATGTAGATGTTATGAGTAGGTGTTGAGAACCCTTGTGAATAATTGTTAGATTTTTCCCCATTAGTTTAGTATTTTTAGGTATTTTCTGAAGTTGCCTATTGATTTTGTCTCCCCTGTGGTTACCTGTTCATCTCTGGGGTTTAGTTTTGGGGAATTTGTTGTGAGGCTTGTGTTGTCTTGAAGACCTTGTTGGAGAGCATGATGAAGTGAAGATTGTGGATCAAGACCCAGAGACCCAGAGCTTGGCTTGTCCCCCGTCTGTGAGGTTTGAGATCCTGAAGTTTGAAGGGAGTTCATGGTACTTTCCTGAGGAAGGCACTATGAATGACTTTCATTCTTTCTTCTCACCTCTTTCTTAAGTATCCAATGATGTTGGAGCCAACTTGTGAGTTTAATTTCTCCTGAGGAGGAATGTAAACTGATCACTTGTTGTTGAGCCACATGGGATACAACTCCTAAGTGGAAGCCTCCTAGTACTTTCCTGAGGAAGGTCCTATGGGTCTATTCACTTAGTTCCATTAGCTTATCTAGGATTTCTCAAGTATCCAATGATGTTGGAGCCAACTTGTGAGTTTAATTTCTCCTGAGGAGGAATGTGAACTGATCACATGTTGTTGAGCCACATGGGATACCACTCCTAAGTGGAAGCCTCCTAGTACTTTCCTGAGGAAGGTCCTATGAGTCTATTCATTTAGTTCCACTAGTTCAGATAGGATTTCCTAAATATCCAGTGATGTTGGAGCCTGCTTGTGAGTTTAATTTCTCCTGAGGAGGAATATAAACTGATCACAGTGGTTGAGCCACATAGGGTATGACTCCTGAGTGGTCACCTCCTAGTGCTTTCCTGAGGAAGACACTATGAGTCTGCTTACTTAGCTCCCTGTCTTTGGTAAGCTTGTTCTGAAGCTTGAAGGCTGGGAATGATTTCTCTTGTTTAGGGTTTTGCTTGAGGGCTTTGTTTAGATTTGATTCAGATTCTGTGGTTAGGGTTAGAATTGGAGAGTAGAAATAGATAATTCTTTCTTTCTCAAGCATGTGTGTTTTGTTTGCCTGATGGTACTCCCTTTCCTTTATCTGGTTCTTTGCTTGATAGCATGTTGATTATTTTCAGTATGATTACTGTTATTTCATGACTGGCTTGAGGTCGAGACGAGCTTGTGGAGGCTGAAGCCCCACACACATTTCCTCCCTCACTTGCATAGCATGCATTTTACTGTTAAAGCTGATGCTTTCGTCTGTTTTGGTGTATCATTAACATGATCCCTTAGGACTCTCATTTCCTATGATGAGGATTTGATGATAGACTTTTAGGTTGAAACCTATGCATGACAACATCTAGGAGTTCCCTGTTCAAACCTTAACCATAGGATGAATCCATGGCATGATAACAGTAGGACTTGATAGTCTCCCTCCTAGTTGAGCCATTTAACCCGTAGTTTCCCGAACTACGTTTGCTCTGATCTTTCATACCAGATGAAAGTACGTAGGCATAGGATGCGATATCCTAGCGAGCAACCTTCCCCATCTTCCCCCGTAGTTAGCCGAACTACGTTGACTCTGATTTCTCATTCTTTGATGGGAATACGTAGGCATAAAGCGCGACGCTTTGCCGAGTCATTTTTCTTTTCTTTTTCAGCCAGCCTTGATAGGTAGATAGATTATAACCAACCCGTCCAAGTAAACAAACAAGCGAGGATCCCGTCGAGTACGACGGACGTGAGGGGTGCTAATACCTTCCCTTTGCGTAACCGACTCCCGAACCCAGACAATGGTTGCGATGACCTTGTCTTACCCTTATTCGTCAGGTTTTTCCGATCGTTTCCTTTCCCGCTCTGAGGGATAAATAACGAAAGGTGGCGACTCTTCTGTCATGCCGGCACCTTATTTTCGCGCAAGCGACAGCTGGCGACTCTGCTGGGGACATGTAGCATCTAGGGACTTTTCCCATCCCTTATGCTGGGACCGTTTCCCATCCCCTACGCGAGTCAATCCTATCGTTTGTGTGTTTGCTTGTTGGGTTGCGTTTATTTATCGCATTTTTACTTCCCGCATTTTATTTCCCGCATTTTATTTCCAGTTTGATATGATTATCTGTGCTGCTGTGGGAGAGGGATGTTACTGTGAGTGAAAAGCCGGACCTGGGCTTGAGTACACACCTAGATATAGTTGCGGAGAAGTAGTAGACGAACCTGTCTGCTGAGCAGGCACAGTTCCCTACGAAAATCTGCGCTCAGACGAGATTCTTGCAGAGGTGCTCCTTTCCGGTCCTGAGGATCTGAGGGGAGTCCAGACGTGAGGATTGTCGACTCTGAGGACCGATCATTTGGAAGTTAGCTAAGAGAGGCCTCTTCATGACTTGATGATGCCACTCCTTCTGGGAATCGTATCGTCACTCATGAAAGTCTGTGACGCTGACAACCGCATAGGATGCCGTACCTTTGTCCGTGGATTAGGTCCATACCTGTGAGTGGGGTTGGGATATTGCAGGAAACTTTGACCTCCAGACTACCTGGTTTTCTTGACAGTGAATCAGTTATGTTGGGTTCTCAGTTGCAGATATGTTCTCGGCAGAGCAAGTTTTGATTAGAGGATTGTATCATCGGATGTATGTCTGTTCTTGATAGAGCAGGCTTTGATCAGTGTATTATCATCAGTGGTTCGTGCTGGACGGAGCAGATTTTGAGTGAGGTCTGAAGATCTCATCGGCAGTTGTTATTTGTTCTTGAGAGGGCCGAATTTTGATTTGGGGTCTGAAGACTTCATCAGCGGACGTTTTCTGATCATACATCCCGGGTCCTTATTATCAGGCACTTACTCTTGACATAGCAGAATTCTGATCTCGATCCTATCAGATGGTTATTCTCAGCAGATCAGATCAGTGGGTTTACACCGGGGTTTCCTCCTCATCAGTGACTGTTGACACCGAATCTCCACAGCAGCCACCTGGATATATTATTGCATGACTGCATTTTGCATTAGCTTGCATATTCATGTTTGCATTCCATTAGCATGTGACTGTGCTGCAGGCGCATTTTATACCCTGATTCTGGTGTCCCGAGCAATATGAGATATTTTCTTCCATGAATGGATCCAGTCTTATCATTGCATTGACACTATGTTGGCACGTCGACACCAGAATTAGGGGTGATCTCCTAAACGTACAGACACCCCTGGCATTAGCATAATTCATCTTGCATGGCAGAGGCCGGGACTTGTCTTCTAACCCTTGTGTTTGCAGGTTTGACTCGGAATCGAGCAGCTCAGACTAATGGAGCAGATACAAGCTGAACTGGGGAAAATCCAAAGCCAGCTGGGGCAGGTCATGAATGACATACAGGCAGTGCGTCTGGACCAGCAAGTACTCAGAGAAGAGAATCAGCAGCTGCAGAATCAGTTGAGCTTTCTCATGGGAGTGGTGAGGAGTATGCTAAATAAGGAAAGTGGTCAAGCACCCAAGGAGGAGACCAGAGTGCTTCCTCCGTTGCCGTCCGTGCCACCTGTGCTGAAGCCAAGTGGACCTCATGGACCCTCTACACAGCATGAAGCTCGAGGCCTGTCTCGTCAGCAGCCGCGCCAAGCATCTCAGAATAACCATGGAGGTTATGGTCAAAAGAAGAAGCTACTTGATAGAGCTGTAGACCCACTACCTGTGAGTTATGCCCAGCTACTGCCGCTGTTGGTTCAGAACCGTGTTCTCAAGCTTCGGACCTCAAATCCACCAGATGACGTGTCACCAGACGTTGATCTAAGCATGCGTTGTGATTTCCACTCAGGAGCACCAGGGCACCATGTTGAAACATGCAAGGCTCTCAGGAATAAGATTCAGGACCTTATTGACTCAAGGGCGATTAGGCTTGTGCCGGACGGCATGAGAGCATCGGGAAAGTTCATCCCTTACCCTGCGGAAGAGGTGGGTGATTCCGCTCCTTTGCCTGAAGCTGAGAAAGATCTGGAATACGTCCCGCGACCTTTGGTGACTGAATCGCCTCGCTCGCAGGTACTACCTGGATCGAGTTCGAGGACGCAAGCGCCTAAACAAGGGACCGTTGCCATTCAGAAACTGCGACCTCTTACTCTTGGGCGGAAAGAATACCAGCACCAGGATCACAAGAGACCTCGCAACCACTTAGAGCAAAGGAATGCTTCTTTCCATCCAGTGCCTGTGCCGTATAGCCAGATTCTTCCGCTGTTGGTTCAGAATTCCTTGGTGGAACCGAAAGCTCTCAAGCCCGTGCTAGAGCCTTACACTCCAGGGTACGATCCTCATGCTCAGTGTGGCTACCATGGTGGATCTCTGGGGCATTCAACTGAAGATTGCAAGGCTTTCCAGGCGAAAGTGCAGCAATTGATCGACCAAGGGTGTATTTCCTTTCCAGATGGAGTCTTGGTTGTGCGTGACAACCTCTCAGCTGTTTGAGCTCGCAGATTCAGAGGGTTATTTCCAGAAGCCGGTGGTCCAGACAGGCAGACGTCCTCAACATTGGCAGTCCTCAGACTTTTTACCATTTGCATTGTAGTTTCTTTTCTGTTAGTTACTACTTGCTGTTAAACATTGTATGTTTCGAATGGTGATGTTAATAAAGTGACTATGCATTTTTCTGAATTAGTTATGTCGTTGTCACTCATTTACTGCATTGCACTGACACTTGCATTTTATTTACTCCACTTTATTACTATGATTAGCAATGAGCGGAGGGAGGATGATGAAACTGAATACTCATAGCCAATGATCGTATTGCTTTCAGATAAAACTTTGCCGATGACGTACAAGGCATTGTTTCAAATCCCCTAAACACCGGAGAGATAAGGAAGAGAATCCCTTGTTAACCACTTCGAGCCGAGAAGTAGGAGTTTCTTTCGGAATTTTTAAACCCTCGCATCTTAACCCGGGGCAGGGTAGTTGTCAGTTAGCTTGATCGAGCGTTCAAGTCTTATAGAGGAGTGTTACCCTTCGAGGACCAATCACATCATATTCCTCGCCAGAGGTCGTACCTCATCAACCACAATGGTTAAACCTCACCAATCAAGAGTGAGACAGTTACAAGCCTCTTGGATAAATCCAGACATCCAGTGTCACACGACTTGTTCCAAGAAAAAGAAAAGAAATAAGAAAGCCCGCTAAGTAAAAAAGAGAAGCTAGAAAGCAAATACTTAGGCAAAAATCAGGGCATCCCGCTGGACTTCAAAAGAAAAAATCGAAAAGAACTCAAAAGGAGTCAGTCCAGGCAAAAATTAGGGAATCAAAACAAAAGAATGAAAAGGAAAGGATTATAAAAAAGGAAAAAATCCTCGAACAAGGACGAAGTCGTGTAGACACAGACGCCAAAGGAGTAACTGTCACTCCGAAACACCTTGTGAGTTCTTTAACCAGTTGTTCCCAATGATTCAACATACCTCTCGAAGAGGCGAGCGCTCGAGCTAAGTTAGCTGGACTTTAGGATCGGAGAACATCACGTAGAAGGGGTGGGTACAAATCGTAATTTGAGCCAAATATCCTTTGTTTCACGAACCGTGAACCCGACCACGATACAACCCTTAAAAGACCTAATTGAGGCAGGGTTTATTCTGAAAGCGCATTACGATAAGGTTGAGTAACCTGACTCCTTCATGATTTGCTAATCATATCCTTATTGCATTTTTCACTGATCGCATCAGCACTACGTTTGAACTCTTTGGTTCATTCGTCACTCACTAGCATGATACGAAAATGAGTGACAGTACAACGTTTTTTCGAAATTTGCATGAACACTGCATTAAAATTACTATTCGGGAATAAACAATTTTAGTTGCAGGTTAGTAGCTGATACGAAGGAACTTCAGCAGGGAATAGTCAATCAGGACTGAATCGCCAGAGGTCTGGATCAGAATGGTGTGCTGCGAAGCCCTGTGAATCTGGGGCAATGACTTCCTGTGAATTTGGAACCAGTTTGTCTGAGGACAAGTCCCGAAGCATCAGTTGATTATGGGGCAGTTTATGCAAGCAGCGGTTGATCGGAAGTGAATCTTCTCGAGACCCAATCAGGGGCAGTTATCCGGAATCCTTGCGACTTAAGGGCAGATCCCTCCAGTGTTCGATCAGAGCATGTTGAGTCGCTCATCGCTCGTTCAGGGGCAAACTACTTCAGAGATATTGAAGCCGACCATGCTGAAAGTTGATTAGTTGAGGATGAATCCTCCCGTTGTGCAGATGCTGGGGCAAGCCCTCTAAAGATTGTCTTGTTGCCAGTTGTTTTCGGCTCAGAACGAATTATTCCCAAAGGTCGGATTGGGGCAAGTTGAATTGCGCTGGGGCAGGTTGTTCAAATGAGTTTGTTCACCCTAGCAAGAATTGAGTATCGGGGAATCGTGTCATTACTCCGCCAAAACCTGAACCTTCTGAAGAAGCCTTGCGGTCATTGGATTGCTATCCTACAGCATAACCTGTTACTTGACTCCATGATTGGTAGCCTGTATTCCCTGTGTTGGCGTTGTTGAATCAGGATTGTTTCTCCGCAGAGATGTACGGTTCGAGGTTGTTCCCCCGTACGGTTGGAGACTGCAGCAGATTGAGATGGCGTTTATCCCTCATCAGATTAGGGTCAAGATTGCCCTCAGTAGACCAGGATTGATATCCCCGAAGCAGAGCGAGTCCTCCTTCTCCGGCAGAGTTCAATAGTCTCTCCTCCGCAGAATCAGAATCAGAATAGTGAGCATTGATATGTCTTCCCCAGGTAGAGGTGATTCTCCTCCCCAAGCAGACGCATCCTGAAGGAATGTCACCTCATCAGGTGAGCCAAGCGCCGAAGAATGATGTCGTTTCCCTAGCACCGGGTCACAAGTGCAGATTCCAGAGAAGTGTTCGGGTGCCGAAGCTCGTGTTTTCCCCCAGTAAAGTCACTGAAGCAGGATTTTCCCCCGCACCGGGTCACAAGTGCAGGTTTCGTAGGAAGCTGGTCGTATACCGAAGTATGCAGTAACTGATGATGCCAGACTGAAGTCTCCAGCGGAATTGAGATTCCTCACCAGAGTCAGGCTCTCTCCTGAAGTTCGATGATTCCTTCTTCCCTAGTAGGATGTTGGTACAGCTGATGTTGTATTCCCTTGCAGAGTGGTACTCTCCCCCGAAGTCAGATGATTCTTTCTTCCCCAGCGGAATTGAAATCCCTCATCAGAGTCGTACTCTCCAGCAAAGCAGAATGATTTCTCCTTCCTCAGCCGAGTTTGCAGATGTCCAAGGGATCCGAATCCTTGGAAGTTGATCAGATCATGATTGGTTTTTCCCCAATGGAGTGATGAGCAGCTGAAGTTGGTTTCCCACAGAATGGTCATCTTCAGAAGAGTAGCCGAGACGGCTGCGCAATTCATTCTCGCGATTGATATCAGCAGATCCAAGTTCTCGTAGAGCTTCATCCCCTGCCGCAGTCAGCTGAAGTTGTTCCCCTGCAGCAGTTCGCGGAAGATCGATTCCCCAGACAGAGCCTGATTGATATTGGCGTGTTCGCGTTCTCCTCAGCAGGATGACTCCTCTACCTGAGTGGTTCTTTCTCCTTGACAGGAGGGTTTCCCCATTCGGCATTTATTTTGCTGACGGGATCGCATCATTGTGCATGACTGCATAGCATTTAACGCTGCATAGAATTATGCAGGATTGCATGGCATTTGGCATAATTGCATATCATTCCCACCGTGTGGGGCGTAGCGCAGAAGCATACGCATCATAAGCATGATCTAGGTCATCATCATCCTTGTTTTACAGGTATTCCGCCGAGAGACTAGTTGCTCAGGACGATTCTTGATGTTCTCCCCAGCAAGGTTGTTTTCTTAGATGATTCTAAAGACCCCGGTGTGATCCCCGCAGTCGCTCGCTCAAGATGATTTTTTGAGATCCCCAGCGAAGTCTTCAGTTCGAGATGATTCTCAAGTCCCTCAGCAGAGCCGTTTGCTTAAGACGATTCTTAAGACCTCAGTACAGCTTCCCGAGTTGTTCGCCTAGTATGATACTTGAGCTCCCCAGTAGCGTCCCCAGCAAGATTTGCCCAGGAAGATTCCTGGAATTCCCAACAGAATGTTTGCTCCAGAAAGGTTATTAGTTCAGGACGATTCTTGAAGATGCCTGACGGATCTGTTTGTTCAAGATGATTCTTGAAGCCCTCAGCAGCATGATATGTCTGCTCCAGCAACGATGTCTAATCTGAAGATGGATTTCGTAAACGCCCGATGGCGATATCAGAAAGTTCCGGTGAGTCCAGATTTCCGTGTGGAAGAATCAACAGGTAGCTGAAGACAAGGTTCCGGAGTTGTAGATACAACAGAGAGATTCGTGTGAGTCTGAAGACCAAGTCAGTTATCCTGAGGTGATGATTGATCGCGATCTAGTGAATAGTGTTTCTTCTGACTGAAGTCGAAGATGTTTCTCCAGCTGAAGAGGAGTTTTGCCTGAAGGCAAAGTGTTAGAACCCCCGGAGAGTCATGAATGGCTCAGGATACCATTTCTTTGACTGAAGTCACAGATTTCTTAAGCTGAAGCGAAGGTGCCTAAGGGCAAGGTTATCCCCCAAGATCATGAATGACCTAGGATTCATTTTTTCGGACTGAAAGCCGAAGTATATCCCTGATTGAAGTCTCGGATACTCTATAGCAGAGGCGGGGTTGCCTGAAGGCAGATCCATGTATCCTTGAAGGCCAAGGACCACTTTCTTCAGACTGAAGTCGAAGATACCTCCTGCAGAGTTGCCATCCTTGAAGGCCAAGGATGATTATCTTCAGAAGTACTTGAAGATCTTTTCTGGCTGAAGTTGGAAGTGGCCAGGGGCCAGAGTTTCATATATCTTTAGTGTTGAAGTTCTACGGCGGGCAGTGTGCAGTAGTATTCCGATGTTCGTTATGGTTCTGAGGGTGAACCCCAGATCAGAGTGTGCTCGGTTAAGTCTCTCATTCCCAGCGGAGTAGCTTCAGGTATGCAAGTGTACTTTTTGTTCCATTTACCAGGGGTGAACCCCAGGTCAGAGATGTTTAAGATCATCATTTGTTCGGCGGCGAAGTTGGATGTTTGTTTGACGGCAATGTCAGACCCCTTAAATCCCCAGCAGAGATGATGTTGGTACGACGGCGATGTCGAGTGTCTCTCAGAATGATGTTTGTTTGACGGCGATGTCAGATTCAGTTTCCCAGCAGCAATGTTGGGTATGTTAGAAGATTCAGTTCTCCAGCGGCGAGGTTGGGTGTTGTGGTTGTCTGAGGGCAATGTCAGAAGAATTTAATATGGATGACTGACGGTGATGTCAGATCAGTATTTCTCCAGCTAGTTGTTGAGCAGCTAGTGTTGCAGTATTCAAGGATGTGTTCCCCGCAGAGTACCGTGTGCTCGTGCAGTTGGCAAATTTTCGGGTTTACCGATATTCAACCGTCTCGTACCTTGATTGGTTGAGAGTCGTTCGCTTCTCACCCAGTCAGGTTCAAGCCGTTTGAATAGGGGCAGCTGTTGCACCCCAAAATTTGACCAACAACTATTTATTCATTGAGTGTTTGAAAGTGGATACCTTCATCAGAAAGTTCAAGAGATCCTCAGAGGAAGTGGATTGAAACCAGGGTTGTATGCTTCATAACTTGAGAGTTGTGGGTGCCCCTCAGATGATTCTGAGACTTTGAGAATGGAATAGATGTTTTGAGAAAGCTTATGAGATGTCTTGATAGCCATCATAAAGCCCAAAGAAGTCATTGTGCAAGAATTCAGAAGATTCAACCATGAATGGTAGAATTAGGGTTTTGACTGGGTCAACCCTAGGTCAACTGAAAATTTGGAGAAGGTTGAGACCTAATCCAAGGGCCATGAGATCATGGAAGGATGTATAGAGATGTTATAAAGATGATTCCTAGACCAACTCATCATGATTGAGGAGTTTGAGAAGTTTCAAGTCAGGGTTTCCAAGGATTGTCAGTGAAAAACCCTAATTTGATCCCTATTTTCCAGGCAGTTTTAGCTCTAGATGTGATTGATATCTCATCTTCCCCACAACATGAATGTTGTAGAGCTTGTTCTAAGCTTTAATTTGAGTGGTGGAAGTCCTTGATAGGAGTTGCAGAGCTCAAGTTATGGTTTTGGCAAATTACAGGTCAGCTGAGGTGTGTGAATCTGGGTCCTTGAAAGTCACCCAACTTGCAGACAACTTTTGCCCTAGTAGGATGATTCCTATGATTTCTTGGTCAACATGAATGTTGAAGAGGATCTTCTTAGCTTTAATTTGAGTGGTAGAAGTCCTTGATTGGATTTGTGGAACTCAACTTATGGTTTGAACAAGACAGGGGTATTTTGGTCATTTGTCAGTTATAGGTCATTTTAGCCAATGCCTAAAACTCCTATTTCCAAGCCTCAAATGGAAAAACTCAAAACATGAAAGTTGCTCAAAATGTGATTTTAAGTCTAGAAAGAAGGTCACAAATTGTTGGAAAAGCTCATAGCACAAGATTACATGATTGGTCAAAATGAACTAAAAAAGGCTTATAACTTTGAAAAGTTGAAATTGAAAAGTGATTTGGGAGATCCACAAATCCAAAATAGGTCATCCAATATATCATTTTGATTGGAAAAACCATTTTGAGAACATTGGTTTAGCCACATTTTTGAGTTAAGGTCTAAAAAATGGAGTTGCTTTGGAATTTAGTTGCTTGCATAATAAGGCACCAAGGTGAAACTCAAGGGAAATTAATACACAAGCTTGCAATGCATCTAAACACTTCCTAAAAACTCATTTAAGGAGAAGTTCAAGTGAAATTGAAGGGCTGTACCAAGGGAAACAAGGATTGGCATATGAGATGAGTTGGAATCAAAATGTCATGACATGATAAATTGAACATCCCATAGGATCATTCCAGAACCTTCTAGATGAGTCTAAACCTCTCTATATAAGGATTATAGCTGGTGCAGGGCATTGGTTAGAGAAGAATGAGTCAGAATTGAAGGATAGCACTTGGATTTTCAAGCTTGCATCAAGAATCAAGTCGTGGAATTAAGGAAGATTCAACCTCTACTCTTGCAAACAGAAGCAAGGAGGTGATTCCCTGAGTGATTCCACAAGAGATTGAGGCTTGGTTTGAGCAAATTCCTCATCTGTTCATCAAGAAACCAGGTCTGCCATTTTCTTCTTTACACCCTTAATTATGCATTGATAGATTGAGTTGTTAGCATAGAACTGTTAGAAACAACTAGAGGACCAATTCCTGAAAGATAGAGATCATTTCATGGAGTTTGAGTTTTTGACTTGAATCTTGAATCACCAAGAACTGCTTGTATGTTGAGTGTTAAGATTAGATAATTATATCAGAGTAATGAGGGCCATGAGTAGAGTAAGTTAGTGTCAAGAAACGCAAGAAACAAGGAGGTCGAAAATGGAGTGTTTACTCAAGTTGGTACTATCGGTTTATTCAGTAGGGAGTGTTTTAATAAAAACTATCGGTCCAGCTGTGTAGAGCTTGAAAAATGGAGCAATATTGATGTTTACACCTTGGCATTTCATTGAGAAACAAGCACGAACGAGGCCATGGAAGTTTTACGTGTAAAGCTGCATGTTAATGGAGGTTTCAAACCCTAACTACATGGCCAAGGAAGAAGACAACCCGTGGCCGTTGGATCTCCTCAAATCCTTGACCAAGACTCACGATCGTGCGGCCACATTTGAATAAAGGAAACGCGAGGGAACTCATATGCAGCGAAACGCTGCGTTCCATTTAACGCCCTCATCTGGGCTTAATGTGATTCATTGCTACTCACACTCCCCGTCTCAGCCCAATAACCACTTACACGTGAAACCATTCATTTTCTCACCCCCCAGCGCTTTTTGTCTTTTTATTTTGGTTTCTGATTCTTATGGGCTTAAGTCAATTGATACGCGCACCCCCACCCTCATGGCCCATCATTATTTTTAACTAGCGTGTGGTGCTGATCACACCCCCCCCTCCTTTTAATTCATTTTAATTGTTTTAATTTTCTTCTTTTATTTTTCTGTTTTGTTTAATTCATTAAAAATAGATAAAAAATGATTTTTGACCTATTCTTTTTTCTATGATTAGATGATAATGTGTAGAAAATTATAAAAATAAAAATGAGATTTTATTTTTAGGTTTAATATTTTTAATAGATTTTCCAAATAAATAGCTTTTATATTGTCTAATTTGGTATCATGATTTTGTAGGAATTGTTTTAGGACTTTCCCTTAGGGTTTTTAATCCATTCTTTTTTGTGCAATTAGATGATGAATCATAGTTCCCCATAGGATTTTTTCTAGATTTTTAGAATTAAATTTTGATTAGTTTAATTAGGGTAGACTTAGGGTATCCTAATTAGGGTTTAAATTGTGTTTAGGTGATGAATCCCTTTCTTTGATTGAGTTTTATCTTGATTTTTAGGTAGAGGCCTATGTAGATGTTATGAGTAGGTGTTGAGAACCCTTGTGAATAATTGTTAGATTTTTCCCCATTAGTTTAGTATTTTTAGGTATTTTCTGAAGTTGCCTATTGATTTTGTCTCCCCTGTGGTTACCTGTTCATCTCTGGGGTTTAGTTTTGGGGAATTTGTTGTGAGGCTTGTGTTGTCTTGAAGACCTTGTTGGAGAGCATGATGAAGTGAAGATTGTGGATCAAGACCCAGAGACCCAGAGCTTGGCTTGTCCCCCGTCTGTGAGGTTTGAGATCCTGAAGTTTGAAGGGAGTTCATGGTACTTTCCTGAGGAAGGCACTATGAATGACTTTCATTCTTTCTTCTCACCTCTTTCTTAAGTATCCAATGATGTTGGAGCCAACTTGTGAGTTTAATTTCTCCTGAGGAGGAATGTAAACTGATCACTTGTTGTTGAGCCACATGGGATACAACTCCTAAGTGGAAGCCTCCTAGTACTTTCCTGAGGAAGGTCCTATGGGTCTATTCACTTAGTTCCATTAGCTTATCTAGGATTTCTCAAGTATCCAATGATGTTGGAGCCAACTTGTGAGTTTAATTTCTCCTGAGGAGGAATGTGAACTGATCACATGTTGTTGAGCCACATGGGATACCACTCCTAAGTGGAAGCCTCCTAGTACTTTCCTGAGGAAGGTCCTATGAGTCTATTCATTTAGTTCCACTAGTTCAGATAGGATTTCCTAAATATCCAGTGATGTTGGAGCCTGCTTGTGAGTTTAATTTCTCCTGAGGAGGAATATAAACTGATCACAGTGGTTGAGCCACATAGGGTATGACTCCTGAGTGGTCACCTCCTAGTGCTTTCCTGAGGAAGACACTATGAGTCTGCTTACTTAGCTCCCTGTCTTTGGTAAGCTTGTTCTGAAGCTTGAAGGCTGGGAATGATTTCTCTTGTTTAGGGTTTTGCTTGAGGGCTTTGTTTAGATTTGATTCAGATTCTG
The DNA here is from genome assembly GCA_963859935.3 of Lathyrus sativus. Lineage (NCBI taxonomy): Eukaryota > Viridiplantae > Streptophyta > Magnoliopsida > Fabales > Fabaceae > Lathyrus > Lathyrus sativus. The sequence continues at coordinate 209,029,851 of OZ012735.1, forward strand.
TGGTTAGGGTTAGAATTGGAGAGTAGAAATAGATAATTCTTTCTTTCTCAAGCATGTGTGTTTTGTTTGCCTGATGGTACTCCCTTTCCTTTATCTGGTTCTTTGCTTGATAGCATGTTGATTATTTTCAGTATGATTACTGTTATTTCATGACTGGCTTGAGGTCGAGACGAGCTTGTGGAGGCTGAAGCCCCACACACATTTCCTCCCTCACTTGCATAGCATGCATTTTACTGTTAAAGCTGATGCTTTCGTCTGTTTTGGTGTATCATTGACATGATCCCTTAGGACTCTCATTTCCTATGATGAGGATTTGATGATAGACTTTTAGGTTGAAACCTATGCATGACAACATCTAGGAGTTCCCTGTTCAAACCTTAACCATAGGATGAATCCATGGCATGATAACAGTAGGACTTGATAGTCTCCCTCCTAGTTGAGCCATTTAACCCGTAGTTTCCCGAACTACGTTTGCTCTGATCTTTCATACCAGATGAAAGTACGTAGGCATAGGATGCGATATCCTAGCGAGCAACCTTCCCCATCTTCCCCCGTAGTTAGCCGAACTACGTTGACTCTGATTTCTCATTCTCTGATGGGAATACGTAGGCATAAAGCGCGACGCTTTGCCGAGTCATTTTTCTTTTCTTTTTCAGCCAGCCTTGATAGGTAGATAGATTATAACCAACCCGTCCAAGTAAACAAACAAGCGAGGATCCCGTCGAGTACGACGGACGTGAGGGGTGCTAATACCTTCCCTTTGCGTAACCGACTCCCGAACCCAGACAATGGTTGCGATGACCTTGTCTTACCCTTATTCGTCAGGTTTTTCCGATCGTTTCCTTTCCCGCTCTGAGGGATAAATAACGAAAGGTGGCGACTCTTCTGTCATGCCGGCACCTTATTTTCGCGCAAGCGACACCGGGGATGCAAAATCTTCACCATCCATCGTGGATAACAACAAAGCTCCTCCTGAGAAGACCTTGTTGACGACATACGGCCCTTCGTAATTCGGAGTCCACTTGCCCCGGTGATCGGAGTGTGGCGGAAGAATTTTCTTCAGGACGAGATCACCCGTCTGAAAGCTTCTAGGACGCAGCTTCTTATCATAAGCTTTCTTCATTCGGCTTTGGTACAGGCGACCAAATGCAATCGATGCTAACCTCTTCTCGTCCATCAGGTTGAGTTGGTTCAAACGATTCGTAATCCATTCTGCCTCGTCGAGTTTCACATCAACCAAAACTCGCAAAGAGGGAATCTCCACTTCTAGCGGTAGGACAGCTTCCATACCGTACACCAAGGAGAAAGGAGTTGCCCCGGTCGACGTACGTACCGTCGTACGATAACCGTGCAAGGCAAACGGTAGCATCTCGTGCCAATCTTTGTATGTCACAACCATCTTCTGAACAATCTTCTTGATGTTCTTGTTGGCGGCTTCAACAGCGCCATTCATCTTTGGCCGGTAAGGAGATGAGTTGTGGTGTTCAATCTTGAAGCTCTGGCACAGCTCCTTCATCATCTTGTTGTTAAGGTTCGAACCATTATCAGTAATGATCCGCTCAGGAATTCCATAGCGACAGATGATGTCCCTCTTTATGAATTTAGCTACCACCTGCTTGGTCACATTAGCGTACGAGACTGCCTCCACCCATTTGGTGAAGTAGTCGATAGCTACCAGAATGAAACGATGACCATTGGATGCAGTGGGCTCGATCTTGCCTATCATGTCGATGCCCCACATGGAGAACGGCCAAGGGGAGGACATGACATTCAATGGGCACGGCGGCACATGAACCTTATCAGCATAAATCTGGCATTTATGACATTTCTTCGCGAATCTGAAGCAATCCGACTCCATCGTCAGCCAGTAATACCCTGCTCTCAGGATCTTTCTCGTCATGGCATGCCCGCCGGCGTGCGTACCAAATGTGCCCTCATGGACTTCTTCCATGAGCATACTCGCCTCTTTCTCATCTACACATCTGAGCAGCACGAGATCGTGGTTTCTTTTATACAGCACTCCATCAGGATTGAGATAAAAGTTTCCAGATAGCCTCCTCAGAGTCTTCTTATCCTGGGTTGACGCGCCCGCAGGATACTCCTTGGTCATAAGGAAGGTCTGGATATCGTGGAACCATGGCTTGCCGTCAGTGGCATCATCGATTGCAAACACAAACGCTGGTCTATCAAGACGCGAAAGCACAATTCTTGGAGCCTCGTTCCAATAATTGACTTTATACATTGAAGCCAACGTGGCTAAAGCATCAGCCATTTGATTTTCAGCCCTGGGTACATGATGAAGTTCCACCCGATCGAAGAACGGAAGCAGCCTCCTAGCGTAATTCATGTACGGCACTAAGTTCGCTTGACGAGTTTCCCACTCCCCTTTAATCTGATTGATTACAAGCGCTGAGTCACCATATATGTCTAGATTCTTGATTCTCAAATCAATTGCCTCTTCTAGACCCATAATACATGCTTCATACTCGGCTTCATTGTTGGTAACTGGAAACGTCAGTCTCGCAGTAAACGGGATGTGGGATCCGTGAGGAGTCGTGATGATGGCCCCGATACCACTTCCATAGGAATTAACCGCTCCGTCGAATATCAACTTCCACTGAGACTTCCTATCTGGCCCCTCATCGGGCAATGGCTCATCGCAATCCTTTGCTTTGAGAAACATAATGTCCTCGTCAGGGAATTCGGACTTCATTGGCTGGTAGTCTTCGATTGGCTGTTCGGCAAGGTAATCAGACAATACGCTTCCTTTAATGGCTTTCTGAGAGACGTACTGGATATCATATTCTGTTAACACCATTTGCCATCTGGCAATCCTGCCCGAAAGAGCCTGCTTCTCGAAGACGTACTTGATCGGATCCATCTTCGAAATTAGCATAGTGGTGTGGTTGAGCATATACTGTCGTAGACGTTTGGCGGCCCAAGCTAATGCACAACACGTCTTCTCCAGCATCGAGTATCGAGATTCACACTCAGTGAACTTTTTACTCAAATAATAAATGGCATGCTCTTTTCTGCCCGTCTCGTCGTGCTGACCGAGAACACACCCCATACTATTCTCCAGAACCGTTAGGTACATGATTAATGGTCGTCCAGCCACTGGGGGTATCAAGATTGGAGGTTCTTGAAGATACTGCTTTATTTTGTCGAATGCCTTCTGGCAATCCTCATTCCAAGTAATCGCCTGATCTTTCTTTAAAAGCTTGAACATCGGTTCACAAGTGGCCGTGAGCTGAGAGATAAACCTTGCAATGTAGTTTATTCGGCCCAAGAAACCACGAACTTCTTTTTCTGTTTTCGGCGCTGGCATTTCTTGGATAGCTTTTATTTTCGCAGGATCAACTTCAATACCTCGTTCACTAACGATAAACCCCAATAACTTTCCGGACCGCACCCCGAAAGTGCACTTGTTAGGATTCAGCCTCAGCCTGAACTTCCTAAGCCTCTCAAACAGCTTCAGTAGGTTGACCAGATGCTCTTCCTCCGTTTGGGACTTTGCAATCATGTCATCAACATAGACCTCGATCTCATGATGAATCATATCATGAAACAAAGTTACCATTGCTCGCTGGTAAGTGGCCCCTGCGTTCTTCAGACCGAAGGGCATTACCTTGTAGCAAAATGTTCCCCAGGGGGTGATAAACGTCATTTTCTCCATGTCCTCCGGTGCCATCTTAATCTGATTGTAACCGGAGAAGCCATCCATGAACGAAAACACGGAAAACTGGGCTGTATTGTCGACCAACACATCGATATGAGGCAACGGGAAATCATCCTTAGGGCTCGCCCTATTCAAATCCCGATAATCGACGCACATGCGTACCTTACCATCCTTCTTCGGTACAGGCACTATGTTGGCGACCCACGGAGGGTAAGTGGTAACGGCTAGAAAGCCTGCGTCCAACTGCTTCTGGACCTCTTCTTTGATTTTTACAGCCATGTCTGGTCTCGTCCTCCTAAGCTTCTGCTTGACTGGAGGGCAATCTTCTCGCAACGGCAAGCGATGAACCACGATATCTGTGTCAAGTCCGGGCATATCCTCATATGACCAAGCAAAGACATCACTATACTCTCGAAGCATCTCGACCAGTCTATGCTTGACATCATTCTGCAGCGCAGCCCCAACTCTGACATTTCTGACGAGCTCCTCAGAACCCAGATTTATGATCTCAATATCCTCCTCGTGAGGCAGAATAACCTTTTCTTCTTGTCTCAACAAGCGGGCCAACTCTTCCGGAAGGTCTTCGTCTTCATCAATCTCATCCTCGGCTTGATAGATCGGGCAATCAAAGTCGTAGTGAGCCGTAGAGGGTCCAGAGTCGATGTCATCTGTTATGTGGATCCTGCAATAACAAGGGTTAAGTTTAAAGCAAGAATATGCAGGTTAGCACAAACATCGTTGCCATTTTACTGTTTTTCGAAATAAACATAAAACAGGAATAACAGAGAACACAATATTTGAGTACGAAGAAAACGCCTTTTATTTATTAGCAAAATGCATACACATAATCCAACAAGGCCCTGACAGTAAAACCACTGTGCCCCGGGCAGGACATAGGGTTGTACAAAGATTGTAAAAAGCAAATCATTACTCTTCACTTATCAGCTTGATAATCTCCTTGATGGTCCAATTGTGGAGGCGCTCGCCCGGCTTGCTCGGTTGAATCCAGGTGTCAAGATCGCAATCACTGTCCCCGCTGTCCTCAGACGCTGCGTTGACACTCTCGAAAATGACTCCGCCCTTGGTGAATAGGATCGGCCCCTTCCCACGAGACGAACTGCCAGAAGAAGATGAAGCTTCAGCTTCAGGAGAATATCCCAATCCAAACTTATCCTGCTTGATTGTTATATCCAAAACATGCCCCCAGCCTGGGGTGGAACCGGTTTCGACAGCGGCCCGAGCTTCCTTAAACGAGGAGAGATTCATCTCTTGCTTCTCTGCGATGACAGGAGCTACCTCCTTCACCTTGACGGTTTCAAATGCTTGGCAGAGCGTTTCGTGGATCTCGCCATCCATTTCAACATATTTAAAGGACGACAGGTGGCTCACCATGATGTCCTCTTCACCACAGACGGTTACTATGCTGCCCCCAACAGCATATTTAAGCTTCTGATGCAGCGTGGACGTCACGGCACCAGCAGAATGGATCCATGGCCGACCTAAGAGGCAACTATAGGCGGGCATGATATCCATGATATAGAAAACCGTATTGAACGTCTCTGGACCAACTTGAATTGGCAGGGTCAACTCTCCGAAGACGTGGCGCTTAGTTCCATCAAAGGCCTTCACGACCAGATCACTGGGCGTGCACAACAATCCACGGGTATCCAATTTCATCAGTGCCTTCTTCGGAAGCACATTAAGCGAGGAACCCGTATCCACCAGGACATGCGACATAATCGTGCCTCTGCACTCTATTGAGACGTGCAAGGCGCTGTTGTGATCTCTTCCCTTAGGAGTCAGCTCCAGATCTGTGAATCCCAGCCCATTACCAGCATTAACATGGGCCACCACCTCCTCGAGTTGATTTACTGATATCTCCTGCGGCACGTATGCAGCATTCAATACCTTCAGTAACGCGTTGCGGTGCGCCTCAGAACACAGCAACAAGTTAAGAATCGAGATCTTTGACGGAGTCTGATGAAGATGATCTACAATCTTGTAGTCGCTCTTCTTGATTAGTCGCATGAACTCTTCAGCATCTTTAACCAGCAAGTCCTTCTCTGCCCCTGCAGGGACCTCTTCGACAGCTTTACCTTTACCCTTATCCACAGCGTCAGCCCGGACCACCTTCTCTGCTGCAACCTCTGCTGGCGCAAACACTCTACCGCTTCGAGTGATACCACTGACTTCGATAAGATTCTGCACAGTTGATCCGAATGGCTCTAGCTCTATCTTCTGACCATTACAATAAACTTCGGCGCCGTAATGCCATGGAACGGCATTAGTGCTTTCGAATGGGATCGGTCCGGCCCTGGTGATAGTGATAGTAGGCGGACGGGGCGCAGAAATAGTAATAGGGTGACGAGGAATAGTAATGGTAGCAACTTCATCTGCCTGCTTTAGCACGACCTCCCCTGATGCACTCTCCACGCTCCGGCTGAACTGTAAAATACCCTCAGACATCAGACTTTGGATACCTTCGATCAGCTGCTCACACCCATCAGGAAGTGTAGCACAAGCCATACATAACTCTCCACATCCAAGAAAGAAGCCCTTCTTCAGCAACTTAGCCTTGACAAAACTCAACGGCGTCTTCAGATCTTTGACATCAGTCAGCAAGTCTGAACTCTCCTCAGTGATAACAGCATTCACTCCGCCCCCCTTATGATGAGGCATCGCATTTTTGGTGACGTTGGGCACGTTGTCAGAAAAATTAATAACCTTGGCGTCCACCAAGTCCTGGACTTTGTGCTTAAAAGCTTTACAATTCTCAACCGTATGGCCTGGTGCCCCAGTGTGGAATTCACAAGTAGCATTGGCGTCATACCCCGGTGGTGGTGCCCCTGTTAAGGGAGCCAACGTCCTCTTTTGAACCAATTGGAGCTGAAGCAACGTTTGCAAAAGCTGCGCATATGACATAGGTGGAGTTTTAAAATGACGGCTTGCCAGGGGAGCCCGATTCTGATATCTTTTATACCCCTGCTGATTCTGCTGCTGAGGCTGCTGCTGCTGCTGCGGAGCAGCTGGGATATTTATGCTAGCAATCTGAGGCTGAGGGCCCTTGCCCTTTCTCCTAGCATTAGTGACAGCACTGGCATCTCCCTCTCGACGCTTGCCAGTGTAAGGTTTTTTACTACCTCCTCCAGCTGAGGATGATTCGCCCTGAATTTTTCCGATCTTTATACCGTTCTCAACATGCTCGCCCAGAGTGATGAGGGCCGAGAATGTTCCAGACATGCCACTGACCAGCTTTTCATAATAGATTCCAGGAAGGGTAGCCACGAACATTTGCACTAGCTCACGCTCAACCATCGGCGGTTGAACCCGAGCAGCCAATTCACGCCACCGCTGGGCGTACTCTTTAAAGCTTTCGTTGTTCCGCTGTGAGAGATTCTGAAGCTGAACTCGGTTGGGAGCCAAGTCGCTATTGTATTGATAGTGGAGAACAAACGCTTCTGCAAGATCTTTCCAGGTGCGCACAGTAGCGGGCTCCAAACCCATATACCATTCGAGCGATGGACCAGAAAGACTATCCTGAAAGAAGTGCATCAGCAGCTTCTCATCGTCAGAATAGGCGGACATCTTTCTATAATAAGATCGGAGGTGGACCCGGGGGCAAGTAGTACCCTTGTACTTCTCAAAGGTAGGCACCTTGAACTTATGAGGTACCTTAAAGTCAGCAATCAACCCGAGCTTGGACATGTCAACGCCCAATGTGTTCTGATTTTCTATGTCTCTCATCTTGTCTTCCAGCGCCTTGAACCTGAGTCGAGCTTCAGCATTCAACTCTGCCTCTACACCTTTCTGAGAGAATATGTCATCCTGATGGTCCTCCAGCCACGGTTGAGGCACCAACAGATTTCCTGCACCAGCATTGCCGTTGACCGGCCCTATGTTAACATTGGCTCCCAAACTACCATTGCCGACGCCTGCCGCATGGAGTCCGAGATTATTCATATGATTGCCGTTAGCACTGCCGTTGCCCCCGGCAACAGGAACAACATTCTGTGGAGCATCCACTGGAGGAGGAGTAGGCACGGCCCCGCCGTGAAGTATGCCATTACTGTCAACCCTGGAGATCAGAGGTTGAACCAAAGTACGAAGCTGGTCTTGCCCATTAGCGACTACCTGCATCAGCTCCATAAAACGATCCATCCGTTCACGGAGCTCTTGAACATCTGACTGCACCTGGTCCATTATCCTTGTCTGATTAGCGCGAGTTGAGTAGCGGTGGATGAGTCTTTGATCAATCCTGGAGATCGAAAGCAGCTCAGAACCTGTGTACCTGAAAAACCTGTCAAGATTAAAGGTTAGGAAAAGTAACAGAATGTATGTCATGCAAAATGCTTCATGCAGATGCAGGCGTGTGTCTGTGTGCTTGAGAGATTTTCCTCGATCCTGGCGCCTTAGTACCAGTGCTGACAATAACAGCAATCTCACATATAGTATCAGCAATAGTCAGATTCGACACATCAAGGACCGAGAACTCGTACGCAACAGTCTTCCTGAGAGAGGTTGTAGTAACACAATAAGAGGCGAGGAATCCTGGATCGGGAAACGGTACCTGTCACAGACACACGCCAATGGAATGCGAATGATTATGCAAACTAATGCAAAATGCAGGCATGCAACAATATATCCAGGTGGCTGCTGTGGAGATTCGGTGTCAACAGTCACTGATGAGAAGGAAACCCCGGTGTAAAACCACTGATCTGATCTGCTGAAAATAACCATCTGATAGGATCGAGATCAAAATTCTGCCCTGACAAGAATAGGTGCCTGATAATAAGGACCCGAGATGTATGATCAGAAGATATACGGTGATGAAGTCTTCAGACCCCCAAATCAAGATCTGCCCTATCAAGAACAAACACACAGCTGCTGATGAGATTTTCAGATCCCACTCAAAATCTGCCCTATCAAGAACAAACAACAACTGCCGATGAGATCTTCAGACCCCACTCAAAATCTGCTCTATCCGGAACAAACCTCTGGTGATAATACTCTGATCGAAACCTGCTCTATTAAGAACAGACAAACACCCGATGATAAGATCCTCTGATCAAACCCTTGCTCTATCAAGAACATATCTGCAACTGAGAACCCAACATAACTGATTCACTGTCAAGAAAACCAGGTAGTCTGGAGGTCAAAGTTTCCTGCAATATCCCAACCCCACTCACAGGTATGGACCTAATCCACGGACAAAGGTACGGCATCCTATGCGGTCATCAGCGTCACAGACTTTCATGAGTGACGATACGATTCCCAGAAGGAGTGGCATCGTCAAGTCATGAAGAGGCCTCACTTAGCTGACTTCCAAATGATCGGTCCCCAGAGTCGACAATCCTCACGTCTGGACTCCCCTCAGATCCTCAGGACCGGAAAGGAGCACCTCTGCAAGAATCTCGTCTGAGCGCAGATTTTTGTAGGGAACTGTGCCTGCTCAGCAGACAGGTTCGTCCACTACTTCTCCGCAACTATATCTAGGTGTGTACTCGAGCCCAGGTCCGGCTTTTCACTCACAGTAACATCCCTCTCCCACAGCAGCACAGATAATTATATCAAACTGGAAATAAAATGCGGGAAGTAAAGTGCAGGAAGTAAAAATGCGATAAATAAATGCAACCCAGCAAGCAAACACACGAACGATAGGATTGACTCGCGTAGGGGATGGGAAACGGTCCCAGCATAAGGGATGGGAAAAGTCCCTAGATGCTATGAGTCCCCAGCAGAGTCGCCAGCTGCCGCTTGCGCGAAAATAAGGTGCCGGCATGACAGAAGAGTCGCCACCTTTCGTTATTTATCCCTCAGAGCGGGAAAGGAAACGATCGGAAAAACCTGACGAATAAGGGTAAGACAAGGTCGTCGCAACCATTGTCTGGGTTCGGGAGTCGGTTACGCAAGGGGAAGGTATTAGCACCCCTCACGTCCGTCGTACTCGACGGGATCCTCGCTTGTTTGTTTACTTGGACGGGTTGGTTATAATCTATCTACCTATCAAGGCTGGCTGAAAAAGAAAAGAAAAATGACTCGGCAAAGTGTCGCACTTTATGCCTACGTATTCTCATCAGAGAATGAGAAATCAGAGTCAACGTAGTTCGGCTAACTACGGGGAAGGATGGGTGAAGGTTGCTCGCTAGGATATCGCATCCTATGCCTACGTACTTTCATCTGGTATGAAAGATCAGAGCCAACGTAGTTCGGCTAACTACGGGTTATCTCCTAAAAGAAGTGTTTTTTATTATGTTTGCGATTTCAACTGCACTAGAGACTATGACCTGAGAGTGAATGCGTCGCATGTCACCCAAAGGGTACCATACTAAGCATCCATCCTCAGATAGCTTAAGGCTCGTAACGTACGAAAGAAATCATTCATGATTACTGTATTTTAAACTGCTTCGAGATGAGAAGAGAACAGGCCCAACTAGGAGGGAGACTATCAAGTCCTACTGTTATCATGCCATGGATTCATCCTATGGTTGAGGTCTGAACATGGAACTCCTAGATGTTGTCATGCATAGGTTTCAACCTAAAAGTCTATCATCAAATCCTCATCAGAGGAAATGAGAGTCCTAAGGGATCATGTCAATGATACACCAAAACAGACAAAAGCATCAGCTTTAACAGTAAAATGCATGCAATGCAAGTGAGGGAGGAAATGTGTGTGGGGCTTCAGCCTCCACAAGCTCATCTCAACCTCAAGCCAGTCATGAAATAACAGTAATCATACTGAAAATAAACAACATGCTATCAAGCAATATACAGATAAAAGGAAATGAAATGCCATCAGGCAAACAACACACATGCTTGAGAAAGAAAGAATCTACTCTTTACTCTCTAATCCTAAAACAAAATCTGATCAAATCTAATCAAAGCCCTAAAGAAAAACCTAACCAAAAGAAAACAATCCCCAGTCTTCAAGCTTCAGAGCAAGCTTACCAAAGAAAGGGAGCTAAGTAAGCAGACTCATAGTGTCTTCCTCAGGAAAGCACTAGGAGGTGTATACTCAGGAGTCATACCCTATGTGGCTCAACCACTGTGATCAGTTTATATTCCTCCTCAGGAGAAACTAAACTCACAAGCAGGCTCCAACATCACTGGATATTTAGGAAATCCTATCTGAACTAGTGGAACTAAATGAACAGACTCATAGGACCTTCCTCAGGAAAGTACTAGGAGGCTTCCACTTAGGAGTTGTATCCTATGTGGCTCAACAACTGTGATCAGTTTACATTCCTCCTCAGGAGAAATTAAACTCACAAGTTGGCTCCAACATCATTGGATACTTGAGAAATCCTAGATAAACTAAGGGAACTAAGTGAATAGACCCATAGGACCTTCCTCAGGAAAGTACTAGGAGGCTTCCACTTAGGAATTGTATCCCATGTGGCTCAACAACATGTGATCAGTTTACATTCCTCCTCAGGAGAAATTAAACTCACAAGTTGGCTCCAACATCATTGGATACTTAAGAAAGAGGTGAGAAGAAAAAATGAAAGTCATTCATAGTGCCTTCCTCAGGAAAGTACCATGAACTTCCTTCAAACTTCAGGATCTCAAACCTCACAGACAGGGAAAAAGCTCCAAGCTCTGGGTCTCTGAATCTTGATCTACAATCTTCTCTTCCATGCTCCTTCAACAAGATCTTCAAGACAACACAAGCCCCACAACAAATTCCCCAAAATAAACCCCAGAGATGAACAGATAACCACAGGACAGGCAAAATCAATAGGCAACTTCAGAAAATACCTAAAAATACTAACACAAGGGAAAAAAATCTATCAATTATTCACAAGGGTCTACAACATCTACCCATAACATCCTCATATACCCCTACCCAAAAATCAAGACAAAACTATCTAAAGAAAATGAATTCTTACCTATGCACAACCTAAACCCTAATTATGATACCCTAATGCTAACCTAATTAAACTAATCAAATTTTAATCTAAAAATCAAGAATTAAATCCTATGGGGAACTATGATTCAATATCTAATTACACTAAAAAGAATGAGTCAAAAAGACTAAAGGAAAGTCCTAAAACAAATTCTACAAAATCATGTACAAAATTAATCCTATTTTAAAAGCTATTGAAATGAAAAATCTATTAAAAATATGAAAAGAAAATAAAATGGAAATTTTATTCATTTATATTTTTCTAGACAAATTCATTAACCTATAGAAAAAACAAGAATTAAAAAAATATTTAATTTTCTATTTTTTATGAATTTTATAAAAGACAAACAATAAAAGAAAATAAAAAAAGGAATTAAAGGGGACGGGGGTGAAAATAGCAAGGCAGATTAGTTGAATTTCCTAACGGGCTGAAAGGGGGGTGGTGCGCGTAGCAAGTTGGACCCAGGCCCAGGGCTTCAGCTTAAATGAAACGCTGCGTTGCAGCGGGGAGGTTTCCCTCCGTTTTCATTTTAAAACCTGGCCACACGATTAGAGGGAAAGGTCAAGAATTCAGAGAGATCCAACGGCCAACAGCCATCGTCCCCAAAACTGATCTAGGGTTTTCAGAAAACCCAGAATCCATGCATGGATCTTCTCCTGGCTCGTTCTCCCTCCACACTTGATGGTTTTTAAAAATTCCAAAAGGGAAAATGGTCTGCAGATTAAGAGGAACAAGGCTATACGAGTAGTTTTCATTAATTCTCCATGAATCATCCAAACAGAGAACTTAAAAGCTCGGGTACCACCATATTTTCCTGAGATCAATGCTTCTAAAACTCAAATTTAATGATCCAATCTCGTTCTTTATACTACCCTAACCATGCTAATCTAATCTATGCTAACTAAAACTCACTACAAAGCTTGTTCTTGGAAATTAAAGAATCTTGCACCTGCCATGAAACCTCACACAGAGCTCTCAAACTCATGGGAAAAGATCAACTAGCCTAGTACACTAATTCTACACCTAAAGAACTAATGGAAACTACATAAATAAGGAGATTCGTGGGAAGAAAGAAACCTGTCAAGGTTCAATGGTGTGTGTAGCTAGGGCTTGATTCAGAGCTTGCAAGGGCTTCAAGATGATCCTTTGATGATGGACAGTCTTCTGTTTGCACTGGTTTTGAAGGAGAAGCCTTGTGGTGGAAGAAATCGTGTGTTGCTTGATCTTGAAGGAAACTCTTCAATGGCAAGTTCTCTCTCTCTTTCTCCTCTGAATTCTTCTTCCTTCACCAACCTCATACTCATCATGATTCACTCTTTTTATAACCATCATTGGAAAAGTCTAGGACCATCTAGAATGATCTAGAAAGTCCTTGAAATCTCATGTGATGACATATTGAATTTCTCTCATCTCATGTCTTATGCCTTACAATTTGGTGTCAAAATACCTTTACATGAGATAATGAGAAGATATGTGTGAAAAACAAGCTCACCTTTGGCTTATGTTGAGTTTTGCAAGGGTGCCTTAATATGCAAGTTTCAATTTTCCAAAGCATGTCCCATTTTAAAGCCTCAAATGAAAATTCTATTTAAACCAATGTTCTCAAAATGATGTTTCCAATCAAAATTATATATTGGATGACCTATTTTGGATTTTTAGATCTTCCAAACCAATTTCCAATTTCAACTTTTCAAACTTATAAGCCATTTTTAGTTCAAATTTACCCAATCATGCAAATCCATGCTATGAGCTTTTCCAACAATTCATGACCTTATTTCTAGACTTAAAATCAAATTTTTAACAACTTTCATGCTTTGAGTTTTCCCATTTGAGGCTTGGAACTAGGAGATATGGCATTTGCTTAAAATGACCTATAATTGACAAATGACCAAAATACCCCTGTCTTGTTCAAACCATAAGTTGAGTCCCACAAATCCTATCAAGGAATTCTACCACTCAAATTAAATCTAAAAAGATGCCCTTCAACATTCATGTTGACCAAGAGATCATAGGAATCATCCTACTAGGGCAAAAGTTATCTGCAAGTTGGGTGACTTTCAAGGACCCAGATTCACATACCTCTGCTGACCTGTAATTTGTCAAAACCATAACTTGAGCTCTGCAACTCCTATCAAGGACTTCCACCACTCAAATTAAATCTAAGAACAAGCTCTACAACATTCATGTTGTGGGGAAGATGAGATATCAATCACATCTAGAGCTAAAACTGCCTGGAAGATAGGGATCAAATTAGGGTTTTTTCATTGACAATCCTTGGAAACCCTGACTTGAAACTTCTCAAACTCCTCAATCATGATGAGTTGGTCTAGAAATTATCTTTATAACATCTCTATGCATCATTCCATGATCTCATGGCCCTTGGATTAGGTCTCAACCTTCTCCAAATCTTCAGTTATCCTAAGGTTGACCCAGTCAAAACCCTAATTCTACCATTCATGGTTGAATCTTCTGAATTCTTGCATAATGACCTCTCTGGGCTTCATGATGGCTATCAAGACATCTCATAGGCTTTCTCAAAACATCAAGTTCATTCTTAAAGTCTCAGAATCATCTGAGGAGCACCCACAACTCTCAAGCTATGAAGCACACAACCCTGGTTTCAATCCACTTCCTCTGAGGATCTCTTGAACTTTCTGATGAAGGTATCAACTTTCAAACACTCAATGAATAAATAATTGTTGGTCAAATTTTGGGGTGCAACACTTGTGTAGCAGGGTATAAGTTGTCTTTCAAATGTTGTCTGGCATGGCTTGTGTAGGCTGTGTGTTTTGGTGCAGGTCTATGAGGGTATAGTTTTATGCAGGAATTTGTTGGCACCGTTTAGGAAGTTTTGCAGGTTTTATGTTTTTTGTGAGTTTGTGTAGCAGAGTGCAGCAGGCCTAAGGTGAAGAGTATGGTACTGGCTTGGTAATGGGACAACTGGTTTTGTCACATTTTGAAAGGCTATGGCTTGCAACAGGTTGTGGGTAGTGTTGAGATAATGGTGTGGTTTGTGCAGGGGCATTCTGGCTGGTTGTAGCAGAGCTTGTCTTCTTGTGGTTGTGGAAAATATTCTTCTAATTTGTGTTATTTTTGGTATTGTAGGCTTGACTGCATTATAGGTTTCAAATGGAGTCAGCAGATTTAAAAAGTGGGATTTTGAGGTTCAGCTGTGGGTAATCGTATGCGCAGAGTGTTGGCTAATACTGCTTCGGTATTGTTTCGTTCTTGTCTCAGGTGGTAGCTTACTCGTTAATTTTCGGTTGAAATTTCCTGTCATGAGCTTAGTATAACGAACCTGTGGCTTTTTTTATTATGGTTGACATTTATTGTGAGCTTATGTTGTCATTTTCTTTGCAGCTAGCTACCTACGAGTTTGCTTATCGTGTTGTGAATTGCAGGTACGAATTTTTTGTTGCTTCGCGTTGTGTATTACCGTTTTTATTGTGCGCGTCTCACCAATTTGTTGCTGCAGGTACATGGTGTATTGTAGGCTGTGTGTTCACGTGCTGTACAATTTACAGCAGGTTTTGCATTTGGTTTGTTTTGTTGTGGGGCAAGTTTTGAATCCCTACTGCAATTCGTACAGGCACAGGTTGCTTTTATTTTGCAGCTGGTTATGGGCTTGATTGCAGGTTTTCTATGGTGGCAGTTTTGGGTAGTGGCTTTTGTAGGTTGTACGGTTTGCAGGTTATTGCTGGGAGAATACCGTAAAACATTGTGTGGACAAGCTATTGTGATGAATCGCGTGAAAAACACTGCTTGACGGCTGTTGTCCTGTCTTGTGGTGCGTTGGTGTACGTGTTGTACGTTTTGTTCACGTAATGGGACTAGTTTTGCTGCGTTGCATTGCGAGTGCTTTGTGGCAGACGAGGGGCTTCGTGTACAAAACATCATCGAATTGCTTTTTGTCAAAAAAAAATGCTGCAACTGGTATTTCATTTCAACATTTTTCTTTTCCTTTTCTTCTTCAGATTTTGCTTACTGTATCGTATTGTTGCCGTGAATACTCTTACGTCCATTTTCCATTTCACATCGGCAAGGTTGTGCGCATTCAAACAAACTTTCGAAATGGCTCGCGAAGTGTGTGAGTGGTGATTGGGAGCTGCTGCTTATGCTGCGTTTTTGGAGTGAAAGAAAACGCATCGTACACGTTGTTTGGCATTACTGTGACATGTTCTGCAGGTTGAAATAACATAATTTTTCTCAAAATTTTCGGTGTGTACGTAACTCGGCATGTCGCTATGATATTGTTATTTTTCAATTGCAGGTTTGGAGGTGTGATAGTTTTGGTGATGATAGGAAAAGTGGTGTTAAAAACTGATAAGCACGGTTGAAGGCGCCAAATCCTCTCAAGGCGTGAATTACATACGCTCAGTTTCGAGTACCACAATGATTCCAAGATTGCTCGTGGTTTTAAATATTTACAAATCCTATCGTAAACTGTAGCATAAGCTTCTTTGTAAACATTTAGCAAGAAATTTTCCTTATAACAACTATGTAGCAACATTTCAACAACTCTGTAGCAGGTTTGTAACAATAACAACATTTCAACGTGATTGACCTTTTTGCAATAAGTTTTGCCTTGATAAACATAATAAGTTTTGCCTTGATAAACATACTTAACGGCATCCAAATAATCTCACTCCCCACTTAAATTTGTCGTAAGATACAATGGACTTGAAGTGATGCTTAGAAACTACTTGAACAAACTTCCAAATGGATTGAGATAAAGCCATGACATAAATTGTCCTGAACTAGTCTTCCCAAAAAAAAGTCCTGTGCTCTTTCAATTAGCTGGTGTTTTGTATGGCTCATAGATTTTATGACAATTGCCTTATTGGACCAAATAACACGATACAAGCATGTGTGCACCACTGCTCCATAATTTGTGATACATCTTCGTGTATAAAAAATAACCATTAAAATTGAATCCATACCTTGTTGAGAGTCCATCTCAATTATTGAGTATATCATGGCCTTGAACCTTGAAGTTTATCCGTCGAACCAATTTTACTTATATCAGGACGGCATTTGGACCTCATATGAAACTTGATTCGAATAGTCTCAACCCTGTGGTATCTTTTGGAATTTTTGAATTATGGTCAGTGGATGAATGTTGCACAAATGACTAAATAGGTAGGACAAATTTGGGGTATGACAACTGGGGAATGAAGACCGCCGGGAGTAAAATCCATCGGGTGCATGAAGAATGTCGTGAAACGAAGCTAACTTTGATCTTAATGGACTTTGTCGTAGTCGCCATTTTGAAAATATAATGCCCCAGAGTACCTGCTTTGTAAGGAAAAGTTAGCTCAAGAGGATTTTACAGAGAAACATGGAGTCCAGATGCCCCACTGTTTTCAAACTCTTGGAGAGGTCTGTCAGATCTCGACGTAACTGGCTCAGATCGGCGGTGACGTGACTGAGTCTTCAAGAAGTAGCTCTCAAGAAGGTCAGGCTTGCATCAATAATCAACTTAGTAACCCACATGCCCCTGTCTAGCAGGATCTTCAAGTAAGTTTCTGAGATATTAGGCAAAATCAACACGCGTGAAATGCTATCCTGAAACTATCAATGCAACGATGTATTTGTCTTGAAATTTTTGTTTTTGTTTTGAAAACGATATCGCAATAACTTATGACTGAAATCACTAGTTAGGATATAAGTTTAATTTATAATGCCAACATGAATTTTGAGCATAGCTCGTAGGAGTCAGGAAACGTTATCTCGTCGAGTATGCTTTCAAGAGAATTCCTACTTCAATTAGGTCTTTTAATGGTTGTATCGTGGCTTGGTTCACAGTTTAAGAAACAAAGGATAAAGGCTCAAAGTTTGATTGTACCCACCCCTCTTCGTGATATTCTTCAATCCTAATTCAGTTAGTTGGATATGAATGCTCATATCTCAATCGGATTTGATATGGTCGAGAACTTATCAATGCTTCGGACAATGGCAGTCATTTTCCTATTTTGGTGTTCGATCAACACGACTTTGTCTTTATTGGGGATTCTTTATTTTGTTTTTATTTTTCGTTCCCTAACTTTTGCCTGGACAACGCCTTTTGGATTTTTGACTTTGTAGTCCAGCGGGATGCCCCAGTTTTACCTAAGTCTCCTTCATAGGTTTTGACTTAGCGGGCTGTATGTATAATTTTTTTGTTGACTAAGTCGTGTGACTCTTTTGAAAGGCTTGTGTCTGCCCCACTCTTTTAGTAGTAAAGGGATAATCATTGACTTCTAACTTCCTAAGATGTTAGGGATAGAATGGATCCTCGAAGGTTCGCTCCTCCTTTTTGAGAGTCTGAGCGCTCAATCGATTTAACTGAAAAACTACCCTGTCCCAGGTTAAAATAAGGGTTTTAATTGGGAAAAGAAGAAAACTCCTACTTCAAGGCTCAAAGGGGTTAAAGAGGGGTTATCATCCTTATGTCTCCATTGTTTGGGATTTGAAACAATGCCTTACATCATCAGTAGGTTTCAATTGGAAGCATATGACAAGAGATTTGACGTTTTTGGTTCATCATCCTCCTCCCAATTCTCTATCAAAGCGAGAGATCGGGTAAAGTTGGCATTATAGTTTATGGAAAATATTTTTAATGAGTGAAACAAATGGATTAATTTAAGACAAACATTATGCATTAATTATTCCAAAATAAACAAGTTCGTACATGCTAATTATGCTTAATCAAAGAAAATAAAACAAATAAATAACGACATGAACTGTCTCAAAGCCCTTCAAAATGTGTTTATGAAGTCTTTGCATCTGAGACCGGCATGGTAGTGGTTTCCTCTAGCGGAGCCTCACTGGAAGGAGTCGTCTTGCTTGCCCCAGCTACGTCTGTCATTTCTTTATTATCGGTCTTCAAATCTTCACTCAGAATAACTCTCCCAGATTCTCTGTTGATCGGGGTCGCATCATCTTGAGGATTGCTGAAATGAAAAGGACTAGGCATATGAAGAACTACCGGCTTCATCTAATTCACCGTATGCGTCACTGGATGATATATGTTGAAAACAGGCTTTGCAGAGCTTGATTCTGGCCCCTGGGACACCCTGAGAGGAGTCTTGACTTTCGGCTGAGGATCGTCAAAAGACAGGACCTTCTTTTCTAGCAAATCTCTGACAATATTCTTAAGCGCGTAACATCCTTCCAAATCGTAACCAGACGCACCCTAATGAAATAAACAATGAGCGGCGGCGTTGTAATTGACAGGTACTGGATTGGGAGGTGGACCCAAAGTTCGGGTAACAACCAGATCTTGTTGCACTAAGAAAGGATACAACTCAGTGAACGTCATTGGGATTGGAGGACAAGGCTTGTATGGTCTCCTATTTTGACGAGGTATCATCTCCTCTGATGGTTGGTACATGGGAGCGTTGGGCACTCGTTGACAGTTGACAGGAGCTTATGCAGGCTGATAAACCAGATGCTGATAGACCGGAGCCGGTGGCCCGGGATGATATGTAGGAAATTGCTGACTGAACTGGATAACTTTGAACATAATTCTACTGAGGTTGCCAAGGTTGATGAGTAGCCATCGAGCGACTCCTCAGACGTGTAGGTCCTTTATGGTGGTCAACGCTCTGAGTTTTGCACTTCGGAGGAGTAACTCGTTGAACTGGTTGAGCAACAGTAGGATTCACTGAACTGGATTGACGATTCTGAGGAGGTATGTTCTTGACAGTAACAGCTGGTTGAGGATCCACAACAGTATTGGTAATTTCAGAAACAACGGTAGGTTGATTATCCATCTTCACCTTAAGGGCTTGCAACATCTCCATAATCTGCCCCACACTTCCTCGAAGATCTTCGAGTTTATGGCTGACACGGTCCATCTCTTGAGCTTGTTCTTCCATCCTTTTTCGAGCTTGGGCTCTAGTATTGTACTGATGCGGAGGACCAAGGGTGACGAAACTTGAAGGCGAGTGAACCGAGTATGAGAAATCGGGAGACACATGAAATGCAAAATGCGAATGAAATAACTTCAGGGAATTCAAATATTTACGAATATTGTTGAATAACGAAGAAATTTTTATTAATTGAAAATAAATGGATTACAATCAAATATAAAGTTTTTAATGGAAACAACTAAACAAAAGCTAATAATGGCCCTAAGGAAGCATTATCCACAACTTTGACGAGTAGGCGGAGAATCGGAGGAAAATAAATCCTTGTAGAGTCTTCTCCTCTTGTCAGAAAGTGCCTTCTCATTCCTTGACTGAAGTTGTTTTTGAAGTTCATCGTACTCGCTGACCATCACCTGGTATTTGTTCTTCCATGTTTCTGCTTCATGTTGAGCTTTCTTCAAGGCGATCTTCAACGTTTCAGCCTCGGACATAAAATATTGAACAGGTTCCTCCCTTGGAGGTAAAGGATCTTGGCGAGGATAGGACATCTTCAATTTGATAGCTCTTTCTCGGACCCACTGGAGATAAGGCTCCATAGAGACACAATCCGGCCTTCCCAAACTTTCACGACCTTTCCTATGCAAGTGTCCCCAAGAAGATATAATTTGATCCTGAAGCTCTTTGTTGAATTTGAAGAAGATCTTCTCTACGTAGATACTTTTAGGTGGTTCTTTTAAGGGATACCCTAACTGTCAGCGAGCTAGGACTAGATTGTAGTTAATTCCTCCATTAAAACCGAGTAAAGGCATGTTAGCGAAGTCTCTACAACCATCAATGACTAGTATTCCATCGTACTTGTGATTGTACCAATCAATATCGGAGTGAGTTAAAGCCATAACCTTTTGTGACCAACGTCCTTGAGTGGACTCCAAAAAGGACCAAACTTAGGCAAGTGCGAAATAAACCACTTGTACAATAACGACACACAACAAGTAATCACCCTCCACCACGGAGGTTTCGGAGATGGACTGAATGATAAGTATTACCCAATAAGGTCGGTACTGGATTCCTTTGCATGAAGATCTTGATGACATTAAGGTCCACAAATCCTTCAAAATTAGGGAAAAGCAACACTCCATAGATAAGCAAGGCAAGGATCATCTCAAAGGTAGGCATGCTCAAGTAATCGGCATAATATTGGGCCTTCTTGATTAGGAACTTCGTAGGTAACCCAAAGATTTCACCTTTATGAGTCATATTCTCCTTAATGTCAGATACCTTCAAACATGTGGCTTTAGCAATATCCTTTTCTTTAGGGTCCTTCTCCAAGAAAGGGAAAGGAGACTTATCCAGAATAGGTAACCCTACAAGCTGAGAATATTCTTCCAAAGTAGGTAATAACTGATAATCGGGGAATGTGAAGAAGTGGTAGTCGGGATCATAGAACTGTAGCAAAACCGAAAGAAGTTCCTCGTTTACTTTATATTCCAATAGAAATAACAAACTTCTATACCGGTTACCGAATCCTTCTCGATCTTGGACTAAAGATCCTAGCTTCCTTAGGTCATCTAGCTTAGGACTTTTAAAAGTATATTTTAAAGTTTTTCTTCTGTTGTAATCCATAGTATCCTGCAATATCCATAAATAAGGCTTGAATTCCATGAAATGTAATGTAATGTAATATTTTAATGGATGCAATGCACATATATAAGGTCCTAGGTTAAAGGTATGTGTAAGGAGTTAGGGTCTACCCATCCCAATAAGGTATGTACTAAGGTTAGTTGTACATGCCGAACAAGGTTCTAAAGAAGTGCCCAAAGTCATTGGTCCATCCTTCGGATATTATCAACTTTCCGACTGACTCGGGGGTTAATAATATTCTCTAGAGAACCTCTTTTGAGTGTAGCATCGCGTAGCAACCATTGTAGGACTACTCCCACATAGTTCTCGCACTACGTCCTATATAAGGCCAAGGTGGTGTTAAGGTAACTACGGTCCTCAATATCATAGACTCTAATCGAAAATAGTAAAAGTTTTCACGACTAACTCGATCAACCGAACCGTTTTCGAAAGGGTCTCAACTAAGCGGTGATTCTCGAGTCAACTTGGTCGGGACTCACTCCAGGCAAGCCTCGTCGAATATCTCACCTTCCTATAATAAGGTCACTCAAGTCCGGGTTAGGACTTATCTCACAATAACAGGGTATCCCCCAAGCAAGGTACAATGAATATTATATATACAAGAAAATAAATAATAAAAAATATCATACAATAAACAAAATAGGGATAACCCTTAAAAGTTATGGCTTTCCCTAATGAAGTCGCCATTTTCTATTGCGGTGGAAATAAGATACCAAATTATTAATTAGTTTGAATCACAATTCTTAATTCACAACCAATCTTTGATTTATCCGAAGGAAAATGTCAAAAGAGGGAAAACCTATTTTTGCATCGTAAACACAATGCGGGGAAAGACCTAGGTAAGAGGTTGGTTAAGTTTAGGGAAGGTACTAGCACCCTAAACTTCTGTAGTACTCTACAGGAACCTTTTGTTTATTGTATGCCTTTTATTTTTATTTATTATCTGCTTTAATATATATCGAGCTAAGGGATAAAATGACCTAAAAGACCTAAGGGTTAGTCCTAAGTTTACTCGGCAAGACGTCGCATCTTGTGCCTACGTATCCTGGATAGGGAATGGAATCAGAGTAATCGTAGTTCCCCTCGAAAGGGAGGTTAGAAACGTCTTGACTGCGGTCAAGGTTTCAAGGGGAGTAGATGTATCTTAAGGACACGCTTACGTGGAGTCTTTGAAACTCCTATTTCTATGTTGAAAAGTTGAATTAAAATTAGGGTTGAAATTAGGTATTGAATAAATGTTCCACGACGGGAAACCCTAAAACAAAGTACGACAACTCCTTGACCTAATGCTAGGGTAAAGGGTATTTTCGTCCACGGCGGGACACCTAGGCTATTAGGGTTTTGAAACGGTCAAGAATTAGGGTTAATGACTCGGCGATCAACGGTTAAACCTAATTCCTTCGGAGGAGAAAATTAACGGTAAAACATGCAAACATGGAAAAATATTATATGGCAGAAATTAAAGTGCAGAAAGTAAAGAAAGCGTCGCGACGATCACTCACGTAAATTACAAACCCCAAAAAAAGGAAAATAAAATAAAACCGCGACCATGGCCTCGCGTAAATTACATCCATGGACCAACATAAATTGAATAAACTAATCAGGATTTATGTATAGTCTGAGGAGAAAAACAGAGAACATTTGTGAGAAGGGTTAGACATAAATATCACAAAAAATGGAACAGTTAGTATTGAAAGAAAGACAAACTGCAATTTGAAATTTTTATTATTGTTTTATTAGTTTTAAAAAAGGATTTTAGTTTTAATTTTGAAGAAAAGAATTTTAATCTTAGTTTAAAAAAGGTTTAGTTTAAGTTTTAAAAATTTGTTTTAGTTTTAAATTTGAAAAAAACTCTAATTTTAATATTTTAGAAAAAACAAAATTTAATTATTATTTTATGAGGAAGAAAGTTTTAACTTTAATTTTTTTAAAAATATTTATCAATTTTAAAAAAAAAAGTTTTATACTTAAAAAAAACAAAGTTTTAATTTGTATTTTAAAAAAAAGGTTTTTATTTTATTATCTAAAAACATTTTTATTTTAGAAAAGCTTTTAAGAAAAAGTTTTTAATTTGTTTTATAAAAGTAGAACTTTCACTTATTTTTAAAAACAGAATTTTCAATTAAAAATAAATGTACTACTAAAACAACAAAAGGGAAAACAAAAGTTGGGTTGGGTTATGGTTACTGCTGCATGCGGCGCCGCTGCCATTGTTGCCTGTTGAAGCTTTTTCTTCTTCTTTGCATGACCACAATCCCTTCTTCTTTTCCTGCAAAAAAAACATCAAAAGAAAACATCCGTTAGAAATAAGAGTTACTCACCTTTCACGGGTTTGAAGTGGCTTTTCTACGATGGAGTTCGTTGATGATGAAAGATGACCGTTTTTTTCAAAAATCTCTCCTCTTCTGATAAGTCGTGAGAACGACCGCCGTTTTTCTCTTTTGTCTCCTCTCCTCTTTTCTCAAATGCAACTCATGTTTATATAGGCAACAAATTAGGGTTAAATCTAACCTAATGCCCACTTTAAAGTCCAACTTAAAGAATTAGTCAAAACTAAATCTCTCCTCTTCTGATAAGTCGTGAGAACGGTCGCCGTTTTTCTCTTTTGTCTCCCCTCCTCTTTTCTCAAATGCAACTCATGTTTATATAGGCAACAAATTAGGGTTAAATCTAACTTAATGCCCACTTTAAAGTCCAACTTAAAGAATTAGTCAAAACTAAATAAAATTTAAACAAATTTAAACAAACTTAAAACCCTATTTATTTACTAAACATTAAAAATATTATAAAAAGAAATAAAATCTTTTCTAATATTTTTAATTTTATAATTTTTGGATGTTTTTATGAATAATATGAAAAAAAGTGAAAAAAAATATTTTTTTTAAAAATAATTTAAATAAAATAGTAATTAAATAATAAAATAAACTATTTTTGTTATTTTTTATGAAAATAGAAAAGTTAGAATAAAAATAAAAGAAACAAAACAAAAAGTGAAGAAGGTGGGGTTCAAACTCTCGACCTTTCACACTCACAACTCCTTACGCACGGTCTCTTGCCAATTGTGCTATTTTATTCATTCAAAATAAAGTGGCACATGATATTTTCTTGCAACAATCAAACAACTGCACAACCCGTTAGTGGTTAGTTTAAACGCAATGCAAAATGAAATGGGATGCAAGATGAAACGACTAATCTTAGGGAAAAATTTGGGGTATTACACTAATAAACCTATTTTTAAGAAATATAGTTTCTAGACTTAGTTGAAAAGTGTTTTAACTTGGAATTTCTAACAAAAATAGGTTCTTACGAACCGGTCTTCAAATCCATAAACGCGTCCAAAAACAGTTTTAAAGTCGGTTTTCTTAAACATTAAAGATTCCTAATTGACTGAGCCAAGCGCTTTCACTTCCTTGGAACAGTCAACACTAACCAAATTTATCTAAAGGTTGGACGGCTTTCGATCTTACCCAACAGATTTTAAGTGCAGAAAATAAGTGTTAAAAGTTAAAATAACCCTTAAGTAATTCTATCGACAATCGTTTGGAATACTAATTATAACTATAATCCTCGCATCCTAGCCCTTTAAAGTTTAGCCGGACATGGTAAATAAATGCGAGAAAATAAAATGCGGGTAAATAAATAAAGTGCGATAAAATGGGTGCGCTAAATAAAAGGCAGGTAAATAAAGGTGCGACAAATAAAAGGCAGATAAATAAAGGCAATAAACAGAAACCTACTCAAACGAGAGGCTTTTAAAATCTTGTACAACTGGAAGTAAATGCGGAAATAAAATGGCGACAGGTTTAACTTCTACCCAAGTGCTCCAAACTCGATTACAGACTCGATTATACGGTGTAATAACCCCTCAATGTGAGAAATTTATTACTTTACAGACAAGTGAAATTTATGACTTGAGTTCTGTTCTCTAAACTTGGATGGTTTGAAATGAATCAGAACTCTGCTATTTATAGAGGTAGGAAAGTACAGAGAAAGACTAGAATGCCCCCCAACTCCTTTTGAGAGGGAAACTTCCATGTGAAGGTGGTGCCCGCCACATGTACTAGGGTAGAAGGGAGTGGGAGACGTGGCAGTTGACAGCAGTTAGCTTGCATTCCTCTCATGGCATCTCCTATGGCGTTCGCCATGGTGGAAGCCATGTGTACATTTCCTCAAAAAGTAGGGTTTTAGCTCGTTTTTCTTTATTTCTTCTCGAGTAGCCTTGAAAATACAAAAACCTGAAAAAGAAACAAAGTAGAGGCATAATACAAGAAAATGGAAATAAAATACTAGATAACGTGCACAAAATCGAGTCAAATAAACAGTATATTTTAGGTCTATCACCAGTATGCTGACTATCTCTCTGACATTGGCTCAAGCACTCTTGCTGTGCCTGCTGCCCAACCAGTGTATCATA
The DNA here is from genome assembly GCA_963859935.3 of Lathyrus sativus. NCBI lineage: Eukaryota > Viridiplantae > Streptophyta > Magnoliopsida > Fabales > Fabaceae > Lathyrus > Lathyrus sativus. The sequence goes on from OZ012735.1 coordinate 209,055,339, forward strand.
TTGCTGTCATTCGCGCGCTGGAAACGGACATTGCTAGCCTCAAAGGCGAATTTACTACTCTACGGGTGAATTTTCATCAGTTCATGGATGTGGTGACGGAGCAGTTAGATCACGCCTATCAACATCTTTTCTCTATTGCTCCTCCACCTCCACCTCATGGCTGATTTCTTGGATACATTTTTGCATTCCGATCTTCGCACTTTTGAATAGTGAAGACACTATTTGATTTAAGTGTGGGAGATGACTACCTTTACATTTATTATTTTCTTTTCTGACATTGTATCTTTTGTTGTTTTTCAATTTTACGGATTTTGTAACGGATTATTTTATCTCTTAATTATCATTATTAATTTTCATTTCCAATTATCATTGCTATTATTTTTCCATTTGATTACTAGAAGCACTTTTATTTTATTTTTATCAAAGAAACCATAAAAAACAAATTTTTTTGTCTTTTCCTCACCACATGAAGGTGGCACTCGCCACCCTGGTTAAGAAAAGAAGGTGGCACTCGCCACCTTAGTGAAAGAAAAGTGTGGCACCCACCACACACACTCCTAAATGGAGGTGGCACTTGCCACATTCCTTTAATGCATGTCTGCCACATTAAATTTCACTTTCACATGCACCCTTCCACGTAACCTCACTCTAGCTTGCATGTAGTACACCTTGCCTTCAAATTCTGATTTTGTTGACCACCATTAAATCAAAACCAACCCAACCACCTCATTTAATCCATATTTACGGATTACACCAACATAAATTCACTATTTATATCATCTTTATCAACATAACAAAAACCATCAAAAATATTCATTCACAAAAATCAGAAAGAAGCAGCAATATCATTTTCAAGCAACCATCATGGCAACATACCAAATCATTTTCAGAGAAGCTGAAGCTAGTGAGAAGCAAGCAGAGTTATATGCAGCTCTACTGAATAGAGAGATAGAGTCAACAAGGTATGCTGATGTACCCTGTTTAGAAGCATTAGGACTAAAAGACAGTGTATAATATATGCTAGAAAGATTAGGCTTAACCTACCTTTTATCATTTAAAGACCATGTCTACATGCAACCAACTCTAGAATTTCTTAGCTTGCTGATTTATTATGTTAATGGAAACATCCATTTCCGTCTATTTAATGTTGAGTATACATTTATGTTTGAAGCGTTAGCTGTCTTATTTAAATGTCTATACGGAGATGATGTTAAATATGATGTGCTAGAGGGTGAGGGATGACTAAGCGCATATAAATATTTCCGGAAAGCAATAACATTGATGGTAACCCACAATTTTGAAGGCAATATGTCGCATATCTGCGAAGAGGGGCCGACAATGACAGAAGAGTCGCCACCGTTCATTATTTATCCCAAAGAGAAGGAAAGGAAACGATCAGAGAAAACCTACGAAAATGGAATAAGACAGGTCATCGCAACCAAATCTTGGGTTCGGGAGTCGGTTACGCAAGAGAAAGGTATTAGCACCCCTCATGTCTGTCGTACTCGACGGGATCCACGCTTTATTGTCTAGTCTATAAGGGTGTAAATCTATCTATGCTAAAGGCTCACAGGGATGAAAGAAAAGAAAAGAGACTCGATAGAGCATCGCGACTCTATGTCTACGTATTCCCTCGTGCAATGGGAAAGTCAGAGTCAACGTAGTTCGAAAAACTACGGGTGATGGAGGGAAGGTTGCTCGCCAAGACATCGCGTCTTGTGCCTACGTATCCTCGTCTGGTACGAGAAATCAGAGCAAAACGTAGTTCAGGCTAACACGACAGCAGGTTGGTTCAAGCGTTTTAAACCGAGTAGGGTGAAACAATGATTCTAGCAGTTAGGGACGATGTTTGTTTGCGGTAGAACCAAAGCTTAACAAAACTCTTTCTGAAAATGGTTTTCATATTAAGATCCCGAAGGATAAAAAAGATTTGATATTTTTGTTTTTGCGTTTTTTAAGACAAGAAGTGGATTGAGTTATGGTTTGAAACTCATGTCGCACTAAAGACTATGACTTGAGAGCGAATGCGTCGCATATCGCCCAAAGGGCATACACTAAACACTCTAGACAGTTGAAAGGAGGCCCCCCAACCATCATTCCTTAAGTACTTAAGGCTCAAAGCGTACGACACAAATCTTTCTTTATTAGGTGTTTTGAAATGTTTAGGAGATGAGAAGAGAAAGACCCAAACTAAGGGGAAACTGGACCCTAAAGTTATCATGCACAATGCTCCTAAAGTTGGGGTGAAAGGGAAGAACTACCCTAAAGTTGTCATGCATAGGATTGAACACCTAATGTCTCTCCTACTCCCATCCTAAACGGAGGGACTAGGAATCCTAGGGGGATCATGGCCAAAGGCCAAGTAAACACTAAATAGCCCACTCACAAGTGAAATGAGAAAGAAAATAAATTTGTAGATTCAAAATAAAAATGATAAAATAAAATAAAAGGATGGAAAATAAAAATAATACATTAAAATAATAAAATAAGATTTTTTGGATTTTTATGGCATTTAAAAAAATGTTTTAAAAAAGAAGTAAAAGTTAAACGAATAAAAAAAAAACAAAAATAAAAGAAACTAAAACAAACAAATATGCTAAAAAAAATAAGAAAGTGCCCCCCCAAGGCTTGAACCCAAGACCTTGGGGTTGCAAGCTAAAAACAATACCATTCAAACTAACTCATGTGTGTGACCAAAAATGGAAAAAGAAAAACAAATAATAAAACATGAAAAATAAATGGCAAAGAGGCAAAAACGCCCCTAGCAGGGCTCGAACAGGGGTTCTCACGGCAAGGCAAAGCGTTTAACCACTGGGGTGGCGATACATCCGTTGTATAAAGCCACCCTTTAAATATATAACCTAAAATTCCCAAGATTTCTTGGCAAGACTAGGCAAGATTCAAGGCAAAAAACCAAAATGCGTTTTCGACACAACTCTCTCAATTCTTCATCAAATTTAACAAACTTTTAGTCAAACTTGCCTAGAATTTCATAAGGAACACGATGGTATCAACCATTTTATGAAATACTGCATACACACAAAAATTCGATGGAAGATGCATAATGGAGTTTTGAGATGCATTTTGAAACTTCAGAGTTGAAACAAATGCTAACAGGTTTAGAGAAAGATGTGCACAAGTTTCAAATATGCTATAGATCAAGCTCCAACTGAAATATGAGTTAAAAGACAATAGGACATGATTTTGGTACATGAGTTGCAAAAAGAATGTGATTTTAACAAACAAAACAGAATGAGCAACCAACTTGGCATCACAATCCAAACACAACAACTTATGATCTAATCTACCTTAATAAAAACAGATGGCAATTCTAAAACTCAAAAAGGATTGAGGGCAAGTTTGACGAGAATATAACCCTAACCAACAGGCATATCAGTAGGCATCAGCACCCACCCAATGTATCCACCAAGTCAATATCCTATGATGTCAAGGATTCTCATGGCAGTCCTAAATGATCTAAACAGCAACAACTTTAAACCCCCAAGATGACCTTTGCTCATCCCTCCAACTCTGCTCCAAACCAAGGCTCTCATGTAAAACCTAAACTCCTAACTAATTGATGGCAACTCCACCAGAGTTGATAAATTCAGGTCTCAAGCATACACATTTTCAATATAAACCAATACTGCACCAAGTCACAATCCTACTTAAATCAATCCACTGAAACTTAAGCAGCCTGGAGATGTTAAACTAACACTAAGAAAGCAAGAATCTGATATCACACTCAAGGCTAGATGCAAACCACATGAAGGGTCAATAACCCTAAGCATTACCAATAGAGGTGGTGGATCCATCCTCTAACAGCAGTCTTTAATCAAAAGGCTCAAATGACAGTCCCAAAGTCTGATGACAGTTTCAGTTACATAAGCAAAGCAAAGAAGAGTATACTGACAGCCATGTGAAATATCCAACTCAAACAAAAGAAAACTGATTTTGACAGAACCAAAACACAAATTGAACATGATCATGTTGGTGCTGTCCAAAGATCTATTAATATGCACTTCTAACCAAAAGATTGCATCCTTAAAACCAATGTGTAAGAACAAAGCTTGACAAAGTTTAAATGGCTCAATAATAGTGCAATGCTTATCAGTCTAAAGCTGCAACAGATCATGAGTTCCATACACATATTGCAATGACCAAAAAGGAACTTTATGGTATTAGAGGCTAAGAACCTCAAGGCATGGAGTGACAGCCAGATTTTGGTGTTTCAATCAATATTGATTGATGAATTCCAACCATAGCTGTATCAGCAGCTCATAGAAGACATAAATCCAAAATGAGTATTTTGTTAGCAAACAGCAAAAAGAACAACAATTTGACATGGTTAGAAGTGATAGTTTATTGCAGCAGTTGTTCATAAAAATCAGATTCAAAACAGAAGCAACCACATGTCTTGTATTAGCATACCAAGTCCAACAAAGAATAATCCAATGCCTTGCAGTAATTGACATGACCATGTTAAATCCTACTGCATCAAACAGAAACTAAACATGTATTTAAAACTGCAAATGATGGATTGGTGTTGATGAATTCTTTGAATCCAATCAATGTCAAGGGCTCCAAAACAGCACACACACCAATTGCAACTTAAAAAACAAGTTTGATGACATCAAAAGCTGTTAAGCTTAAAGTAGAAATTGACAACCATCCCACAAAAGGAACATAGCAGGGTTATTTGGTTTGGAAAATAGAACAGCAGCGTAGATGTATCCGATGATTAGCAAGAAAACTCCCCTCCAGATTGAGGCTCACAAGTCCAGACAGATGGCTCTCAACAGAATGTTGACACAAGCTTCCCAATAAAAGAGCCAAGGATACTAACAAGCAACATATGGCACATGTCCAAAACATACATGGTAAGGGTTTTTTAACAGCATTAAACCAACATAAACTCAACATCCTAAATGTTGAAGAACAAAAACTGGCTTGAATTCCAATCAATCAAACAGTAACAATTCTAACTTACATAGGCAAAGAAGACCTATTGAGTCCTAACCCCTAGTCTTATCTAGTATACCTAGAAACACTCTTGCCAATGCCTAGCAAACTTGAGGCACACCACAGTCTTATAAAATGTAGAGGACTGACATTACCAAATAGCCAAAACACCATCTCAATGACAACAACAGTCCAGTTCTTGCAATGCCAACAACAACTGAGATTCATCTCAAAAAGCAAACCACAACTAACCTTCAGCTCAAAAACAAACCCTACACTTTATCATGACAATCTCAAGCATCAATTCAAAAATAGGTTTCAAATGGCAAACATGGACTCATGACAGCAGGCTGATGTGTCACTCACCAATGGTTTCAACAGCTAATGCCAAAACAAACACCAAGTCTCAAGGATCTAAACCCCTAAAATAGGTAGCAGAAAACAAACTGCACACTCCAATGATAGTAACAACCCTCTCCCCAAGACCAAAACCTGGTTTCAAACTTACCCTAGATGAAAATCAGTAGCACAAACCTACTGCTTAGAAAATGATCTTAAGCTGACAACAACTAGGTATCTCACCAAAACAACCCTAGAAATAGCCATGAACACAAACTACAATGCTAACTCTACACTCCATGCTAAACAAACTAAAGCCTACAGCTCAAAGCCTAAAGTCCTACCTAAAGGCTGAACAGAACTGACATTATCATGCTAAGTCCAAAAGAAAATGCACACTAATATAAAGAGTCAAGCAACTCTAAATATCAACATGCCCTTGACAGATCCAGCACAAACTCCAACAGCAGGTTTAAGGTCCTAAAGCCCTTGACAGATTTACGCACACTATGTCAACCATAAATGACAATCCAATTTGTCATGAATTCCAACAAACTTATGATAATAGTCTCCTTCTTGTCTCATCACATCAGCAAAGCAACTATAAAGGATTCTGCTAACTGTCACAAACCAGCCTCTCCCTAACTGTCTAAGACATGCCATCATAGGTTGACCAAACCTGATGTACCAAAAACTCAAGACCTGATGACACCAATCAAAATCCCTATCTCATGACAATACCACCTTGTTGTCATAACCACGACTCACACACTAATTCAAAAGAAAATTAGATGAGAGCTATAAATATTACCAAAACAAATCACAACCAACTCTAATAAGAGCAAACAAGTTAAACAACCAACAATCAATCAAAAGGTAATAAACTCATCTTTCAAAAATGATTTTGGCAGCAAAGCACATGAGTTCAATATACCAATAGCAAAACTAGTTCACGCACAAGCTCAAATCACAACAATTATGAGCTTACCATATTCAAGGCATTTTGACAACATAATCACCATTTAGCATAAAAATGTCCAAACCATCCAACAACATAAACATGATGCATAATGAGGAGGTTTAGGACTACATACCTCTTGTAGACCTCCAAGAAAAACAACAAGCTAACATCAGACACACAATACCTCCTTTGAGCTTTCTTCTTTTTTTCAACAACAAGTGACCTTTTTTTTATATATGAAGTTTTGGACTGGTTTAAAGGTTTGAACACCTTCCAAAGGTCATTTGTGGGTTGTGTGGATGATTTTTTTGAGATGATTAGATGGTTGAAGGGGTTGCTGGTATGCAATTTTCAACATGCAGTTTTTAGGTTTTGGAAGATTTGGAAAATGGTTCACAAACTCTAGTTTCTCTTGCAATAATGGAGGCTAGCTGCTAGTTAGCTTAAATAGGATGTGAAAAGGGGATTTTGGGGGATTTTAATGTGGTGAAAGATCAATGGATAGATTTGCACAATTTCAAAATTCCCTTCATCAATGGTGGGTGATGAACAAGGACAAGAGCGTGCTTGTCTTGGAGGTGGTTCTGTTGGAGTGGGAAGAGCAGCATAGGTTGGGGCTGCAAAGGTAAGAATGAGGGTGGCTTGTCTCTTTCTTGTTTGGGCAAAGGATTCAAAAATGAACAACAAGGGTACATATTTGTGTTGGTTCATTTTGGGAAGTGTTTGGTGTGCTCAAAGTGTAAATTCATGTGCATGGTTTGTGAATGCAACTGGTTATATGATGAAAATACAAGGTTATGCCAAAGTGATACACAATATGAGTCTTGAAAACATGTTCAAACCACCAACTTTGAGTAATGATATCTTTGTGCACACAACTCCATTTGCTTACTTCTTGTGCTCAAATGAAAGAGGGCATGGAGTAGAACAAATTTCATGTTGGAGTCATCTTTATTTGAGGATTGAAAGACCATGAAAAATGATGTTGAAAATCATACCAAGCAAGCTGTCCAGAAATAACTTAGAAAAATTCTAAGTTATGGATTTGGCTTATTTTTCCTCAACTTTGCACATCCATAACTTGAGTTTCACAAATCATATTGAGGACTTCTTGGACTTTTTGGAAAGCTTGTAACATGCTCTAAAACTTCTATTCTGGACAAAGTTTCATTTGACATCAAGAGCTTGATGGAATTTGGCTTGCAAAGTGGTGCAAAAATCTGTCCAAACTTGACAGTTTTGAAATAATTGAAATCCCCAACTTTGATTGATCATAACTTGAGCTCCAAATATCATATGATGATGACTTGGTACTCAAAAGAAAGCTTGAAATACAAGGAACAACTTTGATGTTTGAGCAAAGCCCATTTGAAACCTTGATCATGAAGAAAATGGTTGCTTCAACCATGAAACTTTCCAAAAATAGAAGGTTTCTAAAACCTTAATGCACCAAAATGGCAACTTTCAACAATTCTTGGTTTTTCATGATTCCCTTGACTTTTCTTGATCAAATTCGATCCATTGGTAATATTGAACTTGAGGATCATGATCTTGACCTCGAAAAGTTAGGAGTTGACTTTTTCAATGCACAATTGACTTTTCTCCAAATCTCTTGATTTTCAATCAACTGATCAACTGAAGTTCTTCTGATTAAAATTGATAGTCAATATCCCATCCCCAAACACCTTAGGACATATAGAAGACCCTGAATTGCTTCCAAAAACAAATTTAGCCTGACTAAAAATGAAACTCTAATTTCACCCTTTTTGTCTAAGCATTGTACAGATGAACTGAGTGACCATTCCCACTCCACCATGACCTCTGAGGTACTCAACAAGCTTCTACCTCATGTTCACAACAACAATAAATCTTCATGGACCCCCTGACAACCTTCTGATGATTCCTTGATGATTTTGTGGCACACCCCTCCTCTCTAGGAGCTATGATAATTTCATGATGATGACATACACACAACAACCTTTACCAATGCCTCTGCTTGAGCTTGCGGTCAATAAGGCTCTCCTCTTGGATAGGACACAAACAAACACTTGATCCCCTGTAAGAACTATGCTATGCAAATGCAAGATGCTAAAATGCAATGAAACATAAGGCAAAGATTAAGAAAAAGGTTGGTCAAATTTTGGGGTGCAACACAATAGAACCTCGTTAATTCAAAACCCGTCAATACGCTATTTGCGACGACTGTTGGCCTATACCATTTTCGGAAGGTCAAATTCTAATAAAGTAAACGAAGCAAAATTTTTCTATTTGTTTACCAATGTAGCAACCAGCGAAAAAATAAATATTGTTCCATTTTTGTTCACTCACATGAGAGCAATAGCCACCGCAAAGAAATGAGCTATAGTTTTTGGTGGCTTGATAACTACGCTAGGCCGAATTCTCGGCCTACAAAATAATTTTGCATCTTTAACACCCTTTCCACCAAGAACCATAGATATAGATATGATTAGGAGTATGAACATGGTGAGGAGACGAAGAGATGAGAACTACGATTTAATGATAAATAACCAAGTGGTCCCGAATATTATTTTACCAAACCCTGCTCGCACAAATGTGCGTAATCCAGACAACTACTGTTGCATTGATGACCCAGTCCCCGCGCACATTCTTGAGAATGCTGCTGCTGGCGGGGACGACACTAACACACATCCACACACTACACATGTTGCTTCTAATAATGTTACACGTACGTCCTCAAGGCACAGACCAAGAAGAAGCTAAGACACACCAACCACTCTAGACGAAATATATGCTGAAATGCTACGAAAAAGAGAATTAGACGCTTAGCGGGATCAGAGCATCGAGGCCCATCAGTCCGAGATGATGCAGATTCTCAGACAAATGCAAAGAGAACAACACAACATGTCAGGATCGATTGCCGAGATGGCAGACTTATCAGTACATGCGGCAGATTCAGAAGATCCACCTGACCACCCTGGAAATGACAGGCGGGCACGAACTCGCGGCAGAGGTTGCAGATAGAGAATTTCCAGGTTCTGTTGCACCCCAAAATTTGACCAACAATTATTTACTCATTGAGTGTTTGGAAGTTGATACCTTCATCAAAAAAGTTCAAGAGATCCCCAGAGGAAGTGGGTTGAAACCAGGGTTGTGTGCTTCACAGTTTGAAAGTTGTGGGTGCCCCTCAGATGATTATGAGACTTTGAGAATGGACTAGATGTTTTGAGAAAGCTTATGAGATGTCTTGATAGCCATCATGAAGCCCTGAGAAGTCATTATGCAAGAATTCTGAAGATTCAACCATGAATGGTAGAATTAGGGTTTTGACTGGGTCAACCCTAGATCAGCTGAAGATTTGGAGAAGGTTGGGACCCAATCCAAGAGCCATGAGATCATGGAATGATATATAGAGATGTTATAAAGATGATTCCTAGACCAACTCATCATGAGTGAGGAGTTTGAGAAGTTTCAAGTCAGGGTTTCTGAGGATTGGCAGTGAAAAACCCTAATTTGATCCCTATATTCCAGGCAGTTTTAGCTCTAGATGTGATTGATATCTCATCTTCCCCACAACATGAATGTTGTAGAGCTTGTTCTAAGCTTTAATTTGAGTGGCGGAAGTCCTTGATAGGAGTTACAGAGCTCAAGTTATGGTTTTGACAAATTACAGGTCAGCAGAGGTGTGTGAATCTGGGTCCTTGAAAGTCACCCAACTTGCAGACAACTTTTGCCCTAGTAGGATGATTCCTATGGTTTCTTGGTCAACATGAATGTTGAAGAGGATCTTCTTAGCTTTAATTTGAGTGGTAGAAGTCCTTGATTGGATTTGGGGAACTCAACTTATGGTTTGAACAAGACAGGGGTATTTTGGTCATTTGTCAGTTATAGGTCATTTTAGCCTATGCCTAAAACTCCTATTTCCAAGCCTCAAATGGAAAAACTCAAAACATGAAAGTTGCTCAAAATGTGATTTTAAGTCTAGAAAGAAGGTCACAAATTGTTGGAAAAGCTCATAGCATGAGATTACATGATTGGTCAAAAATGAACTAAAAATGACTTATAACTTTGAAAAGTTGAAATTGAAAAGTGATTTGGGAGATCCACAAATCCAAAATAGGTCATCCAATATATCATTTTGATTGGAAAAACCATTTTAAGAACTTTGGTTTAAATAGATTTTTCATTTGAGGCTTAAAAAATGAGGTTCCTTTGGAAATTTGTTGCTTGCAAAAGAAGGTAACATTGAAAAACCCTACACAAGTGAAGCTAAAGGCTGATTTGCATTCCTTATCACTCAATAACTCATGTAAGGACAATTTGGCATAGAATTGAAGGCTTGAAGCAAGGGATATGAGATTTTCAAAGTCTCATTTAAGGAGAAATTCATGACTTTTCTAGATGGTTCTAGACACTTCTAGCCACTTCCATTGAGTGCTATAAGAAGAGTGCATTGTGGAGAGTCTAAGGTTGGTGAAACTTGAGTCAAGTCAGAGGAGAGAGAGAGATACATAGCCATTGAAGCAATTTCTTCAAGTTGAAGCAACTCAAGAATTCTTCCACTACAAGCCATATCCTTCATCACCATTGCAAACAGAATACTGGTGGTCATCCAAGGATCATCTAGAGGCAATTCCAAGGCTTGAATCGTGCTCTACATCACTGCACCATAACCTCTTGACAGGTTCTTTCTTCATTCTCTATCTCCTAAATTATTGAGTTTTAGTTAGTTTCATAGGTATAGAAATGATGTACTAGGCTAGATGATTAATCCCTGAGAGTTACAGCCTGTTCCATGAGGTTCCATGGCAGGTGTGTGATTCTTGAATCTTCAAGAATTGGTTGTTTAATGAGTTTTAGGTAACATGAATTAGGTTAGAATGACCAGGATAACATCAAGAATATCTGTAAGCCATTAGACTGAAGTTTAATGAAGGTCGATCTCAGGTGAGTATGGTGGTACCAGGATGTTTAAGTTCTCTGTTAGAGCAACCTAGGTGGAATTAAGAGAAAGTGTACGTATGGTTGTGTAGAGCTTGAGTAGTAGATCATTTCTTGTTTTGGAATCAAGTGAAATCATGGCCTGAGCAGAGAGATAGAGGAGCTTGAATCTTGGCGCATGGAGGGAGGGGTCTGAAAACCCTAATTCGCGTTTGGGACGATGAGCAATAGCCATTGGATTCATTCCAGAGATTGACTAATTCACCTAATCCAACGGCCGTGCGCGTGTCTGAAGATTGGAGGGAAATTTCAAACTTAATGAAACACGGTCGTTTCATTAATCAGGGCGTTCCGGGCTCAGCGCTATCCCCACCCCCCTTTATTGCTGGCCCAATGAATTTAACTGGCGCGTGTTTCTTGTTGCACCCCCCCCCCTCCCTTTTAATTCATTTAATTCTTTTATTTTCTTTTATTATTTTCTCTGTTTTGTTTAATTCATTAAAAAATGATAAAAAATGATTTTTGACTTCTTCTTTTTTCTATGATTAGATGAAATCGTGTAGAAAATTATAAAAATAAAAATGAGATTTTATTTTTAGGCTTAATATTTTTAATAGATTTTCCAATTAAATAGCTTTTATATTGTTTAAATTTTGGTATTTGATTTTGTAGGAATTGTTTTAGAACCTTCCCCTAGGTTTTTTAATCCATTCTTTTTTGTGCAATTAGATGATGAATCATAGTTCCCCATAGGATTTTTTTCTAGATTTTTAGAATTAAATCTTGATTAGTTTAATTAGGGTAGATTTAGGGTATCCTGATTAGGGTTTAGATTGTGTTTAGGTGATGATTTCCTTTCTTTTGATAAGTTTTGTCTTGATTTTTAGGTAGAGGCCTATGTAGATGTTATGAGTAGGTGTTGAGGACCCTTGTGAATAATTGTTAGATTTTTCCCCATTAGTTTAGTATTTTTAGGTATTTTCTGAAGTTGCCTATTGATTTTGTCTCCCCTGTGGTTATCTGTTCATCTTTGGGGTTTGTTTTGAGGAATTTGTTGAGGGGCTTGTGTTGCCTCGAAGACCTTGTTGGAGAGCATGATGAAGAGAAGATTGAAGATCAAGACCCAGAGACCCAGAGCTTGGATTATTCCCTGCCTGTGAGGTTTGAGATCCTGAAGTTTGAAGGAAGTTCATGGTACTTTCCTGAGGAAGGCACTATGAATGACTTTCATGCTTTCTTCTCACCTCTTTCTTAAGTATCCAATGATGTTGGAGCCAACTTGTGAGTTTAATTTCTCCTGAGGAGGAATGTAAACTGATCACAGTTGTTGAGCCACATAGGATACAACTCCTAAGTGAAAGCCTCCTGGTACTTTCCTGAGGAAGGTCCTATGGGTCTATTCACTTAGTTCCCTTAGTTTATCTAGGATTTCTCAAGTATCCAATGATGTTGGAGCCAACTTGTGAGTTTAATTTCTCCTGAGGAGGAATGTAAACTGATCACATGTTGTTGAGCCACATAGGATACAACTCCTAAGTGAAAGCCTCCTGGTACTTTCCTGAGGAAGGTCCTATGGGTCTATTCACTTAGTTCCCTTAGTTTATCTAGGATTTCTCAAGTATCCAATGATGTTGGAGCCAACTTGTGAGTTTAATTTCTCCTGAGGAGGAATGTAAACTGATCACAGTTGTTGAGCCACATAGGATACAACTCCTAAGTGAAAGCCTCCTAGTACTTTCCTGAGGAAGGTCCTATGAGTCTATTCACTTAGTTCCACTAGTTCAGATAGGATTTCCTAAATATCCAGTGATGTTGGAGCCTGCTTGTGAGTTTAATTTCTCCTGAGGAGGAATGTAAACTGATCACAGTGGTTGAGCCACGTAGGATATGACTCCTGAGTATACACCTCTTAGTGCTTTCCTGAGGAAGACACTATGAGTCTGCTTGCTTAGCTCCCTTTCTTTGGTAAGCTTGTTCTGAAGCTTGAAGACTGGGAATGATTTCTCTTGTTTAGGGTTTTTGCTTGAGGGCTTTGCTTAGATTTGATTCAGGATTCTGTGATCAGGGTTAGGATTAGAGAGTAGATGATTCTTTCTCAAGCATGTGTGTTGCTGGCCTGATGGCACTTCATCTTTTATCTGTTCATTGCTTGATAGCATGTTGATCATTTTCAGTATGATTGCTGTTATTTCATGACTGGCTTGAGGTTGAGATGAGCTTGTGGAGGCTGAAGCCCCACACACATTTCCTCCCTCACTTGCATTGCATGCATTTTACTGTTAAAGCTGATGCTTTTGTCTGTTTTGGTGTATCATTGACATGATCCCTTAGGACTCTCATTTCCTCCGATGAGGATCTGATGATAGACTTTTAGGTTGAAACCTATGCATGACAACATCTAGGAGTTCCTTGTTCAAACCTCAACCATAGGATGAATCCATGGCATGATAACAGTAGGACTTGATAGTCTCCCTCCTAGTTGGGCCTGTTCTCTTCTCATCTCGAAGCATTTTAAGATACAGTAATCATGAATGATTTCTTTCGTACGTTACGAGCCTTAAGCTATCTGAGAAAGGACGCATTCCCTCTCAGGTCATAGTCTCTAGTGCGGTTGAGATCGCAAACATAATAAAAAACACTTCTTTTAGGAGATAAGTCGTAGTTTCCCGAACTACGTTTGCTCTGATCTTTCATACCAGATGAAAGTACGTAGGCATAGGATGCGACATCCTAGCGAGCAACCTTCCCCAACCTTCACCCGTAGTTAGCCGAACTACGTTGACTCTGATTTCTCGTTCCAGACGGGAATACGTAGGCATAAAGCGCGACGCTTTGCCGAGTCATTTTTCTTTTCTTTTTCAGCCAGCCTTGATAGGTAGATAGATTATAACCAACCCGTCCAAGTAAACAAACAAGCGAGGATCCCGTCGAGTACGACGGACGTGAGGGGTGCTAATACCTTCCCCTTGCGTAACCGACTCCCGAACCCAGACAATGGTTGCGATGACCTTGTCTTACCCTTATTCGTCAGGTTTTTCCGATCGTTTCCTTTCCCGCTCTGAGGGATAAATAACGAAAGGTGGCGACTCTTCTGTCATGCCGGCACCTTATTTTCGCGCAAGCGACAGCTGGCGACTCTGCTGGGGACTGCGATGGTTCCTTATGCGAGTCTCGCCTTGGGTTTTCTTCCTAGCTGTCTGGGCCTGTCCCCAGCAGCTGGCGACTCTGCTGGGGACTCATGGCATCTAGGGACTTTTCCCATCCCTTATGCTGGGACCGTTTCCCATCCCCTCCGCGTGTCAATCCTATCGTTTGTGTGTTTGCTTGTTGGGTTGCGTTTATTTATCGCATTTTTACTTCTCGCATCTTTACTTCCAGCATTTTATTTCCCGCATTTTATTTCCAGTTTGATATGATTATCTGTGCTGCTGTGGGAGAGGGATGTTACTGTGAGTGAAAAGCCGGACCTGGGCTTTGAGTACACACCTAGATATAGTTGCGGAGAAGTAGTAGACGAACCTGTCTGCTGAGCAGGCACAGTTCCCTACGAAAATCTGCGCTCAGACGAGATTCTTGCAGAGGTGCTCCTTTCCGGTCCTGAGGATCTGAAGGGAGTCCAGACGTGAGGATTGTCGACTCTGGGGACCGATCATTTGGAAGTCAGCTAAGAGAGGCCTCTTCATGACTTGACGATGCCACTCCTTCTGGGAATCGTATTGTCACTCATGAAAGTCTGTGACGCTGACGACCGCATAGGATGCCGTACCTTTGTTCGTGGATTAGGTCCATACCTGTGAGTGGGGTTGGGATATTGCAGGAAACTTTAACCTCCCGACTACCTGGTTTTCTTGACAGTGAATCAGTTATGTTGGGTTCTCAGTTGCAGAGATGTTCTTGATAGAGCAGGGGTTTGATCAGAGGATCTTATCATCGGGTGTTTGTTTGTTCTTGATAGAGCAGGTTTCGATCAGAGTATTGTTATCAGAGGTTTGTCCTGGATGGAGCAGATTTTTGAGTGGGGTCTGAGGATCTCGTCAGCAGTTGTTATTTTGTTCTTGATAGGGCAGATTTTGAGTGGGGTTTGAAGATCTCATCGGCAGCTGTATTTTTGTTCTTGATAGGACAAATTTTGATTTGGGGTCTGAAGACTTCATCAACAGATATTCCTTGATCTTGCATCCGGGGTCTTTAGTATCAGGCCTTCGTTCTTGTCAGGGCAGAATTTTGGGTCTCGATCCTATCAGATGGTTATTCCCAGCAGATCAGATCAGTGGTTTTACACCGGGGTTTCCTTCTCATCAGTGACTGTTGATACCGAATCCCCACAGCAGCCACCTGGATATATTGTTGCATCCCTGCATTTTGCATTAGCTCGCATATTCATGTTTGCATTCCATTAGCATGTGTCTGTGCTACAGGCGCGTTTCGTACCCTGATTCTGGTGTCCCGAGCAATATGAGATATTTTCTTCCATGAATGGATCGAGTCTTATCACTGCATTGACACTATGTTGGCACGTTGACACCAGAATCAGGGGTGATCTCCTGAACGTACAGACACCCATAATTCATCTTGCATGACAGAAGCCGGGGCTTGTCTTCTAACCCTTGTGTTTGCAGGTTTGACTCAAGAATCGAGCAGCTCAGACTAATGGAGCAGATACAAGCTGAACTAGGGAAAGTCCAAAGCCAGCTGGGGCAGGTCATGAATGACATACAGGCAGTGCGTCTGGACCAGCAAGTACTCAGAGAGGAGAATCAGCAGCTGCAGAATCAGTTGAGCTTTCTCATGGGAGTGGTGAGAAGTATGCTAAATAAGGAGAGTGGTCAAGCACCCAAGGAGGAGACCAAAGTGCTTCCCCCATTGCCGTCATTGCCACCTGTGCTGAAGCCAAGTGGACCTCATGGACCCTCTACGCAGCATGAAGCTCGAGGCCTGTCTCGTCATCAGCCGCGCCGAGCATCTCAGAATAACCCTGAAGGTTATGGTCAAAAGAAGAAGCTACTTGATAGAGCTGTAGACCCACTACCTGTGAGTTATGCCCAGCTGCTGCCGCTGTTGGTTCAGAACCGTGTTCTCAAGCTTCGGACCTCAAATCCACCAGATGATGTGTCACCAGACGTTGATCTAAGCATGCGTTGTGATTTCCACTCAGGAGCACCGGGGCACCATGTTGAAACATGTAAGGCTCTCCGGAATAAGATTCAGGATCTGATCGACTCGAGGACAATTAGGCTTGTGCCGGGCGGCATGAGAGCATCGGGAAAGTTTATCCCTTACCCTGCGGAAGAGGTGGATGATTCCACTCCTTTGCCCGAAGCTGAGAAAGATCTGGAATATGTCCCGCGACCTTTGGTGACCGAATCGCCTCGCTCGCAGTTCCTACCTGGATCAAGTTCAAGGACGCAAGCGTCTAAACGAGAGACCGTCTCCATTCAGAAACGACGACCTCTTGCTCCTGGGCGGAAAGAATACCAGCACCAGGATCACAAAAGACCTCGCAACCACGTGGAACAAAGGAATGTTTCTTTCCATCCAGTGCCTGTGCCGTATAGCCAGATTCTTCCACTGTTGGTTCAGAATTCCTTGGTGGAACCGAAAGCTCTCAAGCCCGTGCTAGAGCCTTACACTCCAGGGTACGATCCTCATGCTCAGTGTGGCTACCATGGTGGATCTCTGGGGCATTCAACTGAAGATTGCAAGGCTTTCCAGGCGAAAGTGCAACAATTGATCGACCAAGGGTGTATTTCCTTTCCAGATGGAGTCTTGGTTGTGCGTGACAACCTCTCAGTTGTTTGAGCTCGTAGAATCAGAGGGTTGTTTCCAGAAGCCAGTGATCCAGACAGGCAGACGCCCTCAACATTGGCAGTCCTCGGACTTTTTACCATTTGCATTTGTAGTTTCTTTTCTGTTAGTTACTACTTGCTGTTAAAACATTGTATGTTTCGAATGGTAATATTAATAAAGTGACGATGCATTTTTCTGAATTAGTTATGTCGTTGTCACTCATTTACTGCATTGCACTGACACTTGCATTTTATTTACTCCGATTTCTTACTATGATTAGCAATGAGCGGAGGGAGGATGATGAAACTGAATACTCGTAACCAATGATCGTATCGCTTTCTGATGAAACCTAGCCGATGACGTATAAGGCATTGTTTCAAATCC
Organism: Lathyrus sativus; assembly: GCA_963859935.3. NCBI lineage: Eukaryota > Viridiplantae > Streptophyta > Magnoliopsida > Fabales > Fabaceae > Lathyrus > Lathyrus sativus. The sequence continues at coordinate 209,072,692 of OZ012735.1, forward strand.
CTAAACACCGGAGAGATAAGGAAGAGAATCCCTTGTTAACCACTTCGAGCCGAGAAGTAGGAGTTTCTTTCGGATTGTTAAACCCTTGCATCTTAACCCGGGGCAGGATAGTTGTCAGTTAGCTTGACCGAGCGTTCAAGTCTTATAGAGGAGTGTTGTCCTTCGAGGACCAATCACATCATATTCCTCGCCAGAGGTCGTACCTCATCAACCACAATGGTTAAACCTCACCAATCAGGAGTGAGACAGTTATAATCCTTTCGGAGCAATCAAGACAACCAGTGTCGCACGACTTGTTCCAAGAAAAAAAGAGAAATAAGAAAGCCCGTTAAGTAAAAAAGAAAAGCTAGAAAGCAAATACTTAGGCAAAAATCAGGGCATCCCGCTGGACTTCAAAAGAAAAAATCGAAAAGAACTCAAAAGGAGTCAGTCCAGGCAAAAGTTAGGGAATCAAAAGAATGAAAAGAAAGGATGTAAAAAAAGAAAAATCCTCGAACAAGGACGAAGTCGTGTAGACACAGACACCGAAAACGAAAAAGGAGTAACTGTCACTCCGAAACACCTTGAGAATTCTTTAACCAGTTGTTCCCAATGTTCAACATACCTCTCGAAGAGGCGAGCGCTCGACCCAAGTTAACTGGACTTTAGGATCGGAGAACATCACGTAGAAGGGGTGGGTACAAATCATAATTTGAGCCAAATATCCTTTGTTTCACGAACCGTGAACCTGACCACGATACAACCCTTAAAAGACCTAATTGAGGCAGGGTTTATTCTGAGAGCGCATTACGATAAGGTTGAGTAACCTGACTCCTTCATGATTTGCTAATCATATCCTTATTGCATTTTTCACTGATCGCATCAGCACTACGTTTGAACTCTTTGGTTCATTCGTCACTCACTAGCATGACACGTAAATGAGTGACATCACAACATTTTTTCGAAATTTGCATGAACACTGCATTAAAATTACTGTTCGTGAATAAACAATTTTAGTTGCAGGTTAGTAGTTGATACGAAGGAACTCCAGCAAGGAATAGTCAATCAGGACTGAATCGCCAGAGGTCTGGATCAGAATGGTGTGCTTTGAAACCCTGTGAATCTGGGGCAATGACTTCCTATGAGTTTGGAATCGGTTTGTCTGAGGACAAGTCCCGGAGCATCAGTTGATTATGGGGCAGCTCATGCAAGAAGCAGTTGGCCGGAAGTGAATCTTCTCGAGACCCAATCAGGGGCAGTTATCCAGAATTCTTGTGATTTAAGGGCAGATCCCTCCGGTGTTCGATCAGAGCATGTTGAGTCGCTCATCGCTCGTTCAGGGGCAAACTACTTCAGAGATATTGAAGCTGGCCATGCTGAGAGTTGATCAGTTGAGGATGAATCCTCCCGTTGTGCAGATGCTGGGGCGAGCCCTCTGAAGATTGTCTTGTTGCCAGTTGTTTTCGGCTCAGAATGAATTACTCCCAAAGGTCGGATTGGGGCAAGTTGAAATGCACTAGGGCAAGTTGTTCAAACGGGTTTGTTCACCCTGGCAAGAATTGAGTATCGGGGAATCGTGTCATTACCCCGTCAAAACCTGAACCTTCTGAAGAAGCCTGGTAGTCATGGGATTGCTATCCTACAGCATAACCTGTTACTTGACTCCATGATTGGTAGCCTGTATTCCCTGTGTTGGCGTTGTTGAATCAGGATTGTTTCTCCGCAGAGGCGCACAGTTTGAGGTCGTTCCCCCTGTACAGTTTGAGACTACAGCAGATTGAAATGGCGTTTACCCCTCGTCAGATTAGGGTCAAGATTGCCCTCAGTAGACCAGGATTGATATCCCCGAAGCGGAGCGAGTCCTCCTTCTCCAGCAGAGTTCAATAGTCTCTCCTCCGCAGAATCAGAATCAGAATAGTGAGCATTGATATGTCCTCCCCAGGCAGAGATGATTCTCTTCTCCAAGCAGACGCATCCTTAAGGAACGTCATCTTCTCAGCTGAGTCAAGGGCCGAAGCTCATATGTCCCCAGCACCGGGTCACAAGTGCAGAGTTCGTAGAAATGATTGAGTACCGAAGCTCGTGTTTTCCCCAGTAAAGTCACCAAAGCAGGTGTCTCCCCCGCACCGGGTCACAAGTGCAGGTTTCGTAGGAAGCTAGTCGTATACCGAAGTATGCAGTAACTGATGATGCCAGACTGAAGTCTCCAGCGGAACTAAGATTCCCCACCAGAGTCGTATCCTCTCCTGAAGTTGGATGATTCCCTCTTCCCCAGTAGAGTATTGGAACAGCTGATGTTGTATCCCCCGGCAGAGATGTACTCTCCCCCGAAGTCAGATGATCCTTTCTTCCCCAGTGGAATCGAATTCCCCATCAGAGTCGTACTCTCCAATGAAGTAGAATGATTTCTCTCCCCGGCTGAGTCCGCAGAAAAGCAGAATCCTTGGAAGTTGATCAGATCATGATCAATTTTCCCCAACAGAGCGTGGGGCAGCTAATGCTGTACTTCCCCCAGAGTCGCACTCTCTCCAGAAGCAGAATGATCTCTCCTTCCGCAGCCGAGTTTGCAGATGTCCAAGAGATCCGAATCCTTGGAAGTGATCAGATCATGATTGGTCTTTCCCCAGCGGAGCGTGGAGCAGCTGAAGTTGGTTCCCCACAGAGTGGTTATCCCTAGAAGAGTAGCCGAGACGGCCGCGCAGCTCATTCTCGCGATTGATATCAGCAGATCCAAGTTCTCGTAGAGCTTCATCCCCTGCAGCAGTCAGCTGAGGTTGTTCCCCTGCAGCAGTTCGCGGAAGATCAATTCCCCAGACAGAGCCCGATTGATATTGGCGTGTTCACGTTCTCCTCAGCAGGATGATTCCTCTACCTGAGCGATTCCTTCTCCTTGACAGGAAGGTTTCTCCCCTTCGGCATTTATTTTGCTGATGGGATCGCATCATTGTGCATGATTGCATATCATTGTGCATGATTGCATAGCATTGTGCATGATTGCATAGCATTGTGCATGATTGCATGGCATTTAGCATAAATGCATATCATTCCCATGTGGGGCATAGCGCAGAAGCATATGCATCATAAGCATGATCTAGATCATTATCATCCTTGTTTTACAGGTGTTCCACCAAGAGACTAGTTGCTCAGGACGATTCTTGATGTTCCCCCCAGCAAGGTTGTTTTCTTAGATGATTCTAAAAACCCCGGTATGATCCCCGCAGTCGCTCGCTCAAGATGATTTTTGAGATCCCCAGCGAAGTCTTCAGTTCGAGATGATTCTCAAGTCCCTCAGCAGGGCCATTTGCTTAAAACGATTCTTAAGACCTTAGTACAGCTTCCCGAGTGGTTCGCCTAGTATGATACTTGAGCTCCCCAATAGCGTCTCCAGCAGGAGTTGCCCAGGAAGATTCCTGGAATACCCAACAGAATGATTGCTCCAGAAAAGCTATTAGTTCAGGACGATTCTTGAAGATGCCCGACGGATCTGTTTGTTCAAGTTGATTCTTGAAGTCCTCAGCAGCATGATATGTCTGCTCCAACAACGATGTCTAATCTGAAGATGGATTTCGTAAAGCGCCCGAAGGCTATCAGAAGGTTCCTGTGAAGCCAGATTTCCGTGTGGATGAATCAACGGGTGGCTGAAGATAAGGTTCCAGAGGTTGTAGATACAACAGAGTGATCCGTAGACCAAGTCAGTTATCCTGAGGTGATGATTGATTGCGATCAAGTGAATAGTGTTTCTTCTGACTGAAGTCGAAGATGTTTCTCCAGCTGAAGCGGAGTTTTGCCTGAAGGCAAAGTGTTTGAATCCCCGTAGAGTCATGAATGGCTCAGGATACCATTTCTTTGACTGAAGTCACAGATTTCCCAAGCTGAAGCGAAGGTGCCCGAAGGCAAGATTATCCCCAAGGTTATGAATGACCTAGGATTCATTTTTCGGACTGAAGGCCGAAGTATATCCCTGACTGAAGTCTCGGATGCTCTATAGCAGAGGCGGAGTTGCCTGAAAGCAGATCCATGTATCCTTGAAGGCCAAGGACCACTTTCTTCAGACTGAAGTCGAAGATACCTCCTGCAGAGTTGCCATCCTTGAAGGCCAAGGATGCTTATCTTCAGAAGTACTTGAAGATCTTTTCTAGCTGAAGCTGGAAGTGGCCAGGGGCCAGGGTTTCATATAGTTCTGATGTTGAAGTTTTACAGTGGGATCATTGTGCAGTAGTATTCCGATGTTCGTTATGGTTCTGAGGGTGAACCCCAGATCAGAGTGTGCTCGGTTGAGTCTCTCATTCCCAGCGGAGTAGTTTCAAGTTTACCTTTTGTTCCATTTACCAGGGGTGAACCCCAGGTCGGAGTTGTTCAGTGTTTGTGTTCGATGGCGAGGTTGAATGTTTGCTTTGACGGCGAGGTCAGATTATGTTTGGTTCCGGCGGCGAGGTTGGATGTTTGTTTTGGCAGCAATGTCAGACTCTTTAAATCCCCAGCAAGGATGATGTTGGTACGACGGCGATGTCGAGTGTCTCTCGGAATGATGTTTGTTTCCGGCGGCGATGTCAGATCAGTATCTCTCCAGCTAGTTGTTGAGCAGCTAGTGTTGCAGTGGTCGAAGGTTTGTTCTCCGCAGAGTATCGTGCGCTTGTGCAGTTGGCAAATTTTCGGGTTTACCGGTATTCAACCGTCTCGTACCTTGATTGGTTGAGAGCCGTTCGCTTCTCACCCAGTCAGGTTCAAGCCGTTTGAATAGGGGCAGCTGTTGCACCCCAAAATTTGACCAACAATTATTTACTCATTGAGTGTTTGGAAGTTGATACCTTCATCAAAAAAGTTCAAGAGATCCCCAGAGGAAGTGGGTTGAAACCAGGGTTGTGTGCTTCACAGTTTGAAAGTTGTGGGTGCCCCTCAGATGATTCTGAGACTTTGAGAATGGACTAGATGTTTTGAGAAAGCTTATGAGATGTCTTGATAGCCATCATGAAGCCCTGAGAAGTCATTATGCAAGAATTCTGAAGATTCAACCATGAATGGTAGAATTAGGGTTTTGACTGGGTCAACCCTAGATCAGCTGAAGATTTGGAGAAGGTTGGGACCCAATCCAAGAGCCATGAGATCATGGAATGATATATAGAGATGTTATAAAGATGATTCCTAGACCAACTCATCATGAGTGAGGAGTTTGAGAAGTTTCAAGTCAGGGTTTCTGAGGATTGGCAGTGAAAAACCCTAATTTGATCCCTATATTCCAGGCAGTTTTAGCTCTAGATGTGATTGATATCTCATCTTCCCCACAACATGAATGTTGTAGAGCTTGTTCTAAGCTTTAATTTGAGTGGTGGAAGTCCTTGATAGGAGTTACAGAGCTCAAGTTATGGTTTTGACAAATTACAGGTCAGCAGAGGTGTGTGAATCTGGGTCCTTGAAAGTCACCCAACTTGCAGACAACTTTTGCCCTAGTAGGATGATTCCTATGGTTTCTTGGTCAACATGAATGTTGAAGAGGATCTTCTTAGCTTTAATTTGAGTGGTAGAAGTCCTTGATTGGATTTGGGGAACTCAACTTATGGTTTGAACAAGACAGGGGTATTTTGGTCATTTGTCAGTTATAGGTCATTTTAGCCTATGCCTAAAACTCCTATTTCCAAGCCTCAAATGGAAAAACTCAAAACATGAAAGTTGCTCAAAATGTGATTTTAAGTCTAGAAAGAAGGTCACAAATTGTTGGAAAAGCTCATAGCATGAGATTACATGATTGGTCAAAAATGAACTAAAAATGACTTATAACTTTGAAAAGTTGAAATTGAAAAGTGATTTGGGAGATCCACAAATCCAAAATAGGTCATCCAATATATCATTTTGATTGGAAAAACCATTTTAAGAACTTTGGTTTAAATAGATTTTTCATTTGAGGCTTAAAAAATGAGGTTCCTTTGGAAATTTGTTGCTTGCAAAAGAAGGTAACATTGAAAAACCCTACACAAGTGAAGCTAAAGGCTGATTTGCATTCCTTATCACTCAATAACTCATGTAAGGACAATTTGGCATAGAATTGAAGGCTTGAAGCAAGGGATATGAGATTTTCAAAGTCTCATTTAAGGAGAAATTCATGACTTTTCTAGATGGTTCTAGACACTTCTAGCCACTTCCATTGAGTGCTATAAGAAGAGTGCATTGTGGAGAGTCTAAGGTTGGTGAAACTTGAGTCAAGTCAGAGGAGAGAGAGAGATACATAGCCATTGAAGCAATTTCTTCAAGTTGAAGCAACTCAAGAATTCTTCCACTACAAGCCATATCCTTCATCACCATTGCAAACAGAATACTGGTGGTCATCCAAGGATCATCTAGAGGCAATTCCAAGGCTTGAATCGTGCTCTACATCACTGCACCATAACCTCTTGACAGGTTCTTTCTTCATTCTCTATCTCCTAAATTATTGAGTTTTAGTTAGTTTCATAGGTATAGAAATGATGTACTAGGCTAGATGATTAATCCCTGAGAGTTACAGCCTGTTCCATGAGGTTCCATGGCAGGTGTGTGATTCTTGAATCTTCAAGAATTGGTTGTTTAATGAGTTTTAGGTAACATGAATTAGGTTAGAATGACCAGGATAACATCAAGAATATCTGTAAGCCATTAGACTGAAGTTTAATGAAGGTCGATCTCAGGTGAGTATGGTGGTACCAGGATGTTTAAGTTCTCTGTTAGAGCAACCTAGGTGGAATTAAGAGAAAGTGTACGTATGGTTGTGTAGAGCTTGAGTAGTAGATCATTTCTTGTTTTGGAATCAAGTGAAATCATGGCCTGAGCAGAGAGATAGAGGAGCTTGAATCTTGGCGCATGGAGGGAGGGGTCTGAAAACCCTAATTCGCGTTTGGGACGATGAGCAATAGCCATTGGATTCATTCCAGAGATTGACTAATTCACCTAATCCAACGGCCGTGCGCGTGTCTGAAGATTGGAGGGAAATTTCAAACTTAATGAAACACGGTCGTTTCATTAATCAGGGCGTTCCGGGCTCAGCGCTATCCCCACCCCCCTTTATTGCTGGCCCAATGAATTTAACTGGCGCGTGTTTCTTGTTGCACCCCCCCTCCCTTTTAATTCATTTAATTCTTTTATTTTCTTTTATTATTTTCTCTGTTTTGTTTAATTCATTAAAAAATGATAAAAAATGATTTTTGACTTCTTCTTTTTTCTATGATTAGATGAAATCGTGTAGAAAATTATAAAAATAAAAATGAGATTTTATTTTTAGGCTTAATATTTTTAATAGATTTTCCAATTAAATAGCTTTTATATTGTTTAAATTTTGGTATTTGATTTTGTAGGAATTGTTTTAGAACCTTCCCCTAGGTTTTTTAATCCATTCTTTTTTGTGCAATTAGATGATGAATCATAGTTCCCCATAGGATTTTTTTCTAGATTTTTAGAATTAAATCTTGATTAGTTTAATTAGGGTAGATTTAGGGTATCCTGATTAGGGTTTAGATTGTGTTTAGGTGATGATTTCCTTTCTTTTGATAAGTTTTGTCTTGATTTTTAGGTAGAGGCCTATGTAGATGTTATGAGTAGGTGTTGAGGACCCTTGTGAATAATTGTTAGATTTTTCCCCATTAGTTTAGTATTTTTAGGTATTTTCTGAAGTTGCCTATTGATTTTGTCTCCCCTGTGGTTATCTGTTCATCTTTGGGGTTTGTTTTGAGGAATTTGTTGAGGGGCTTGTGTTGCCTCGAAGACCTTGTTGGAGAGCATGATGAAGAGAAGATTGAAGATCAAGACCCAGAGACCCAGAGCTTGGATTATTCCCTGCCTGTGAGGTTTGAGATCCTGAAGTTTGAAGGAAGTTCATGGTACTTTCCTGAGGAAGGCACTATGAATGACTTTCATGCTTTCTTCTCACCTCTTTCTTAAGTATCCAATGATGTTGGAGCCAACTTGTGAGTTTAATTTCTCCTGAGGAGGAATGTAAACTGATCACAGTTGTTGAGCCACATAGGATACAACTCCTAAGTGAAAGCCTCCTGGTACTTTCCTGAGGAAGGTCCTATGGGTCTATTCACTTAGTTCCCTTAGTTTATCTAGGATTTCTCAAGTATCCAATGATGTTGGAGCCAACTTGTGAGTTTAATTTCTCCTGAGGAGGAATGTAAACTGATCACATGTTGTTGAGCCACATAGGATACAACTCCTAAGTGAAAGCCTCCTGGTACTTTCCTGAGGAAGGTCCTATGGGTCTATTCACTTAGTTCCCTTAGTTTATCTAGGATTTCTCAAGTATCCAATGATGTTGGAGCCAACTTGTGAGTTTAATTTCTCCTGAGGAGGAATGTAAACTGATCACAGTTGTTGAGCCACATAGGATACAACTCCTAAGTGAAAGCCTCCTAGTACTTTCTTGAGGAAGGTCCTATGAGTCTATTCACTTAGTTCCACTAGTTCAGATAGGATTTCCTAAATATCCAGTGATGTTGGAGCCTGCTTGTGAGTTTAATTTCTCCTGAGGAGGAATGTAAACTGATCACAGTGGTTGAGCCACGTAGGATATGACTCCTGAGTATACACCTCTTAGTGCTTTCCTGAGGAAGACACTATGAGTCTGCTTGCTTAGCTCCCTTTCTTTGGTAAGCTTGTTCTGAAGCTTGAAGACTGGGAATGATTTCTCTTGTTTAGGGTTTTTGCTTGAGGGCTTTGCTTAGATTTGATTCAGGATTCTGTGATCAGGGTTAGGATTAGAGAGTAGATGATTCTTTCTCAAGCATGTGTGTTGCTGGCCTGATGGCACTTCATCTTTTATCTGTTCATTGCTTGATAGCATGTTGATCATTTTCAGTATGATTGCTGTTATTTCATGACTGGCTTGAGGTTGAGATGAGCTTGTGGAGGCTGAAGCCCCACACACATTTCCTCCCTCACTTGCATTGCATGCATTTTACTGTTAAAGCTGATGCTTTTGTCTGTTTTGGTGTATCATTGACATGATCCCTTAGGACTCTCATTTCCTCCGATGAGGATCTGATGATAGACTTTTAGGTTGAAACCTATGCATGACAACATCTAGGAGTTCCTTGTTCAAACCTCAACCATAGGATGAATCCATGGCATGATAACAGTAGGACTTGATAGTCTCCCTCCTAGTTGGGCCTGTTCTCTTCTCATCTCGAAGCATTTTAAGATACAGTAATCATGAATGATTTCTTTCGTACGTTACGAGCCTTAAGCTATCTGAGAAAGGACGCATTCCCTCTCAGGTCATAGTCTCTAGTGCGGTTGAGATCGCAAACATAATAAAAAACACTTCTTTTAGGAGATAAGTCGTAGTTTCCCGAACTACGTTTGCTCTGATCTTTCATACCAGATGAAAGTATGTAGGCATAGGATGCGACATCCTAGCGAGCAACCTTCCCCAACCTTCACCCGTAGTTAGCCGAACTACGTTGACTCTGATTTCTCGTTCCAGACGGGAATACGTAGGCATAAAGCGCGACGCTTTGCCGAGTCATTTTTCTTTTCTTTTTCAGCCAGCCTTGATAGGTAGATAGATTATAACCAACCCGTCCAAGTAAACAAACAAGCGAGGATCCCGTCGAGTACGACGGACGTGAGGGGTGCTAATACCTTCCCCTTGCGTAACCGACTCCCGAACCCAGACAATGGTTGCGATGACCTTGTCTTACCCTTATTCGTCAGGTTTTTCCGATCGTTTCCTTTCCCGCTCTGAGGGATAAATAACGAAAGGTGGCGACTCTTCTGTCATGCCGGCACCTTATTTTCGCGCAAGCGACAGGTTCCACCTTCTTTTCTTACCTTAATTCGTTGCATTAGGGACAATGCTCGATTTAAGTGTGGGAGAGGAAGCTTTACCGCTTTTATTTAATGTTTTCCCAGTTATATATTGTTTTCTAGGTAGATTTTTAATTTTAATTTTCTGCTTAAATTTTTTGCAAATAAAATAAATTCATGTGCTGTCGAGTCATTTTAGATGGTTTTCGTCACTTGTCGGATTCTCCCAAATTCTTGAGCCATAACAAAAAATTTTAAATTGTTGGTTTAAAGCATGACACTGACCCAGAAAGTATATTACTTGACTTAGACTGAGTTTGAGAGATTTGGGAAAGTATTGATAATATCGATACCGTCTTGACACCCTGAACCCCTTAATGTGCTGATGAGTTTGAGTACTTATTATGCCGAAGCCTAAAATTTAGAATAACCTCTTGAGTAGTTTATATTAGCAGTCAGCACCATCCTGAAGCACAACCTAAGTAATAAACCGATGCAAATACGTGTTTGATCTAAAAAATAAAGAGTCAAATAAAATGATTAAAGTGAATGAAGGATATGCTCTTACTAAGTTAGGTGGTCCTTACCCGACCATTTAGCCCAACAGATCGAACTCTTGAAATTCAAAAGTACACAAGAAAAGGAATGTGAAAAAGTTTTGAAAAAAAAAGAGATCAATGAACAATAACAAGTTTACTTACCATGGGCGTGCAGGGATAACAGGCTTAATGTGATTGCGCGAGAATGAAAAAGAGGTGAAAATGAATAGGTTGAGTTATAATAACATGATTCAGACTTGTCTGCACAGAGAGGGAGTTCTTGATTACACTTAGTAAATTCATGTCGTTACGGTATCCTTAGTATTTTTTTACCAATACCTACCTTTTGTGCGAAAGTCTCGCAACGATGTATGATCTGAGTTAAGTCATGTTAGATTCCATGCATATATTTTATGTGCTTGAGGACAAGCAAAGGTTCAAGTGTGGGAGAGTTTGATAGCGCATAATTATATCGAATATTTGACTTGACTTGCATGAATTTTATCTGTTTCTTTTACTGTTTTATTTGATTTATCTTCGATTACGCTGCTATTTTCTTCTATTTTGTAGGTTACTATAAATTTGGACTAAAAGTATAAAAGGAGAAATAAATGAAGAAAATGGAAAGAAAAAAGGAAGAAAATATCAAAGAAAGAGAAAGGAAAAAAAAGGTGTGGGGGCCACCACATACCAAGTGGCACTTGCCACTTAGATGTGGTGCTTGCCACACTAAGGAGAGGTGGCACCTGCCACCAATATAGTGAAGGAAAGGTGGAGGTTGCCACATAGAGGGGGTGGAGAGTGCCACTCCTAACTATCAGGAGAAGTGGTAACTCCCACCCTTATTTGAACGGGAAGTGGCACCTGCCACTTCCTCCCCTAAATTTCCTGCACGAAGTCTCCTACTTTTTCTCAACTCCTCACTACATTTTTTCCTGAAATCTCTCCTCATTTGAAGCCTCAAGGTCAGGCCACTAACAGTATAAAAAGGGAGTAGTTTGTGAAGAAAAGGGGGACTAGTTTTTAGGCATTTTTTTCTAGTTTCAATTCTGAGTTTCCTGCTTTTTGCTTTTATTTTCTCTGTATTATTTTAAGGCTTTGTAAGGCAAATTGTTATGCCATTAATTTAGGATTGATTCGATCAAGGTTGTAAACATTGTACCGACAATACAAGCTGACCTTTAAGAAATCAAATCCAAATTCTGCTAATTTCCAGGTTTCTATTTTATCTGCTTTAATTTTACTGCTTTATCTTTATGCATCTCTTCTGCTTTCTGGTTAGTATTAGGATTGAAATTAGTAAAAATATGAAAGCCATGTCTGGCTAAAACCCGTAGTATCGATATGTAATCACAATCGGTCGGAGGAGGTTAAGTAAAACGTGATGTAGAATTTAAATGACATAAAAGTTTTATGGTCTCTGTTTCTTTCGCCTAAAATTAATAACTTTTGTCACGAGAGTGAGAAAGTAACGAAGGTTAAAATCAATAGAGCGAGAGTTTGAGATTTTAATCGGATAGCTGAAATAGAACATTAGGCTTAAATACAGCGAGAGCGCTTTGAGTTTATTTAGGATTTATCTGTTTCCAAAAAGTGTTTTTATCTGCAAAATGAGAGAGTGAGAGCCACAGTTTGATTTAAAAGCATAGTCTAAGTCAAGAGAACGAGAGTGTGAGATAAGGGTTTTTAAATGAGTATTTTCTACGGAATAACGATTCTTTCCTTTTAAAACTAAACGTCCACGAATTACCGAACCCCCGATGATTGATAAGATTATATACCGATATCTAGAAATATCTTATTTTAATTAGAATTGTAATTCGGCACTTATTTTATTTTTCGCACCCCAAATTAGAAATTCATTAGCCTTAGCTTTACATAGTAGCATTAGATAGCGGTAGATCGACTCTTGGTCCTTTGGGTTCGATAATCTTTTAAAACTACACGATCTGACTGTGCACTTGCAATCGCGAAACATTTAGACTACTAAATAGCCGATCATATATATTCTAACATTTAATTGTTATAATTATCTATGTGGATTGTTTATTTATAATAATTTATTGATTTATTTTTTAAAAAGTATAATAAAATAATCTAAAGAATAAAATTGTTTGAATGAAATTAATTTAATAGAATAATTTATTATAATTTCTATATAAGCATTCAATTTTGTGATAAGATAACATAAACATTTAGGTAACATATATTTTGAAAAGTTATATATATAGAATCAGCTCATTCATAAAAATGATTTGACCAACTTTTTATATATAGAAAGAAGAAATCATGAATTATTACTTTTAATGAATTAAACTTATTTTACACATGGCAAATTTAAACACCCTTCATGACTAAGTATAAAATATAATAGTTTAAAAGACTAAACACTGTGCCTAGAGTAAATATAATATAATTAGATATATACTACATATTTATTTTTCCCTTTATCTTTTCTTTTTTTATCTCTGTTATTTTAATAAAATATATTTTTTAATTTTATGAGATTAATTATTATATATTATTAGTATAATAAATATTATGTCGTTATTATAACCATTCATTGATATTATTTTTTAAATTATTATAAAAAAATCAAAATATTTAAATAAATCAATTTGAGATTAACTGACAGTATAAAAAAAATATTTTTTTAGTAATATTTTATCTTTTCAAAAAGATATAGACTACATATCAATTAAAATAATTTTCTCGACTGAACCTTAAAAATTAACAAAAAATACTATACTTTATATAACATATTTATTTTTCTCTTTATTGTTATTTTTTTTTTATCTCTATTATTTTAGTATTAAAATAATTTTCTTGACTGAACCTTAAAAATTAACAAAAAATACAATACTTTATAATACATGTTTATTTTTCTCTTTATTATTATTTTTTTATCTCTATTATTTTAGTAAAGTATATCTTTTTATTTTATGAGATTACTTGTTATATATTATCGGTGTAATAAATTTTACGTTTTCAATATACCACAATTATTTATTGGTATTATTTTCTAAGTTGTTAGAAAAAAGTAAAAACATTTAAATAAATCATCGGTTGGGATCAATTGTCAGTATCCAATTTTTTTTTCTTCTAATTTTATCTTTTCAAAAATATACTATACTTTATACTAAAAAAATATGTCAAGAAAAAGATAAGAAGATTATTTAGTGATGTTTTTTCTTTTAATGGTGTGTTTTGGAAGTAGAGAGAAAAGAGGTTTAAGAGGCTAAAGACACATCACTATTCACCACTACTCGTCGACACACCTCAAAAGGTAAACAGTAACGTGACGCGTGAGGTTGAAGTGAAAGTGTTTGTGAGGTAAATTAATAACAGTAACATTACGTTTTTATTTAATATATTTATTTCCATTTTCTTTCTCTTCTCCGATCTCATATATCACTTTCTCCTTCGATTTCAAACCTTGTCATTCCAATTCTTGGAATCCCTAGGTTTTTTCTACTCTTTCAACTCTCATTTTTCAATCTCGATCTCCTTTATTTCCTTCTTTCTTTTGTTTCAATTTCATTATCCATTCACTTTTCTACGCGATTTCTTAATTATTTGTACCTATTTGTTTTTCTCTGTGTTTCTGAATCAATCCAATTAATTTTGTAATTTTTTTACGATTATTATTGTATATGCTGCTTTGTGTTGGTGTTTATGATTCTAATTTGATGATAGGGGTTTTCATGTTTTTCTCAAGTTTTGTGTAGAAGCTTAGATTGAGGTTTTCATTCATCCATTACTGGTTTTCTGATTAAGGTTTATGTTCATAGATTGTATTAGGAGTTGTAAGAATTAACAACTGACTAGAGTTTTTGTTTGTTTAGGTTTATTAGCTTTATACGAGGTTGTTGGGTACTGAAGTTGGTTAGTCAGGATGGCGGCTTCGGAGGAGACTAGTGCATTGTTCCCAATTTTCATATTGACTATAATGGCCATCCCTATAATTCCTTATACAATAACGAAGCTATGTCGTGCGGCTTCTAAGAAATCAAAGAGCATTCACTGTCAGTGTAATGACTGCTCAAAATCAGGGAAGTACCGCAAATCGATATTTAAGAGGGTGAGATCAATTTCCCATGTCTGTGTTTTGATGGATTCGAGTTATTGCATGTTATTTAGTTTCACTTGTGAGGTCTATATTGTGATTCTGATGTTTCCGCCGTTTCTCTTGCTGATTTGGTTTTGCAGATTTCAAGTGTATCGACGTATAGTAACTTGACGTTATTACTACTTTGGGTGGTTATGATTATTCTGGTTTATTACATAAAGAATAGGAATACTGAGGTAAAAATCACAAGTTAAAATGAAATTGGGGATTTCACTGCTTGAGATTTGAATTTAGCATTGATGGTTGTTGTGTATATATTGTATAACATTTCAGTTCACTTATTTGCGGAGTGTTCAAATGGGACATGCTCTGAGATTTCTCCTGTAAATTTTGTGTAGGTTGAAGTTTTTGATCCATTTAGTATTCTTGGATTAGAACCTGGAGCAGCAGAATCTGCAATAAAGAAAAAATATAGGAGACTATCTATTCAGTACCATCCAGATAAAAATCCAGATCCAGGTGGAAGTTGTTTCTGTTTTTATTTATTTCTCATATTTGCAAACATTAATGTTTGCAAGAAAAGGAGGTTTATGCGATTACTCATGTAAATAATATTGTTTTTAATTATTTTTGTTTCAGAGGCACACAAGTACTTTGTTGAGCATATTGCTAAGGCTTATCAAGCTCTGACTGATCCAGTAGCTCGTGAAAATTATGAAAAATATGGTCATCCTGATGGCAGACAGGTAATAAAACTGAAATATTATAAATGTGATCAGTGCCTTTTTGCATTTTTGTTTGTCTTTGGAAAATATACAGCAGGCCGCTGCTTTGTATTCAGAGTTGGGCTTTGGCCCAGCCCTTTCATTTCCCTAAGACAGTAATCAGTTAGGAATTCAGTTAGTTACAGTTAGAATTCAGTTAATCACAGTTAGGAATTCAGTTAATCACAGTTAGGATTTCAGTTGGAAGTTGTTACATCTAGCTGTACCATGTATTGTACTCTTATGCAAATCAGAATTGAATACATAAGATTATCTCCTATCTGATTCTTTAAAGTTCCCTCTCTTTCCTTTACTTTCTTTGCATCTTGATTTCTAGTAGTTTACGTTCTGATGGGATTTGTGGAATATTTTATTGCAGGGATTTCAAATGGGTATAGCTCTCCCTCAATTCCTGCTTAATATTGACGGGGCATCTGGTGGGATACTTTTGCTTTGGATTGTTGGTGTGTGCATTCTCTTGCCATTGGTCGTGGCTGTTGTCTATCTCTCGAGATCATCAAAGTATACTGGCAACTATGTGATGCATCAAACACTTTCCACTTACTATTACTTCATGAAGCCTTCTTTGGCCCCCAGGTGTGTAATTCTTTTTGGCAAGTTTGAGAATCCTCACCATCTATCTTGCATTCTTTTTTTATTTTTATTTTTATTTTTAAATGTGAATATTACACGTTCAGCAAAGTCATGGACGTCTTCACAAAAGCTGCTGAATACATGGAAATTCCAGTTCGAAGGACCGACGATGAACCTCTTCAAAAGCTTTTTATGTTGGTAAGGAGTGAGTTGAATCTTGACCTCAAGAACATTAAACAGGAGCAAGCCAAGTTTTGGAAGCAACATCCTGCACTGGTTAAGGTATCTTATCGTATGGTTGGCTATGCCAAATAAAGTATTCTATTCTTATTCCAAATAGTCCTCTGTGTGCTCACATCTATGCTGTTTTCTTTTAGACGGAGCTGTTAGTTCAAGCTCAGTTGACCCGCGAATTTGCAACCTTGTCTCCATCTTTAGCAAGTGATTTCAGACGGATTTTGGAAACAGCACCTCGCTTGCTTGAAGAGTTAATGAAGGTGAGTGATTATTTGTGTTTTCTTCTTGGTAAACTAGATTCATTTTTCATGCTTTCTTTATCATGCTGTCTGCACTGTGTTTTGTTAACAAAATTTAGAAACACTGAATCCTTAAATGTTGTCCAATACACTAAATCATCCACTGCATGGGCGCATGTCTGGAGATTAAAACTTAGACGAGTGTAATTTTATAGAGTTTTAGTCACTTGTCAAGATTTAATTTCGTGTAAGATGCAACAAATTAGAGGCCCGGTCAACAAAAAAAACTCAATTGAATATGAATGAACTGATATGAACTTTTCTATTATAGTCAGTGATATATATCAGTTAATTGCTGAAGTGAATTTTTTTCAAACTACATTTATGGTAATAAAAATTGTGTTCCAATAGAAGCAAGACAAGTTTTATTCAAATTCTTTTAGTAAGCATTTGCAATCTATTAAATTTCCTCTCATACAAGTGTATTGAAAGTTGGAGCTGGGTTTTATATAATTATAATGTCATATAATGTTGTATAATGAAAGGAACTAAATAGTGGTTGAACTAATTTTAGATGTGTGGTTTATGTTATTGATATATTATGCAAAAGAATGGTATATGTGATGATATTTCACAAATGTCTTGGCAAACACTTGACTATATTTATGTAAAAGTAATAGACGGGATGACGCTTGTGCTAAGCTATTCCTGTGGGTTTTTACATGAAATGTTTTGATAGCTGGTAGTATTTTCCTTATTCAAATACCGGGACTGCTGAAATTTACAGTTCCAAAACTAAGATGATAACGACATTTATAATGAAACATGTTAGCACCCTATGATCATCCAGTTTTGCTTGTCATCAATCTCTTATGTGATGGATTCATTATTTCTGTTTTTGTATTAGTATTTTGAACCTGTTATATATGCATTTTCCTTGCTGTTTAATGCTCTAGTCTCTGTAAAAGATGGCAGTTATACCACGCAATGCCCAGGGACAAGGGTGGCTGAGACCTGCAATTGGTGTTGTTGAGCTTTCTCAATGTGTCATCCAGGTACTAAATCTTAGTCAATGCAAAGTATTATAACTGAGTTATTTTAACTTCTCAAGGTATCTAATTGGTTGTAACGAATAATATATTTATAAAGTATAAATCAACATTTTCCTTTGTCTATGGTATAATTTATGATTACATCTAATTTAATTGGAAATACTCATGCACAAGACCATTATTCAATCTAGTTCCTCCATTCAATTCATAGTCTAATATTAAAGGAGAAGCTCTCATAAGATATGGGTATACTATTTTACTTAATTAATACAATTTCTATTTGTAAATACTGTTTAAAAGTGCACACACTTGTTAAATGCTATCAATTTTTTTTGGATGTTTTCCTCTAGCCCATTTTGATTCTTATTCTGATACCTTTTGGGTTATATGCTGCACAAGTGCTGCACGTATTGATACGTTTTTATTTAAGGATGAGATGCTGTCTGGTTGGTTTAATTTCATTATATGGCATTAAGTTGTGCAATTTTCAGTTTTGTTTATGTTTGTTTCTTTGTTCAGCTAAGCCTTTTAGCCGTTTATTTTACCAACTACTACCTCCGTCCCAAATTATAAGACGTTTTGGACATTTCACACAAATTAAAAAACTTAATTATTACTTTATGGGAAAGATAAATTATGTAGACTTTACAGTAATGCCCCTTATAATTACACAGGAGAGAAAAATTAAAAGAGTTGAAAGAATAAATAATAATAAATACTTGAGGGTATATTGGGAAAAATGTCATTTATACTGCATTGGGAATGTAAGATGATTTATAATTTGGGGCAAATTTTTTTGGCAAAGGGACTTATAATTTGGGACAAAGGGAGTAATATTTTTGCTTTCTCTTTTTTTTGCTTCCAACAAAATTTAGATGAGTAATATTTTTGCTTTCAGTATTTTAAAACAATTTTAGCAAGTTTATATTTTGATTTATGACTTCTTTTGCAGGCTGTTCCTCTCAGTGCTAGAAAGACTACCGGTGGATCACCTGAAGGCATTGCACCATTTTTGCAGTTGCCACATTTCAATGAGACTGTTGTTAAGAAGGTGGCCCGTAAGGTGAGTGAACCGACTATACATATGGTTTAATATCTCTATTCTAATTGCTTGTTTTCATGCTATTTCTTGTGTAGTTACATCTCTAATGATCTCAAGGGTTAACATGCAACCATTTATGCATTTTTTTCTATGGAATCCAATTGTAGCTAGTTAGCTACTCGATGGATCCAGTTCAATATAATTTTGATTTATTCCAAGTGTTCTATCGAATTGATACAGATTAAAGGCTATTATTCATATTTGTTTTTTTTTTTGTTTTTGAAAAGGGCAAAAAAGGACATATTGGTTCATGTTAATGTTGGATATGATCTAGTGGCTGAATTATTAATTCTGTGAAACTGCTATCTATCTCATTTTATTATAAAAATAAAACTGCAGACCTATCTCTGTTCTGTACATTTGGTTTGTATTATGAATGAATTTGTGACAGATGGTTGTTTGGAATTTAAATGTTGGATTTCGATGACTTTTATCATATTGATTTCCTATTTGATCCGATGCTCATGACTGTTGGAAGTTGGAACTAAGCATTTTCCTTCATATGCAGAAAGTAAGAACATTTCAGGAACTTTATGACATGGACTCACAGGAGCGAGCTGAGCTACTTACTCAAACAGCAGGGTTATCTTCTGACGAAGTGCAAGACGTTGAGATTGTACTGGATATGATGCCTTCCTTGACCCTTGACATAACTTGCGAGACTGAAGGAGAAGAGGGTATACAAGAAGGCGACATTGTTACTATCCATGCTTGGATTAATGTTAAAAGGGGTAATGGCCTGATTGCTGCCCTTCCCCATGCCCCCTACTACCCATTTCACAAGGAAGAGAATTTCTGGTTTTTGCTTGCGGATTCTGTTTCGAACAATGTCTGGTTTTTTCAGAAGGTTAGTTTCATGGATGAAGGTGCTGCTGTAACGGCTGCTTCTAAGACAATTGCAGAATCTAAGGAGGGTTCCGGAGCAAGTCCGAAGGAGACCAGTAGGGCAGTTGCAGAAGCAGTGGAGAAGGTGAAGGGGGGCTCTAGATTGGTAATGGGCAAGTTCCAGGCCCCATCAGAGGGTAACTATAATTTGACTTGCTATTGTTTGTGCGATTCTTGGTTGGGCTGTGACAGGAAGACAAATTTGAAATTCAAAGTTTTGAAACGGACTCGGGCTGGCACTAGGGGCGGTGTTTTGGACGAGGGACCTATCATGGAGGATGGAGTTGAGGAGGAAGAGGACAATGAGGATGAAGAGTATGATGATGACTACGAGAGCGAGTATAGTGAAGATGAAGAAGATGATCAAAACTCAAAAAACAAGAATCAAGCTGCTAATGGAACCGGGAATAAAAAAGGCAAAGCTGCTGAAAGTTCAAGCTCTGATGAAGAATGAGAATTTTTTGTTTTTGTTTTTCAAAAGAATACTAGAACTATAATCTCGTCTTTTTGTTCCTTTTGGGTCGCAGAATTTGAATTGTAGCAGTAGTCTTCTATACTGTCCATCTTAGTTTATCAGTTAGACTGCATTTATACTCAGACTTTTGTTCTTACCTTTATTCAGCTAAAATATCATGGTTAAAATGTTTTATCTTAAAACTTTTGAGTTTGGAAGATGAGTTTAAAGATTAAATTTTGGACATTTTAAGGGAGTCCTAGCTTCAGAGTGGTCATATAATAACTTGCCCTCTACTATCTGTAGTTCTGTTTTTTGTTTTTAGTATGATGATAAAGTTCAGTTATGGCTGATAACTAGGCCTTCGGTTTTGCATGATAAGGTGCAAGAGTAACATCTTTATTTCATAGCGTTTCTTATGTGATGCTTAATTTAGCGAATGCAGTGGAATTATGAACTTCTAAATAGGGCCTAAAAGAGGAGATACTTTGGACGGTTTGAATCTGCCTCAGCCTCATTCCATTTGTTCAACTTTAAAAGGGGAAAGGGGAATTCCTGCTATTATTACTTGACTAAAAAAAAGAGTCTTACCACATTTGAGGGAGAAAAACATATTCGACCCACATATCTTTGGTTGCTAGAATAAAGGCATTTCAAAACTCCTTAATTTTGTATTTGCATCTATGATTTTACCAGCAGTATAAGCTGCACATGGTGGCAACTGATGTGATGGAAGTGATAGAATGGGAAGAAACACATTTTTTCATGTTCCCGTCCCACTCCATTAGTATCTTTTTATCAATTAAAATAGTGGAACATAAATTTATTCTATTTTATTATACTCTATCAATCTACATATTCTTAATTTGTCACTATTTTTTCGTCGCACATTAATACATAAAGGTTTTGTAACCTCAAGATTACCAATGTCGATTGCAGTTGAATCCTGAACACTGACTTAAACATTCATCACTCTATAAGTTTTTCTCCATAACTTAAAATTAACTTCATCATAGCCTCAATCCTTCGGCAAATTAACATCTTCACAAAAGTTCATTTATCAAATCCTGACCAGATACAATTGTTTCAACCACTCTTCTGTAAAACAAGTAATTGTCTTGTTCAAAATCATGTGTAAAATATTCGGTTGTGAGATCCAAATTCATTTAAAATATTTGAATATAATTAAATAGTTATTAATCAGTTTAATTATTAATGGTTAGTTATCCAACTATATTTTATTTTTGGATCCGGATATTATCCAAAATTCAAATGTCTCAATTCAATTATAATTTTTTTAAGAAAAAAATTATTCTTTTTTAAAAAATATTAACTTTTTCAAAAATAAAATAAAATTTGACTTCAATTTTTTTTATTTTTAAAAAAATTATTCATTTGAAAGCTGCTTTAACTTCGACATCTGCTGCTCTTTCAAATGGTGTTGCTCACCTTTTATCGGAAGTTAAGGAAGAGAAATGAGAACTTCAATTTTGCTATGTTGAAATTATTTTCTCAGAAAAAAATTTGTAATGGCCAACAATACAAGATTTACTGTTTTTACGTTGGTTTTAGCCTAATTATTTTGAGACCTTTAAGTCATACATCCTCAATTTAAATGTCAAATTTTCATTTGTATTTCATGTTATGTTATCATTTTTTATTTTTTTAATATTTACCTTTTCTAATTTTTAGGCATCGCTGTTTTTTTTGTTAGAAATTCAACCACAATATATGGAGAATTTCACTCGATCAATCTTAATCTCAAGATTGTTTCAACTCACGTAAATGACAATGAAATAAAAGTTTAAAAAGAAAGAAAAAAGTAAACGTTGGAGAAGAAGAAGATGAACAATTTTCTGTAGAGAATTCCATGCCCACAAACTGTGGAAATTCTGTTATTTCACTTGCAACTGCAAACTGTGAATTATAAAATATGATGAGATGAGATGAGATGTTTACATAATAAGAGTTTCTCCCTATTTATAGATTTAGGTTAGCTTGCACCCCAAAACCCAAACTATAAAAGACCAAAAATATCAAATCTAATCTTTATAAATCAAATATGATCTTTCTAAATCAAATCTAATATTTCTAAAACAATGAATTACATATTTAACACACCACCTAATTCATTGTGTCTAAACTATCTACATTCATTATAGACCTTAGCTTCTTGAACACTTCAACTGACACTCCCTTCGTCATGTGCAGTGTTTCAAATTCATCTTC
Source organism: Lathyrus sativus (assembly GCA_963859935.3). Classification (NCBI taxonomy): domain Eukaryota; kingdom Viridiplantae; phylum Streptophyta; class Magnoliopsida; order Fabales; family Fabaceae; genus Lathyrus; species Lathyrus sativus. The sequence goes on from OZ012735.1 coordinate 209,094,606, forward strand.
ACTTTTGCTACATGCTCTCGAAGATAATGGAACCTCATTTCGATGTGCTTACTTTGACCGTGTGCTATTGGATTCTTCGTCAAGTTGATAGATGACATGCTGTCAATCTTCATGGTAATTGTTCCATGAATTTTCGCTGTGATCTCTTCGACCAGGTTCACCATCCAGGTTGCTTGACATGCACAAAGAGAAGCATCTATATATTCTGCTTCGCATGATGACAATGCCACTACTGCCTCCTTTCTTGAACTCCAAGCAACTGGTGCACCACCTAGCATAAACACATAGCCAACTGTGAATTTTTTATCCTCAGCATCACTACGCAAACTAGAGTCGATGTATTCCACTAACTTGCATTCTTTTCCATCATCAGCTGCAGGAAACAAAATGCCATAATCGAGAGTCCCTTTCAGATACCTTAGTATCCTCTTCTCCGCTGCTAGGTATGATACCTTTGGCTTTTACATGAATCTACTTACCATACCTACACTGTATGCTAAGTCAGGCCTTGTGTGACAAAGGTATCAAAGTGACCCAATAAGTCTTCTATATTGGGTTGGGTCGACATCATCTTCATTTGAATCCTTCGACAGTTGCAATCTGGTCTCAGTTGGAGTCAATGTTGGGTTGCAATCTTGCATCTCAAATCTCTTGAGTATTTCACCTGCATATCTTCTTTGGTGCATCATCAATCCTCTACTACTCTTGTAGAATTTGATGCCATGGAAATATGAGAGATTTCCCAAGTCTGACATTTCAAAATCCTCACTCATTGCTTTCACCCACTTCGAATCTTTCAATGCCTAAACTGCATTGACTGGTTCGACATCTGCGTAGAAAGCATAGTGTACCAGCTCACCTTCTTTATCAACCACATCATCTGATGTAATCACACATTCTTGCAACCTTGCAGGCATGTGTCTTGTTCGTCGAGGTCTGCTTGGGCCAGCTTCATCTTTGACTTGTTCCTGTCGAACTTCACTTTCAACTTCAGTGGCTAGTTCTTCACAAGAGATTCCCGCTGAATCCTTCTTGACATTCTCAGTCCAATCCCATTCTTTAAGCTCATCTATGATCACGTCCCTGTTGATCACTACTTTCTCATTCACTTGATCAAACAACTTGTAACCTCCAGTCGAATGATATTCTATCAAGATCATCTGATTCGACTTATCATCAAGCTTCCTTCTCAACTGATATGTCAAATGTCTATGTGCTATAGATCCAAACACCTTCAAGTGACTGAGGCTAGGCTTGACACCAGGACAAAATTATTCTGGTGTGATTCCTTCAAGCTTCTTCGTCGGGCATCTGTTTAATATGTATGTTGCTGTCGAAACCGCTTCTCCTCATAATTCTTTGGAAATATGCTTTTCATTCAATATAATTCTCACCATGTTCATGATGGTTCTATTCTTTCTTTCTGCAATTCCATTTTGTTGTGGAGTGTAGGGTGGCACCACCTCATGCACAATACCTTCTTTTTCACATAATGCATCGAACTCTTTCAACACATACTCTCCACCGCCATCAGTCCTCAGAATTTTCAGCTTTCGTCCACTCTGTCTTTCACCCATAGATTTGAATCTGGAAAATACCTTGATTACATCACTTTTCTTCTTGATGAGGTAAGTCCACAGATTTCGACTGTATTCATCTATGGACGTGACAAAGTATTTGTTGCTTACAACCGAATACACCTGAATTAGACCACATACATCAGAGTATATGGCTTCCAAAATTGCCTTCGACTTCCTTCCTGCACCCTTGCTGAAGCTATTCTTGTTTTGTTTCGATTGAGCACACTCTTCACAGACTTCTTTTGGATAATCAATTTCAGGTAATCCTAAAGCCATATTTCTCATCTTTAGCTCTCTTATGTCATTGAAGTTGAGATGGCCTTGTCGAAAATGCCATAACCATTCATCTCTACTGGCTGCAGTTACTAGGCACTTGTGCACCATCACATTGAGTTCAATCTTGAAGATCATATTTTGAGACATTTGAGCCTTCAAGATCAACCTACCACCTGCGTCGAGAACTCTCATCATCTTGTCTTTGATCGACACCTTGTAGTTCTTTTCGACTAGCTGTCCTATATTGAGCAAATTACTCTTCATGCCTAGTATGTACAACACATTGGAAATTGTTGACCTCTTGCCATCTTTCCTCATAATCAAAACATTCTCCATTTTCCATTAAACGTTTTAACTAATACAACGTTGGACAACCATGTTGTGCATCGGGCTTCTGAAATAAGATTTACCTCTAATAGGTGTTTTACAAATTTTTCAATAGCCTCCGCTTTCTCGAGAGACTGCCTACACCTACATTCTACTATAGCCTTAGCGGCCGGATCTATGGAAAACTGGTGATAGGTATGTCGGGGTCAAGCCCGTGCATCTCTGCGGCGCTCCATGCGAAGAGGTCAGCATTCTCCCAGAGGCACGCCTTTAGCTGCTTCTGCGCCAGGTTAGGGATCCCAGTTCCAATTTCACGTTCTTGTCGGGGTCGTCACCGAGCATAATAAGCTCGAAATGGGTCGCATTGGGTGGAGTGGCTGCCTGTTGTTTGCTGGAGGTGCGTCTTCCGGTACTTCGTTGTGCTCTTGCTTGGTGGGGAAGCGGCTGTCGAGGTCGACGGAGTTGACACGGGGCAGCGGCTTCAGCTCCTCAGTCCGGGCTGACTTGTCGGCATTCTTGGGCGTGATGTTGATCGAGTTGAGACCCTCGATGGCCGCTTCGAAACATCTTTTGGCCTCTTCGATGTCTCTGTGGAGGGTACTTACTCGATCCCTGGTTGTGTATTAATTCATCTTTAGGTGCACTATGGTCGGTACCAAGGTCAGCTCGACCAGGGTCAGCCTCCCCAGAATGCATTGTTACAAGGAGGGGCATTCTAATACCAGGAAGCAGACCTTGACCTGTCTCGCAGTCTCTTTGGATCCGAAGGTGACTCGGAGCTCCACGTACCGTCATGGCCTAATGGTGGTACCATTGAAGCCCTGCAGGTCAGAGCCGACATACGGTGTCAGATGGCTCTCGTTGAGCTGGAGAGTGGTGAAAAGGTGGAAGTACATTATATCCACTGAGCTTCCTTGGTCGATGAGAATGCGGCAAACATCAAAGTTCGCCATCCGAGTCCTGATCAGCAGGGGAATCCTAGAGTTGGGGGTGCCGCCTGGCAGCTCCTCGAGGTAGAAGGTGATTAGGTTCGAGTTCCCCTTGAAATTTTTAAGGATGGCGTTCTGCTTTGAACTCTTGTCGGTCAGCTCCTCAAATTTCCTCTTGACCTACCCTACTAAAAGCTTGTTGGGACTCCCACCGAATATGAACATCACGGCTGGAAATTCCTCCCAAGGGTTGCGAGTACACAACATTATGTCGGTTTTGTAGGGGAGGTAGAGGTCCTCTGATCGGGAGATATACAAGGCGATTTGCATCCTGGTCTCGTCAGAGGGTGGTGGCACCTCCCCGACCCTCTCCACGTTGCGAGTTTCATGTCAAGGAGCCTCATTCCTTCTAGTGTATTATTTTAGGTGCCCTTCCTTGATTAGGATTTCGATGGCATTCTTGAGGTGGATGCAATTTTCCATGACGTGTCCATGGCTCTGGTGGAACCGGTAGGACTTGGACTTGTCGACATTGGGCTTAGGGGCGTTGGCTTCGGAAAGCGGACACCACCTTTAAAACTCCGAGTTTATGCACTCGGCCAGAATGCATTTGCGAGGAGCTGTGAGTAGCGTGTACTCGGTAAATCGGCCAGCTGGTCCCCTCTGTTCCCAGGAGTCCCAAGCCCGATCTTCTCTCCTTCTTTTGCTGCCTCATCGGGGAGCGGTGAAGTCTTCCTGCCTAAACTTTCTGGCGCTCTCCTGGTTCCGTGAATCACGGGTGCAGTTGGAGGCCTCCTTTTCCTAGATGTATGCTTAGGCCTTGTGAAGGTGCGTGTCTAACATGTTAGGCCTTTCGATGTCGACGACCTTGGCAAACTCCGTGCAAGGTTGTTATTCTCGTTCAATCAGATACCTCTTCATGTCGTCCGAGGTGGACACTTGTACAACTTCTCGGTTGTCCCACCAGTCCTCAGCTTCACCTTCCAGCATATGAGTACCAAACCGTACATTCTGATCCTCTGAGCAGCCCATGACTCTGAAGATTTTCTCAATATCCTTCAGCCATTTCTGTGCTACATCTGGATCATGTCCTCCCTCGAACTTAGGCGGCTTATTACTCTGAAACTTTCCCAAATTACGGAACTCTCCGTCGTCAGCATTTCGGTTGACGTTCTGACCAATGTCCGCCACTGCCTGCGCAACAGCTTGTAACGCAACAGCCATCACAACATCATTCCTACCAGCCATACTTCTCAACAACCACAGAAACACAGGTTAGAAACACACACATGACTATAAACATTCTATAGTCAGACTCTACTACAACACTGGCCGGACGGACCAACCTACTCTAATACCAATTGTAACACCCCACTTTACCCCGTACGCGTAATATAATAAATATATAAAAACAATTCATGAAATTCATCAGAGTTCTCCAACACAGTGGGATATCACACTAAGTCACTTCATTTCATTAAAATAATCAACATTATTTAGTTTTCAAGTAAGCAGCGGAATACAAATCAATTCTCCAATATAATTCTCCTCGACATGCGGTCATACAACATAAGTCCAATAAATGAAGATACGTAACAATAAATAAATAAAGTAGTTAAATAACAACGTAATCCCGTCATCCCATGTTACGTATCAGAGCGACTCCTAAGACTCGATCAAATAGCGACACACTCCAAGCACTACTCAGGTACCTGGTCACCTGTACTCCCAAGAGAGCACAGACACAACAACAAAAAGGGGTGAGAACTACATTGAATAAATAAACGGTGAAATACACATGCTAAGGAGTAGTTACACACCACACATACAATCATACATAATTAACGCACATACACGTGCCACCTCAATCATTCGGCACTAATAGCCCACATTCAATTACAATAATGCAATGCGACTCACTAACTCGACATAATGCATGTGGTACCAACACAATCTCATACGGTTCATACTAGAACCTGATTCCAGTCGGAATGCGGATAAGTCGTATATACGTTCCTCTGAACTACAACTTATCTCCACAACGACTTTCACATTGAAGTCCGGATGAAAATAGACACCCATCAAGGATTCCCACCTAGCCATCTCCACAAGACACATGATATGAAATGTATGTCAACACGACTATGCAATATAATACATCATACATAATTCACGATCAATCTTGATCCACGTGAGCCATCCGCTCACCGTAATCCTCTTGGGAATTACCATAATTAGATATAAAAATATTGGTAAAATAAATCTATTATCTATCCTATGTTATAGCTCTGTTCATTAGCTTTCCAACGCTTCGAACGAGGATCAAAACGGACTTACGGATCCAAAGTTACGTCCAAAACAATTTCGACCGAAAACATGAACATCCGTGACGGACAGAAAGACGCTGTTACGCTCCGGAACTGATATTCACCCAATTATTCTTGCGAATCACTTACTCAAAGCATCCAAAACATCACTAAAACATTCCTAAGGTTATACGGCAATAACGACACAACTTCTATGGTTTATTATGCTCATCTGACAACATTTGCAACACATAAAACACTATTTCCTGAAATTGCTCTGAGTACTTCAGAGTTACCCACATTTGAATATTCCTATTCATATAGGGACAACATATTACAAATTTTCCTTCAATTACACCCTACGACATTAAAATTACTCACTATCTAATATTTAACCCCTTCAGGGTCAGACATATAACAATGTCAAGGTTCTGGTCACGAAGGTTCAATTTCCCATAAGTTTTTCCCTATAAGCACATATTAATATTCAACGATACATATCATTTGGCCATTTGTCCATAACCTTAGATTCTTACGGTTACCTCCCTATTTCTCACAATTAACCCAAATCCCTAAACCTTAGGGAAACCTTAGAGCATCGTACTAATAACGATATAACACATTCATTTCTATATATTTGCCCAAATCCCTAAAAGTTCAGATTTCCAGATCTACTACTCACTAGTATTCTATGACAGCATCAAGCATTTCTCACACGAATTCCGTATTAATTCTGGTTTCGGATAAACAAAACATCATACAAACAGTATTCAACAATAACAGAAAATTTGAGAACAAATCAAGTTACGAAAATTGGATTCAAGGATCCTCAAGAACACATAATTCCTATGAGAGAAAGGACCTCTCACTACCCTCTCATGTTAATTCACCCATATTGAAATCCATTCTCCCCCCTTACCTCGATTAATTGCTCAATCATTAAAGAATCTTGAAGGATTGACAGCCATAACCTCCTTCTCTTCCTCCTTGTTCTTCTTCTCACTTTTTCTCCTAAAACCTTTCTCTGGCAGTTTATCGTGTTCTAATTCTCTTTCCCCAAAAAAACTTCTCTATTTCCTTTAATCCCTTATTTCTTATTTTATTATTTAAATCCTATAATAATAATAATAATAATACTAATATTATTCTCCCACTAATAATAATATTCATACTAATAGTAATAATATGAGTAACAATAATATTCCACCAAATAATAATAATAATAATAATAATAATAATAATAATAATAATAATGATAATATCATTAACATTATTATTAATAATAGTTGGAATAATATTAATCACTATAATGCTCTCGATATCATAATTAACTTACTCCTTTATCTAGGTCCACAGTATCCCAACTAAGGTTACCTCTCTCCCTTACTCCTAACCTCATACCCTTAATTAAGGACACCACACAACTACACCTCACAGAAAATACCAAAGCGACTGAATAATTTAAATAGGGTGTTACAACTCTCCCCCACTTAAAATATTTCCGTCCTCGAAAATGTATCTGATGAGAACAGTTCCGGATACGACTCTCGCATATTGCTCTCAAGCCAATTCATTCCTAAAATAACATCCAACTCGCTGAGTGGTAAACAAATCAAGTCCACTCCAAAATCCTCACCAAAGATCGACACTGGACAATTTAAACACACTAGAGATGTAGTGACTGACCCAATAGATGGAGTATCAATCACTATCTCTCTAGTCAAAGTAGACGGCACAAGCCCCAGTCTCTTCACACAATCCACAGAAATAAACGAGTGGGTTGCACCCGTATCAATAATAACAATCAAAGGAGTGTGATGAATGTAAAACGTACCTCTGACCAAACGATCCTCACTGGTAGACTGAGCTCCTGCCAATGCAAACACCTTCCCACTTTCCTGGGACTTCTTCGGTTTCTGACAGTGGGTGCTGATATGACCCTGCTCACCACAGTTGTAACAGGTTGGCACGTTGCTCCTACAATCCGCAACCACATGACCTGGCTTCCCACACTTAAAGCACTTCTTCGCCTCATTCCGACATTCATTCGCACGGTGACCTGCGCCACCACATTTGTAACACTTGAGAGGGTCAGACGGATATCCTCCCCCACTCGGTTTCTTTCCAGCAACATCTTTCTGCTGTCCTTTATCCGCTGGAGCACGATGAGATGTATCTTCATGCTTCCGTTTGCCTCTTCTGTCACTCAGATTCTTATAGTGAGCGATTCTAGCTCTGTTATCTTCATCATAGATCCTACATCTGTTCACCAGCTCAGGAAAGTATCTGATCTTCTGATAACCGATACCCAACTTGATTTTAGGATGCAGTCCATTCTCAAACTTGATGCACTTCGAACTCATAGCTGTATCAGTATTGTAATGAGGACAATACTTCACCAGCTCTTCGAACTTAACTGCATACTCAGCCACTATCATGGTTCCTTGCTTCAACTCAATAAATTAAATTTCCTTTTTCTCGCGAACATCTTCTGGAAAATACCGTTCCAGAAACTCCGCCCTGAACACTGTCCAACTAATGGGACCTCCACCAGCTTCCAACCTTTGACGGGTGTTATCCCACCAGTCCTCAGCTTCACCTTCCAGCATATGAGTACCAAACCGTACATTCTGATCCTCTGAGCAGCCCATGACTCTGAAGATTTTCTCAATATCCTTCAGCCATTTCTGTGCTACATCTGGATCATGTCCTCCCTCGAACTTAGGCGGCTTATTACTCTGAAACTTTCCCAAATTACGAAACTCTCCGTCGTCAGCATTTCGGTTGACGTTCTGACCAATGTCCGCCACTGCCTGCGCAACAGCTTGTAACGCAACAACCATCGCAGCATCATTCCTACCAGCCATACTTCTCAACAACCACGGAAACACAGGTTAGAAACACACACATGACTATAAACATTCTATAGTCAGACTCTACTACAACACTGGCCGGACGGACCAACCTGCTCTGATACCAATTGTAACACCCCACTTTACCCCGTACACGTAATATAATAAATATATAGAAACAATTCATGAAATTCATCAGAGTTCTCCAACACAGTGGGATATCACACTAAGTCACTTCATTTCATTAAAATAATCAATATTATTTAGTTTTCAAGTAAGCAGCAGAATACAAATCAATTTTCCAATATAATTCTCCTCGACACGAGGTCATACAACATGAGTCCAATAAATGAAGATACGTAACAATAAATAAATAAAGTAGTCAAATAACAACGTAATCCCGTCATCCCATGTTACGTATCAGAGCGACTCCTAAGACTCGATCAAATAACAACACACTCCAAGCACTACTCAGGTACCTGGTTACCTGTACTCCCAAGAGAGCATAGACACAACAACAAAAAGGGGTGAGAACTACATTCAATAAATAAACGGTGAAATACACATTCTAAGGAGTAGTTACACACCACACATACAATCATACATAATTAATGCACATACACGTGCCACCTCAATCATTCGGCACTAATAACCCACATTCAATTACAATAATGCAATGCGACTCACTGACTCGACACAATGCATGTGGTACCAACACAATCTCATACGGTTCACACTAGAACCCGATTCCCGTTGGAATGCGGATAAGTCGTATATACGTTCCTCTGAACTGCAACTTATCTCCACAACGACTTCCACATTGAAGTCCGGATGAAACTAGGCACCCATCATGGATTCCCACCTAGCCATCTCCACAAGACACATGATATGAAATGTATGTCAACACGACTATGCAATATAATACATCATACATAATTCACGATCAATATTGATCCACGTGAGCCATCCGCTCACCGTAATCCTCTCGGGAATTACCATAATTAGATATAAAATATTGGGAAAATAAATCCATTATCTATCCTATGTTATAGCTCTTTTCATTAGCTTTCCAACTCTTCGAATGAGGATCAAAACGGACTTACGGATCCAAAGTTACGTCCAAAACAATTTCGACCGAAAACATGAACATCCGTGACGGACAGAAAGACGCTGTTACGCTCCGGAACTAATATTCACCCAATTATTCTTGCGAATCACTTACTCAAAGCACCCAAAACATCACTAAAACATTCCTAAGGTTATACGGTAATAAAGACACAACTTCTATGGTTTATTATGCTCATCTGACAACATTTGCAACACATAAAACACTATTTCCTGAAATTGCTCTGAGTACTTCAGAGTTACCCACATTTGAATATTCCTATTCCTATAGGGACAACATATTACAATTTTTCCTTCAATTACACCCTACGACATTAAAATTACTCACTATCTAATATTTAACCCCTTCAGGGTCAGACATATAACAATGTCAAGGTTCTGGTCACGAAGGTTCAATTTCCCATAAGTTTTTCCCTACAAGCACACATTAATATTCAACGATACATATCATTTGGCCATTTGGCCATAACCTCAGATTCTTACGGTTACCTCCCTATTTCCCACAATTAACCCAGATCCCTAAACCTTAGGGAAACCTTAGAGCATCGTACTAATAACGATATAACACATTCATTTCTATATATTTGCCCAAATCCCTAAAAATTCAGATTTCCAGATCTACTACTCACTAGTATTCTATGACAGCATCAAGAATTTCTCACACGAATTCCGTATTAATTCTGGTTTCGGATACACAAAACATCATACAAACAGTATTCAACAATAACAGAAAATTTGAGAACAAATCAAGTTACGAAAATTGGATTCAAGGATCCTCAAGAACACATAATTCCTATGAGAGAAAGGACCTCTCACTACCCTCTCATGTTAATTCACCCATATTGAAATCCATTCTCCCCCCTTACCTCGATTAATTGCTCAATCGTTGAATAATCTTGAAGGATTGACAACCCTAGCCTCCTTCTCTTCCTCATTGTTCTTCTTCTCACTTTTTCTCCTAAAACCTTTCTCTGGCAGTTTATCGTGTTCTAATTCTCTTTCCCCAAAAAAACTTCTCTATTTCCTTTAATCCCTTATTTCTTATTTTATTATTTAAATCCTATAATAATAATAATAATACTAATATTATTCTCCCACTAATAATAATATTCATACTAATAGTAATAATATGAATAACAATAATATTCCACCAAATAATATTATTAATATGAATAATAATAATAATAATAATAATAATAATAATAATAATAATAATAATAGTAATAATAATAATAATGATAATCTCATTAACATTATTATTAATAATAGTTGGAATAATATTAATCACTATAATGCTCTCGATATCATAATTAACTTACTCCTTTATCTAGGTCCACAATACCCCAACTAAGGTCACCTCTCTCCCTTACTCTTAAACTCATACCCTTAATTAAGGACACCACACAACTACACCTCACAGAAAATACCAAAGCGACTGAATAATTTAAATGGGGTGTTACAGTGCCCATCTCTGGTGTCGCCTTCCTCGACATGAATGATCATGTTGGGACCTTGATCGTCGTCGTTGGTGAATGAGGTGAAGGCGGTTTCATGGATGTTGTTGTCATTGCGTGGGATGGCCATGATCAACGGAGGTTGAGGTATGCTTTGGCTCTTAGATTTCTTTGGAAGGAAGAAAGGGGAAGAAAGATTCCCACAGACGACGTCGTTGATCTTACCAGATCAGAAAGGGATTAGTAACCAGCAATACGTCGTGAGCTCTTTAATTCTCCGGCAATGGAGAAGAGGAGGGGGGGTACCTGCAAGGTACTCTGATGTCAAAGTAAGAGAAGGAATATAAATAACAAGTACAGAGAAAGTGTGCAGAGAATACAATACCTGACCGTCTAGTGAAATAGGGTATTTATAATGCGCCCCCAGCACTGGGCCAGTGGTTACTTTGCATTGAGTTAAATTGCAAGGTCTAATATGAGTAACTTACAGGGCTTACGTGGAGTAGGGAAAACCAGCACATGGTCTTTTCCCTGGGTCAACTGCCCCGTGAGTTGGTTGATGATGTGTCGTCGCGTAGGGGGAATGTGTAGACCATGGGGGAGACGTGTGAGAGCTCCCTGTATGCATTGATGGATTGAGCCTTCATTGGGCCCTCCCCAACGAGAATCTGGGTTAGGCCTTGCCCGACGGTCGACCAACCTCTTGCCCAGTCCAGAACATTTTCATAGTAATTTCACAACAACATTAGATACACATCATACACGAAAGACGAAAAGACGAGAATTTATGACATCAATCAAAATAGAATCAACACCTTTGTTCAACTTTAGGAAAGTATTCATTCGATTCCTTTCCCTTTTGTTGCGATGCCGTTGAATTTTATTGTGAACCAAAAAGTTGAGTGTACGTAATTTGAGAGCAAGTAGGTAGTTCGCCCTGCTGTCGCCGGCTAACAGCCATGGCGCGACAAAGGCTTTCTCCTCCAGATTTGAGTCTGTGCACAAAGGGAATGGTGGACGAGAGCGCACAAGAGAGAGGTGTTCAAAGGTGTGCGAAAGGGATGGCGGCCGTGCAAACAAGGAGGGAAAGAGAGTGAGTCGCGAGCGAGAGCTTCGACAAGTTTTTCACAACGAGACGAGAGAATGAAAGAGAAGAGCATCAAGAGTGAGGATGAGATGATATTGTACCGTGTTTCTTGTCTTGCCCAAGTAGTGATGATGTTGGGTCAATTAATTCGTCCAAATTTGTTTTTTTTTAATTAATTTTTTTAATTGTTTCATGGGCTTGAGGGTCATAAGCCCACATCACTTCCTACACTTTCTTATTCAGATTTGCACCATTCTTCACTTAATATAGTTTTATTATTATTATTATTAGTATTTTATTTTGAATTCTTGATTTAATTGTTAGACTTTTAGACGTCGATTAATTAAATGTTAATTGATTAATTAAAATTCTTAAAATTCCAATTGAATAATTAAATTTTTTCTTAATCTTAATTATCGTAGTAATTAATTATAAGTTTAACTTTGGCTAATTATTTTCAAGTTCTTAGGGAAATCGTGGCAAATATTACATAATCTTGACGCATTATCGTATTGATTTGCCATGTTCCCTTAGAATATTTTTGGTTCAATTTAACTCCCAATTAATCGACTCAAGGTAAACTTTAGGATTAAAATTTGGTATGACCATTTCTAGGATAAATTTCTCCCACTCCTAACTTTAGGATCATAGAGTTAAGTTTTTTTTTTTCCGTTTAAAATTAAAATCTCTTTTTCTCAAAAAAATCCAAAAAATACTTTAAGTTATCTCTAACTGTTTTCTAAACACTAAAAATATTCAACAAAACCCAAATCTTTTTGCCACTTGGTTTTTCAGTTAAAACTTTTCAAAAAGGATATGCTTCCTAACATCATCCATAAAAAATACATAACAAACCCAAAAACATTTTCAAGAAGAACTACAGAGTTCTGATTCCCTTTGGGATACGTAGGCACATGATTGCAAATTCAGACGAACTCAATAATAAAAATCTTCTTTTTTCCCTCAAGTATTGATTCATCTTTCCCTTATCAAGCTTATAGATAACAAACACCTTTCATGCCTAGACAACTTAGACGATTCTTATCGAGTATGATGGATGTAGGGAGTTCTAGCACTTTCTCCTTACATAACCGACTTCCAAACCCAACCTGGTTGCGATGACCATACCCTATCTTTTTCCCCACGGGTTTTCTCGATATTTTCCCTTCCGTTTCCTAGGAATAAATAAAGTTTGATGCCGACTCTCATAAGTCCATATGTGATTATGCAAACCCTAGTTTTGCGCATTGTGAAGATCTTATTTTTTGAGGTACGACACATTGCCTATTGTTACTCGAATCCGCAACATCTTTCTCAGCTTTTTTCTTTCTCTAGAACCTCCTTCATTGTGTCCTTGACATGGGTTTTTGCCTTTGTAATTTCTAGGTCCATAGGAATGCTTCTCTGATATTTGGAAATTCTCTCGATAAGTCATAGAAGATCCCTTTCCCATCTTAAAGTTCCTCCATTTAGGATTTCCATAATGTTCTTTACCAACAGGCTTGGTCCACTTCCCTTGGGGAGCATTGGGCGTATGTTTGTATGAATTGGGCTTAGCCTTTTGCTGAGCAGGAGCATGTTCGTTCCTCTGGGGCACCCCTCTCTTGTTGAAGTGAAACTGGGGTCTACCCTTCTTCCAATTCTGTCTCTCCTTTGCTTTCTGAGCACTTTCGACCTTTCTTGAAGCCTTCCTGTCAAACACAACACTATATCGAGGACACAACATCACCTCTGTGTCTTCTGCTTTGAACCTACATAGAAACTTCTTCAATCCTTCACCAGCCTTTTGGAATATAACTTTAATTTAATTTTCACTCTCTTCAAACTCAGCCATGTCAAAATCTTGAGTAATTTCAACCATATTGATTGCCACTGGTTCCACGTAGATAGCATCCCCAACTTGTAAGGGGTCAGAGTCAATCTTCATAGGTGTCTTTCCCTTAGCAAACTTCAATTTGCCTTCATTCAGTGCATTCTGAATAAGATCTCTGAAAAGAAAACATTGTGAGGTCTTATGCCCTATAAAATTATGATACTTACAAAACCCTCGCTTATTTCTTTTTTCTAATGGTGGTACTATTACGCCTCGGGGCACAAGCACTTGTCCATCTGTAACCAGCAAATTAAAAATCTCATCGCATTTGGTTACATCGAAGTTGTAAGTTTTCTTAGGGAAATTACCATTTTCTTTAGGTTTTGAGGGGTTGTTCCCATTTGCAGGTATAACTAACTAACATACAAATGGGGGACCTAGCTTTAGTTCAGCCACATCAACCTCAGACTCCTTGACATCGCTATATTCAACCTCAAAAATTAGGTCTTGGTCCTCCATGTCAACATAAGCTACACACAATTTCTTACCCTCATTCAATCTGGCTTTTCCAGCCTTTAGTCTTTCGACTTATCGCACTCTATCAGCCAACTGGGCCATATATCTTAGGACCTATGTGTCTAACTTCTTCCTAATGGAATAGTTTAGCCCCCCAGCTGCCATTTTGACAAGCTCATGTTCATGTACTTAGGTAAAGCACCTTGTTTTTAGCAAACGGAATCGATTCAAATAATCGTCGATTGACTCAGCGAACTTTTGCTTCATGCTCAATAATTCTTTCAAACTAATCTTAGATTTCCCCATGTAAAACTGCTCATGAAACAACCTCTCTAATCGAGTCCAATCGTTAATTGAATGAGTAGGCTGGGTGGTGAACTATGTAAAAGCATTCTTCGTTAGAGAATTAGGAAAATATGTCATCCTTAGGTTCTCATTATTGGTTATGCCGCCTGCCTAAATTAAGTATCGAGCAATGTGCTCGATGGTAGACTCATTAGTGTCTCCAATGAACTTTGTAAATTTGAGGACTTTCCAACCCCCTTGGCAGTTCAGTCTACAACACGTACTCTGATAGGGGAGATGTGTAAATTTAGCCTCTGCAGACCCATGTTCACCTAATTTTGTGCCATTATCCTTTCAAAAGTGGTTGCAAGGTTGTTCTCTCCTAACAGATTCCCCTGTCGAACCCGATGGACAATTTGATCAACATCTTGGTTTCTATTAATGATCATGACATATGGGCGTTCTTCCTCTCTGAGAAACTCTTTTTAGACCAACTAGGGAACCGTTTGTTGTCCTTGGTTCATAGTGTTTTCCTCCAATATCGCCCAGTTGTTTTGAACCTATCTAACGACCAGGGGTTACACAATAGTGTAGCACCCCAAAATTTTCCCATATTTTCTCTTAGATCTTGGCTTATGTTTCATTGCATCTCATATTCACTTTTGCATAGCATTGTTCTTGACAAAGGATCAAGGCATCATGGTTTTCTTCTCAAGATAGGAGGAGCATGTTTCTTCAACCTCAAGCAAGGTTTCTTATTGACTTTATGGTATTCTCAAGCTCCCAAAAGTCCTTCATCATAAAATATGATTCAAGGCTTCTAATCTTATGTCTCTGCCTGGTTTTCTTCAACCTCAAGAAAGGCTTCTAATCTTATGTCTCTGCTTGGTTTTCTTCAAACTCAAGCAAGGCTTCTAATCTTATGTCTCTGCCTGGTTTTCTTCAACAGTTAACAAGATTGCAGATTCAATCTTCCACAAATATTCTACGAGAGGAAATCAACGGAGAATTATGGATCAAGTGCAGCCAATGGGCAAGAGCAACTAAGAACTTTGGTTCAACCGCTAATAGCACATGTCGATGGTAATGATATTCTGCATGGAGGGGCTGCTTCTATTCCTCCTCCAGTGGATGGCAACATTCCTCATGGAAACGATGTTCCGACAATTGTTAACCCTCTGGGCGGAGGTAACCAGGGTGGAGTTCATGGCATTGGGACTAGTGTATGTGCTGTTCAGGGAGCTGCTGGTTCCTAATGGGAAGAAGATAACCAAGATGATGCATTCTTAATGAGAGACTTGGATGTGGGGTTACCCACATAAGCTGATAGAAGATTAAAATTGATTGATGAAAAGATGAGAGCCTTCGAGAATCAAAACCCTTTGGGACTCGATATGTCTGATCTAGGACTGGTGCCAGGGGTCAGGATTCCCCCAAAGTTTAAAGTACCAGATTTTGGTAATTATAAAGGGAGACTTGTCCCAGAGTACACCTCAAGGCTTATTTCCGGGAAATGTCTGCCTATTCAGATGACAAGAAAATATTGATGCATTTCTTTTAGGACAGTCTGTCAGATCCTTCTCTGGAGTGGTATATGGGTTTGGAAAGGACACATATAAAAGGTTGGAGAGAATTGGGGGAAGCATTTGTGCGTCACTATCAATACAACAGCGATTTGGCGCCAAATAGGGTGCAATTGAAAAATCTGTCATAGAGAAACAACGAGGTGTTCAAAGAGTATACCCAGAGGTGGCGAGAGTTAGCAGCTAGAGTGCAGCCTCCAATGGTGGAGCGTGAGCTGATTGACATGTTCATGGCGACTGATGCACGATTCGCAAGTATATGAATAATGTCAGAGTAATACAAAAGGTTATCGATCCTACAGAGACCAAACGTCAATCTATCGATCACTATTGTTATGGTGTTTATTTAAGGCAAATCAATTGGGAATTGGATTGTGCAAAGTAAAAGTAAAGTGCAAAAATAAATTTAATATTAAAACAACAGGCTTGGATGTAATTCACATGGCTGGGTAGTATCCCGAGTGCGTGTAAATAGAACTTCTTGCGGGGCAATGTTTTCTACTCGTGAAAAGAACTAATTTAACGGGAACTGTCGCTTTTGCATATTCAGAACCGAGTTTATCCCCTAATCGATCCCTCTCATTGTCACTTATAAAAAGGCGTGCATTGCGTTAAAGTAATAAACCTATTTTTAAGAAATATAGTTTCTTAACTTAGTTGAAAAGTATTTTGACCTGGAATTTCTAACAAAAAGAGGTTCATGTGAACCGGACTTTAAACCCATAAATGCGTCCGAAAATAGTTTTAAAATCGTTTTTCTAAAGTATTAAAGATTCCTACTTAACTGAACCAAGCGCTTTTGTTTCCTTTGAACAGTTAAGACTAACCAAGTTTAACTAAAGGTTGGACGGCTTTCGATCTTACCCAACAAATTTTAAGTGCCGAAAATTTGTGTTAAAAGTCAGAATAACCCCTAAGTGATTCTATCGACAGCTATATGGAATACCATGTTAACTATGATCCTCACATCCTAACCTCTAAGATTTAGCCGGACATGGAAGCGTAAATAGACATGGTAAATAAAGTGAGATGAATAAAGTGCGATAAATAAAGTGCAATAAATAAAATGCGATAAATAATGTGCGAGTAAATAAAGTGCGATAAATAAATTGCGAGTAAATAAAGTGCGAGTAAATAAAGTGCGAGTAAATAAAGTGCAAGAAATAAATGCGGAAAATAAATTGAAACCTGCTCTAATCGAGATGGTTTAAATCTGGTACAACTTGAAATAAAAGACTGGAAATAAACTGGCGGCAGGATTAATTTCTACCAAAGTGCTCCAAATTCGATTACAGACGCGATTAGACAATGTGATAACTACCCGATGTGAGAAGTTTATCACTTTACAATAGGTGAAAATTTATGGCTTGAGTTCTGTAACTAAGCTTGGATGCTTAGAAATGAGGAAGAAGTCTTCTATTTATAGTGCTAGGAAAATACAAGGAAAGACTAGAACGCCCCCCAACTTCTTTTAGGAGGGAAAATGAAATGCAAGGGTGGCGCCCGCCATACCCTTATGACGTCTGCCATGTGTACTAGAGAAGAAAGAAGTGGGAGACGTGGCAGTTGTCAGAAGTTGGTCTCTTATCCAAGTTATGGCATCCCCTATGGCGCCCGCCATGATGGGAGCCATGTGTACAATTCCTAAAAAGCTGGTCTTTTTGCTCGTTTTTCTTCATTTCTTCTCGAGACGCTCTGGAAATACAAAATCCTGAAAATGAAACAAAATAAAAGTATAACACAAGAAAACAGTAATAAAATCTTAAGGAACACGTGAAAATCGAGTCAAATATATAGTACATTTTAGGTCTATCAGCGACCTTGCCAGGAACATATTATGAGAATTTAATTGGATGTATGTTTGGAAGCTTTTCAGATTTGGTGATGGCAAGAGAGAGGGTAGAGAACGGTATAAAGACTGGAAAGATACCAAGCGGATCAGGATCTTTAGCAGAAGGTTTGAAAAATCCATACAACGGAAATACTAAGAATATAAAGGGAGATGTGAATGCAATATCATCCTATAGAGGTAAAGGCTGGGTACAACAACAACACCAACAACAAGTTGCTAGTATAGCTATTCCAGCCGTACCACAACAACAAACTTATGCGCCTCGTCGTTACCAGGACAGGGGAAGGATGACCAGCAGGCGATTTGAGACACTGCTTATGCCATATTCTCAGCTTTTGCAGCATTTATTATAGTTACATTTATCCAGAAGAGAACTTCGGCGCCACTCACTGGTGCGCCTCCACCAGGTTATGATGAAAACGCTAGGTGTGAGTTCCACTCCAGAGCTTCGGGCCACAATATTGATAATTGAAAAGTGTTTAAGGTTAAAGTTCAAGATTTACTCGACTCAAAAGCAATCAATTTAACCAATGAAACCTCCAACATAAATCAGAATCCGATGCTAAACCATGGGGTGGCCAGGGCCAATGCTGTTATTGAAGGAGAAAGGCTGAACTTGATAATTGATGTTGCAGAGTTAAAGACTCCTTTGAGCTTCGTAAAAGATAAACTGCTAAAGAGAGGTGCATATCTGGGGTGTTCAGAATGTGTTGCGCAGCCAGAGGTTTACATTTCTTTGAGAATTCATATTTAAAGTTTAATTAATGAAGGCAGTTTACAATTTGATAGGGTTGTAGGAGAAGAGTTGGTTGATGAGAATAATAATGAACGAGATGAAGTCACAACGATTTTGATGAAACTGGATACTCGAGGGCTGATTTGCACGCCAAGTGACTTAGTTGTGAGGGCCTTTGACGATTCTAAGAGGTCAGTGTTCGATGATATCACTATGCCCATACATGTGGTGCCGGAAACTTTTGATGAAATGTTTTATATCATGGATATCCAGCCAGCTTACAACTGTTTGCTCGGCCGACCTTGGATACACTCTACTGGGGCAGTTACTTCAATGTTGCATTAGAAATTGAAATATATGATGGAGTGGAAAGTGGTTACTGTCTGTGGAGAGGAATACATCATAATGAGTCAACTATCATATTTTAAGTATGTGGAAGTGGATGGAGAAATCCACGAGACACTTTGCCAAGCTTTCGAAACTGTGCAGATTCAAGAGAAGCCTCCTGTAGAAGCTAAAGGTCCAGAGGTCTCGATGTCATCATTTAAGGAAGCCCGTGCTATAGTGGAATCAGGGTCTTCCCAGAAATGGGGCCAGGTGCTTGATGTTCCTGCTAATCACGACAAGTTTGGTTTAGGATATAGTCTCTCTTCTTCTTCAAAGGATCCTCCAAAGTACAAAGGACCTGTTCGGTTTACTAGTGGTGGGGTTATATTCGACATGGTAAATGTTGTTGGCGAGGAAGAAGGAGACAACGACTGTGATATGGATGCTTGAATTCATCCGTATGTCCCTAGGTAGAAGCTTTGCAACTAGATTGTGGAGGAAATCATCCACGTCACATCAGAAGAGTTTTACATCACAGATACCATCGATCTTAATTCGATTATGGATCGGTATGATTTTGATAATCCCATTTATCAAACTGAAGAAGAGGCTGATGAAGATTGTGACCTACCTTAGGAACTGGCCATGCTTCTAAAGCAATAGGAAAGGGTTATTCTGCCTCATCAGGAGGATATTGAAGTCATCATCTGGGTACAAAAGAGGAGAGAAAAGAAGTCAGAATAGGGGCAACATTGGAGGATGATGCTAAGAGAAGATTGGTTGAAATTCTCCGCGAGTATAAGAATGTCTTCGCTTGGTCTTATTAGGATATGCCAGGGTTGGATACTGACATAGTGGTGCACTGTCTATCTCTTGGAGAAGAATTCCCGCCCGTGAAGCAGAAGTTGAGAAGGACCAAACCTGATATGGAAGTCAAGATCAAAGAGGAAGTCCAAAAGCAGTTGGATGTTGGTTTTCTTGCTGTTACTAATTACCCTCTGTGGTTCGCTAACATTGTTCCTGTACCTAAGAAAGATGGAAAGGTCAGGATGTGTGTTGATTATTGAGACTTGAATAGAGCGAGCCCAAAAGAAGATTTCTCGCTTCCCCACATAGATGTGTTAGTTGATAACACTGCTCAGTATTTTGTGTTTTCCTTCATGGATGGCTTCTCTGGGTATAACCAAATCAAAATGGCCCCAAAGGACATGGAGAAAACTACTTTTATGACACCATGGGGGACCTTTTGCTATAAATTTATGCCTTTTGGATTGAAAAATACAGGGGCAACTTATCAATGGGAAATGGTGACTCTCTTTCATGATATGGTTCATCATGAGATCGAAGTATATGTTGATGATATGATTGCAAAGTCACAAACAGAGGAAGAACATCTGGTCAATCTTCTGAAATTGTTTGAGAGGTTAAGGAAGTTCAAGCAGAGGTTGAATCCTAACAAATGCACCTTTGGGGTGAGATCAAGAAAGCTGTTGGGTTTTATTATTAGTGAAAGGGGTATTAAGGTGGATCCTACCAAAATAAAAGCTATACGAGAAATGCCTGAGCCGAGAACAGAAAAAGAGGTTTGTGGTTTCCTGGGGAGATTGAACTATATTGCAAGGATCATATCTCACCTCACAACCTCTTTTGAGCAAATTCTCAAATTGCTAAGAAAAGATCAGGCAGTTGTCTGGAATGAGAATTGTCAAAAGGCTTTTGAAAAAATAAAAGAGTATTTGCAGGAGCCTTCAATAGTAATGCCTCAAGTTGTTGGAAGACCTTTGATTATGTATTTAATGGTTTTGGAGAATTTAATGGGTTGTGTGCTCGATCAACACGACAAGACAGGTAGGAAAGAGCATTCTATCTACTACCTGAGTAAAAAATGCAATGATTGTGAGTCAAGGTACTCAATGCTAGAAAAAACATGTTATGCACTTGCTTGGGCAGCCAAATGCTTAAGAAAATACATGTTAAACCACACAACCATGTTGATTTTGAAGATGGATCCGATTAAATATGTGTTTGATAAGCAAGCGCTTTCTGGGAGAATTTCTAGATGGCATATGGTGTTGATAGAATACGACATTCAATATGTTTCCCAGAAGGCCATTAAAGGGAGTGTTTTGTCAGAGTATCTTACTGAACACCCAATTGAGGATTATCAACCAATGAGTTTTGAGTTTCATGATGAGGATATAATGTTTTTGAAAATGTAGGACTGTGACGAGCCTTTGCCTGACAAGGGTCTTGAGATTGAATCTCAGTGGAAATTGATTTTTGATGGTGCTGTTAACTCGTATGACAACAGAATTGGGGCAATTATTACAACTCCTCATGGTTCCCATATACCATTCACTGCTCGATTGACATATTCTTGTACGAACAATGAAGTTGAATATGACACATGTATCATGGGTCTAGAAGAAGCTATTGATTTGAGAATCTAGAATCTAGATGTATATGGTGATTCAACGCTAGTCGTCAATCAAATCAAAGGAGAATGGGAGACTCGTCAGGCCAACTTGGTGCCCTACAAGAACTATGTAAGAAGATTGCTTCCATTCTTTGATAGATTCGAGTTTCATCATGTACCAAGAGCTGAAAATCAGATGGCAGATGCCTTGGCTATGTTATCATTAATGTATAAAGTGAATTTCTGGAATGAAGCTCCAACAATCACTATCATGCGCCTTGACAGGCTGACCTTCGTATTTGCAATTGAGAAAGCGTTGTATGGAAAGCCCTGGTATTTTGAACAAGGATGATGTGCTGTACAAAAGAAACTTCGATATGATGTGGCTATGTTATATGGATGAGCATGAAGCAAGCTTGTTGATGGAAGAGGTCCACGAAGGTTGTTTTGGTACTCATGCCGGCGGGCATGCAATGTCTAGAAAACTATTGGGAGCAGGGTACTACTGAATGACCATGAAGTTCGATTGTTTTAAATATGCAAGGAAATGCCATAAATGCCAAATTCATGTCGATAAAATGCATATGCCACCGAGCCCTCTAAATGTATTGACATCTCCTTGGCCCTTTGCTACATGGGGAATTGATATGATCGGGAAAATTGAGCCGACTGCATCCAATGGGCATCGCTTTATCTTGGTAGCAATTGATTATTTCACCAAGTGGGTGGAGGTAGCTTCCTATGCCAATGTCACCAAGAAAGTGGTTGCTCATTTTATAAAGAAGGACATCATCTATCAGTACGGAATACCAGAACGAATCATTACTGACAATGGTTTGAATTTGAATA
The DNA here is from genome assembly GCA_963859935.3 of Lathyrus sativus. Classification (NCBI taxonomy): domain Eukaryota; kingdom Viridiplantae; phylum Streptophyta; class Magnoliopsida; order Fabales; family Fabaceae; genus Lathyrus; species Lathyrus sativus. The sequence goes on from OZ012735.1 coordinate 209,116,919, forward strand.
ATAAGATGATGAAGGAGTTGTGCCAGAGTTTAAAAATTGAACACCACAATTCCTCTCCATACTGTCCAAAGATTAATGACGCTGTTGAGGCTGCAAATAAGAATATCAAGAGGATTGTGCAGAAGATGGTGGTGACTTATAAAGATTGGCATGATATGTTGCCCTTTGCTTTATATGGTTATCGTACTTCGGTGGGTACTTCGACTGGGGCAACACCTTTCTCGCTGGTATATGCATGGTGTGGAAGTTGTCATGCCATTAGAGGTCGAGATTCCTTCTTTAAGAGCATTATCTGATGTGAATCTTGATGAAGCAGAATGGGTGAAGACTAGGTTGAATCAACTTAGTCTAATTGATGAAAAGAGATTGGCAGCTATTGCCCATGGACGCTTGTACCAGAGCAACATGAAGAAGGATTTTGATCAGCAGGTGCGCCCTCAGCATTTCTAGATAGGTGACTTGGTGTTGAAGAGGGATCTCCCTCCACAAAAAGATCACAGGGGCAAGTGGACTCCTAATTATGAAGGTCCATATGTAGTAAGAAAGGTTTTCTCTGGTGGAGCCTTGTTACTATGAACCATAAATGGTGAAGATTTTATATCCCCTGTGAACGCAGACGCAATCAAAAAATACTTTGCTGAAAATAGACCTGTTGGACATAAAAAGAAAGTCCAGGAAAAAATGGGGCATCCCGGCGAATAATAAAAAGAAAAGGTTCGGGAAAAAATTATGGATAAAAGAATGAACCTGCAAAGCTGAAAACTTGAAAAGGCGACTTTGGCAAAAATGGGTATCCTAGTGGATTGAAAACCCGCAAGGGCGACCCAGGAAAAAGTTAGGGATTTAAAAGCAAATGACTGCGGTCTACGCTCAATCTGAGAGTGCGTTTTGATTCATGAGAGTCTTGAAGGGTAAAAATCAGTTTAATCAGTCTCTTCAGAAAGCAGAACATTGGAGATACATCAAAGACATACAAGTCATAGCTGAATCGGCACATGATGGTTGTCTGTTACCACATTGCCGACATTTATATATTTCTTGTTGTACTTTTTGCGCAATTACCTCTTTTCAGGAATTTCATCTGTTGTAAGTTGCCTCTTTACAGGCCTCTTTCAATCAATAAAGTATTTATTCACTCAAAGAGATTCTCATTTCATGTTTTTACTTTTGTTGTTTTGTTTGCAAAAAAGGGGCGTCTGATATTTTAGTTAAACTTTACATGTGAAACCATTGGGGCATTACAAGTCATATTGAAAACAATAATTTTACTTGAATGAGGTCGTGGGTGGTAACCAAAATAGCCATTTGCATACAGGGTTTTTGTTGATTGTTTGTAGGATGACATGATCTCTTTCCCCCAGTAGAGCTTATCTCCCTGATAAGTTTTCAGGATTTAATTACATCAGGCAGGATATAACACACAGCTGGGCGTTCACATAAGAGATTTCTGTTCTCCCCACAGAGTTTGGTTGACATAATTGGTTGGCAATTATACCTCCAGATTGGATGAAAGGCTATTTCCCCGGGCAGGGGTTGATGTAACACCCCACTTCCCCAAAATTAAATAAAATACAATTATTTCAAATAAACATCAGAGTCTCCCTTCACAAGTGGGATATCACATCAAATAGTTCAACATAAATCTTCATTAGTTAGTTTTCAAAATAAACAGTGGAAATAATCCTTAATCCAATATTCTCGGCCATCCGCCCAATTTACATAAAAATATTCATTAACGAGTTCACCAAATACGATACGTCACAGGAGTAAAGCAAGTTCAACATAAAACAAATAAACACCCAAGTCCCGTGCTACGTATCAGAGAATCCTAAGACTCGACTCGCACACCACTATCCAAGCTAGCTAAGTACCTGGATTATCTGTACCTCCGAAGAAGCACATACCACAACAACAACAACAAAGGGGTGAGAAAACATGATCAAAATTATCGGTAATAAGATACATGAAATAAAGGTAGCAATCATATAAAATATCACCCAACATGCATCAACCACGACCTACTGTTCAATCATCAAACACAACACCCAATAATGCAAATATGCAACTCAACACCATGCATGCGGTACCGACTCATTGGTTCATTCAATCGAACCCCGGATAGATCACATACACCCCTCCTTGGCAATGATCTATCCCCACCATTCTCCACAAAGGAGTACGGATGATCTCATACACTCCTCCCAAGCAACGATTTCATCTCACCATTCTCCACAAAGGAGTACGGATGATCACATACACTTCTCCTGAGCAACGATTCATCCCACCAAAACACTATGATATACACGACACCAAATGCACAAGAATCAATTAGATTCAATCACAATTCAAAGATTACACATAAGACAATCAATCCATTACAAATCATTGAATTCAATACTCAATACAAAATTAACTTATTAAACAACAATTGATATCTCAATAGCCAACCGAAGGTTTATAATTAATCAATACTCAAGTAAACAATCAATAAATCATCTCAACTGATCCATCTTTTATTAAGGTTTAATTAACCAAAGACTCTATGTAATCCACCCTCTAAAAACATGATTTTTCTAAGTTTCAGCTAGTACAATCGATTGGAGTTAGGGTGCAATCGATTACTCCTTTAAAAATTTCAGCATTTTAGCCACTAGTTTGCTATGTAATCGATTGACATCTAGGTGCAATCGATTGCTCAGTGTAATACCCCAAATTTTACCCTCATATTTAGTCAGTCATTTCGCATATCATCTCATATGAACATTTGCTAACCACTAACAGGTTAGGGAGGTGTTTGTTTTGCAGATTTGGTCCCAGGGGTATTTTGGTCATTTCACGCAAATTCTGCTAATTTCTTGAAAACGGGCTGTTATTACGTTCTGAGGCATTTATTTGCCATTTGGGTCAAGGTGCTAGTATGTTTTGTCAGAAATATGATTGGACTCGGGGCCGTGCTTTGTTTGATTCTGAAACGTTTCCAAACAGTTTTGTTTCCTTTTATAAAGTTGGGTTGGAAAGGAAGTGGATACTGTTAAGGTTACTTTGAGAAGTGATGTGATCAACGAGATTTTAATTCGAATTTGTTTGGAGGGCGGGATATCATTTATAAAAGGCAAAGGAGAAGTAAGTTTTGAACTTTGTGTTCATAAGTACTTATAAGTTACAACTCAAGAAGGAATTTAAGTGATTCTGAATTATTATTCGGGGATACTTCGAATTTACAATTGAGAAAATAAATATGAATATTTGTTGAATTTCATTTCATAAATATTTATAGTTTACAAATTGATAAATGAATTTGAATTGGGTTTACAAGAGTTTTCATTCACAATCAGTATCTATCCTAAATCCTAAAAGTTCCTAAGGGTCTTCATGCTGTCTTTAAGCTTCGCCGTAAATCTCGACTAACCTGCACATCAAAACAGAACAAGCAATATAGAAAATGTTAGAGGTTTTTGACACTCTCAGAACAGTGTCATCATCGAGTGCCGGGAGTGGCACGACCGAAGCCGCGTCCCACTCCCACTTCCGAACCTCAACCTCGGCTACCGACCGGCAGCATCTGTTCCATTGTGGGACAGCCGAGAAAGAGAGGTAAAAGAAGCGTTTTTGGGTCGAAAGGATTTGCGCTAAAGTTGGATTCACATGAATGCCTATCAAGTAAATATGGTGGGATGCCATCAAGTAAAACCAGGATCCCAAACTAATTTCATACAGCCAAGTTGGAACTGAGTTCAGACTCCACAAGTGGATAATCAAACGTATCAGCAGCAAATCCATAAAAAACGATGAGAATCCGAACTGCATTAGGTACCGAAGCGTCATTATCAAATCAGAAACCAATTCATCGGTACCCACATGAAACAGAAGTCTAACATCAGAACACATGGACAACTGCACCAGATGAATCAGAAAAAAAGAATTCAGCAGCAGTAATATCCCAGGCTAGATATCAGAACCGAATTGCATCAATCACAGCCAAACTATCAAAAAGTCAGGGACATAAAAAATAGGCTGCATCAAAGCATTTGTGTTAGAAACTAATCAATGCTAGCATCAACTCTCTATCGAACATCGAAAGAATCAAATCTAAGCAATAGATGACTAATTTCAGAATAATTCCCAGCACGATTCAAAGACGCAATTGACATAGGCTCAGACACACATGGTGTCATCATCACCGTCTCAAACAACCTGAGAGGAAAAAATAGAAATGTCAATGCGACAAGGTAGTTCAGCCACAAGCATCAAATGGCAAGCAAAGCATCTACGATAACAATGCAATATCAATGATAAGCAGCTGCAAACATCATGATATCAGGAGTAACATTGGCAACAACATAGTACCACCATCCTCAAGCGTTTCAAAGCCAACTGTGAACATCATCAGCAACACCAGTTCAACACCTCCAAGTCAATTGCAAGAAAAACATCCACAACAGCAGTACATCAAATACCAACCTCAAGCACCAAGCATGCCAGCTGCGAACAACAATAGCAAATATCAGTTGCAAGCAAGCTACAGTTAACAATAGAAATATCAATAATCTCGGTTCATCATCTGCAGCAACAACAACATATTAACCATCAAAGCAATTCGAGGTCCAAGAGTAAATATAGGAGAAGGATGTATTTTTAGCCCTCAGGGGTTCATCATTGGGCAAGGATCGAGTAGCCAGGAGGACTATGGCCGTGGCCATTATCAAACTCCCTACCAAGCATCGAAAATCGAAATAAGGCAACTGTTTCGAGCAACTCAATGTAATTCGCAAGGCAACTACATCCAACAACCCAATATGGCTCAGACTATTAAGTCGTCATCACCGTTATGTCGTTTCTCGCCAATGGCCCAAGACCGGCAGCCTCTGAATTTATTTGCACCTGAAAGAAGAAGAAGAAAATTGAAAAGATTAGAGACTACTCGAGTTAGGGACTGCCCACGAGGCTAAGTTCAGAAATTCGAATCAAAGGCCAGGACGGCGTTGAGTCCGACATCACAGAGAGCCAAACTCATCAGAAAACGAAGTAGTCGTTATGCAGAAAAAGCCTATCAGAAAAGCCACAGAGTTAAGAAAAACATCATATCCGAAGCCAAGGGTCAAGCGGTTCATCCCCTATCAAGTAAGTAATTGTGCATTGAGGCCGAAGTGGAGTTCACCTGAAAACCAGACAAATCCCTATCAGAAACAGGTCAATATCAGATAGATTGAACCAAACCAGATATCAAAGAGTAAATCCGGAACCATATCCATGGATATCCAAAACAAATCTGAATCAACATCTGAAAAGGAAATCAAGTCGATATTAGAAAGATATCCAGACAAATCCATAACTCAATCAAGTCCGAAAAGGAAAGAAGATCAAAATCAGAATAAATCGAATCCCAACTAGTATCAGAAAAGGAGAGAAATTGTATCAGACAATCAAATCACAATCAAGCTCCAATCAAAAATAATAACGTGAAACCAATAAGATCCAAGCCCACGAAAATCACAAAGATATATAAAAGGGAACGAAGTCACCTTCGAAAACCCTAAGCGGCCGCGAGATCAAAAGAAGAAGAACTTCGTTCAATCCTTTCATCTGGGCGTAAGGAAACAGACTGGAGAAAGTTCACCGGCGCCGTCATATCCGACGGTGAGCAAACGACTCCAAGGCTCAGACTATACCGTCATCATCGCCACTCAATCATATCACGTCACCGGTGCCGACTAGCTCACAGAGGCAAACTCCTTCTCGAGCTCAGATCAAGTCTCATCACCGCCCAGTTTCCGTCCACCGCTGATCGCAACACAAAACGTAAGCATCACATGCATAACATTTCATACTTGATGATTTGATGTTTTGACATTTTAGGGGTTTCAATATCGAAAAGAAAAGAGGCAACGACGATGGAACGAGACAGAGCGAACAAGAGGAAACAAGGAACGAATGGCGCCGCCGGTTACACAATGAGGGTTTCCAAACCCTAATCAGTTACTTTAGTTGCAATGGGTTGGGACCGGGGTGATGACCGGCCCAATTCCCTTTTATTTTTTTTATTTTTACAATTTTATTTAATCTTTTAATTTTTTTATATATTTTTAAATCTTATTAAAACTCTTTTAATCTTTTAATATTTTTAAATCTTATTAAAACTCTTCTTTTTTTTTTAAAATAATAAAATAAAATAAAAACTCTTTTGTTATTAAATTAAACTTTTTTGATTAACTAAGTAAAACTTTTTTTTAAATTAAAACTCTTTTTTTAAAAATTAAAAACCATTATTCCTGTGGCAAATTTAACTTAGTTTTTCTCTCTTAAGAGCTTGTAGATAAATATCACAAATAAACGACAAAAGTCTCAAAAAAATCTCACAACTTCTTTGACTGCTGTCTTGTTTCGGCTTACTAACCACGTCATTTGTTTTGCAGCTTAGTCATGTTATCGTCAATTTATTTTTTATTCCAATTTTCATTATAACTACTTCTCATCTGTAACCTCGCGAACTAACAATCGCTCTTTAAATTCTGCCTTTAAATTTCTGCTTGTATGGTTTAAATTATGACATTATCTGTCTGTTGCATGATTCCAGTATCTCACGCTTCCACCAATATTTTGTCACTGTCGCACTCTGAAGGAATTAGGTCTAGCATTTGACCGCCGTGTCAATAGTCCTCAACTTCAAACCCTTACAACCTCTACAAACCCTAATTTTCACAAATGCCTCGCCGCAGGCAAAATTATAATTTTACCCCTAGCATTAGGTCAAAGAGCCGCCGCGCTCATTTTAGGGTTTCCCGCCGTGGAATCCCTAACCTAACCTAATTTAACCTTAATTTCAACTTAACAATTCAACGTAGAGATTTGGAGTTTCTACACTCCGCGTAAGCGTGCCCTTAAGACATGTTTATTCCCCTTGAGACCTTGACCACAGTCAAGAAGTCTCTAACCTCCCTTTTGAGGGGAACTACGATTACTCTGATTTCACTCCCGTAAGGATACGTAGGCACAAGATGCGATGTCTTGCCGAGTAAACTTAGAATTAACCCCTTAGGTTTATTTTCTCACTTTTAATCCCTTTGTACATATACCTTAAGCAAATAAATAAAGCAAATAGTAAACATTTGAACAAAAGGTTCCTGTAGAGTACTACAGAAGTTTAGGGTGCTAATACCTTCCCTAAATTTAACCAACCCCCGAACCCTAGATCTTTCCCCGCATTGTGTTTACGATGCAAAATAGGTTTTCCCTCTTTTGACCTTTTCCTTCGGATAAATCAAAGAGCGGTTGTGAATTGAATTGCGATTCAAACTCATTAATAGTTTGATATCCTATTTCCACCGCAACAGAAAATGGCGACTTCACTGGGGAGTGTCCTAACTTTTGAGGGTTATCCCTAACTTGTTCATATTTATTACTATCTGTGTTTTTTTGCATGTATATATTTGTGCTTTGATTGTGGGACTGTTCCTTGTGCTGTGAGATAGGTCCTAACCCGGATCTAGTGTACCTTAGGTAAATGGCAATAGACCAAGGAAACTGTACGACGTATATCGATACGGTTGATCTGGTGGCCATAGTTAGTGCGACTTCTTGGTTGGTGCTTATATTCCTTAAGTCAAGTTGAGGATAATATTGAGGCGGCCATATGTTGTCAATGCACTAACTGACTTTTAGAACCCTAGTTAACTCATCTTGGCCTTTAGAAAGTAGTGAGGTAACCGGCTTTGGTGCAGACTGAAGTTGGTTGACACTCGATACTACGCTCATTGAGATCTTAAACTTGGAGGGTTTTGGTTGGCAAGTAAGTTGCCTTCTGAACAACCACCCTTGTGAAGGATCAATGATATTGAGATCCCTTAGAACCTGGTTACTTTTGTAGGACAGGATGAACCATCTAACTTCAGGGGAGGGTACTTGCCTTTGAACCTCATGCAAGCCTTTGACCTAGGACTTTGTGTGTTTTCATACATTGCATCCATAAAGCATCTCATCGCATTGTATTTCATGGAGTTCAAACATCATTTATGGATATCGCGGGATACCATAAATAAGAAAAAATATATAAAATGGAAAAAACAAGAAAAAGATTTCCTTGGTACCCCACGACATTAGTAAATGTTTAGAATTCCATGAAATCTTCATTTACATTCACATTTTAGCATCATACTTTTGCATTGCATGTGTCTCCCGATTTCTCACACTCGGTTCTCTCACCTTCCAGTTTTGTCACCCTGAGTTCTCGGCACCCATACAACACCAGAGCTCAAACTCGGAAAAGAATGGAGGATCAGGCAAAAGAGATTGATCGCCTTAGCAATGAACTTGAAGACCTTCGAGGGGGTATGGGGCGTATGATGGAATTGTTACATGTCATGAATGCCAAGATGGATACCCAGCCCACTGTTGTTTCTGAGATTACCGGCGTTACTGTGGACCCTCCACCAAGTGTGACCGTAGCAAGGGACCCACCTTATGGTCTTGCTCCCGGTTTTGTGCCTCCTCAAGCCACTGTTCCGATTAATCAACCTATTCAGCAAGCCGTGCCTTTATTGTCTGAAGTTTCTAGGGGGGCTCCTATCTTTGCACCACCTGTTGTACACACTCGTGCGCAACCGTACTTCAATGAGATAGTTTTTGATAATCTTGATGAGAATGTTGAGGGTTATGAGAAACATGATAAGCTTCGTGAGGAAGTGAACACTATCGTCCAGAGATTGAAAAAGGTAGAGGGTGATCAAATTTTTGGGACTGCTGCAAGGGATGTTTGTTTGGTCTCAGGTTTAGTTATTCCCCCGAAGTTCAAAACTCCGAACTTCGATCGTTATGAAGGTGCCACCTGTCCTAAGAGTCATCTGATCATGTATTATCGCAAAATGGCTGCCCATGTTGAGAATGATAAACTGATGATTCATTGCTTCCAAGACAGTTTGAAGGGTGCTTCTTCCAAGTGGTATTTAACTTTAGACCAGTCTCGCATTAAGAGTTTTCAAGATTTATCTGACGCTTTCATCAAACACTACAAGTACAATATGGATCTGGCTCCTGACAGAAGACAGTTGCTGAGTATGTCACAAAAGAATTCTGAGTCATTCAAAGAGTATGCTCAAAGGTGGAGAGAGACTGCTTCGCAGGTAGAACCTTCTTTGACCGAGAAAGAGTTAGCTGATTGGTTTGTCGACACAGTCCGTCCAGAATTTTACGAGAGAATGGTGGGTAGTGTGACTTCAAATTTCTCCGACATCGTTGCTGTGGGTGTCAAGATTGAATTGGGTATGAAGAGTGGTAAAATGACAAATAATCATGGCGCTTCGAAGGATCAGCCGAAGAAACCTCCGTATAGCTCCCAGAAAAAGAAGGAGAGTGAGACTAATGCTATATCCTCTGGTAGACCAAGGGAACGCTTTTATCGGCATCCGCAAGGTTATGCTCAACCTCAAGGGTACCCAGTCCAATATGCTCAACAACCCTATGTGGCAGCTATTACACCTTCTTTCAATCAACAGGTTCCCATGTATCAACCTATGCAACAATCTCCTGTTTATCCGCCTCCTGTCAACTACCTACAGGCGCCCAACGCTCCTGCTCCTCAACAGCCAGAGAGTCCGGCTCCTCGCCGGAATGTTCCGAATAGAAGAACGTATAAGCCTTGTCCGCCGATTCCGATGACCTTCACCGAGTTGTATCCCTCTTTGGTCAAGCAAGGTCTCATCACTACTCGGGCTTTGGGCCCGCCTCCTAATCCTCTACCCGCCAATTACAACGCCGCCGCTCATTGTTTATTTCATGAAGGTGCGCCTGGTCATGATCTGGAGAATTGTTATGCTCTCAAAAACATTGTCAGGGATTTATTGGAAAAGAAGATTTTGTCATTTGAAGATCCTCAACCGAATGTTAAGAAGAACCCTTTTCCTAACCATGAGAGTGTCAATGCCATTGGTGCTGATTCGGAAGAAGGTTATGCCCTTGATGTTGATCAGATTAAGACTCCTCTCAAGATGTTCCATTCGAAACTGTTTGAGGCTGGTTTAGTAGATACTTCCCACGTTGCATGCGTAAGTTGTGAAGCCAGTATCAAGGGTTGTGTGTTGGTTCAGAATGATGTTCAGAGGTTAATTAATGAGGGTGTTTTACAAGTGACAAGCCAAGCCAAGAAGGATGTAGTCGCTGTGGTTGAGCCTGTTTTCCATCAGCCTGAATCAAAGGGTAAGGTACCAGTGTTTAATTTATCAGGGGCAGGCTCCGCCAACCTCGTGTTCGGTATACCGAGGTCGTATATCCCTGAAGTGAATCATCCTAAGCCTATAGTTATTCGAAGACCGAGTCCGTTTCCTTTCAGTGATCCTAAAGCTGTGCCTTGGAAATATGACGTGACTATGATTGACAAGGAGTCTGGGAAGGTTATCCCAAATGAAGAGGTTAAGGACACGGTGACCAATATCGCAAAGGCAAGCAGGATGACTCGCAGTGGCCGTGTGTATACTCCCCGTTCTAATGAGGTTCCACCTAAGGAAACCACTAATATCCCAGTGGCCGTCAAAGACAAAGGAAAGGGAGCCGTTACGAATGATGAAGATGCTGAGTTTTTGAGGATCATCAAGAAAAGTGACTATAAAGTTATCGATCAACTTCATCAGACTCCTTCCAAGATCTCAATTCTATCTCTGTTAATGAATTCACCCGCTCATAGGATGGCCTTACAGAAGGTTTTGACTCAAGCACATGTGGATCAAGATATTAGCACCAGTCGGTTCGATAGTGTGATTGCCAATTTGACCGCCTGTAACACCCTCAGTTTCAGCAATGAAGAGTTACCGAAGGAGGGTCCGAACCATAATCGTGCTTTACATATATCGGTGAAATGTCAGGAGGACAATTTAGCGAGAGTGCTAGTAGACACCGGGTCTTCTCTGAATGTGCTACCCAAGAGGGTTCTCGATAAGTTGGCCTGTAAAGAGACTGTGTTGAAACCTACTCCTTTGGTTGTCAAGGCTTTCGATGGCTCTCGTCGATCGGTAATGGGGGAGGTTGAGCTTCCTATCCCGATTGGTCCGCAAATTTTTAATGTCACGTTTCAAGTCATGGACATTAATCCCAATTACAGTTGTTTACTCGGAAGGCCGTGGATTCATGCCGCTGGGGCAGTGACCTCAACATTACATCAAAGGATGAAATTCGTGATCGATGGAAAGTTGGTTATTATACACGGTGAGGAGGATCTGATGGTCAGCAACCTGACCTCTTTCCGTTACATCGAGGCCGATGAGAATGCTTTAGACATTTCCTTTCAAGCACTTGAGATCGCCAATGCTGTTCTGCTGGAGGTCGAAGAGACAGTGGGTCAGGGTAATCCATCTTTTGCATCTCTGAAGAGTACCAAATCAACAATTGACAGGGGCATTCCTGAAGGTTGGGGAGAGGTAATTGATGTCAAGACCAAGACTGATCGCTCTGGGTTGGGTTACAAACCAACTCAGAATGGAGCTGCCACGACTGTCGAAGGGCGTCCGAAGGTTATCCAAGAGGTATTTGTCAGCGGAGGCTTCCAAGTCAATGCCATCAGCGACTGTGAAGAAAATGAAGAGCTGAGCAACCTGGTGTTTAAGGGTGATGCAGTTTTGAACAACTGGGAGGCCGTAGAGATCCCTGTTATTTTTCCCTTGTCAAAGTAATTATATTTTTTAAGTTTCATTTACATTTTCAAATAAAAATCTGTAGCTCTGCCCAAGGCTATAGGGTCGTTTTGTCGGGCCACCTTTCATTTCTAAAAAGATATTAATAAAAGCATTTTGTTCAATTCCACTTTGGTTCATTTGCGTTTTTCGTTTTCACCTTTAAAAATGAAATTGGCAACCTTCCTTCAAAAAAATAATAATAAAAAAAAACAGCATTTCATTCTTACATGTCTTCGAGCATTTTAATTAAGTAAGCCTTCCATCATGCAGAGATATCGTAAGCCTTATTGGATCCAATGACTTTACTGACACTCCTGACTGGGATGCACCCATCAATCAAGCTGAGGACGAGGGTGAAGAGGATTTTGAAGTACCCGCGGAACTGACAAGATTGATTGAGTACGAGTACACAGAGCTTCAACCGCATAAAGAGCAGGTGGACCTAATTAATCTCGATACGGATGAGAGCAAGAAAGAGGTCAAGATTGGTGCAATGCTTGGGACAGAGATTAGGCCAAGGTTGATTGAGTTGTTAAAAGAGTATATTGATGTGTTTGCATGGTCGTATCAAGATATGCCGGGCCTAGACACGGATATTGTTGTTCACAAGCTGCCGCTTAAGCCAGATTGTCCACCTATCAAGCAGAAACTCCGAAGAACGAGACCCGACATGGCTTTGAAGATTCGAGATGAGGTTAAAAAGCAGTTGGATGCAGGTTTCTTGGCAGTCGCAAAATATCCAGATTGGGTTGCCAACATTGTGCCAGTACCCAAGAAGGACGGTAAAGTTAGGATGTGTGTAGACTACAGGGATCTGAACAAAGCAAGTCCAAAAGACGACTTCCCACTGCCACATATTGATACACTGGTAGACAATACGGCCAGTTTTGCGTTGTTCTCATTTATGGATGGTTTCTCCGGCTATAATCAGATCAAGATGGATCCCGATGATCGAGAGAAGACTACTTTCATTACTCCTTGGGGAACCTTCTGCTACAAAGTCATGCCCTTCGGTTTAAAGAATGCAGGGGCAACTTACCAACGTGCCATGACCACTCTCTTTCATGATATGATGCACAAAGAAATTGAGGTGTATGTGGACGATATGATAGCCAAATCTCAGAGTGAAGAGGAGCATTTAGACCACTTGTTGAAGCTGTTTGAACGACTCAGGAAATATCAGTTGAAATTGAATCCTGCAAAATGTACCTTCGGTGTCAGATCTGGAAAACTGCTTGGTTTCATTGTTAGCCAGCGAGGGATTGAGGTGGATCCTGACAAAGTCCGAGCCATTCAAGATATGCCGGCTCCGCGAACCGAGACGCAAGTTAGGGGTTTTCTGGGACGTCTGAATTATATTTCCAGGTTTATCTTTAATATGACCGCTACTTGTGAGCCGATATTCAAGCTGCTTTGCAAGGGGCAGACAGTTGAGTGGAACCCTGATTGTCAGAAAGCGTTCGAGAAGATTAAGGGTTATTTGCAAGATCCCCCTATTCTGATCCCGCCCGTACCTGGAAGACCGTTGTTTATGTACCTTACTGTGCTCGAGAAGTCTATGGGTTGTGTGCTTGGACAACATGATGAGACTGGGAAAAAGGAACATGCGATTTATTACCTGAGCAAGAAGTTTACCGATTGCGAAAACAGATACTCACCATTAGAGAAAACTTGTTGTGCATTGGCATGGGCCGCTAAGCGCCTTCGGCAGTATATGGTCTGTCATACCACGTTATTGATTTCTAAAATGGATCCGATCAAGTATATTTTTGAAAAACCTGCTCAAACCGGGAGGCTAGCCCGTTGGCACATGTTGTTATCCGAATATGACATCCAGTATGTACCCCAGAAGGCAATTAAGGGTAGTATTTTATCGGATTATCTTGCAGATCAGCCAGTTGAAGACTATGAACCTCTTAAGCTCGATTTTCCTGATGAGGATATTTTGTTGATTAAAAGAGATTGTGAAGAGCCAGATCCGAGCGAAGGTCCAGAACCAGGTCTTTGGTGGAAGATGATGTTTGATGGCTCCTCGAATTTTAATGGGCATGGTATAGGCGCCGTTTTGATGAACCCAAAGGGCGGATTCACCCCATTTACAGCAAGATTGGACTTTGAGAGGAGAGCTCGTACTCAAAAAGATCTTGCCAGTACACAAAGATATGCGTGGAAAGTGGATGCCCAATTATGAAGGCCCGTTCGTTGTAAAGACTGTCTTCTCCGGAGGGTCTCTAATACTTACGACAATGGACGGTGAAGAACTAGCACATCCCGTGAATTCTGATGCAGTCCGAAAATATTATGCCTAAAGACCCGCTAAGTCGAAAACCTGCAAAAGGCGACTTAGGCAAAAGTAAGGGTTGACAAAAAAAAAAGCAATAATAAAAAGCTCGCTAAGTTGAAAACCCGAAAGGGCGGCTTAGGCAAAAAAGAGCGTCCCGGTGGATTGAAAACCCGAAAGGGCGGTCCAGGCAAAAGTTAGGGACAAAGGCATTTCATTGCATCAGAAGACACTGATTATCTCGAACACACTTTTCGCATGAGAGCCATGTTTCAGTTCTTTCATCCTTGCCCAAAGCAGGATTCTGGATTAGTCTTAGTTATTAGTGTCAGTAGGTGTCGTTGGATTCGATGTAACCTTTTTCCCATGTTGCCAATTTCAAAATGTAATCATCTGTGGAGCTATGCCTTCAGCAAGCAGCCACCCTTTAATAAAAGATACCATCTCGTTACTTACATTCCTTGGTGCATTGCTCTTTATTTTCTATTGTTATGCAAAATGCGTTTATTCTTAAAATTTGAAAATGAAAGGTGCATTGTAGATTTTTCAAAACTGTTTTTTTCAAAAAAACAAAACAAATTTGAAATGTAATAAATTACATTGACTAGTGAAAATTCTGACAGGATCCCTTCATCCCCCGGAAATATCATTATTGCAGAAACACTTTCAAACCATTGCCCAGTGATAGTCCCCAGAGAGACTATAAGTTGACAACTTTTTCTTGGGTAACTCAAAAGTGTCCCTCAGGTTTTCTTCTCCCCATGTGAAGATGTGATACTGTACACCCAAGCAGATTATCTTCTCCCCAGAGAATTCAGAACTTTAAAACCAGATTTGATTCTACCATTGATCTTTCTTACCCATGATTGACGTAATGGTTGCAGAGAACACAGGGTATCTCCGTTGAGATGCTTATTTCGTCTCTCGTTCTGTCTCTAGTCTGTTTCGTCAACATACGCAGGGGCATAAGCGCCACATGCCTATTTCATTTCATATTCATTACATATTCATTACATACTCATTACGTACTCATTTCATAACATCTTGCATACATAAACATTAACATATATTCACATTAACATATGCATCAACATATGCAGTAGCATTCACAGGTTCACTATGTTTCATCATCATTTGGTTGTTACCGCCGAGTAACTGGGTTCATCCACTCTCTCCAAATAGACTGTCAGCCCTAAGCATAAAATACTTACTTGTTTCCAGTTTCCCCACAGAGCTCGATCCTCGTGGATGACGGTTACTTCAGCTATCTTTCCTCGCCAGGATTAGATATTTACCCTCCGAGATCATTCCCTCGATGGATTTCTGATTACCAGTCTTCTTTCTAGCTCGATCCTGGATTGAATCTCAGTCTTGTCGGTCGTCAATCCCAACCGGACGTGCATTTATTTTGCACCATCTAAAAAACTTCACCATACCATGGCAGATACGCGACTGTTCTCGCCCGAGAAGTTTATCACTATACCCGGACGTGCATTTATTTTGCACTATCTTTCAAGAAAATCAACTGCAATCCTTTACAAATACACGCCAGTTCACGCCTGGAAAATATATCAGTACAATACTTTACAATCCTACAGGTTACAACCCTTTACACTTTACATTTTACAGCATCAGCATACGACATTTCTCACCTAAGAGGTCGATCCTATCCTCATTATGACTCGCAGCAAATGGCCATCTCCATGGAGCAGTTGGGCTTCCATTTACCTGCCGTCTTGAGGTTTGAACCAAATCGTATTCAGGAGAGCACGATCTTGAGTTACGGGAAGGTTTGAGCGAAATCATATTCAGGAGAGCACGATTCTGAGTTATGAAGAAGTTCATTTATCCTTTAGTAAAAGAAGGAACGAAATCATATTCAGGAGAGCACGATTCTGAGTTATGAGGAAGTTCAGTTGGTCGTTTTTCAGGAGAGCACGATTCTGAAGAATGAAGAAATTTCAGGAGCGAAATCATATTCAGGAGAGCACGATTCTGAGTCATGAGGAAGTTCGATCATCCAGTTTCATATTCAGGAGAGCACGATTCTGAAATATGAAGAAATTCAGTCATCCAGTTTCATATTCAGGAGAGCACGATTCTGAAGTATGAGGAAGTTCAATTAGCCCTTTTCATATTCAGGAGAGCACGATTCTGAAGTATGAAGAATTTCATTTACAAGAAAGAGCCAAATCATATTCAGGAGAGCACGATTCTGACGTATGAGGAAGTTCAGTTAGTCCTTTTCATGTTCAGGAGAGCACGATCTTGAAGCATGAAGAAGTTTATTTATCCTTCAGTAAGAGAAGAATCAGAATCGTATTCCAGGCGCCGACCTTAAATGCGAGAAGATTTATTTATCAGATAAGCAGCAGCCTCTTTATTTGAGTGCTTATCCATTTTTGCGCATAAGTCCCTTCCAACGATAAGTGACAGTTCTCCCGAGAAACTTATCAGGGCATTTCCCATTAAAGTCCATTTATTTTGGCATACAGTCGGTCTTTACCCTGTATATTTGATACGGATTTCCGAGAAGTTCGTTTGATCCTGTCACGAGGGATAGTTTACAGAAGCTTGGATGTTATTCTTTGCTCAATGCTCCAGCATTCGGTAATCGATCTTACAATCGTACGTGATCCAGTTTTATTTTTAGATTCCCCAGTGGAGGCCGTCTCACAGATGCCATCTCCATTTGAGGATCTCGTTCCTTTTTCTAAAAGTGACAATTGGTCATTCGCACCAGTTGACTATCATTTTTTAGAATTCCCCCAGTGTTGTACTGTGTCTCAGCGCATCACTGTCCCCAGTGTGTTCTTCTCATGGCGTCTGTCTCGGTGTCGTCATGTTCGTCAGCATTTTCGCATTCATTATTCCAGCATACGCATCATATCATAGTCATGGCATCATCTGCATTAAGTCGTTCCAGTTTTGTCCATAGCATATCGTCGCATATAAGGGCAAAATTTTCGGTTATCTATATTTAAATCTCTCCACCACGATTCCTCGAGTCTCTGTCACTCAAATCGTCCGGTGTAGCTATTTAAATAGGGGCAACTATAATACCCCAAATTTTACCCTCATATTTAGTCAGTCATTTCGCATATCATCTCATATGAACATTTGCTAACCACTAACAGGTTAGGGAGGTGTTTGTTTTGCAGATTTGGTCCCAGGGGTATTTTGGTCATTTCACGCAAATTCTGCTAATTTCTTGAAAACGGGCTGTTATTACGTTCTGAGGCATTTATTTGCCATTTGGGTCAAGGTGCTAGTATGTTTTGTCAGAAATATGATTGGACTCGGGGCCGTGCTTTGTTTGATTCTGAAACGTTTCCAAACAGTTTTGTTTCCTTTTATAAAGTTGGGTTGGAAAGGAAGTGGATACTGTTAAGGTTACTTTGAGAAGTGATGTGATCAACGAGATTTTAATTCGAATTTGTTTGGAGGGCGGGATATCATTTATAAAAGGCAAAGGAGAAGTAAGTTTTGAACTTTGTGTTCATAAGTACTTATAAGTTACAACTCAAGAAGGAATTTAAGTGATTCTGAATTATTATTCGGGGATACTTCGAATTTACAATTGAGAAAATAAATATGAATATTTGTTGAATTTCATTTCATAAATATTTATAGTTTACAAATTGATAAATGAATTTGAATTGGGTTTACAAGAGTTTTCATTCACAATCAGTATCTATCCTAAATCCTAAAAGTTCCTAAGGGTCTTCATGCTGTCTTTAAGCTTCGCCGCAAATCTCGACTAACCTGCACATCAAAACAGAACAAGCAATATAGAAAATGTTAGAGGTTTTTGACACTCTCAGAACAGTGTCATCATCGAGTGCCGGGAGTGGCACGACCGAAGCCGCGTCCCACTCCCACTTCCGAACCTCAACCTCGGCTACCGACCGGCAGCATCTGTTCCATTGTGGGACAGCCGAGAAAGAGAGGTAAAAGAAGCGTTTTTGGGTCGAAAGGATTTGCGCTAAAGTTGGATTCACATGAATGCCTATCAAGTAAATATGGTGGGATGCCATCAAGTAAAACCAGGATCCCAAACTAATTTCATACAGCCAAGTTGGAACTGAGTTCAGACTCCACAAGTGGATAATCAAACGTATCAGCAGCAAATCCATAAAAAACGATGAGAATCCGAACTGCATTAGGTACCGAAGCGTCATTATCAAATCAGAAACCAATTCATCGGTACCCACATGAAACAGAAGTCTAACATCAGAACACATGGACAACTGCACCAGATGAATCAGAAAAAAAGAATTCAGCAGCAGTAATATCCCAGGCTAGATATCAGAACCGAATTGCATCAATCACAGCCAAACTATCAAAAAGTCAGGGACATAAAAAATAGGCTGCATCAAAGCATTTGTGTTAGAAACTAATCAATGCTAGCATCAACTCTCTATCGAACATCGAAAGAATCAAATCTAAGCAATAGATGACTAATTTCAGAATAATTCCCAGCACGATTCAAAGACGCAATTGACATAGGCTCAGACACACATGGTGTCATCATCACCGTCTCAAACAACCTGAGAGGAAAAAATAGAAATGTCAATGCGACAAGGTAGTTCAGCCACAAGCATCAAATGGCAAGCAAAGCATCTACGATAACAATGCAATATCAATGATAAGCAGCTGCAAACATCATGATATCAGGAGTAACATTGGCAACAGCATAGTACCGCCATCCTCAAGCGTTTCAAAGCCAACTGTGAACATCATCAGCAACACCAGTTCAACACCTCCAAGTCAATTGCAAGAAAAACATCCACAACAGCAGTACATCAAATACCAACCTCAAGCACCAAGCATGCCAGCTGCGAACAACAATAGCAAATATCAGTTGCAAGCAAGCTACAGTTAACAATAGAAATATCAATAATCTCGGTTCATCATCTGCAGCAACAACAACATATTAACCATCAAAGCAATTCGAGGTCCAAGAGTAAATATAGGAGAAGGATGTATTTTTAGCCCTCAGGGGTTCATCATTGGGCAAGGATCGAGTAGCCAGGAGGACTATGGCCGTGGCCATTATCAAACTCCCTACCAAGCATCGAAAATCGAAATAAGGCAACTGTTTCGAGCAACTCAATGTAATTCGCAAGGCAACTACATCCAACAACCCAATATGGCTCAGACTATTAAGTCGTCATCACCGTTATGTCCTTTCTCGCCAATGGCCCAAGACCGGCAGCCTCTGAACTTATTTGCACCTGAAAGAAGAAGAAGAAAATTGAAAAGATTAGAGACTACTCGAGTTAGGGACTGCCCACGAGGCTAAGTTCAGAAATTCGAATCAAAGGCCAGGACGGCGTTGAGTCCGACATCACAGAGAGCCAAACTCATCAGAAAACGAAGTAGTCGTTATGCAGAAAAAGCCTATCAGAAAAGCCACAGAGTTAAGAAAAACATCATATCCGAAGCCAAGGGTCAAGCGGTTCATCCCCTATCAAGTAAGTAATTGTGCATTGAGGCCGAAGTGGAGTTCACCTGAAAACCAGACAAATCCCTATCAGAAACAGGTCAATATCAGATAGATTGAACCAAACCAGATATCAAAGAGTAAATCCGGAACCATATCCATGGATATCCAAAACAAATCTGAATCAACATCTGAAAAGGAAATCAAGTCGATATTAGAAAGATATCCAGACAAATCCATAACTCAATCAAGTCCGAAAAGGAAAGAAGATCAAAATCAGAATAAATCGAATCCCAACTAGTATCAGAAAAGGAGAGAAATTGTATCAGACAATCAAATCGCAATCAAGCTCCAATCAAAAATAATAACGTGAAACCAATAAGATCCAAGCCCACGAAAATCACAAAGATATATAAAAGGGAACGAAGTCACCTTCGAAAACCCTAAGCGGCCGCGAGATCAAAAGAAGAAGAACTTCGTTCAATCCTTTCATCTGGGCGTAAGGAAACAGACTGGAGAAAGTTCACCGGCGCCGTCATATCCGACGGTGAGCAAACGACTCCAAGGCTCAGACTATACCGTCATCATCGCCACTCAATCATATCACGTCACCGGTGCCGACTAGCTCACAGAGGCAAACTCCTTCTCGAGCTCAGATCAAGTCTCATCACCGCCCAGTTTCCGTCCACCGCTGATCGCAACACAAAACGTAAGCATCACATGCATAACATTTCATACTTGATGATTTGATGTTTTGACATTTTAGGGGTTTCAATATCGAAAAGAAAAGAGGCAACGACGATGGAACGAGACAGAGCGAACAAGAGGAAACAAGGAACGAATGGCGCCGCCGGTTACACAATGAGGGTTTCCAAACCCTAATCAGTTACTTTAGTTGCAATGGGTTGGGACCGGGGTGATGACCGGCCCAATTCCCTTTTATTTTTTTTATTTTTACAATTTTATTTAATCTTTTAATTTTTTTATATATTTTTAAATCTTATTAAAACTCTTTTAATCTTTTAATATTTTTAAATCTTATTAAAACTCTTCTTTTTTTTTTAAAATAATAAAATAAAATAAAACTCTTTTGTTATTAAATTAAACGTTTTTTGATTAACTAAGTAAAACTTTTTTTTAAATTAAAACTCTTTTTTTAAAAATTAAAAACCATTATTCCTGTGGCAAATTTAACTTAGTTTTTCTCTCTTAAGAGCTTGTAGATAAATATCACAAATAAACGACAAAAGTCTCAAAAAAATCTCACAACTTCTTTGACTGCTGTCTTGTTTCGGCTTACTAACCACGTCATTTGTTTTGCAGCTTAGTCATGTTATCGTCAATTTATTTTTTATTCCAATTTTCATTATAACTACTTCTCATCTGTAACCTCGCGAACTAACAATCGCTCTTTAAATTCTGCCTTTAAATTTCTGCTTGTATGGTTTAAATTATGACATTATCTGTCTGTTGCATGATTCCAGTATCTCACGCTTCCACCAATATTTTGTCACTGTCGCACTCTGAAGGAATTAGGTCTAGCATTTGACCGCCGTGTCAATAGTCCTCAACTTCAAACCCTTACAACCTCTACAAACCCTAATTTTCACAAATGCCTCGCCGCAGGCAAAATTATAATTTTACCCCTAGCATTAGGTCAAAGAGCCGCCGCGCTCATTTTAGGGTTTCCCGCCGTGGAATCCCTAACCTAACCTAATTTAACCTTAATTTCAACTTAACAATTCAACGTAGAGATTTGGAGTTTCTACACTCCGCGTAAGCGTGCCCTTAAGACATGTTTATTCCCCTTGAGACCTTGACCACAGTCAAGAAGTCTCTAACCTCCCTTTTGAGGGGAACTACGATTACTCTGATTCCACTCCCGTAAGGATACGTAGGCACAAGATGCGATGTCTTGCCGAGTAAACTTAGAATTAACCCCTTAGGTTTATTTTCTCACTTTTAATCCCTTTGTACATATACCTTAAGCAAATAAATAAAGCAAATAGTAAACATTTGAACAAAAGGTTCCTGTAGAGTACTACAGAAGTTTAGGGTGCTAATACCTTCCCTAAATTTAACCAACCCCCGAACCCTAGATCTTTCCCCGCATTGTGTTTACGATGCAAAATAGGTTTTCCCTCTTTTGACCTTTTCCTTCGGATAAATCAAAGAGCGGTTGTGAATTGAATTGCGATTCAAACTCATTAATAGTTTGATATCCTATTTCCACCGCAACACTCAGCTAAAAATTCAGCTTCCAGCAGCTTTTCTCAGTGTGCAATCGATTGACATCTTAGTGCAATCGATTGCTCACTGTGTGTTTACGAAAAATTGTGCAAAAAAGTGTATTTTCACTAACTATTCCCCTCTTTGCTACCATAATCAGTCCCTCCATGTTAGGGAATTCTTAACAATAAAAAATTCACTCAAATCATGAGAGATATATGGGTTTTTCCTACATAAACTCCTACTCATTAACCATTAAAACAAAATTCCAAACTTATCATTCTTCATCCATCTTCTACCTATTATTACTACAACTATTATACACTACTCTAATCAATTGTTCCTCAAACTTTCTTTCCAGAACCAATACTCATGGTCATTACCAAAACCACAGAAGTTACACAGAACCCCACCAAAATCACAACTCTGCTACGTTATGCAGAAACTCACCAAAATTACAACAATATACACACAAATTCATCAATAGCAGCAACAATCATAAACATAACAATATACTCATCTAGTTCATCAAATCCCTATGGGGTTAAGGAATCCCCTCTACCCAATTCATGTAAAATACCAATCTCAATCAGTTTCTCCCCCTTACCTCGATTAATTGCTTAGATTTTTGAAGAACTCTGAAGAATGGGTAGCCCTAGCCTTGCTTCTCTTCCCCTTGTTCTTCCTCCTCAATCTGCTCTCTCTCCACAAGTTTATCGTGTTCTATCTCCTCTTTACCCCAAAAACCCCTTCTTAAATCCCTTAATCCTCATTTTATTTATTTAATCTCATAATAATACAAGTAATAATAATAATAATAATAATAATAATAATAATAATATTACTACTAATTATTAAATTATCATCATTATTAATTATATTATCTTAATATTAAGCTCTATATTTATTAAATAATTTCCTACAAATTAATGACACCCACCCACGCACTCAGGCACACCCCCACATAAGGACACACCAAAATAAAATAACACCAAAAAGACTAAATAATTAAAATGGGTGTTACAGTTGACATTGATCTCCTCAATAAGGACCAATGATCATTGGCATTCTTCAAAGTCATATTTCGGGAACCATTCCCTAGCATATGATATTCTCTTCCCAGCAGAGCGGATCTTTCCTCAGAAGAGTTTTATTTAGGAATGTCAGTCAGGGCGTGTTCCTCAACAGAAAGCCATTCATGGCATTTTCTCTTCAGCGGATTTGGTTTGTTGGTTTTCTTTCCAGCGCTCTTTCCGGCGGGGTTCCTTTTGCATATCATTTGCATTTGCATCCTCCTAAATGCGTATCATTTCCATTTCGTATGGAGCATTACGCCATTTTCAAACATATGCATCTGAAGCATAAGCCAGGTTTTGATATCGACATCGCAAGACATCTCGCCAGCAAATAATGGCATGGCTTAAGATTTCGTTGCCTTTACTCCAGCAGGAGGTTATTGGTGGGTGTGTTCATCTTATTCCCTAGAAGAGTTTGTTTGTTTAAACGTCTCTTTCCCCAGCGAAATATTCTCTTTAGGTCATAAGTCGGTTGATTCTACTTCCTGCCTATCCCGGATGTTATTCCAACTTTTGGTTGGTAATCCCCAACTTAGTCACTTTGTGGATGTTATCCCAACTTTTATTTGGTAGTCAGTTGTTTCTTGGACGTTATTACAACTTTTAGTTGGTAGTCTTCTTTTATACCCCACGGAGTCGTTATCCCAACTTTTGGTTGGTAAGCTTCGTTTCGGGTAGGTTCGCCTTCGGTCGACGTCCCGGTGATTCCAACTTTTGGTTGGTAGCCATCTGCTTATTTTTTCGGATGTCATCCCAACTTTTGGTAGGTAGTCCTCATTTGTACTCCCCTACGAAGTCGTTATCCCAACTTTTGGTTGGTAGTCTTCCTTTCGGTGTGTTCACCTTCAGTCGGCGTTCTGGCGATCCTAACTTTTGGTTAGTAGCCTTCATTCCAAATTTTGGTGGGTAATCTTTTGAACAATTCCAACTTTTGGTTGGTAGTCTTCATTGTTCGTATATTCACCTTCGGACGGTGTCTGGGTAATCCTAACTCTTGGTTAGTAGCCTCTTTCTTACAACTTTTGGATATAACTCTCTGGTGATCCTAACTTTTGGTTAGTAGCCATTGTTATCTTTTTGATCAGTTAGATTTTCGGTTATCCTAACTTTTGGTTGGTACCAGTTGATTTTTAAGTCCACCTTCGGCTGGCAGTTTTTGCATTGTGAATATCCCCACAATTTGAAAATTTACAAGTTCTGTTGGTATTCAATCACCTTTTACCTTGAATGTTTGAAAGCGGTTGCTTTTTATCCCTTCAGGTCCAAGTTGTTTGAATAGGGGAAACTGTAGCACCTTAAAATTTCCCCATATTTTCTCTTGGATCTTGGCTTATGTTTCATTGCATCTCATATTCATTTTTGCATAGGATTGTTCTTGACAAAGGATCAAGGCATCATGGTTTGCTTCTCAAGATAAGAGGAGCATGTTTCTTCAACCTCAAGCAAGGTTTCTTATTGACTTTATGGTATTCTCAAGCTCCCAAAAGTCCTTCATTATGAAATATGATTCAAGGCAACATCATTTCAAGATCATATGTGGTTCACCATGGCTTATTGTGCAAGAAATCATCAAGAGATTCAAGTTTAGTTCAAGGTGTTTGACCTAATTTAGCAATTTATGGATGCTATGATCAAATGTACATAACTCCTTCATTTTTCAACATCTTGAAGTGTTTCTTTTTCTAATTAACTCTTCTCATCATTCCTAACAAGTTCTATTTGCAAGGAAGAATCGAATTATGCATTGAAGGTCATCAAAAGTTTGAAGACATTATAGGTCATTTTGAGTTTTGGAAGGATTTTCTAGTCAACTTTAAAACGTCATAACTTGGTCAATTTTTATCATTCGAAGCCCGTCCTTTATCTAAAATGAGCTTGAAGATTTCCTATACAAATATTTTTCAAGGTGGAAGTGCCAAAAACTCATGGAAGGTCTTGGTTTTTGTCAAAACATTATAGGTCACTTTTGATCCCTAAACAGACTTGAAATTTTTCTAAGTGTTTTGCAATTTTGAACCTTTTCATGAAGGCTACTTTGAAGGATCATATCTCTCAACTCAGATTGCCAAATCAATACTTTCTTTTCACATTATGAAGTTGGCATCATCCTCTACCCAATGCAAGAAGAAGCATCTAAAAAAGCCTCATACATTGTGAGCACCATGGTGTCGCTACCGCGAAAATAAGGTGCCAGCAAAACAGAAGAGTCGCCACCTTTCATTATTTATCCCTCAGAGTGGGAAAGGAAACGATCGGAAAAACCTGACGGAAAGGTATAAGACAAGGTCATCGCAACCGTTGTCTGGGTTCGGAAGTCGGTTACGCAAGGGGAAGGTATTAGCACCCCTCACGTCCGTCGTACTCGACGGGATCCACGCTTGTTGTGTTTACTGGACGGGTTGGTTTTATCTATCTACCTATCAAGGCTGGCTTAAAAAGAAAAGAAAAATGACTCGGCAAAGCGTCGCGCTTTATGCCTACGTATTCTCATAAGAGAATGAGAAATCAGAGTCAACGTAGTTCGACCTACTACGGGTCACGGGAAAGGTGGCTCGCCAATACATCAGTATTGTGCCTACGTACTCTCAACAGGTATGAGAGATCAGAGCTTACGTAGTTCGGGATAATACGAATTACGGGGATTCAGATTCATCTGTTTTTATCGAGTAGGGTTAAACAGCAGTTCCAGCAGTTAGGGACAAAGCCTGTTTGCGGTGGCGCTGAAGTTTAACGACACTCTTTTCTTCAGAAAAGCTTCCTTTGAATTACGGGCCCACGGGGCAAGAAGGTTTGAAGTTTGTTTTCTGTCTTTTACGAAAGAACTGTTTATTATTGTGTTTGCAACTAGTATCGCACTAGAGACTATGACCTGAGAGTGAATGCGTCGTATGTCACCCAAAGGGTACCATACTAAACATCCAGACTGCTGAAAAGAAACTCTCCAACAATCCTTTCTCAGATAGCTTAAGGCTCGTAACGTATGACGTCAGTTAACCTTTATTATTGTATTTTCATTTGTTTTGAGAAGAGAAGAGAATGGGCTCAACTAAAGGGAGACTATCAAGTCCTAATGTTGTCATGCCAAGGATTCATCCTATAGTTGAAGTTTGAAACAGGGAACTCCTAGAAGTTATCATGCATAGGTTTCAACCTAAATTTCTATCATCACTTCCTTATCAAAGGAAGTGAGATTCCTAGCGATCATGTCAATGGTAAACAGAAACAGATAAAGCATCAACTTAAACAGTAAACAGTACAGGAAACAACTGTAAAATTCATGCAATGCAAGTGAGGGAGGAAATGTGTGTGGGGCAGCAGCCTCCACAAGCTCATCTCAACCTCAAGCCAGATATGAATAACTGCAATCATACAGAGGAAATAAAATGCTATCAAGCAAGATATCGGTGACTACAATCATACAGAGGAAATAAAATGCTATCAAGCAAACACAAACCACATGGGCAAGGGAGCAGGGCTCTACCGAATACCCGCAAGCAAAGACATAAATTAAAAATACAAGCAGAGGGAGCAACTCAACCTCTAGTGCAGTCATGCTCCTAGCTTACATCAGTCTAGATATGGACTTATTCTAATGCATCAAGCAAATCAAACAAGCCACATCAATACAGAAGAGAAAACAGACAGAAAAGGAAACAGATCAACAGCTCCCACAACAAAGCAATCTTCTGCCAGCAGCTCAGTCATCAATCCTCAACAGCTCTTCAGGGCTATCATCCTTAAGAACAAGCATCAACTTGCTCCTCCAAAGTTTCAACCCATCAAACATAAGTATCAATTTATTCTTTCTCCCTCAAGCTTCAGCTTTACAGTAAGTCCCACCTTCAGGCTTTACTCCTAACTACAAGTATCAACTTGACTCCTTCAGGCTCTCAATGCATCAATGTAAGTGTCAACTTACCCTTTATTCCTCAAGCCTCAGCTCTTCACTCAATCTCAATTGAATCCTCTTCATAAGTATCAACTTGTTCTTCTTGCTTCAGCTCTCTTTGCTTTACCAGTATCAACTTGGTCTTCTTCATCTACAATCTTCAGCTTCTCAGAGTAATCTTCAATCACATGGAAGTATCAACTCCATCCTCCAATATTCTTCAAGCAAGGAACTCAATCCTCTAACAAGGGAGAAATATTCATCCATCAAGAGCAGAGTTTGGATGATTGGTAGCAGAGTGAAGACCAAAGGTCACCACTAAGCATCCTATCATCAGAGAAAGGGACCCTCAAAGGTTCTACCAATTTGCAAAGAGCCACACATCCTACCAAAGGAGGGATGAGGCCTTTACAAGGGACCTTACATCATAGGGAAGAATGGAATTTATCAACATATTCCATGTTTATGAAGGAAGAGAACTACCTAGAAGCCCTGCCTACAAAACCCTAATCTTAACCTAATCAAAACTACCCCAAAAGAAGGGAAGATCTTCAAATCCAAGCCTCTTCAAGCAATCCAATGCATCTTCGACTTGCCTTCAACATCATCCAAGAGCAAGAGAAACAAAACCCTAATCTAAGGGAACTAAAGATGTTAACCTAGTTGAGTTAGGGCCTTAGAATCATCTAAAACTAGCACCTAAACTAAAATCAATCAAAAATAGCACACTATCTTATAAATTTCTACAAAAATTCCTAAGGGATCCTAATTCACTTAAGAATGCCTCATACAAAAACCAGGGACTAAATCATCTATTAAGTCCTAAAATTAAGTCCTAAATCCAAAGGTATCAACCATAAACCCTAAAAATGGAGCTTCTAAAGGTTTCAATCTAAACTACCACCTAAGTTCATCACAAAAATGTTAGAAAATTCTATTTTAATATCAATTAAAATGTGAAAATTCCCATAAAATCAGAAATGCATGAAATAAAAATATTTTTTTATCTAAAAATACTAGATTTAATCATGAATCTAATGCAAAAAGAATGGGGTCAATTGACTTATTTTTCAATTTTTTATGATTTAATCATGAACCATGTATAAAATGAAGAAATATAAAGAAAATCCAAAGAAAATAATAAATGCACGGTGCAGATAGTAGTAGACATCAGTTCATATCATGGATTGGGCCATCAGGGGGGTGCAGGTATCAACCAATTCACTAAGCCCAGCATCAGCAACTAAATGAAACGATGCGTTTCATTAAAACTCAAATCCTTCACAAATTGAAACACACGCGTGGCCGTTGGATCACTTCTCCAGTCAAAGGTCCACCTAAATCCAAGGGCTCTAAAGTCATCTTCAACCTTTTGAATCTATGAACCTCACGCGCAGCTCCGGCCACCACCGGTGGTGCTCCGGTCATCGTCCCTAACCCTAACTCTCTCTAGGATCCTCCATTGCAAGTGGTCTATACATGAAACTTGTCCCAAATTTCCTCACGAATTCATTCATGCCCTTTATTCTCTCTGAAACCTCAAGATTCGCCATAACAAATTCTCAACCAAAAATGGTAACATGCTTAATTGGTCACTAATTCTCAAATTAACTATCTGAAAACCTTCCTACACCGTTCTACAATGCATCTAACATCCTAATTCGTATTGATTCTACCTAAAACAAGCCAGAGATCAAAGGTTAAGAACCTGAAAATTTCGCATGCACAGAAGTAGCAAGACCTCAAATCAAGCCTTCAAATGCTCCAGACTCCTTCAGTGAATCACTTCCAAGCTTCTGTATGCAATAAAACTGATTGAAATGGCTTCAATTCTTGGAACCAACTCTGAGTTGCAGGTGGAAAAATCTGAGTTCAAGAACACCAATCAGCCACGAATTCCCTTTGATTATGATCTGGAATCATTCTTTAGCATCCATGGAAGAGATTGCAATCAAGAAAATGGATGGAAAGTGAGTGAAATGATGTAACCGAATTCAGTTGCAAGCAATGGAATTTCAATCTCAATCTCTGCTCTCTCGTTCAATCATCACCAACCTTTCATATGAACCTCTTCTACTCAATATATAGAACATGTGTGGATGATCTAGAACCCTCTAGATCCTTCTAATGAGAAATACAATCTCTCATGACATGAGAAGTTCACTTATATGCCATGGTGTGCACAACTCCGCAAACAACTTGAAATCAATCCCATTCCCTTCCAATTTCTCCCCTCATGACATTTTGGAAGTGTTTGACTTGCAAGGGATCTTGATCATGCCTTGAATTTGAGCTTTACAAATGTTACTTAAGATGTAAGTAACTACTTTTCAAAGCAAGCCCACAAATTACACCTCAACTCAAAAAAGTGGATAAACCAATGTTCTTAAAATGCTTTTTAGAGTCAAAATGACCTATTACATACCTTGGTTTGGATGTGTAGATCAAAAGTATCAATTTCCAACTTTGGTTCATTTAACTTATACCCTTATTTTAGGTCATTTTTGCAACTTTGAGCTACAAGCATTTACAACATCTCATGACCTCTTAACTAGCCTTAAAACATCATTTTGAACAAGTTTGATGTTGAACATTTTCCCATTTGAAGCTTAGAAATAGGAGTTATGGCCTTATGGTTGAAATGACCTATAATCTCCAAATGACCAAAATGCCCTTGACTTGTCAAAGCCATAACTTGATTTCTACAAATCCTATCAAGGACTTCTAGTACTATCTAGAAATCTAAGAGAATAAGGAACAACATTCATGTTGACCAAAAGTTCATAGGAATCATCCTTCTAGGGCAAATGTTTGATGCAAGTTGGGTAACTTTCAATCCCCAAATTCACATTCCTTAGATGACTTGTAACTTGTCAAAGTCATAACTTGAGTTCTACAAATCCTATCAAGGACTTCTAGCACTAAAATTAAAGCTAAGATCATGCTCTACAACATTCATGTTGGGGGCAAGATGAAATTACAATCACATCTTGAGCTAAATTGCCTTGAAGATAGGGGTCAAACTAGGGGATTTTACATTGTCAAGCCTTAGAAACCCTAGCTTGAAATTTCTCAAACTCTTCAATCATGATGAGTTAACCTTGGAATCATCCTTATAACATCTCAGTGTATCACACCATGATCACATGGCTCTTGAATTAGGTCTCAACCTTCTCCAAATCATCAGTTGACTTAGGGTTGACCCAGTCAAACCCTAGCTGCACCACTCATGGCTGAGCCTTCTTAATCTTGCACAATGACCTGTCTAGGCCTCAAAGTGATCTTCAACACTTCTCATGAGATCTCTCAAGAC
Organism: Lathyrus sativus; assembly: GCA_963859935.3. Taxonomy (NCBI): domain Eukaryota; kingdom Viridiplantae; phylum Streptophyta; class Magnoliopsida; order Fabales; family Fabaceae; genus Lathyrus; species Lathyrus sativus. Next base: position 209,146,810 of record OZ012735.1, read on the forward strand.
CTCAAGTCCATCTTCATGGCCTCAGAATCATCTGATGGCTTTCCACAACTCTCAAGATAGGAGACCTACACACTTGGCTTTAACCACTCTCTCTGAGGATCTTTCAACTTCTCTGACAAGGATATCAACCCTTGAACACTTGAGTAACTTTCTCTAGCTAGCCTCACAGTCTTGTATAGCTTTTGATTGGTACTCATACCTCTTGATCTCCTGCATACATGTCAATGAAATGCAAATGATAATGCTAATGTGAATGAAATGAAACATAAGCTAGGTAAAGAAAAGTTGGGCAAATTTTGGGGTGCAACAGCTGCCCCTATTCAAACGGATTGAACCTGACTGGGTGAGAAGCGAACGACTCTCAACCAATCAAGGTAAAAGGCGATTGAATACCAACAAACCCGGAAATTTTCCAACTGCACAAGTACACGGTACTCTGATGGGAACAAATATTCGAAAACTGAAATATTAGCTGCACGACAACTAGCTGGGGAATTGGTCACACGGTAACCGGCGATACACGGTCGATCACGCCGTCTGGCATCGGAATTCCTCAGGACCTATCGGATCAACAATCAAGTTGATCATGCCATCGGGCATTCAAAGAAGTCTTTGGGCGTCAGCCGGGCTTCGTCAGTAAATCGGGAATAGAATTTTCGGTCAATCATGAACCAATTGGGGATATCCAACTTCTACCATCAGGCACTCCGCATCAGCTGAGAGAACTGCTTCATCAATACGGTTGGACTTCAATCATCAGGTCTTCAAGGGGAGTTTCAACTTCGCTGTTCAGAAACCTACTGGGGATGGCACATCTCCGCTGGGGATTCTGGAGAACTATCAAGTAACTCTGCTTCGGGGATCTATAAATCATTCCGGGTAAATCATCTCTCTGCTGAGGACTTCAAGAATCATCTTGGACAAATAGCTCCGTCGGGGACTACAAGAATCATCTTGAACCCATAACTCTGCTGGAGATTTCAGGAATCATCCGGAGCAATCACTCTGCCGGGGACTTCAAAAATCATCTTGAGCAACCCTATCTGGTGACTTCACAGGGGATTTTAAGAATCATCTTAAACGAGCGCCTTCGCTGGGGGATTCAAGAATCGTCTTGAGCAAGCGACTCTGCGGAGGAGCACCTGCAAAACAAGAACAGTAACGACCTAGCTCATATTTAGTATGCATATGCTTTGACAATGGCGCAATGCTCCACACGGTGGAAATGCTACGCGTTCTTCGGGTAAATGCTATGCAATCATGCAAAATGCTGCAACCCCATCAGCAAAATAAATGCTGAAGGGAGAATCTTCTTGTCAAGGAGAAAGGACCACTCTGGTGGAGGAAGGACTCATCCTGCCAAGGAAAAGAAGTCACGCCAATCTCAATTGGACTCCGCCTGGGGCAACGAACTTCAGTCAACTGCTGCAGGGGAACGAAGATCTACGAGAACCCGGACCTGCTGAGGAAAACGATGTCAATCGCAGAAATAAACTGCACGGCATTCGCAGCCAAAGCTTTCCTGGGGGTAACGACTCCGGTGGGGAAATACAACATCCTCTATTCAACACTCTACTGGGGAAAACCAATCATGGCCCAAACGGCTTCCAAGGACTCGGCTCTCTTGGGGGATCTGCCAACTCGGCTGGGGGAGAAGGAATCATCCTGCTTACCGAGGGGAGTACGACTCTGTGGGGAACTTCAATTTTCCTGGAGACTTCAGTCTTGAACTATTGAAAGCTGCATACTTCAGACTCAGCTGGGGATATGACGTCCCTTCAGGATACATCTGATTGGGGAGAGAATCTTCTCTGCCTGGGGAGACATATCAATGCCTTACGATCTCACGTTCGGACTCTGTGGGGAGAGGCTGCTGAACTTTGCTGGAGAAGAAGGAATCATCCTGCTTGGGGATGCGTACGGAGTACTACCTGGTATATGCTACACCTGCACAAACAAACAGACAAGATACCCTTCTCAAAGGAGCCTATCAAGGTTATCATCTTGTGACAATGTTCAAGTAATTCATTGTTTCAACAATCAGTGGCCTAGGCCAGCAAGTTTATGTATGCGCATTTTATCAAAACATCGGCGTTCTTTTTCGCAAACAAAACAGATAAATGCTAAACAGACAAACGGAATTGCTGAATAGTATACATTTTATTGATAACGAACCCCTGAATGGGTAAAAATGTTTACAACAGATGCAAGCTCCTGGAATGAGGAAGCTGCGCAAATATAAAAACATAGATATACATCAGTATATACACAAATGTCGACAATGAGGCGTAGACGAACACCATGAGTTGATCCCTCTATGACCCACTCGACTTCGATACCTCTCCGACGCTTCAGCTTCAGAAGAGATTGATTCAAACGAACGGCCCTCAGGTCTTCCAAACCACTAAACAAACGCAGTCCACACGCGGAACGCAGTCATTTGCTTTTTCAAATCCATAACTTTTGCCTGAATCGCCCTTCCGGGTTTTCGATTCACCGGGATACTCTTTTTTGCCAAAGTCGCCCTTCCAGGTTTTCGACTTTGCGGGTGTACATTTTTTCATTTATATCCCTAATTTTTGCCCGAACCTTTTTCTTTCTTATGGTTCGCCGGGATGCCCCCTTTTTGCCTGGATATTCTTTTTCTTTCCAGCGGGTCGTTTTTTAAGCAAAGTATTTTTTAACTGCGTCTGCGTTCACCGGGGATGTAAAATCTTCACCATCCATCATGGATAACAACAAGGCTCCTCCCGAGAAGACCTTGCTGACGATGTACGGACCTTCGTAATTGGGAGTCCACTTGCCCCGGTGATCGGGGTGTGGAGGAAGAATCTTCTTCAGGACGAGATCAACCGTCTGAAAGCTTCTAGGACGCACCTTCTTATCATAAGCTTTCTTCATTCGACTTTGGTACAGACGACCATATGTAATCGATGCTAATCTCTTCTCGTCCATCAGGCTGAGTTAGTTTAGTCGGTTCTTAATCCATTCTGCCTCATCGAGTTTCACGTTAACCAAAACTCGTAAAGAAGGAATCTCAACTTCTAACGGTAGGACAACTTCCATACCGTACACCAGTGAGAAAGGAGTTGCCCCGGTTGATGTGCGTACCGTTGTACGATAACCGTGCAGTGCGAATGGCAACATCTCGTGCCAATCTTTATATGTCACAACCATCTTCTGTACAATCTTCTTAATGTTTTTATTGGCCGCTTCAACGACGCCATTCATCTTCGGCCGGTAAGGAGATGAGTTGTGGTGTTCAATCTTGAAACTCTGGCACAACTCCTTCATCATCTTGTTATTCAGATTTGAACCATTATCAGTAATGATCCGCTCGGGAATTCCGTAACGACAGATGATGTCCCTCTTTATGAATTTAGCCACCACCTGCTTGGTCATATTAGCATATGAGGCTGCCTCCACCCACTTGGTGAAGTAGTCGATAGCTACTAGAATGAAGCGATGACCGTTAGATGCAGTGGGCTCGATCTTGCCTATCATGTCGATGCCCCACATGGAGAACGGCCACGGGGAGGACATGACATTCAACGAGCACGGCGGTACATGAACCTTATCAGCATAAATCTGGCATTTATGACATCTCTTCGCGAATTTAAAGCAATCTGATTCCATCGTCAGCCAGTAGTATCCTGCTCTCAGGATCTTTCTCGTTATAGCATGCCCGCCGGCGTGCGTACCAAATGTGCCTTCATGGACTTCTTCCATGAGCATATTCGCCTCTTTCTCATCTGCACATCTGAGTAGCACGAGATCGTGGTTTCTTTTATACAAAACTCCATCAGGATTGAGATAAAAATTTCCAGACAGCCTCCTCAGAGTCTTCTTATCCTGGGTTGACGCTCCCGCAGGATACTCCTTAGTCATAAGGAAGGTCTGAATATCATGGAACCATGGCTTGCCATCAGAGGCCTCCTCGATTGCAAAGACAAATGCAGGTCTATCAAGACGAGAAAGGACAATTCTTGGAGCTTCATTCCAAAAATTGACTTTATACATCGAAGCCAACGTGGCTAAGGCATCAGCCATTTGATTCTCGGCCCTGGGCACATGATGGAGTTCCACTCGATCGAAGAACGGAAGTAGCCTTCTGGCATAATTCATGTACGACACCAAATTCGATTGACGAGTCTCCCACTCCCCTTTAATCTGGTTAATCACAAGTGTCGAGTCACCATATACATCTAGGTTCTTGATTCTCAAATCAATTGCCTCTTCTAGACCCATGATGCATGCTTCGTACTCCGCTTCATTATTGGTGACGGGAAACGTCAGTCTCGCAGTGAACGGGATGTGGGATCCGTGGGGAGTCGTGATGACCGCCCCAATGCCACTTCCATAAGAATTAACCGCCCCGTCAAATATCAATTTCCACTGGGACTTCCTATCTGGCCCCTTGTCGGGCAACGGTTCATCGCATTCTTTCACCTTGAGAAACATGATATCCTCATCAGGGAATTCAAATTTCATCGGCTGATAATCCTTGATCGGCTGTTCGGCAAGGTAATCAGATAATATGCTTCCCTTAATGGCCTTTTGGGAAACATACTGAATGTCATATTCCGTCAACACCATTTGCCATCTGGCAATCCTGCCCGAAAGCACTTGCTTCTCGAAGACGTACTTGATCGGATCCATCTTCGAAATTAGCATGGTGGTGTGATTGAGCATGTACTGTCGTAAACGTTTGGCAGCCCAGGCTAGTGCACAACATGTTTTCTCCAGCATCGAGTAACGAGATTCATAATCTGTGAACTTTTTACTCAAGTAGTAAATGGCATGCTCCTTTCTGCCCATCTCGTCGCGCTGACCGAGAACACACCCCATACTATTCTCAAGAACTGTCAAGTACATGATTAAAGGTCGTCTGGCCACTGGGGGTATCAAGATCGGAGGTTCCTGCATATACTGTTTTATCTTGTCAAATGCCTTCTGGCAATCCTCGTTCCAGATAATCGCTTGATCTTTCTTTAACAGTTTGAACATCGGTTCACACGTGGCCGTGAGCTGAGAGATAAACCTTGCAATGTAGTTTATTCTGCCCAAGAAACCATGAACTTCTTTTTCTGTTTTTGGCCCTGGCATCTCTTGTATTGCTTTTATCTTCGCAGGATCAACCTCGATGCCTCTTTCGCTCACGATAAACCCCAGTAGTTTTCCCGACCGTACTCCGAAAGTACATTTGTTAGGATTCAGCCTTAACCTGAACTTCCTAAGCCTCTCAAAAAGCTTCAGCAAATTAACCATATGTCCCTCCTCTATTTGGGACTTCACAATCATATCATCAACATAGACTTCAATCTCATGGTGAATCATGTCATGAAACAAAGTGACCATTGCTCGTTGGTAAGTGGCCCCTGCGTTCTTCAGACCGAAAGGCATTACCTTGTAGCAAAATGTTCCCCAAGGCGTAATAAACGTAGTTTTCTCCATGTCCTCCGGCGCCATCTTGATCTGATTGTAGCCGGAGAAGCCATCCATGAAGGAAAACACAGAGAACTGAGATGTATTGTCGACCAACACATCAATATGAGGCAGCGGGAAATCATCTTTAGGGCTCGCTCTGTTCAAATCCCGATAATCGATGCACATTCGTACCTTACCGTCCTTCTTCGGTACATGCACTATGTTGGCAACCCACGGAGGGTAAGTAGTGACCACTAAGAAGCCAGCATCAAGCTGCTTCTGCACTTCTTCTTTGATCTTAACGACCATATCTGGTCGTGTCCGCCTAAGCTTCTGCTTAACGGGAGGACAATCTTCTCGCAGCGGCAAGTGGTGGACCACGATGTCAGTGTCAAGTCCAGGCATATCTTCGTATGACCAAGCAAAGACGTCACTCTCTCAGCATCTCGACCAATCTCTGCTTGACATCACTCTGCAATGCAGCCCCTATCCTGACGTTCCTGACAAGTTCTTCAGAACCTAGATTCACAATCTCGATCTCTTCCTCATGAGGCAGAATAACTTTCTCTTCTTGTTTCAACAAGCGGGCCAACTCTTCGGGAAGGTCTTCATCTTCATCAATCTCTTCTTCGGCTTGATAGATCGGGAAATCGAAGTCGAAGTGAGTCGTAGAAGGTCTAGAGTCGATGTCATCTGTCATGTGGATCCTGCAATAACAAGGGTTAAGCTTAAAACAAGGATATGCAGGTTAGCACAAACCTCATTGCCATTTTATTGTTTTTCAAAACAAATACAAAACATGAATAACAGAGATCACAACATTTGAATACGAAGAAAACGCCTTTTGATTTATTGATAAAATGCATGTACATAATCAAACAAGGCCCTGACAATAAAACCACTATGCCCCGGGTAGGGCATAGGGTTGTACAATGATTGGAAAAAGTAAATCATTAGTCTTCGCTTGTCATCTGGATGATATCCTTGACGGACCAGTTGTTGAGGCTCTCGCCTGGCTTGCTTGGCTGGATCCAAGAGTCTAAGTCATAGTCGCTATCTCCGCTGTCTTCAGACACTGCGTTGATGCTTTCAAATATCACCCCACCACTGGTAAACTGGACCGGTCCTTTACCTCGTGATGCACTGCTGGAAGAGGAGGCTTCATCTCCAGGAGAATATCCCAACCCAAACTTGTCTTGCTTGTTAGGTATCTCCAAAATTCGTCCCCAGCCTGGGGTAGATCCGGCTTGAACAACGGCCCGGGCTTCCTTGAAGGAGGAGAGAGTCATCTATGGCTTCTCAGTGATCGCAGGAGTTACGTCCTTGACTTTAACAGCTTCGAACGCTTGGCATAGGGTTTCGTGGATTTCCCCATCCACCTCAACATACTTGAAGGACGACAAATGGCTCACCATTATATCTTCCTCGCCACATACGGTCACGATGCTACCTCCGACAGCGTACTTGAGCTTCTGGTGCAACGTGGAGGTCACGGCACCCGCCGAATGGATCCATGGCCGGCCCAAGAGACAGCTGTAGGTAGGCATGATGTCCATAATGTAAAAGATCGCGTCGAACGTTTCCGGCCTAACTTGGATCGACAACGTCACCTCCTCGAAAACATAGCGTTTGGTTCCATCGAACACCTTCACAACCAGATCACTGGGTGTGCAAATCACTCCGCGAGTATCTAACTTCATTAATGCCTTCTTCGGAAGAACATTGAGTGACGACCCTGTGTCCACCAACACGTGGGACATAATGGTTCCCCTACACTCTATCGAGATGTGCAGAACGCTATTGTGGTTCCTCCCCTTCGGCGTCAGCTCTAGGTCAGTGAACCCTAACCCATTTCCAGCATTCACGTGGGCTACGACCTCCTCTAACTGGTTTACCGATATTTCCTGCGGTACATATGCGGCGTTCAACACCTTCAGCAGCGCGTTGCGATGTGCCTCAAAACACAACAACAGATTCAGGATGGAAATCTTCGAGGGTGTCTGATGGAGATGATCCACGATCTTGTAGTCACTCTTTTAAATCAACCTCATAAATTCCTCGGCGTCTTTAACGAGTAAGTCTTTTTCTACCCCGCAAGGGATCTCTTCAACGACTTTACTTTTACCTTTATCAGTTGCATCAGCTCTGTCCGCTTTATCCGTTACGACCTCAGGTGGTGCAAACACTCTCCCGCTGCGAGTAATTCCGCTAACGCCCGCTAGGTTCTCCACAGACGACCCAAACGGTTCTAGTTCCAACTTCTGTCCGTTGCAGTAGACCTCTGCCCCATAGTGCCACGGGACAACGTTGGTGCTTTCGAAAGGTATCGGCCCAACTTTGGTGATGGTAATCGTGGGCGGCCTGGGTGCGGAAATAGTTATCGTCTGGCGAGGGATGGTGATGGTGGCAACCTCATCACCTTGCTTCAGCATTACCTCTCCCGATCCGCCTTCGACCCTCCGGCTAAACTGCAGGATTCCCTCAGTCATCAGACTTTGAATCCCCTCTATCAACTGTTCACATCCATCAGGACTTGTCGCACAGCCCATGCACAGTTCTCCACAACCTGGAAAGAAACCTCTTTTCATCAGCTTAGCCTTAACGAAGCTAAGCGGTGTCTTCAGATCTCTGACGTCAGTCAACAAATCCAAACTCTCATCTTCAATAATGGCGTTTACCCTACCTCCCCTATGATTCGGCATAGGGTTCTTCGTGACGTTTGGCACATTATCTGAGAAGTTGATGATCTTGGCGTCCACCATGTCCTGCACCTTGTGCTTGAAGGCTTTACAATTCTCTATCGTGTGGCCTGGTGCCCCTGAGTGAAACTCACATGTCGCATTCGCATCATAACCTGGCGGAGGTGCCCCTGTCAAGGGAGCCAGGGTTCTCTTCTGGATCAACTGTAGCTGAAGCAGAGTTTGTAACAGCTGAGCATAAGACATGGGCGGTGTCTCGAGGTGACGGCTCGACAAAGGTTCCCGGTTCTGATACTTTCTGTACCCTTGTTGATTCGGCTGCTGCTGCTACTGCTGCTGCTGCTGTGGCTGGGGTTGCTGAACTGCCGAGATAGTTATGCTGGCCACCTGTTGGTGAGGGCCTTTACCCTTCCTTCGAGCGTTAGTCACAACGCTCGTTTCTCCTTCCCGTCTTTTGCCACCATAAGGTTTCTTGCCTCCTCCAGCTGAGGATGAATCACCTTGAATTTTCCCCAGTTTGATCCCATTTTCGATGTGCTCACCCGTAATAATGAGATCTGAGAAGGTTCCGGACATACCGCTGACCAATTTCTCATAATAAACCCCTGGGAGGGTGGCCACGAACATTTGCACAAGCTCACGTTCAACCATCAGCGGCTGAACCCTGGCTGCCAACTCACGCCATCGCTGGGCGTATTCCTTGAACCCTTCGTTGTTCCTTTGCGATAGATTCTGCAGTTGGACTCAGTTTGGGGCCAAGTCACTGTTATATTGGTAGTGGTGCACGAATGCTTCAGCAAGGTCCTTCCACGTGCGCACACTGGTAGGTTCCAGACTCATGTACCATTCGAGGGAGGGTCCGGACAGACTGTCTTGAAAGAAGTGCATCAGCAACTTCTCGTCCTCAGAATGAGCAGAAATTTTCCGGTAGTATGATCTCAGATGGACGCGAGGGCAAGTGGTGCCCTTGTACTTTTCAAAGTCAAGTACCTTGAACTTGGGAGGCACCTTGAAATCAGCAATCAGTCCCAACTTGGACATATCAACGCCCAGGGTGTTCTGGTTCTCGATATTTCTCATCTTATCCTCGAGTGCCTTGAACCTTAGACGTGCTTCAGCAGTCAACTCACCTTCGGCACCTCTCTGAGAGAACACATCGTCTTAACGATCTTCTAACCACGGCTAAGGCCCGAATAGATTCCCAACACCTGCATTGCCGTTGCCCAGCCCAACATTGACGTTAGCTTCCAAATTCCCATTACCGACGGCCGTCGTATTACCGTTGAGTCCCATGTTAGCTATCACATTGCCGTTGGCACTACCGTTCCCCCCGGTCACGGGGACGCCATTCTGAGGAGTTTCAACTGGTGGAGGGGTAGGCACGGTCCCGCCATGGAGTACGCCATTGCTATCGACCCTTGAAATCAGAGGCTAAACCAAGGTTCTGAGCTGATACTGGCCATTAGCGACCGCTTGCATGAGCTCCATGAAGCGGTCCATTCTTTCGCGGAGTTCTTGAACATCAGTTTGCACTTGCTCCATGATTCTGGTTTGATTTGCTCTGGTTGGATAGCGGTGGATTGGTCTCTGATCAATCCTGGAACAACCTGAAACAACCTGAAAACACACAAGGGTTAGGAAAAAAAATGACAAAGTGCTCGTTATGCAGATGCTTCATGCAAATGCAAACGTGTGCCTGTGTGTTAGGGATGTTTCCCCCGATCCTAGTGCCTGAGTGCCAGTGCTGATAATAAGAAGTCCGAGTCCAATCATGGAAATAACGTCTCATATATAGAAAGCTCATCAAGGCATTACACAACGTCAGTGAGTACAAGCCGAATCAATAGCGTGACCTCAACCAACAAGCCCGGTGATGGTCAGCATACAACAATGATCAAAACAAAAGGAATACAAATAGTCAAGCACGGCCACGGGCGCGAAACTCTTCTAATAACCCCTTCGTTTCTGGATGATCAGGCCGAGTGAGCAACCCTTCGACGAGTAACTCCCTCTGCATAATAGTGTACTGAAGACCTTCGACCGAATCTTCCCGTGCTCCTTCGCCGAAACAATCTTCTAGCTTCCGCTTCTTGAACTCAAACGTCAGCTTGCGCTCCTTCAGGTTAGCGAGAGCTCTGTTGAGCTGGCCTTCGGCGGCATATCGGCGAGCGGTTTCTTCATCAAACCTCTTCTCACTGGCCTTCACCTGGGCTTTCAGCTTGGAGATCTGTTGCATCAGCTTATCCTCCCGCTCTTTCCTGTTGGCTAGGGTGGCCTTCCAATGCTGGTTAAACTTGGATATCCTCCGATACGCTTCGTCCAAGTGCTGCTTCTTCGTGGCCAGCACATCGTTGACAACTTTGAAGTCTCGACCCATGCGCTCGCGCTCAGCTATCTACTTAGTCAAATCTGTCCCCAACTGGTTCACCAGCTCGGTCTGCCTCTTGAAGGAATGAACAACTTCGCTTCTCTCGCTTCTGAGTTGAGCCAATTCTTTCTCCAATTCTTCATTCGCCTTCTTCAGCTCATCTCTTTCAGCTAACACCTGATTATGCTGCTGAATAGGCACTGTGGTAGGCTCTTCAATCACTGGAGGGCTTTCTGGCTTGGCAGGAGGAAACGGCATCCCTATAGCATCTGCTCTTCCTCTGATCCAAATCACATACGGAGCGTAGGCTTGGCTATTGCTTTTCCCCAGCAATGGCTTTCCCCTCTTACTGATACCATTCCAAGCACGCTGAAGCTTAAATAACATATCCCCCTCTAGAAGACCAGTGAGGTACAGAGATTCCTGCACCTCTTCATCCTTCGGCGGAGCTCTCAAAGCATAAGCGAACTGTCGGACCAGCAAAGACGGATTATAGTTTATACAGCCCTTCCTGCCTATCAAAGGCACGTTCGGAAACCCGCTGCCGCTGAAGATAATCTCGGTACCCAACCTATCTCTGTCAAACCAGGCAATATCCTCTGCAGATAGACTCATCAAACGCTCAGACCACTCAGCTGTGGCTGCAGACGAAGCAAAGGGACCCTTCTTGGGTAGATGACCATCAAGCCATTTATAGAGCAAGGGCACACAGCACGAGACATTCTTACCCCTTCTGTTCTCGTTTTTGTAGTGGACGGAATGGTAGACATCTCCTATCAAGGTAGGGACTGGATTCCCTGAAGCAAAGATGCGAAAAGCGTCGAGGTCCACAAAGTCGGGCATATTGGGGAATAGAATGATGCCATATATGCACAGAGCGAGAATGGCGTTGAACACGACCCAACATCCATCTTTGGCGCACTGCTGAGCCTTTCCCACTAAGAACTGCAAAGAGAAACCGGGAACCTTGTTCTAACTAGACAAGACCAACTCGGAGGCATCTAGATGAAGTGACGGAGCTAGACTAGCCAGATTAGGCTCAGCATCCATATGAACAAAGGGCATCTGAATTTTGATAGGCACACCTAACAAATCAACATACTCCTCTAGCGTGGGTGCAAGAACAAAATCCTAGAAAGTAAAGCATCTCAACGGAGGATCGTAGAACTGCAACAGGGCGTGCAACCCATTCAACTCAAACGCAGAGGGTTTACGAACCAAACTGAGCAGTTTGCCGTAAGACTTTCTGAACTCATCTCTCACAGAATCATCTGCTAAGGCAATCAAACCAGTCAGCTGAACAACATCAGGAACAGGGAGCTTGTAAGCCACGGTGTTCCTCAGAGAACCCATAACACTACAACAGAAGGCCAAAAATCCTGAATCGGGGGAAACGGTACCTGCAACAAAGACACACGTTAATGAAATGCAAATGGGTATGCAAAGCAATGCAAAATGTAATCATGCAGCAGGAGATCAAGGCAACTGTGCTGTGGAGATTCTGTATCAACAACACCATAATCCTGCTCTATCAAGAACAACCACTATATCTGATAAGAAGAAAACCCCGGTATCGGACCACAAATCTGCTCTGTCAAGAACAACCATCTGATAATAAGGACCTCTGATACATGACCAAAACTCTGCTCTGTCAAGAACAAACATCTGATAATAAGGACCTATGATACATGACCAAACCATCTGATAATAAGGACCTCTGATACAGGACCAAAACTCTGCTCTGTCAAGAACAAACATCTGATAATAAGGACCCTTGATACAGGACCAAAACTCTGCTATGTCAAGAACAAACATCTGCTGATGAGATCCTCTGATCCCAATCAAAAACTTGCTCTGTCAAGAACAAATACACATCTGCTGATGAGATCCTCTGACACCAACAAAACTGATTCACTATCAAGAAAACCAGGTAGTCTGAAGGTCAGGGTTTCCTGCAACAAACCCAACCCTGCTCACAGGTATGGACCTAAACTGACACAAGTTTGGCATCCTATGCGGTCATCAGCGTCACAGACATTCAAGAGAGTTGATACGATACCCAGAAGGTGTGGCATCACCAGCTCATGAAGCGGCCTCACTCGGCTGAATCCCAAATGATCGGTCCCCAAAGTCGACAATCCTCCAAACCAACAACCCCCTCAACCCAAAGGGTTGAAAAAGAAGTCAACCGGGAGAACCTCGTCTGAGCATGGATTTCATGAGACAATAGTGCCTGCCAAGCAAGCACGCGCCCATTAATTTCCACAACTAATGCTATGTACACTCAAGCCTGGGTCTGGCTTCTCACTCATCAGAATGCCCCTCCCACAACAGCATAGATAATCATATCATACTGAAAATAAAGTGCGGGAAATAAAATGCGATAAATAAACACAACCCAACAAGTAATCATACAAGCGCTAGGATTGACTCTCGCAAGGGGACATTGGATCCCCAAACTGACTCGCATAAGGGATGTTGGATCCCAGGAAACTATAGAGTCCCCAGCAGAGTCGCCAGCTGTCGCTACCGCGAAAATAAGGTGCCGGCAAAACAGAAGAGTCGCCACCTTTCGTTATTTATCCCTCAGAGCGGGAAAGGAAACGATCGGAAAAACCTGACGGAAAGGTATAAGACAAGGTCATTGCAACCGTTGTCTGGGTTCGGGAGTCGGTTACGCAAGGGGAAGGTATTAGCACCTCTCACGTCCGTCGTACTCGACGGGATCCACGCTTGTTGTGTTTACTGGACGGGTTGGTTTTATCTATCTACCTATCAAGGCTGGCTTAAAAAGAAAAGAAAAATGACTGAGCAAAGCGTCACGCTTTATGCCTACGTATTCTTATCAGAGAATGAGAAATCAGAGTCAACGTAGTTCGACCTACTACGGGTCACGGGAAAGGTGGATCGCCAATACATCAGTATTGTGCCTACTTACTCTCAACAGGTATGAGAGATCAGAGCTTACGTAGTTCGGGATAATACGGATTACGGGGATTCAGATTCATCTGTTTTTATCGAGTAGGGTTAAACAGCAGTTTCAGCAGTTAGGGACAAAGCCTGTTTGCGGTGGGGCTGAAGTTTAACGACACTCTTTTCTTCAGAAAAGCTTCCTTTGAATTACGGGCCCACGGGGCAAGAAGGTTTGAAGTTTGTTTTCTGTCTTTTACGAAAGAACTGTTTTTTATTGTGTTTGCAACTAGTATCGCATTAGAGACTATGACCTGAGAGTGAATGCGTCGTATGCCACCCAAAGGGTACCATACTAAACATCCAGACTGTTGAAAAGAAACTCTCCAACAATCCTTTCTCAGATAGCTTAAGGCTCGTAACGTACGACGTCAATTAACCTTTATTATTGTATTTTCATTTGTTTTGAGAAGAGAAGAGAAGGGGCTCAACTAAAGGGAGACTATCAAGTCCTAATGTTGTCATGCCAAGGATTCATCCTATAGTTGAAGTTTGAAACAGGGAACTCCTAGAAGTTATCATGCATAGGTTTCAACCTAAATTTCTATCATCACTTCCTTATCAAAGGAAGTGAGATTCCTAGGGGATCATGTCAATGGTAAACAGAAACAGATAAAGCATCAACTTAAACAGTAAACAGTACAGGAAACAACTGTAAAATGCATGCAATGCAAGTGAGGGAGGAAATGTGTGTGGGGCAGCAGCCTCCACAAGCTCATCTCAACCTCAAGCCAGATATGAATAACTGCAATCATACAGAGGAAATAAAATGCTATCAAGCAAGATATCGGTGACTGCAATCATACAGAGGAAATAAAATGCTATCAAGCAAACACAAACCACATGGGCAAGGGAGCAGGGCTCTACCGAATACCCGCAAGCAAAGCCATACAGTAAAAATACAAGCAGAGGGAGCAACTCAACCTCTAGTGCAGTCATGCTCCTAGCTTACATCAGTCTAGATATGGACTTATTCTAATGCATCAAGCAAATCAAACAAGCCACATCAATACAGAAGAGAAAACAGACAGAAAAGGAAACAGATCAACAACTCCCACAGCAAAGCAATCTTCTTCCAGCAGCTCAGTCATCAATCTTCAACAGCTCTTCAGGGCTATCATCCTCAAGAATAAGCATCAACTTGCTCCTCCAAAGTTTCAACCCATCATACATAAGTATCAATTTATTCTTTCTCCCTCAAGCTTCAGCTTTACAGTAAATTCCACCTTTAGGCTTTACTCCTAACTACAAGTATCAACTTGACTCCTTTAGGCTCTCAATGCATCAATGTAAGTGTCAACTTACCCTTTATTCCTCAAGCCTCAGCTCTTCACTCAATCTTAATTGAATCCTCTTCATAAGTATCAACTTGTTCTTCTTGCTTCAGCTCTCTTTGCTTTACCAGTATCAACTTGGTCTTCTTCATCTATAATCTTCAGCTTCTCAGAGTAATCTTCAATCACATGGAAGTATCAACTCCATCCTCCAATATTCTTCAAGCAAGGAACTCCATCCTCTAACAAGGGAGAAAGATTCATCCATCAAGAGCAGAGTTTGGATGATTGGTAGCAGAGTGAAGACCAAAGGTCACCACTAAGCATCCTATCATCAGAGAAAGGGACCCTCAAAGGTTCTACCAATTTGCAAAGAGCCACACATCCTACAAAAGGAGGGATGAGGCCTTTACAAGGGACCTTACATCATAGGGAATAATGGAATTGATCAACATATTCCATGTTTATGAAGGAAGAGAACTACCTAGAAGCTCTGCCTACAAAACCCTAATCTTAACCTAATCAAAACTACCCCAAAAGAAGGGAAGATCTTCAAATCCAAGCCTCTTCAAGCAATCCAATGCATCTTCAACTTGCCTTCAACATCATCCAAGAGCAAGAGAAACAAAACCCTAATCTAAGGGAACTAAAGATGTTAACCTAGTTGAGTTAGGGCCTTAGAATCATCTAAAACTAGCACCTAAACTAAAATCAATCAAAAATAGCACACTATCTTATAAATTTCTACAAAAATTCCTAAGGGATCCTAATTCACTTAAAAATGCCTCATACAAAAACCAGGGACTAAATCATCTATTAAGTCCTAAAATTAAGTCCTAAATCCAAAGGTATCAACCATAAACCCTAAAAATGGAGCTTCTAAAGGTTTCAACCTAAACTACCACCTAAGTTCATCACAAAAATGTGAGAAAATTCTATGGGGAGCATGCATATCTATGCTAACTACTCACAAAAAATCAGGATCGAAATCATCATCACATGATCATACAAAATTCCACAAAATCAAGTATCAAACACGACTATTTTAATATCAATTAAAATGTGAAAATTCCCATAAAATCAGAAAATGCATGAAACAAAAATAATTTTTATCTAAAAAATACTAGATGTATTCATGAATCTAATTCAAAAAGAATGGGGTCAATTGACTTATTTTTCAATTTTTTATGATTTAATCATGAACCATGTATAATAAATGCACTGTGCAGATAGTAGTAGACATCAGTTCATATCATGGATTGGGCCATCAAGGGGGTGCAGGTATCAACCAATTCACTAAGCCCAGCATCAGCAACTAAATGAAATGATGCGTTTCATTAAAACTTAGATCCTTCACAAATTGAAACACACGCGTGGCCGTTGGATCACTTCTCCAGTCAAAGGTCCACCTAAATCCAAGGGCTCTAAAGTCATCTTCAACCTTTTGAATCTCTGAACCTCGCGCGCAGCTCCGGCCACCACCGGTGGTGCTCCGGTCATCGTCCCCAACCCTAACTCTCTCTATCCTCCATTGCAAGTGGTCTATACATGAAACTTATCCCAAATTTCCTCACGAATTCATTCATGCCCTTTATTCTCTCTGAAACCTCAAGATTCACCATAACCAATTCTCAACCGAAAATGGTAACATCCTTAATTGGTCACTAATTCTCAAATTAACTATCTGAAAACCTTCCTACACCGTTCTACAATGCATCTAACATCCTAATTTGTATTGATTCTACCTAAAACAAGCCAGAGATCAAAGGTTACCAACCTGAAAATTTCGCGTGCACAGAAGTAGCAAGACCTCAAATGAAGCCTTCAAATGCTCCAGACTCCTTCAGTGAATCACTTCCAAGCTTCTGTATGCAATAGAACTGATTGAAATGGATTCAATTCTTGGAACCAACTCTGAGTTGCAGGTGGAAAAATCTGAGTTCAAGAACACCAATCAGCCACGAATTCCCTTTGATTATGATCTGGAATCATTCCCTAGCATCCATGGAAGAGATTGCAATCAAGAAAATGGATGGAAAGTGAGTGAAATGATGTAACCGAATTCAGTTGCAAGCAATGAAATCTCAATCTCAATCTCTGCTCTCTCCTTCAATCATCACCAAACTTTCATCTGAACCTCTTCTACTCAATATATAGAACATGTGTGGATGATCTAGAACCCTCTAGATCCTTCTAATGAGAAATCCAATCTCTCATGACATGAGAAGTTCACTTATATGCCATGGTGTGCACAACTCTGCAAACAGCTTGAAATCAATCCCATTCCCTTCCAATTTCTCCCCTCATGACATTTTGGAAGTGTTTGGCTTGCAAGGGATCTTGATCATGCCTTGAATTTGAGCTTTACAAATGTTACTTAAGATGTAAGTAACTACTTTTCAAAGAAAGTCCACAAATTACACCTCAACTCAAAAAAGTGGCTAAACCTATGTTCTTAAAATGATTTTTAGAGTTAAAATGACCTATTACATGCCTTGGTTTGGATGTGTAGTTCAAAAGTATCAATTTCCAACTTTGGTTCATTTAACTTATACCCTTATTTTAGGTCATTTTTGCAACTTTGAGCTACAAGCATTTCCAACATCTCATGACCTCTTGACTAGCCTTAAAACATAATTTTGAACAAGTTTGATGTTGAACATTTTACCATTTGAAGCTTGGAAATAGGAGTTATGGCTTTATGGTTGAAATGACCTATAATCTCCAAATGACCAAAATGCCCTTGACTTGTCAAAGCCATAACTTGAGTTCTACAAATCCTATCAAGGACTTCTAGTACTCTCTAGAAAGCTAAGAGAATAAGGAACAACATTCATATTAACCAAAAGTTCATAGGAATCATCCTTCTAGGGAAAAAGTTTGATGCAAGTTGGGTATCTTTCATGTCCTAAATTCACATTCCTCAGATGACTTGTAACTTGTCAAAGTCATAACTTGAGTTCTACAAATCCTATCAAGGACTTCTAGCACTAAAATTAAAGATAAGATCATGCTCTAGAACATTCATGTTGGGGAAAAGATGAAATGACAATCACATCTTGAGCTAAATTGCCTTGAAGATAGGGGTCAAACTAGGGGATTTTACACTGTCAAGCCTTAGAAACCCTAGCTTGAAATTTCTCAAACTCTTCAATCATGATGAGTTAACCTTGGAATAATCCTTATAACATCTCAATGTATCACACCATGATCACATGGCTCTTGAATTAGGTCTCAACCTTCTCCAAATCATCAGTTGACTTAGGGTTGACCCAGTCAAACCCTAGCTGCACCACTCATGGCTGAGCCTTCTTAATCTTGCACAATGACCTGTCTAGGCCTCAAAGTGATCTTCAACACTTCTCATGAGATCTCTCAAGACCTCAAGTCCATCTTCATGGCCTCAGAACCATCTGATGGATTTCCACAACTCTCAAGTTAGGAGACCTACACACATGGCTTCAACCACTCTCTCTAAGGATCTTTCAACTTCTCTGACAAGGATATCAACCCTTGAACACTTGAGTAACTTTCTCTAGCTAGCCTCACAGTCTTGTATAGCTCTTGATTGGTACTCATACCTCTTGATCTCCTGCATACATGTCAACGAAATGCAAATGATAATGCTAATGTGAATGAAATGAAACATAAGCTAGGTAAAGAAAAGTTGGGCAAATTTTGGGGTGCAACACATGGTTGCAAAGTTTGAATTTCAAAGCTGAAAATCCACTTCAAGTCAGATCTGAAATTGTTGGAATTGGCCTCTAATCACCAAATTAAGCCATGAATTCAATCTAAACATGATTAACAAACTTGCCTGGGTTGATTAGAGCCTTGAAACACAAGTTTTGAGTGGGTTTTGGCAGTTTTCAAGTCACACTTTGCTCATGCTGCAAGTGTGCATGATTTTGGTGAATTTGACATCATTCACCCTCCTTCTTCATTCAGAAATCTTACCATATAAATATGGGACTCATTCCATTCATTTCGACAAGCTTTGATAGCTAGAATCACCCTGCTAAGATCCCATTTGAACTCTTAAGCTTGAACTTCGAATTTTCATTTCCACACCCTAAACACTCAAATTATCCATTCAGTTAGCTTCACCAACATTTAGTGAAGCTAACTAGATCAAGAACTTGAAGGATCGTGGCCTGAATCAAGCTAGAGAACTCCATTTTCAGAACTCTGAAGTTGAACTTCAACAGGTACAATTCTTAACCATTTCAACTCAAAATTGTTGCTAAGATGTAGTCATTGATGTGTTGATGCTGTTAGGACTGTTTGATTTTGGTTTTGGTTGAGTTTTGATGTTCAATTTTCAAATCTGTGTTTGCTTTTCTTTCTGGTTTTTTACAAATCGAGTGAGTTATGGTTTAAAGAAATATGGTGCGATGATATGGTAGAGATCGTCTTGAAAAGACGCATTAAATGAAATCACTATGAGCTCCAATGGTTATGGTTTGGTGGATCTGTCACACCCTAATTTTTGACCTTAAGATTCCACCTCCTTGTGCGTTTCCTTACGTTTTATCTTTCTGCTCCTATATACGTATTCATCAGGACTAACGAATGCGTGCAGGATTATTTTGGTTTTCAGACGTCTCTGACAGGTTTTACGTAGTCTTCCAGTGCAGGATGATGCGGATTCAAGGTTCAGGTTCATTCGTATGCACTTGCAATTTAATGAAGTGGCATTATTTAGGTTATGATGGCAAAGTTTGACTCATATTTACTTTGAATTCATTTGGTGCATCTCATGTGGATTAAATTGGTTCATTCTTTGTGAAATATCAAAATTCAAACCAAGACTAAAGAATTCAAGACTCTAAGATTGACCAATCTCCAAAAACCATTAAAGGAGTTTCAATAAGATTAAATTATGATGGAGGTCGACAATGGATATGTGAGAATATTTTGTTTAATGTTACACTCTTATGTTCAAGATCAGTTCTTATAATAAATTCATGATCATTTAAAACTTCAAGAATGGAAAACTGGTTTGCGAGCAATATGTTATCAGTGTTGAAATATAAGGTTCGCACTTATGGTTTACTTAGAATACCGTTTGCAAGCATTTGGAATCCGAATTAGACTGAAGCGTATTATTCAAATTGTTCTAAAATTGAGGCTTGTTAGAACCTCTCTCCAAAGCATTGATTCTCAAGAGAAGTCTACGGTAATAAAGAGATCCATAGTAAAGAGGTACAATTGAAAGGCAATTCCAACCAAAACAGGAATACTTGGCAGCCAGAGTACAGAATCTACTCAATTACATAAGAGTTGCTCATGGATGATACATAATTGAAAATAGCAACGAAGACTTTGGAAACATAGATATTGACAGTTTATTCCCTTTTGAACAGTACATTAACCATATATTCATCCTCCAAGAGTATTTACACTAGTTTGTCAACTATTTATAATTGGAACATTTATGGTAAAAATACACTAAGAGTCCAAGATCAACACTCGACTCCAGAATTTTGTTGGATTCATGGCCACTTTCTTGACTTTCACTTTGGACTCTGCGACATAAGGCAAAGGTGGTATTGGACCTTATACTATCATATGTCTTCTGTCGTTTGTTTTGGGAGCTGTTGTTGTCCTTTTGTCGAAGATTGTATGACATGACTGAGAGGGCTGTTTTACACGAGGAAATGTCTCAAGCGAACCGAATTCCTACAATATTTACCTGCAAACACAACTGATGAATCAAAGACCAATTAAAAGGAGAAGGAACAAAAATTCATGGTGACAACAAAAGGCAACATGCCAAATATTCCAGCCGTGGTGGCTGTAATAGTATGTTGGCTATATTAATCAAAGTACTTTCTCCAATATTGTGCTATGTAAACATGGTCACTTGCTTGTCCATTCAGACTCCATTATAAAAAGCATCCTACTTTGAAAATCCAACAGTTTGGAACACTAAAAAAATTGACAACATGATAGAATCCTACACAAGCCTTCATTCTGTAAATTTTAGATAATAACCGCAACTTGGTGATTCTATGAAGGATGAGGAAGATGTGAAGGAAATTGCTATGTTATTTGTGGATACGAGCAATCCATATGTGGAACTGATCGCAACTGGTTCTGATGAATCAATATCAACGGTACAGGCATTGTTGGAAGTTGCTTCACATCCAGAATATGATATTGCTTCTTTGACAACTAGCTTTTAGCATAGTCTTCAGTTGACCTTAACTAAAAGGGAGAACCTCAATCTTCAGGAGAAACATGAACAACCATTACAAGGCGGAACTGCAGTAATAGAAGTCCGACCGACCTACGTCGAACGAATTTGAAACGGGAGTATCAAACCAAAGCCAATTTTATTAAGAGGCTATAGGAAGTACATTGCAGAAGTTCTAAATTACTCACGGAGAATATCTTACCTGCCGTAACATGAAAACAACACTTGCTCGAACCATTACCGCTTGTTGAATTAGCTCCCTGTTACGCCGCAGAACTGTACCCGAAAGCAACAAGCATCAACGTCATTAAGAGCTTCAATACAAGTAAGCAGTCAAAACAAGTCTCGAGCATGACACCCATTAATATCAGCTGCAGCCACTACTCCAAATCCGAAAGCCTTCCACCAACAGCAGACCCTGTCCAGTTTTCCAACCAACTCGGAGGATGTTTTAGCTTCTCGTTCACCCGCTGTTACCGAAGAAAGCCCCTGCAGATTTGCAATCCATTTTGTTTCAGTCCTTGCAGATATCAGACAAATTAACAACTATAGTATGTGAACATCATAATAAAGCCATATGGCCAAGGCAAGGAAAGATGGGGAGAAAGTCCCAACCCCGTGAATGGTATGCCAACTAGTAAAGCTTTGTAGGCATGATGCAAGCAACTTCCAGCTTTCTCTCATTCCGTTGAAGATACGCAAACCTCCTGCATAAGCGCGCCAAGAAAATCAAAACGAAGCTACCACTGTAAATCCAACATCCTTCATGAGCCGCCATAACCTACATAATTGAATAACAACATCATCAAATGCATCCACAACAAGGACAATAACCAAGCCTTCTACAACCAAATCGAATTCCACAAGAGTTACAAGACCGTAGTGTCGCTTTTGCGAAAATAAGGTGCCGACACAACAGAAGAGTCGCCACCTCTCGTTATTCATCCCTCAGAGCGGGAAAGGAAACGATCAGAAAAACCTAACGAAAAAGGGTAAGACAAGGTCGTCGCAACCATTGTCTGGATTCAGGAGTCGGTTACGCAAGGGGAAGGTATTAGCACCCCTCACGTCCGTCGTACTCGATGGGATCCACGCTTGTTGGTTTGTCTACGGGTGAAAAACAATCTATCTACAGCTGCTAAATCTAAACGGGAAGAAATTGACTCGATAGAGCGTCGCACTCTATGCCTACGTATTCTCATCAGAGAATGAGAAATCAGAGTCGACGTAGTTCGGGAAACTACGAGGGGAGTTGCTCGGCATAACGTCGCGTCTTGGGCCTACGTATTCTCATCAGAGAAATCAGAGCATGACGTAGTTCAGGCTAACTACGGCTAGACAGGGTGTTCCCGGTCACACGGGGGTGAGAGATTAAGTTGACGATACTAGCGTACGCATTCTAGCAGTTAGGTGGACGCTGCTCGACCATTGGAGACTTAGGCGTACCTGTTTGCGGTAGAACGGACGTAGTATGTCGGGTTTCGAGGTATGGGAACCTACGGGAACTAGAACTACGGTCTGGTCTCAAATGCACTCGGGCAAGAGAAAAGGATAACATCAGTCGTCAGCGGGAAAGTCTTGATCGCACAGCAGCGAGGAGAACAAAAAAGTTAGTTGTTAGTGTGCTCGCTAGGATATCGCATCCTATGCCTACATATTCTCATCAGAGAAAGTCAGAGCAGCTGTAGTTCGGCCTAACTACGGGTAGAACGGAGACCACAGCACAAATCTCATTTTATTAATATTCTGAAGAAATTACAATGATTGGGTACAGGAAAATAAACTCCTAAAAAACATCCTATCCCTCTAATTATGGAAAATCTAATGAAAAAATAGTCCCCTAACAAGTGGACATTTGAATCTACTTCTAAAAGCTTAAAAGAAATTATATCCTAAAAAGAAAATATTAAAAATACTACTATTTTCTATCACTATATTTTCCATTACATATTTTTTCTCATATTCTTTTCTTAAAAAAAAAAAAACTAAACAAATGAATAAAAGAAACTAATGAAAAAAATATAAAAAACAAAGGGGTGCAAACTGCAGCAGGAGGGGTAAGGCAGCAAAAAAAAAACCAAGCAGAACTGGGCCCAGCCCAATACACAAATTCAGAAAAGAATAAAAACCAGGGACAAGGGGGGTGTATCAACGAGAACGGAGGGTGTGCCCAGAAATTGCTTCAGGGCCCGGCCCAATAGCCAATCCATAACAAAAAACAGAAACAGAGGGTGAATGAAGAAAACGGAGGGGTGTACGGATGGAAAACAATAGGACCCAAGGCCCAGCCCTCTCTCCCTCGTTCCAGCTTCAGGAAAAAAACCCTAGGTCTAACCTATCTCCCTTCTCTCTCTCAACCTTGTGCCGTCACCACCGCCCACCTCTCCTTCTCCGGCTCAGCCCTTCCTCAAAACAAAATTACCACAAAATGCTTCACCAATCAACTCCTATTCCACTTCACCTTAATCCTCCAAATTACTTTGCCATCATCGGAGAAATGGATAAAGATCTATGAGGTTTTGCTGATAGGGAGAAAAGCTCATTCGCGGTTGAATCCATGGATCCTTCACACACTGATGGTTCTTACTCGGAAATCTTTTTGGAAAATTAAAACACGAAGGTTGGTGAAAGAACGTCTTACGAATGTTATTGAAGATCGCTGGGAAAGGTTGAAGGTTGATGAACGTCGAGTTGAAGACGACGAAGAACTTGGATGCACTTCTGAAGAAAACGCGTGGGGATCTTGGAGTTTGTTGTTTGTTCGAGCGATCTGGAGAAGAGAGTTGAAGATTTATGGATCTTGTTCGTGGTTTGAAGACGCGATGAGGATTCTTGACGATAAATCTGGAAAACTCATTATCTGATGGTTCTTGGATGTTCTTGGAATCTGGATGAAGACTCTCATTGCTTTCTGGGAAAACTATGGGAGAAGATGAAGAACGACGAACACATGATGAACAGATGAATATCAGAGTGATGAAGTTGATGAAGACGATCTAGTAACTTCTGGGAAGTTGAAGAACACATGACGTTTTGAAGGTGTTGATGAGGATTCCGGCGAGATGAAGATCCTGATGAATCTTGATGATGAGAGTTGAAGACTGTGAAGAATCTGGGAAGAACAACAACGAATCTGGAGTTTCCTTGGATGTTCTTAAAATCTGGAAATCTGATGAACTCTGAAGAATTTCTGGCGACATCTGGATAAAGATGGATGTTGATCATCGGCGTTTTCTGGAGATGTTTGAAGATAGGATGAAGAACACGGTGGTTTTCTGGAGAATCATGAGAATTCTGGCGACGGTTATTGATTCAGGCGACAATTATTGTTTGTTTCCGACGAGGTATGCAGTTTCCGGCGAGGGTTGTTGTGACAACTGCCGTGAGAACCACCGTGGATCTTGCTGGTGATGCTCTCCGGCGTGTTTGCATGCGCTCCAGTGGGGTCTCCGGCAAGGGGGGACGCGTGGCAATGCGCATGCAGAGGGAGGATGGCGTGAGGACGCGTGGCAATGGTGGAGGCGAGAGGGAGTGGCACGTGTTCTGAAACGTGGCGTATGGAGGAAGGGATCTGAGGAATACGTGGAAGCTGGGAGAAAGAAAAACGTGGATGAAAAAAAAGTCGGACCTCAGCATGAAACGTGGAAGCTGAGTGGGACCTTGAAATGAAAACCTGGAAGCTGGAGAGTGAACACACGTGGCCTTTTATACGGATGACACATGGACTGGGGTTTGGGCCTCTAAAATAGCTGACCAATGGCCCACGAAATTCAGACTGATTAATGATATGATTAATGACTAATATTGCTGGATTAAAACAAACTGACTCAATTAATACTAATTAAAATGCTAACTAAGACTTAAAACTACAATTAAGACTAATTCGAAAATTAAAACAGTAATTAACCTAAATGAAAATTAAAACAAATCTAATCCTAATAAACTCTAATTAGCATCTTAACAAACAATTAAGACCTAATTAAACTCTATCAAATCCTAATTAATCTAAAAAAAGAGGATTAACCTAAAAAAATTCTATTAATCTCTAATTAATCTCTAAACTAATAAAAATAGAAAAAAAACTCTAATAGTATGGCCATCCCAAGCATTGAACGTTGATACTTGGGGATCCTAAAGGAGCCAAATTGGCACTTGTGATTAATAGTGAAGCCTGAAGGTGGAGCTGATCAAGAAGCTGAAGCTTAAAGGAGAAGATAAGTTGAAACTTATGTTGAAGGGTTGAAACCTGGAAAAGCAATTAATATTTGTCAAGAGTAATTGAAGTCTGAAGACTGAGTTGCTGTTAGAAGAGCTGAGGCTTGGAGTTGAGAGAAGAGCTGCTTTCTCATTTCTTTTTCCTTCTGTATTGATGTGTTTTATTTGACTTGCATGATGCATTAGAATAAGTTCACATCTAGAATAGGTAGAATCTAGGAGCATGATTGCACTAGAGGTTGAGTTGCTCCCTCTGCTTGTATTGTTACTGTGTGGCTTTGCTTGCGGGTATTCGGTAGAGCCCATCTCCCTTGCCCATGTGGTTTGCTTGCCTGATTGCATTTTATTTCATTTTATCTATATAATTGCAGTTTACTGTATATTGCTTGATAGCATGATGTTTTATATTTCAGTATGATTACTGTTATCCATTCTGGCTTGAGGTTGAGATGAGCTTGTGGAGGCTGAAGCCCCACACACATTTCCTCCCTCACTTGCATTGCATACATTTTACTGTTAAGCTGATGCTTTGTCTGTTTCGGTGTATCATTGACATGATCCCTTAGGACTCTCATTTCCTTTGATAAGGAATTGATGATAGAACTTTAGGTTGAAACCTATGCATGACAACTTCTAGGAGTTCCCTGTTCAAACCTCAACCATAGGATGAATCCATGGCATGACAACAGTAGGACTTGATAGTCTCCCTCCTAGTTGGGCCTGTTCTCTTCTCATCTCAAAACAGTTTAAAGATACGGTAATCATGAATGATTTCTTTCGTACGTTACGAGCCTTAAGCTATCTGAGAAAGGATTGTGGGAGAGTTTCTTTTCCACATTCTGGATGTTTAGTATGGTACCCTTTGGGTGACATGTGACACATTCACTCTCAGGTCATAGTCTCTAGTGCGATTGAAATCGCAAACACAATAAAAAACACTTCTTTCGTAAAAGACAGGAAATAACCCATAGTTTCCCGAACTACGTGAGCTCTGATCTCTCATACCTGTTGAGAGTACGTAGGCACAATACTGATGTATTGGCGAGCTACCTTCCCCCATAACCCGTCGTAGGCCGAACTACGTTGACTCTGATTTCTCGTTCTCTGATGAGAATACGTAGGCATAATGCGCGATGCTTTGCCGAGTCATTTCTTTTTTGTTTAAACCAGCCTTGATAGGCAGATAGAATAAAACCAACCCGTCCAAGTAAACACAACAAGCGAGGATCCCGTCGAGTACGACGGACGTGAGGGGTGCTAATACCTTCCCCTTGCGTAATCGACTCCTGAATCCAGACAATGGTTGCGACGACCCTGTCTTACCCTTTTTCGTCAGGTTTTTCCGATCGTTTCCTTTCCCGCTCTGAGGGATAAATAACAAAAGGTGGCGACTCTTCTGTTGTGCCGGCACCTTATTTTCGCGCAAGCGACAGCTGGCGACTCTGCTGGGGACTTCAAGAATCATCTTGAACTGATAACCATTCTGGAGATTTCAGGAGTCATCCTGAGCAAACATTTTGTTGGGGATTTCAGGAATCATCCTGGGCAACCTTTACTGGGGACTCTAAGTATCAACTTGAGCAACCATTCTGGCAACTGCACTAGGGATCTTAAGAATCATCTTAAGCACACGACCCTGCTGGGGAATTCAAGAATCATCTTGAACCGAAGACTTTGCTGGGGAGAATTTTAGGAATCATCCTGTGCAAACCATTCTGAGGAGGAACATCTGCAAAACAAGAACGGTGGCGACCTGGCTCATGTCTCGTATGCATATGCTTTGATAATGACGTAATGCTCCACACGGTGGAAATGCTACGCGTTTTCAGGGTAAATGCTATGCAATCATGCAACATGCTATGGCCCCGTCAGCAAAATAAATGCTGAAGGGAGAAGCCTCCTGTCAAGGAGAAAGGGCCACTCTGGTGGAGAGGAGGAATCATCCTGCCGAGGAGAAGAAGTCACACCAATCTCAATTGGACTCCGTCTGGGGAAATGATCTTCAGCTGACTGATGCAGGGAAACGAAGCTCTACGAGAACCTGAACCTGCTCATCTGGGTATTCAAACCACAACTGCTGAGGAAAACGATGTCAATCGCATAAGTAAACTGTGCGGCCTTCACGGCTACTTCCCTGGAGATAAAAACTCTGGTGGGGAAATATAGCATCAGTTGTTCAACATTCTACTGGGGAAATACAGCATCAACTGTTCAACATTCTACTGGGGAAAACCAATCATGGTCCCAACTGCTTCCAAGGACTCGGCTCTCTTGGGTATCTGCAAACTCGGTTGAGGAAGAAGGAATCATCCTGCTTACCGGGGAGAATACGACTCTGTGGGGAATTTCAATTCCGTTGGGGAAGAAGGAATCATCCGACTTCAGGGGAGAGTACGACTCTGGTGGGGAATTTCAATTCCGTTGGGGAAGAAGGAATCATCCGACTTCAGGGGAGAGTACGACTCTGGTGGGGAATTTCAATTCCGCTGGGGAAGAAGGAATCATCCGACTTCAGGGGAGAGTACGACTCTGGTGGGGAATTTCAATTCCACTGGAGACTTCAGTCTTGCACCATCAGTTGCTGCACACTTCAGTGAACGAATAGTTTCCTACGAGACCTGCACTTGTGACCCGGTACTGGGGGATGAACACACGCTTCGGTGCTTGACTCACCTGGGGAGATGGTGATCCTTCAGGATACCTCTGGTTGGGGGAGAGAATCTTCTCTGCTTGAGACTGACCCTTCTGGGTATCCCCAAGCAGAGAAGATTCTCTCCCCTAACCAGAGGTATCCTGAAGGATCACCATCTCCCCAGCTGAGTCAAGCACCGAAGCGTGTGTTCATCCCCCAGTACCGAGTCACAAGTGCAGGTCATGTAGGAAACTATTCGTTCACTGAAGTGTGCAGCAACTGATGGTGCAAGACTGAAGTCTCCAGCGGAATTGAAATTCCCCACCAGAGTCGTACTCTCCCCTGAAGTCGGATGATTCCTTCTTCCCCAGCGGAATTGAAATTCCCCACTAGAGTCGTACTCTCCCCTGAAGTCGGATGATTCCTTCTTCCCCAGCGGAATTGAAATTCCCCACAGAGTTCTCCCCGGTAAGCAGGATGATTCCTTCTTCCTCAACCGAGTTTGCAGATACCCAAGAGAGTCGAGTCCTTGGAAGCAGTTGGGACCATGATTGGTTTTCCCCAGTAGAATGTTGAACAGCTGATGCTGTATTTCCCCACCAGAGTCGTTATCTCCAGGGAAGTAGCCGTGAAGGCCGCGCAGTTTACTTCTGCGATTGACATCGTTTTCCTCAGCAGTTGTGGTTTGAATACCCAGATGAGCAGGTTCAGGTTCTCGTAGAGCTTCGTTCCCCTGCATCAGTCAGCTGAAGATCATTTCCCCAGACGGAGTCCAATTAAGATTGGTGTGACTTCTTCTACTCAGCAGGATGATTCCTCCTCTTCACCAGAGTGGCCCTTTCTCCTTGACAGGAGGCTTCTCCCTTCAACATTTATCTTGCTGACGGGGCCATAGCATGTTGCATGATTGCATAGCATTTACCCTGAAAACGCATAGCATTTCCACCGTGTGGAGCATTACGTCATTATCAAAGCATATGCATACGAGACATGAGCCAGGTCGCCACCGTTCTTGTTTTGCAGATGTTCCTCCTCAGAATGGTTTGCTCAGGATGATTCCTGAAATTCTCCCCAGCAAAGTCTTCGGTTCAAGATGATTCTTGAATTCCCCAACAGCGTCGTGTGCTTAAGATGATTCTTAAGATCCCCAGTGCAGTTGCCAGAATGGTTGCTAAAGTTGATACTTAGAGTCCCCAGTAAAGGTTTCCCAGGATGATTCCTGAAATCCCCAACAGAGTGTTTGCTCAGGATGACTCCTGAAATCTCCAGAATGGTTATCAGTTCAAGATGATTCTTGAAGTCCCCGGCGGAGTTATTTGTCCAAGATGATTCTTGAAGTCCTCAGCAGAGTTGATTCATCCAGAATGATTTCTGGACCCCCGGAGCGGAGTTACTTGATAGTTCTCCAGAATCCCCAGCGGCGAAGCCTCATCCCCAGCAGGTTTCTAACGGCGAAGTTGAAACCTCCCTTGAAGACTCCATGATTGAAGTCTGACCGTGTTAATGAAGCAGTTCTCTCAGCTGATGCGGAGTGCCTGATGGCAGAGGTTTAGATGTTCCCAATTGGCTCATGATTGACCAAGAATTCTATTCCCGACTTGCTGATGAAGTCCGACTGATGCCCGACAGTAATGCGGAATTCCTGATGGCATGATCAACCTGATGGTTGAAGTCCGGCTGATGCCCGACAGTTTCTTTGAATGCCTGATGGCATGATCAACCTGATGGTTGAAGTCCGACTGATGCCCGACAGTTTCTTTGAATGCCTGATGGCATGATCAACCTGATGGTTGAAGTCCAGCTGATGCCCGACAGTGTTCTTTGAATTCCTGATGGCATGATCGACTATGTATTATCGGTTACCGTGTGACCAATTCCCCAGTAGGGTTGCCGTGCAACTGTTATGCTCAGTGTCGAAGATGTTCCTACCGACCAGAGTATCGTTCACCTGTGTGTGGTATCCAGACCTCCTGCAAGATCATTGACACGTGTTCATCTTATGATTCTCTCCAACAGAGTCTATTCTTAAAGTTCATATTTCCCCAATGGATTTCTTTACCCTGATGGCGAGGTCAGATGCTTTTATCGACTCAATGTTGAGAGTTGACGGCGAAGTCAGATTATTGTGAGTGCTTGACGGCGATGTCGGGTGTTTCTCAGAGTTAAAGTTGGCTGGCGGGGATGTCGAATTCTTTGTTTTCCCAGCGGCGAGGTTGGATGTTTGGCTGGCGGCGATGTCAGATTCTTTGTTTTCCCAGCGGCGAGGTTGGATGTTTGGCTGGCGGCGATGTCAGATTCTTTGTTTTCCCAGCGGCGAGGTTGGATGGTTGTCTGGCAGTGATGTCAGGTGATTTAAGTCTCCAGCGGCGATGTTGGATGTTTGTTTCTGGCGGCGATGTCAGGTGATTTAGTTTTCCAGCGGCGATGTTGGGTGTTTTGGTTGTCCGACGGCGATGTCAGACGCTTCATTTTCATGAATGCCTGACGGCGAGGTCTGGTGTCTGATGACAATATCAGAGGAATCTAATGTGGATAACTGACGACAAGGTTCAAATCAGTATGTCTCCGGCTAGTTGTCGTGCAGCTATTATTTCAGTGTTCGAAGATCTGTTCCCACCAGAGTACCATGTGCTTTTGCAGTTGGCAAATTTCCGGGTTTATCGGTATTCAACCGCCTCGCACCTTGATTGACTGAGAGCCGTTCGCTCCTCACCCAGTCAGGTTCAAGCCGTTTGAATAGGGGCAGTTGTTGCACCCCAAAATTTGACCAACATTTATTTACCCATCAAGAGTTGTATGAGACTTTGAAGCTAGCCAAGAAGGTTGTTCAAGTGATTAAGGATTGATACCCTTGTCAGAGAACTCAAGAGATCCTCAGAAAGATTGGTTGAAACCAAGGGTGTGTGCCTCATAACTTGAGAGTTGTGGGAGCTCCTCAAATGATTCTGAGACTATAAGGATGAACTTGAAGCTTTGAGAAAGCTTATGAGATGTCTTGAGAGCCATCATGAATCTTAGAGACGTCATTGTACAAGAATTCAGAAGATTCAGCCATGAGTGGTGGAATTAGGGTTTGACTGGGTCAACCCTAGGTCAATTGATGATTTGGAGAGGGTTGAGACCTAATCCAAGAGCCATGTGATCATGGAATGATGCATTGAGGTGTTATAAGGATTATTCCTAGACCAACTCATCATGATTGAGGAGTTTGAGAAGTTTTAAGCTAGGGTTTCTAAGGATTGACAGTGTAAAATCCCCTAGTTTAATCCCTATCTTCAAGGCAGTTTAGCTCAAGATGTGATTGTCACCTCATCTTCCCCACAAAATGAATGTTTTAGAGCTTGATCTTAGCTTTAATTTGAGTATTATAAGTCCTTGATAGGATTTGTAGAGCTCAAGTTATGACTTTGACAAATTACAGGTCATCTGAGGTATGTGAATCTGGGCCCCTGAAAGTCACCCAACTTGCAGCCAACTTTTGCCCTAGTAGGATGATTCCTATGGGCTCTTGGTCAACATGAATGTTGTATAGCATCTTCTTATATTTCTAGATAGTACTAGAAGTCCTTGATAGGATTTGTAGAACTAAACTTATGGCTTTGGCAAGTCAAGGGCATTTTGGTCATTTGGAGGTTATAGGTCATTTCAAGCATAAGGCCATATCTCCTATTTCCAAGCTTCAAATGGAAAAATCTTCAACATCAAACTTGCTTAGAATGATGTTTTAAGGCTAGTAGGGAGGTCATGAGATGTTTAAAAGGCTTGTATCAAAAAGTGATAAAAATGGCCTAAAATGGAGGCATAAGTTAATTAAGGTGAAATTGAAAATTGTAAATCACAAGTTATACATCCAAACCCTGTCATATAATAGGTCATTTTGACTCCAAATGACATTCTAAGAACAATGGTTCAGCCACAATTTTGATTTGAGGCTTGGATCTTAGGGCTGCTTTGGAAATGGCTTACTTGCATCTTAAGGTACCAAAGCAAAACTCAAGAAAACTCAATAAACAAGTTGGTTATGCATTGTAAATCATCATAAATCTCATATGGGGAGAATTTCAAGTCAGAATCAAAGGTTACAGGGACCATGGCATGAGATAGCACATAAGGAGAATTGAAATCAAAATGTCATGACATGAGATTTCCAAATACTCATTGGATTGTCCTAGAGGGTTCTAGATGATTCTAAACCACTCTATATAACATGTATGACTTGCTCAGATGCAAGGTTGGTGAGAATTGGTGCAGAGAAGAGAGAGTGAGATCAAGAATCTTCCATTGCAAGTCAAGTTTCAATTTCACATTCTTCTTCATTTCCATTCATTCTTTCCATTCAAACACATTCCATACATCATAGTGAAGCTGTGCAGATTGAATTGAGATCAAATCCATGGTGAATTGAAGAGTTGGTGATTGAAATTTCAAGGTGGCAAGTCAGAATCGAATTCTGAGATTGAGGCTTCCTCCATCAAAATTGTTGCAAACAGTAGCAAGATTGGCATCTAGGGAAACTTTCTGAAGAGTTTCAAGGTCTGAATTGGTGGATTTCATCATCTGTTCATCAAGATTAACCAGGGTTGCAAATTCTTCCCTACACCATGTTTTAGGCATAATTAGGTTAATTTGTTAGTGTAGAAATGTTAGAGACCAATAAGAGATGGATTTTGGAGAGTTAGGGATCAATTGGTGAAGATTGAATTATGGACCCCATTTCTTTGATGACCAAGAACTCGTGTTATATTGAGATATAGAATGAACTAGACATCAAGAATCATTCAGTGTGAGTTGGTGAGTGATTTGAGGTAGCTAGTTGCAAGAATTGTTAAGATTGATGACTGAGTACATTTTGGATCTTGGATCGTGTTTCAAGTTAGAGGAAGTTTCCGTTGATTTTGAGAGCAGGGATGGATTCAGCATAAAATTCTAGGCAGGATAGGGTCTTGAATCTCCATTTTCCATGAGGAATTGAGGGAGTTCGTGTTTGAGGAAGAAAGAGCTTGAAGCTCTGCATTTTCATGGAGTCTCCTTGGAACCCTAGCTGGAGGTTGAAGATGAGCTCATGACCATTGGACGGGGAGCTGACCATTGACCTGAGAAACAATCCAACAGGCACGATTCAATTTCATTTGGGAGGGAATTCTGAAACACAATGAAACGTTGCGTTTCATTAAAAGGAACTTTGGGCTGGATTGCTTCCCACACCCCCAATCATGGCCCAATTAGATTTTGAACTGTATTTGGTTTCTATTTGCACCGTTTATTTTTCATTTTCTGTATGATTTATTAATTGATTTTCTGAGTGAGTTGGGCCTAGCGCGCTTTACTTCCTGAACCCCCCAGTCTGGGCCCATGCGTGTATTGAACTATATTTTGTTACTTCCTGCACCCCAGTTCCATAGTTTCATTTTTATTTTCTCCATTTTCTTTCAAACTTTGAAAAATCATATTAAATGGAAAATTAATGATTTTTAATGGGAATTTTTGCTCCCATTTCATATTCACGTCTAGAAAATTGTCAAATAAAAATATTTTCATTTCATGCATTTTTAATATTTTTGTGTATTTTCTACTTTTATGGCATTTCATTTCTTTTATGTTGATACATGAATTTGTAGAATTTTGTTTAGGTAGTTCCCTTAATATTTTCAGGCCATTCTTTTTAGGATAGTTAGATATAAGTTTTAGCTTCCCCCTGGATTTATTCCATAATTTTGTAATGAATTTTAGGTTAGTTTTGATTAGATGACATTAGGCTGTGTAGAATTAGGTTAATCCTCACCATAGGTCCATAATAACATTAGAATTTTGGGTTTCTAGGTCAAGTTAGGTATTGGGGCATATAAGGGTATTAAGGGTAGGTATGTAGGATCCCTTAGAAATTATATTAGGTTTTAATATAGTAATATACTATTTTTAGATGATTTTTGTAGTGGATGATTGTTTGTGTTGCCCTTGTGGGTTTGTATTTTTGTTTGCTTTGCTTTGTGGGCTTGGAGAGCTTGGTATTGCTTGGAGTAGCATTAAGGAGCCTAGTAGGAGCACTGAGGAGCTTGAGAGTTTGATCTTAGTTGTTTTGTTGATTGTTTTAGGGTTAGGGATTAGGAAGAGTTTAGACTTAGATAACTTCTTTCTTAAACATGGATGGTATCTTTCACCTTCATTCCTCCCTATGATTCAAAGTCCTTCCATGGTATACACCTCTCTCCTTTGGAGGGATAAGTGATTATACCTAGGAAGTAGAACTTTTGAGGGAACCATTCCTTTGATGTTGAACCCTTATAGGTCACCTTTGGTGGTCAATAAGCAGTTCAATATCCCCCAGCTTATCCAGTAAGTGATTTCCTCTAGTTTAATTATCTTGAGAGATGCTGAGCTTGAGTTTGAAGGTGAGGACTTCATTCAAGAGTGTAGAAGAGGATGAATCCTTGAGCATTGCCATTCCAGCTGAAGCTTGAAGAGCAACAAGAGCAAGTTGATACTTGAAGACCCCTGAAGATGAAGTAAAGACTGAAGGATGAAGTTGACACTTCTAAGTGATTGAGATTGATTCTAAAGAGCTGAAGCTTGAAGAGCAAAGGAAGTTGATACTTACTTTGATACTTGGGGATCCTAAAGGAGCCAAGTTGATACTTATGATTGATAGTGAAGCCTGAAGGTGGAGCTGATCAAGAAGCTGAAGCTTAAAGGAGAAGATAAGTTGAAACTTATGTTGAAGGGTTGAAACCTAGAAAAGCAATTAATATTTGTCAAGAGTAATTGAAGTCTGAAGACTGAGTTGCTGTTGGAAGAGCTGAGGCTTGGAGTTGAGAGAAGAGCTGCTTTCTCATTTCTTTTTCTTTTCTGTATTGATGTGTTTTGTTTGACTTGTTTGATGCATTAGAATAAGTTCATATCTAGAATAAGCAGAATCTAGGAGCATGATTGCACTAGAGGTTGAGTTGCTCCCTCTGCTTGTATTGTTACTGTGTGGCTTTGCTTGCGGGTATTCGGTAGAGCCCAGCTCCCTTGCCCATGTGGTTTGCTTGCCTGATTGCATTTTATTTCATTTTATCTGTATGATTGCAGTTTACTGTATATTGCTTGATAGCATGATGTTTTATATTTCAGTATGATTACTGTTATCCATTCTGGCTTGAGGTTGAGATGAGCTTGTGGAGGCTAAAGCCCCACACACATTTCCTCCCTCACTTGCATTGCATACATTTTACTGTTAAGCTGATGCTTTGTCTGTTTCGGTGTATCATTGACATGATCCCTTAGGACTCTCATTTCCTTTGATAAGGAATTGATGATAGAACTTTAGGTTGAAACCTATGCATGACAACTTCTAGGAGTTCCCTGTTCAAACCTCAACCATAGGATGAATCCATGGCATGACAACAGTAGGACTTGATAGTCTCCCTCCTAGTTGGGCCTGTTCTCTTCTCATCTCAAAACAGTTTAAAGATACGGTAATCATGAATGATTTCTTTCGTACATTACGAGCCTTAAGCTATCTGAGAAAGGATTGTGGGAGAGTTTCTTTTCCACATTCTGGATGTTTAGTATGGTACCCTTTGGGTGACATGCGACGCATTCACTCTCAGGTCATAGTCTCTAGTGCGATTGAAATCGCAAACACAATAAAAAACACTTCTTTCGTAAAAGACAGGAAATAACCCGTAGTTTCCCGAACTACGTGAGCTCTGATCTCTCATACCTGTTGAGAGTACGTAGGCACAATACTGATGTATTAGCGAGCTACCTTCCCCCATAACCCGTCGTAGGCCGAAATACGTTGACTCTGATTTCTCGTTCTCTGATGAGAATACGTAGGCATAAAGCGCGATGCTTTGCCGAGTCATTTCTTTTTTGTTTAAACCAGCCTTGATAGGCAGATAGAATAAAACCAACCCGTCCAAGTAAACACAACAAGCGAGGATCCCGTCGAGTACGACGGACGTGAGGGGTGCTAATACCTTCCCCTTGCGTAACCGACTCCCGAATCCAGACAATGGTTGCGACGACCTTGTCTTACCCTTTTTCGTCAGGTTTTTCCGATCGTTTCCTTTCCCGCTCTGAGGGATAAATAACAAAAGGTGGCGACTCTTCTGTTGTGCCGGCACCTTATTTTCGCGCAAGCGACACGTAGCTACCTACAAGTGAGACGAACAGATGTTAGTATCCAAGGCAGAACCGAAATTCCAACCAAGTTTAGTCATGAAATCCTTTTGATCTACCTGTTTATCTGAAGCACCGACGAAGGAATCGAAAATACCATAATCAAACAAAGTAGCAGAATTAGAAGGCACCAACTTCAGCAGCCATTCATCTGAAACACAATTCTGGAAGCCTCTCAATCACTCTTTCTTCAAGTATCTCCAAAACCTCAACCAGTGCGAATAACTTCGAGCCATCAGAAGAGCATAGTATTAACAAATATGATGGAAATACACCTAAGTCGAGGCAACAGACAAAAAGTTTCTTTTAAGACCTTCCCAAAATAGATACGGATGTGCTCAAACTGAAAAGAGAAAGAATAAAAAAATACCAAATTATCGAAGCAGAAATGGAAGGACATTTACCATATCTTTGAGACAGGTTTTGAACCAGTTAAAGCAATTTATTTCCCTTCCCAAAATAGTCCCAGCATGTTCCGTCAGATATGGAAACCTCATTATCATTCTTCAATCCACAATGTTCCCTGCAACCCAATATAAGAACGGTTCTGACACTCACAAAAGGACAATCACACAATATTCGAAGAAATCCCAAAATTTAGCAAAAACCTAGAAATTGTGAAGGGGAGCTTATCTTTTTCAATATTCCGTCGTCGATCGTGAATCGCCGCACTTTTGTCACGAATCCTCGAACTCATTGCTTTCCACCGTGTCATCACAAACCTCGCCTCTCCCATCCGTATCCTCTACCGCAAACCATCGTTGAGGCTGTCGTCGTCAAAACCATTCACCGTCGCCGATACCTCAAGGTAAATTTTGCGTTTTGATTTGGTGAAAGCTTTGATCTTGTTTGTGTTCATTTTTCAGGATGGGTTCGCAAAAGAAAATGAGGAAGAAGATGGTGGAGGAATTTGAGAAGGATTGATGGAGGAATGTGAGGAGATCTAGCGATGGCGATAAGAAGAGCAGAGAACGAAGGGGGAAGATGAACGACGCAAAAAAGGGGATAATTGGGGCCTTAGGGATTTGGATTTTCAGTTTATTTTTGTTTTTGTTTGTCTTGTATGCCATGTAATCACACGCACACACCACACCATAAGCTCACGTGTACCTCACGCATCAGCACCACACACACCACTTACCACACAATCCAACGATCCACATCGTAGCTCCACCATAAACCCTCAAAACTCACTCACGCTTAATCATACGCCTAAACCTTCCCTTTCCCTTAACTAATCATTTAATCCCTCTAATTAATTAATAGTCTAATAACTAATTTAATTAATTAAATAATTAATTGACTCTTTTTAAAATCAGCCATTTTAATTCAAAATCATAAACCCTTTTTTTATCATAATTAATCTTTTTTTAAAACCAATTAATTTAATCAACTTTTTTTTCTAATTCAACAAACCAATAAAATATCTCCCATTTAATTTGTTAACCTAAATTACATAATAATAAATAAATTATATTTAATAATAACCACTAAAATCATATTTAGTAATAATGATTAGAAATTATTTATTTCTCGTGGTAACTCCCCTTTGTAAAACGTGATTATTTAAAGTTATCAAATTTATTTTATTAAAAAAAATCTAATCGACTTATAATTAAAACTAATATAAACCCTTTTGAAAATCAATTCATATAATCTAAAAATCCAACTTTTTAAAAATAACAATAATTCAATAATTGTCTTAAGTTTAAATTCAACCGTCGCCTAAAATCAATCATCCATCGTGCACGTATCCACTTCCACTCACATATGCATAATTCACACATTTTAGCGCTTTCATGTGTTTATGTATGTCCTTATTTATCTGTCTTTACTTTCCGCAATTTATCATTACCGCAATTTACATTATCGCATTGCATAAGCGTCCAAAGGAAGAACCTACGCATAACTTAAAAAATTGTGCGTATGCATATCATTTGCATCATAATCCCCTATGATCCTTGATCCCATTCAAGTTGATCTTTTAGGATAAATCCTACCCCATAAGGAGGACCCTTCATCTTTAAAACTTAGACAAAAACATTTCAACTCAAACAACTTTTCAAACACATTAGAGAATAAGATGTTAATCATCTTAAGCGAGATAAAACTCCTACCCCATAACAATTCAATCAATATGTAGGGACTTTTCCTTAGGAGAGATAGAGGCGTACTTGTTGACAATCTGAGTACTTGAGCCCTTCTCTTAAGACGATGCAAAGACTATTTTCCTACAAAGTTGTGGCGGTTAAATCAAGTAATCTCCCTTAAAATGACAACTCATCTTTTCTCCTAAAATCAATCAATCAACTACCCTAATCCCGTAGGAACTTTGACCACAGTTAAAGAACTCCTCAAACCCTTTAGGGGAACTACAGATACTTTGATTCCACTCCCGTAAGGATATGTAGGCATAAGATGCGATATCTTATCGAGTATACTTAGAAATAAACCCCCTAGGTATTTTATCCCTTAAGCAGATAACCATTAGCAATAAATAACATATAAAACAAGAGGTTCCTGTAGAGTACTACAAAAACTTAGGATGCTAGCACCTTCCCTAAGTTTAACCAACCCTCGAACCTATAACTCTCTAGCTTGCATTTGCATTGCATTGTGGGAATTTCGATCTTTATCCCTTCCTTTGGACAAATCAAAGTTCGGTTGCAAATGAATTAAGGTTCAAGTTCATCAATAGCTTGGTATCCAAATTTCACCGGACAGGATCCACAAATTTCGGCTTTCTCTGAGATTTTCCAGTGGCTGAAGGTTGAAGATGATTATTTCACCATCCATCATGCCACTTTGTTCTAATATGGTGGTTTTGACTTTCGCTGGTTGGAAATGATGAGTTTGACTCAGATCCACCGTGGATGCGTGCTTTCTGACCTTTGGATCTGACACGTCATTTAATGAATTCAGATCCAAGGCATCTTGTTTTTTCTGTTTTATTTTCTTTTTCTATTTTGTTATTAAATTTATTTTATTTTCAGAAATTCATAGAAAATTCATTTTTAATTAGAAAAATACCAAATTAATTTCTAAGATTTCCTTTTATTTTTCTCTTTCTGATTTTTTTTGTGCATTTTTATTTTTTCATTTGCTAATTTTCTTGACTTTTAATTTGTTTGGGCCAATTTTAATTAGTTTAAAATTGTTTTGAAGCATTTTAAAATTATGAGAAAAATATTATATGATCCTATGATGGTTTTTAACTTATTGTAATTTTCTTGGATTTTTATTTTTGGTTTTGCTATTTTCCATGTATTTTTGATTTATTTGGTTAATTTTAATTGGTTTAAAATTATTTTTGAGCCATTTAAAATTATGAAGAAATTAACACATGATCCTATGATGGTTTCTGACTTATGGTGATGTTCTTGGACTTTTATTTATGATCTAATTATTTTCCATCCTCTTTTAGGTTTTATTTTCCTTTTTATTTTGTTTTTTTAATTGATTTTAATTTGCAAAATTGAAGTGATGTGGTTTTTATTCATGATTGAGTATATTCTGTCCCTATTCTTGTCTTGTGAAGTTTTGGTGCTTGCTTGATTGTGGTTTGCTTTTATAGTTGATTTTGATGTTTGATTTCTTCTTAAGGCACGATCTTGTGTGATCTTTCTTGTATGATCCTTTTGTGTATTCATGTTTGATTGATAAACTTATTGATCATGTGGATGTGTGGTCTATTTTTCTTGCTCATGTCATGTTCACTTTTTTTTGCCCATGATATGTTTGCTTTGCACTTGTTTGTATGCATGCTTATATGATTTGGTGTTGCCTTGTATATGGATGGGATGCATGATTGTTTTCTTATGTGCTCTTGTTATGATCACTGGTATGATTTGAGTATAATATGGTGTGCTTGCTGCCCTACCTTGCTTCTTGTGCCATGTGATTTCATCTCATCTTGCTTTGTGTTGTTTGATGTTTGGTCGATGATTGGCTTGGCGATGGTGCTTGCTTTTCTTGAGTTTGAAAGGAATGTGCTTGTTGTTTGATGATGACTTCTTGTTTGTTCATTCTTCATTCTTATTCTTTCTTCTTCATCTTTCTTTTCTTTTTGGAACTTGTTTAAGTTTCATTCTTGTTTTCATTTGTGATTGATTTGATTGGTGTTTACTTTTGTTTGCTCACATGATCTCTTAGGATTTCTAGTCCCTCTGTTTAAGATAGAAGTAGGAGGTGTCACACCCTAATTTTTGACCATAAGATTCCGCCTCCTTGTGCTTATTTCCCGCTTGTTCTATTTCATTATGTGAATGTTTATTACGACAAACAGATTTATGTAGATGCGGTGATGTCAAGCACTTCGAGGTGACTATTGGATTATAAGGATCCAGGGATCTTTCTTTCGTTTGTCTTCTCAAAGGGTTCCCAGAAGTTCCAATACTTGCCCCAAAGAGTTTAAGTTATCAACGCTTTTGTTTTGGACATAAAGCATTGGAAGAGTAATGTGTGTCTTTGTCTTCGGGTTTTCTTCAGAGCATAGTTCACATACCAGGTCGAATACGAGTTTGTTTTGGGCATGACAAATGGCTTGTGATGAAACAGAGGTACATAAGGGCAGAGTCATTCAAGACAATCCATGAGTTTGAAACTTGCTGTCGTTTGAAGTGGGAATTCAAAATCAAGCCGCTTACTTTCAAAGGTCCTAGACTTTACCCATTGGTTATTAAAGGGGGAATAAGGAGATGGTCGAGGGATTTGCGTCAGATTTCAACTTGAAATTAAGGTGCCAGGATTTAGGACTTTTACTCAAAGCGAAGCTCGAATCTAAGTCGTCATGGTACTCGGGAGCTTCCAATTTCAAGTTATTGACAAATTCAAGATAAAAATTCAGGGGTGGATTCATGAGATACAAGTTTCTTGTACAAACAGGATGTAAGGAGATTTGTAATGCCGAGAAATCACTAGCTCAAAATTTAAAGTTCACAAGAACTAATAAGCTACTATAATTCATTTTTGGAGCATCAGCTAGTCCACATGACATGAAGAAATTAATTCCAAATACAGGATCATTTGTTTACAACAATCTTTAGATTATCCTTTTACAATCCTAAGTCTTTGGAGATGATCTCAAGTCCCGCTGGAGGCAACGAAGCTGACATGGTAGCTGCCATACCAAGCCCAACAGAAGTTGTCTCTGCTGATACCCAATCCCGCCGCCTTCGAAAAAACTGGAGAATTCAAAGCTCTTGAGGAATAAAAATCTCTACCAGAAGCAGAACCGCCGGCGCCACTGTGTTAACACAACTGAAACGAGCATCAAGAGAAAACAAGAGAGGACATTAATGAGGATAACTCAAATGTAAGCATATATTCATGAGAATTTAAAAAGATGGCAGCAAGCAGTCATCTTTGAGCACTTTAAAAACACTTCAGTGTTATGTCAAAACTTAAGAGGAGAGAATCAGACATGCTTTATAATGTTTAAGTATGTGCAAGACCAATATCAAACTCTCGCACAAATCCTGCATACCTCTTAGCATTATTCCAGACCAGAGAGTCGAGAGAAGATTAAAAAGAGGAGAGAGCCTCCGCTTAGAAGAAGGGCGTCCATCGAAACACAAGCTCACTTACATCTGCAATGAAACCAGCACAAAATCATTTTCGTCAACGCATAAAAATCAAATCTTGCTTGCAAGAATAAAATACAAGTGTTGAGAGGAAATTAACAGTACCAATGCAGCCTGGCCTTGTTATTGGCATGCTATACCTCGAAGGCATGTGAAGTCCACACTGCGGGAACGCTAAACACATGTAGCCACCGACCAAAACTGGAATGCTGCACATAAAAGAACAGTTGAAGACAATGGATGTAAGTTTTTCACATAAGATGATACCACTACTAGCAGTCCAAATCGGCCGCACATAACGAACAGCTCAAATTGACTTACACGGAAGCTTGATTGATTTGTTGCGTGTTGATGAGTAAGGCCACCAAAGCTCAACTGATATATCTTGAAAATCAATGGCGAGGCGAGAATCCGTGATCACCAAAGCAGAATATTTCTCCTGTCACGACCGCATTGCATTGCCTGCGAATCAAAACAAAACAAACAATGAATGGATGTTTGTTAGATTTGAACAGTAATCAATCTCAGGCTTCCAGAGTTCAAATTCCCACCTACCCACGCATGTTGCAAAACAGGTAGAAGAAATTAGTCGGGACACTTGGTATCTCAGCCAGCACTACCGAAACAAGAAACTGGCGCAGAATTCCCATCATGGAAAGAGACAGTGAAAGCAGCAAGAATATGACGTCCCCTGTTCCTTCCAAAAACATTCATCATGAGCCACAACTATAGCACGACAGCCCCACGGGTTCACATTGAAGCTTGTGTTTATTCCTAAGACGGTATACGCAGTGCCGACTTTCTTAAACCTTCAATTTCTTTGGGAGGAGGGCGTCGTCAGCCTCAATACGGTTATGACATCAGTGAGGATAATGTCCCTACATAAATCTGAGTTAATTTAGAACACTATCAAAACACAATCAGACTGGATCGTGTGAAAGCAGAAACACCACCATTGTAATCATAAGTTAGGAAGGGGAATTGAATCTCACTTTCTTGTTTCGTACTGGCAAGATGCGGAATCACAGTTGTCATGGCGAGAGAATCGGGCTACACCAAACTACGTGTCAGTCGTGGAAGCAGACGTAATGCCGTGGCCTTGCTTCCAGAGCTTCCTCGATCCGGCCTCGCATTGAATAACCTGAAACCAAACAATTTCATGTCACCAAACAACCCCTTGAAGGAGTAACCTGAAATCAGAGAATTCCAGACGCAAACAATTTTTTTGGGTGTGTCGAGAATAAATCACAAGTACTAGTCATCAAGAATACATCTGGCTCAATGTTTACATTACACAAAGTTCCACAAACTAGCGAGTTACCGTTACCATGCTGTGACCCCTCAAACCTGCAACAAACACAAAGTCCTCAGATTCCATAAAAAAAGCTAATATTATTATTACAAGTATCAAAAATACAGGATGTATATGGTGACTTCCTTTTTTTCGGGAGAGGAGGCACCAAGTGAAGGTGCACCGTGTTCCATCTCATCTCACACCTTTCATAATTTCTATGTGATTATATGAGCCTCATGTTCCTTTATAGAACTCGCCCCATTTCCTGCTCAAGCGCCTCGCCGCGAAGGGACTAGACACCTTGAAAGTAGTTTTGTAAAAATTGTTTTCTTCAAGCTTTGACATCAACCATTGATTATGTTCCTCGCTTCCCGGCGTCCACCAACAGGTCATACACAAGTTTGGCGACTGTTAGCTTTTCCTAAAAACGGCAAACCGACTTGTTTACTCCACCAAGACAATCCCACGAAACCGCAGACCTTTTGAAACGGAAAAGAAGAGTTCAGCGTTCAAATGAGGCAAGTTCGAACAGCAGATCGGCACTACCTCCCTTTTGTATAACCTGTAAATTAAGAACAAGGAGCCATTAATACCCATCAAGTGCGAGCTTCATGACAAAAGCAAATATATATTGAAATCCTTTTCATTATTTAGTGAAACAAGAAGAAGATCAAATTACCAATTGGATATGGAAGCAGAGCCGCAACTTGTATCACAAGAATCACGCAACTAACTGAAACACAAGTATCAGACATGATCGTGAGAATTCATCAAGAGGGGACATGATTTGAAAATCGCTCGTAAAATGTATAATACAAAACGGGGGATATTACCGTTAATTCAAGGCGACATTTACAAACAGCAAGTACAAGACAAAATCAAGCGCGTGAAGTATGTTTATTAGCAGCCATCGACATGTCTCCCTCGAAATGGAAGGGCATTCATCATTAGAATCAAGTTTGGAACAAAATAATTACCTTAGAAAGGCTTCCCAAAACCATTTCCGACATGTACTTAAATCCGTATTCAATGCCCTGTTGGTGGGAGACCTATAAAGTTCGCAGCAACACAAAGGAGAAGAAACAGACCATTCAAAGTAGTCTTAAAGACGGGTAAAAACAGATCCAAACCTTGCTACAAATGTTCAACCTTGTCTGACTCAAATAGGAAACCTCTTTATTGCATTTCGAAATCCTCCCATTCACAGTAGCCACCTTGAGCCTATAAAAGGGAGTCACAAAATCATCAGAAGAGGACAAAAAATAAATCATAACGATACTCAACATTCACCAAAAAATCGTAATCCACAATCATCAAACCCTCCACAATATTCAAAATCACAATCTCAAAAACTCACAACCTAGGCGGAGACATCTACAAAATCCCCAGACCGTAAATCCCACAAACCACTACAAAGAGAAGGACTTATCTTCTCAAAGCTCCACCGCAAACCTTCAACAAAACACCGCCACCGGGATCCCCAAAATCACACCTTTTTCCATTCACACCCTTCATCGCAAGCCCACGCATGCCGTAATAAGCCTCCGTCCACATCAAAACCTCAACCCCGACCGTGAACCAACCACTCGTTCGCCGTCAAAAACCTGAAAAAACATTAAATGTGAGAATCTTGGCTAATGTTTTAATTTGCTTGTTTGTATACGCAGGAAATTAGAAGGAGACGGAGAAGAAGAGCGGAAGCCGCAACCTGAGAGGAAGGAATCGCGGACCATGAAGAAGGGAAATCGGCGGAAGAAGGGTTCAATTTGGGGATTGATCCGGGATTAGGGTTCCTCCATGTTTTCGTGCTTGTCTTCCTGTTGTTTTTTTCTCTGTTCGTGCATTATGAGGAAGACCCCTGCACACACTCACCACACCACCACTAACTCA
Source organism: Lathyrus sativus (assembly GCA_963859935.3). Taxonomy (NCBI): domain Eukaryota; kingdom Viridiplantae; phylum Streptophyta; class Magnoliopsida; order Fabales; family Fabaceae; genus Lathyrus; species Lathyrus sativus. Next base: position 209,191,523 of record OZ012735.1, read on the forward strand.
ATCGCTAATCACCCCTTAATCTTTTTTTTTTTTACTTTAACCAATAGTTTTTAATCAACATTTAAGCTTTTTATTAATTAATTAAACTAATCTGTTTTCAAAACAAACTATAATCTTTTACCAATTAAAAATCAACTTTTTATATTAACCTAAAATAATTCACCCCATTTAGTATTTATCCATTTTTATCTTTAATTAACCTTATATTTTTCTTTATATTAATAACTAAAAGCAACATTTCTTTTATATCTTACTAACTCTCTCAATTTAATAACCTCTTTAAAATAACAGTATTTATTCACTAAAAACCCTTTCATAAATAAAAAACTCACTTATGTAATTTTATTTAATAAATTCTCCTTAATAATAAACACCTTTTATAATTAAAACCAATTTCACAACCTAAATTCTACTAAAACCCCAATACAACTTTTCTCTTAAAATTAATTCAGTCCTCTCCTTAAAATCAATAAGTAAAAATAAACTCAAACTAATAAATCAAACCATTTTCTCATAAAATCAATTTAAATAATATAACTTCTCATATAAAATCAACCTCGCTTAAAATCAAGCAAACATCGTAAAACTCGATCTAATCGTGCACCCCACAACACACTCACTCTCACACACTTCAGCGCTTTCATGCGTATGTGTATGGCTTTATCATTTCCGCAATTTATTTTATAGAAATTTACATTATCGTAATTTATTTCATCGCATTGCATCCATCCAAAGGAAAATCCTACACATGATTCAGCAATTGTGTGTAGTGCATCTCATTTGCATCATACTCCCACTTGATTCTTGATCACATTCAAGTTGATCTTCTAGGGTAGATCCTACCCTATAGGAAGGACCTTCTTTCTACAACATAGAAATAAACACAAAAACAGACAAAGCAATTCAAACAATATTCAAACACAATAGAGAAAAGATGCCAAATCATCTTAAGCGAGATAAAATCTCCACCCCACATCAATTACAATCAATACCGTAGGAACTTTGCCTTAAGAGAGATAAAAGCGTACCTCATCAATCCCTATCCGAGTACGTAAGTCCTTTTCTTAAGACGTTGTAAAGACTATTTTCCTACAACCTGTGGCGGTTAAATCTCTCTTAAAATGATAATGCATCTCTTCTCCTAAAATCAATCAACCAACTACCCTAAACCCGTAGGAACTTTGACCACAGTCAAAGAACTCCTCAAACCCTTTAGGAGAACTACAGATACTCTGATTCCACTCCCGTAAGGATATGTAGGCATAAGATGCGACATCTTATCGAGTATACTTAGAAATAAACCCCTAGGTCTTTCAACCTTAAGCAGATAACATATAGCAATAAATAAACATAAAACAAGAGGTTCCTGTAGAGTACTACAGAAACTTAGGATGCTAGTACCTTCCCTAGGTTTAACCAACCCCCGAACCTATAACTCTCTAGCTTGCATTTGCATTGCATTGTGGGAATTTCGATCTTTATCCCTTCCTTTGGACAAATCAAAGACTGGTTGCAAATTGAATTGACGATTCAAACTAATCAATAGTTTGGTATCCAAATTTCACCGCGACAGGAGGGACATTAGGCTTTTAATCCTTTACATGATAACAATTAGGATAGTCCCTTTTACCTCAATTTTAGGTCCATCATTTGTATGATAACAATAGGTAGACTTTCTTTTCATCCTAACCTTAGGACCATTTTGTATGACAATGTTAGGGTTTTTTTTTTGTTTCCCTTTAGTGTTTCTTTTGTTTCTTCTCTTCTCATCTCAAACAATATTAAGACACTTAATAAAGAATGATGAACGTTGTGCGCCACAAGCCTTAAGTACAGGGGAAATGATGAGTGTGGGGTTTCTCCTCACTTGTCTAGAGTGTTTAGTGTATGCCCTTTGGGCGATATGCGGCGCATTTGCTCCTATGTCATAGTCTTTAATGCAACGTAAATATCAAAAAAATTCAATTCACTTCATTAAAAATCTTAAACCAAATTGATAACGCGAAATCATATATATATATATAATGATGTACTTTACTACTAATCAGCGACCGTTTTCACTCCGATTTCGGATATTTCCATACTATTTGTCCAGTATTTTGCAGGTATTCAAAGTCCATGCTCAAATGGAGCAAGATGAAGAAAAGAAGCATTTACAGGTGAAAACCAGGTGAAAATTAGGCCAAAAAGCAGCAAAAACGAGTCCTGCTGATATGACGACCGTCACAAGGGTGTGACGACCGTCACAGGTCCATGACGACCGTCATGGAGTTAAAATGTCGTTTTTCTGCATGTGCTGTGAAGTGATGAAAGTGCCAAAGAGGAGTGGACCACTAACTCCTATATTTTCTGATATCATTCTCACTTCCCGAAGAAATAAACCGTTGAAAATCCCATCTATAAAAGGAGGGAGCTGATACCAGAAAAAGGGAGCCACATTGAAGAGACGAAGTGCTGCCAATTTACTTTCAGAGCAATTTTCAGTTTCCCATTTTCTTATCGTTATTTTGTTTCCTTTCTTTTTCTTTCCTTGCAATTGTTGTTTTACTTTCCCATTTCTATTCTGTACGAGTAATTGGCATAAAGACTAAATCCTGCCGCCATTTTGGAGGATTTCCCAAAAGCCAATCGAATTGTTCACAGGTTTCTATTTTAATCGTTAATTGATTGCTATTTCCCATTATAATGCATATTATTATCTTCTGCCATTATTTACGTGTTGTTAATTTATATTCCATGTCTGGCTAAATCTTAAGTAATCGGTATGTAATAAATAATCTGATGGGATTTGATAATTAACCGGCGTATACCTACCTTTTCAAAACTTATTTATGGCTTCAGTTTTTAAATCGATTTTTCTAAATAAACCTTCGTCGCGATAGCGAGAAATTATTTACAGTAGTTTTGCCACGACAGTGGGAAATTCATAAAGGTAGGAACCAATAAGCGACAGCTGAGGTTAGGACCAAATAGTAAAGACTAGGCATTCATTTTAAAAACAGCGACAACGCTTTAAAAGGAATTAGAACTTAATAGTTTTGAAAAAGTAACTTTAGAGTTGTGACTAGCGTCAACAACCATCGTGAGACAAAGGTCTTTAAACCATCATTTTCTTCTTAAACTATTTTTGAAAACCTAAAGACACCAGTGACCTGTAGAATCCCTGAAGAACTAATATATTACATACCGATTCAAGCATTTATACCTTAATTAAAAGCTTTAGTTCCCTTTAGTTTACGCACTTATTTTGTTTTTATTCCCTTAAAACACAGTAACACCCGAAAATACTAGTTTGATTACGAGTCCCTGTGGGATCGATATCTATTATTACTACACGATAGCTGTGCACTTGCAGTTAAATGAGTTAGACATAGAAAGTCGCGATCAAGTTTTTGGCGTCGTTGCCGGGGACCCATTTAGTCAATAGTGTAATCTTTTGTTACATAGTATAGACTAGGTTAACTATTCTCTCTCCCTCTACTCGTTCTTCGATTGTATGCCAAGTACTCGCTCACAAGGCGACATCTTATAACCTACAATCGCCGAAAGAAGCAAAGATGGCTGACGGACCTTAGAACAAACCGCTGAAGGACTACGCTACACCCTCTCAGTTGGAACCTCGAAGTAGCATTGTTGCCCCAGCTATAAATCAGAATGATTTCGAACTAAAACCGTCATTTCTTTTAGCTGTACAACAAAATCAATTCTCAGGAAATGCAACTGAGGACCCGAACGAACACTTAACGAAGTTTGTGCAATACACAGACACAGTGAAGGCAAATGGAGTAACTCCAGACGCAATAAGACTTCGTCTTTTTCCTTTCTCTCTTAGAGATAGAGCTTAGACGTGGTTACAATCCTTACCATCCAACTCTGTTACAACGTGGGAACAGTTGAAGAACGTTTTCTTAGCGAGATACTTTCCACCAAGCAAAACTGCTATGCTTAGAGCTCAAATCAACGGATTTCGACAAAAAGATACTGAATCTCTCTACGAAGCGTGGGAAAGGTTCAAAGATATGATGAGAGCATGTCCTCACCACGGTTTAGAAGACTGGGTGACGATCCATACTTTCTACAATGGGCTTCTGTATAACACTAGATTAACGGTAGACGCCGCCGCGGGCGGTGCACTTATGGATAAGCCATACGACGAAGCCTATCAACTTATCGAAAACATGTCTCAGAACCACTGCCAATAGGGAGGCGAACGAACTCCAGCAGAGAAACCCGCAGCGAAAGGTGGGATGTACGAGATCAGCAGCCTTGAAAAGTTCAACGCTAAAGTAGATGCTCTAGCACAGAAAATCGACAGTCTGACAGTTACCCCAACTGCAACCGTAGCTGCTGTAACTCCAAACTGCGAGTTATACGGAATCGCCACTCATAATGCGCCCGAGTGCCCATTGTTGGCAGGAATCCCACCAGATCAAGTAAACTACGCTCAAGGAAATCCTTACGCAAATACTTACAACCCAGGATGGAGGAACCACCCAAACTTTTCCTACAAGAACGATAATGCCTTGCAAGCACCCGCTGCTCCGCCAGGATATCAGAAACCAGTCGCTGCTGCCCAGACTGCCCCTAGGAAATCAAACCTCGAAGTGATGATGGAAAAATTCATAGATGCTCAAGCTCAAACAAATAAAGAATTCCTAAATCAAAACATACACATTAGCGAGCAAATTAAACAGCTGACCGGAAAAGTAGACGCTTTAGCCACCCACAATAAGATGCTCGAAACACAGATATCACAAGTGGCTCAACAACAAGCCTCTGCAGCTGCCCCAACTGGAACATTTCCAGGCCAGCCTGAACCTAATCCGAAAGGTCACGCAAACGCTGTTACATTGAGAAGTGGAAAAGAATTGGAAGGCCCAAAAGATCCTAGGAATGAAGATTTAGTAATGCATCAGAAATCTGATGAACCAACAGAAAAGGAGTCCGAAACAGAAAAGAAGGAATGTGACGAGCAAAAGGCCGCCAAAGATGAAAACTCATATGTGCCTCCAGTGCCATATAAACCACCTATCCCTTATCCTCAAAGATTAATAAACTCCAAAACTTCAGGACAATTTAAGAAATTTGTTGAACTTCTGAAACAACTAAACATCACTATTCCATTCACAGAAGCGATAACTCAAATGCCATCATACGCTAAGTTTCTTAAAGAAATCTTGACTAATAAAAGGAAAATAGAGGATAACGAGACAATGACACTTACTGCCGAATGTAGCGCAATCATTCAAAACAACATGCCTCCTAAACTAAAAGACCCAGGTAGTTTCTCCATACCTTGCGTCATAGGAAAGTTCGTTATAGACAAAGCTCTATGCGATCTAGGAGCCAGTATAAGTGTAATGCCTTTATCTATATGCAAAAGGCTGAATATGGGAGAACTAAGACCAACTAAAATGTCCGTACAATTGGCTGACCGATCAGTCAAATATCCCGTCGGTGTACTGGAAAACGTTCCAGTACGCATAGGCCAATTCTATATCCCAACCGACTTCATAATCATGGACATCAAAGAGGACTTTGTTACCCCAATTATCCTAGGAAGACCATTCCTAGCGACAACCGGAGCTATCATAGACATAAAGAAAGGAAGGCTAACATTCGAAGTAGGAGAAGAAAAGATAGAGTTCATCCTTACTAAGTTCTTGAAGGCACCAGCTATAGATGACACATGCTATATAGTAGATGTCATTGACGAATGCATACGAGAATTAGAGAAGGAAGAAACTACATATTCTGAAATCATGAAAATCCAGATCCCTACTATTCATGAAGACGACAACTGGCATGCACCATACAAAGATGATAGTCTGAGCGAGATCTTAGCACTAACTCCAAATCACATGCCAGGTCCGAAAAACCCAGCTTTAGAACTTAAAGAGCTACCTAAAACCCTCAGGTACGAATTCCTAGATACAGAATTCAAAAGACCAGTAATAGTCAATGCTAATTTAGGACAGTCAGAAACTGAGCAATTATTAGAAGTCCTAAGGAAATACCCAACTGCGTTAGGCTACACTATAAGCGATCTTAAAGGCATAAGTCCTTCCATCTGTATGCACCATATCATGCTAGAGAAAGACTGCAAAACTTCAAGAGAACATCAGAGAAGGATAAAACCGATCCTAAGCACTATAGTCAAAGACGAGGTGAAAAAGTTACTAGACGCAGGAATCATATACCCGATCTCCGACAGCCAATGGGTCAACCCAGTACACGTAGTACCCAAGAAAGGAGGCGTTACTGTAGTGAAGAATGCGAAATGTGAATCGATAACCCAAAGAGTTGTGACCGGAAACAGGATGCGTATCGATTACAGAAAATTGAATAAGGCGACTCGGAAAGATCATTTCCCTTTACCTTTCATAGACCAGATGTTGGAAAGACTAGTGAAACATTCGTACTTCTGCTATCTAGATGGTTATTAGGGATTCTTTCAAATTCCTATTCACCCCGACGACCAAGAAAAGACAACATTCACCTATCCTTATGGTACTTTTACTTATCGCCGAATGTTGTTCAGACTATGCAATGCTCCAGCAACCTTCCAAAGATGCATGATGGCGATCTTTGCAGATTTCATAGATGACATCATAGAAGTATTCATGGATGACTTCTCTGTATGCAGAAAAAGCTTTGAAAGTTGTCTGTCAAATTTAGAAATGGTACTCAAAAGATGCGCTAAAGTGAACCTTGTCCTTAATTGGGAGAAATGTCATTTCATGGTCCGACAAGGCATCGTTTTAGGACACGTCATATCTGAAAAAGGGATCGAAGTTGACAAAGCTAAAATAGAGATCATAAAGGATCTTCAACCTTCGAAAACCGTACGAGAAATACGAAGCTTCTTAGGACACGCTGGATTCTACCGAAGATTCATAAAATATTTCTCGAAAATCACAAACCTCTTACAGGTTTATTAATGAAAGATGTCGAGTTCATCTTCGAAAAAGAATGCTTAGAAGCATTCGAAACTCTAAAGTCAGCACTTATCACCACACCAATCATGCAACCCCCAGATTAGCGACTACCATTCGAAATCATGTGCGATGCGAGTGATTATGTCGTAGGCGTAGTTCTAGGACAAAGGAAAGACAAGAAGCTTCACGCTATGTACTACGCCAGTAGAACTTTAGACCCTGCCCAAATGAACTACGCCACAACGGAAAAGGAACTTCTAGCAGTCGTGTTTGCTCTTGACAAATTCCGTTCCTACTTGGTAGGAGCCAAAATAATCATATACACAGATCACGCTACCATTAGGTACCTAATAAGCAAAAAGGACGCCAAACCAAGATTATTGAGATGGATCATATTATTACAAGAGTTCGACTTAGAAATTAAAGATAAGAAGGGGACCGAGAACGTAGTTGCAGATCACTTATCTCGTATAAAGGGCATTAAACAAGAACCAGTGCCTATCAATGACGATTTTCCCTACGAACGTCTGATAGCCAAATTGGAAAGCGATGTGTCCAACTCAACTTCGGAAGAACCAGAATTGGAAAAAGCCGTGGAAGTTGTCTATGCCCAAGCCACTTTGCCGTGGTTTTCCGACATCGTTAATTACTTGGCCGCAGGCGTGCTTCCACCGGACCTAACTTATCAACAAAAGAAGAAATTCTTCCACGACTTAAAGCATTACTACTGGGACGAACCTCTAATCTTCAAACGAGGCACCGACAACTTATATCGTCGCTGTGTCCCAGAGGAAGAAATAGAAGACATCATTTCCCAATGCCATTCAGCACCTTATGGTGGTCATGCTAGTACTTCAAAGACGTGCGCTAAAATTCTACAATCTGGCCTATTTTGGCCCAGCCTCTGGAAGGATGTCCATATCGCTGTACAAAAATGCGACCGGTGGCAACGCACTTGCAACATCTCACGACGCGATGAAATGCCTCAGAAAGGAATTTTAGAAGTAGAAATCTTTGACGCCTGGGAAATAGAGTTCATGGGACCTTTCCCGTCTTCTTTTGGAAACAAATATATACTCGTCGTTGTCGATTATGTATCTAAATGGATAGAGGCCGTTGCCGCTCCAACAAATGACACGCGAGTAGTCGTCAAACTCTTTAGGAACACAATCTTTCCCAGATTCGGTGTGCCCCGACTCGTCATTAGTGACGGTGGTTCGCACTTCATATCGCGAATCTTTGACAAACTCCTTTCCAAATACAGAGTCAAACACCACGTAGCCACACTGTATCATCCACAAACTAGTGGACAAGTGGAGGTCTCGAACAGAGAAATAAAGTAAATTTTGGAAAAGACTGTCACAACCTCAAGGAAAGATTGGTCATCAAAGCTGAACGAAGCTTTATGGGCTTATAACACCGCCTTTAAGACACCAATAGGTACCACACCATTTAAACTAGTTTACGGAAAATCATGTCACCTGCCGGTAGAATTAGAGCATAAAGCCTTCTGGGCTATTAAGACGCTGAACTTCAACTACACTGCGGCAGGAGAGAAACGAATCCTGAACCTTCATGAATTGGAAGAGCTCAGATTGGACGCATACGAGAATGCACGTATCTACAAAGAAAGAACCAACAAATGGCATGACAAACGTTCGATCCGGAAACAATTCAGTGTGGGAGACATCGTGCTCCTATTCAACTCCAGATTAAAACTTTTCCCTGGAAAATTAAAATCTACATGGTCTGGACCTTTTGAGGTCACCAAAGTCCTTAAGAGTGGAGCTGTTGAAATCAAAAATCAAATCAACGCACCGTTTATAGTAAACGGACAACGTTTGAAGCATTATAATCAAAATGAACACAGCGACCACGTGAGCAATGGGAAATTGCTCGAGCTTCTCGAATAGCTTATAGCCAAGCTATCGTCAGGATTCTGACGTTAAAGACAGCGCTGATTGGGAGGCAACTCAATTTTTCCCTTTTTCCCTTCTAAATTTATTAAAACTATGTTTTCCCTTTAACTTATAATTTCTATAAATTTCTATTTTCTTATTTTCTACTATTTATTTTATTTTATTTTTCTTTCTTTTATCACCCTTTGCTTCTTAAAAATATGATCTAAGTGAATGTGATTTTAACTTTTCCAGGTTTTTAAAGTCGTTCTACTTTTCTCCCATTTTTATCCGACTAACCTCCGAGTATGGCTGACATCAACGTTACGACTGTTGTGTTTAGAGGACTAGCTCATGAGGCCAAATTTGAGGCACTGACTCAGAGAAGCTTTGCTTCGACTCTGTACTACGATAGACCCACCATGAACAAGCTAGGAATCCAGGATAGCATTCAATATTTATTTAACCAATTAGGCTGGGAGCAAACTGCTCTAAAGACCCGATTTTCTACCTTCCGCGAACTGACGTTCGAATTCCTTAGCTCTTTAAGTTACTTACCCGAACATGGCTATGGATCCACTAAAGAGCTGATAACCTTTAGAATGTTTGGAATGGACCAAACACACAACTGTACATCGTTAGCTAACATCCTAGGCTTCCCTAGCGGACCTTTTGTGTTTACCACCACTGAAGAGGATATTGATCTCGAGTTAGAACAATTCTGGGGTACCATCACCGGTAACTATCACCCTGAACCAAATGACATGCACAACAACGAGATACACAATCCAGCCTTCCGATATTTTCATAGGATTTTAGCCCATACCCTCTTTGGAAAGGAGGGAAACATTACAACAGTCTCAAAGGAAGAGTTGTTCATCCTTTTCTGTGCTTCACAAGGCCGCCTTGTAAATGTTGTCCCTTTTATGATGAGGGCATTCACACGCCTTAATCAGGAACCGCACTCACTCATTTTAATAGGAGGCTTAGTTACCATGATTGCCCATGAAATTGGCCTGAGGTATTACCTGAACAAAGCCGTTCGTTTCGGCAACCTCAGATCAATGGACGTCCAGTTCTGCTTCAACAGATGTATCTTAGGTACCTTAGGACCAGGAGCCTACGAATACCTCATAGATGATCAACCTGTCCACCTTTTCACATTGCCCAACCACGAGCTAACCAGAATCTATAACAGAGACAATTGGCTTTATGAATTGGACGAGCCTATGGGACCCCCATCACCTCACTCCACACCCCAGGCTTACATGTATGACAGTGATCAAATCTCAGAAGCACATGACTATTTGTACTACCAAGATTATGAGTCCGAAGTGGAGATAGATCCTGAGACCCCTCCTAACTACCATAACTTTCCTGACCCAACTCCTGAACAAAACACAGACAAGTTGGACACTGTTCTGAGAACTATGGATGACCTCAAGATGGAAGTAACCACTATAAAAGATGAATTAACGCAGCTTCACATGGATTTCGTTACTTACATGGACATAGTTAGCGACCAATTTAATGACGTTATTCAGCAGATCAACAACTTGTAGAAACCAAAGGAGTGATATTTTAGTTTTCTCTTTATTTTTAGTTTACTGCATTTCACATTGTTTCGCATTATTTAATTTTACAATTGTTTCTTTTTGGATATTGTATTACTTTAAACTCATTTTTGATTCAATGTTATTTTCATTTCATTCCGGTATTTCCCTTAATTATATTTCCTGTTATTTTCTATTTTGTAATCAGTCTATCATACTGCAAAAGTCTTCAAAAATCATATTTTCCACTATTAAAACGCCCCACAAGCGAATTTCTGCATTTTTGCAGAATTTGCTGCTGTGACGGTCGTCACACTCCCCTGACGGTCGTCACGCGTGTTACGACCGTCACACACCCCTGACGGTCGTCACGCAGATAAAACCCCAATTCTGTCAAAACAGAGGTCACGCACCTCTCCATATTCACTTTCCTAATTCTCCACTTTCCCACATTTAAACCCCACTAAAAACCCTCCGAATCCCCCATTAAAACCTCCACCATTTCAACGTCCATTTCACCCTTATATATTACCCTCTGCATTCCCATACCTCACCATCCACAGAAACTTCCTATTCTCAACCTCTGCACTTCTCTCACGAAAATGGCCAGACAAACTCGTGCAAACCCCGACTTGAGCACTATCACTTTCCGAGAAGGCGAGGCCGACGAAAGGTAGTAGACCAACTTCCTAGCTTTCCATTAGCGGTCGCTTCAACCGACCCGGTATGCTCACCTGGATTCTCTGACAGCACTAGGGATTCTGGATGGTGTAACCTGGATGTTACAGAGAGCCGGCATCTGGCATCTCTGCACCAATCCCCAACCCACCAACGAGCAACTCACACTAGAGTTTCTCAGTTCCTTCGCGTACACAACATCACCCGGCGATACCAACCAACTTACCGGCGCCGCCTGCTTCCGCTTGTTCGGCACCGAATATCAAGTCCCCCAGGACCGCATCGCCGTCATTCTACAGTTCCCTCACAGCGACGATGCTCACCGCCGCCTATCCGATCAGTTCTACCAAGAAGCTTTCCCTCTTTGGAACCAACTGACCGGCACCACTCCAGAAAGTTGGGACACTCTGAATGCTGCTCATATCCACAACCCAACAATCCGTTACTTTCACCGTGTGTTGAGCAACACCATATTTGCTCGTGACAGTAACCATAAGGTCAACTCGAAGGAGCTGTTTTTCCTCCGTTGCGTGTTCGCTTCGGAACCTGTTAACGCCGCCCCATTCCTCTTGGCTGACATTCAAGCCAATTGTAACCGCGGCTCAAAACCTTTTTATTTTGGTGGCATCATCACATCCATTCCCATAGCCCTCGGCCTTGGCGACCGCCTCCAGACCCTCCGCCAGATGCCCCCTATCTTCCTAGACACCGACCATTGCCGCGCCTCCCACCTCATCAGATCCCGCGCAGATGGGAGATACCATCCGGTAGTCTGAGGCCGCACTATCCATAGCATCATCATGCCTTCAGGCACCCGAATGCATCCGCAGGACAGAGCCAACTGGCTTTTCGATACCACTGCCCCTGCTGCACCAACTCAGGATAATGCCCAAGAGCCCAGGGATGAAGTTCAAGAGGAGTTAGACCGAGCCGACCAGCCTGTGCCATCACAAGCAACTGCTGCCGAAGGCCCTTCCTCGCGCCGCCGCCGCCGTCCTGCCACTAATGACACATCTGAGGCCCTCCTCCGCTGCATCGAACAGCAGAATCAGATGATGCTTATGATGGAACAGCAGAACCGAAGAGCTGAAGAATTTGAAGCGTGGCAGAGAGAACAAACCAGTCATATGAGGCAATCTATGCAGTTAATTCAGGACGTCCATCCCGGCCTAGCTGATGACATGGGCAACCTCACTGTGCGAGTCGACGGCCTCCGCGATTACATCTTCCACACCGGAGCTTTGAACCTCGCGGCGCGCGACGGCACAACCAGAGGTCGAGGTAGAGATCGAGGAAGAGGAAGGGACTAGTAGTATTTTTCATTTTTTGTCTTTTTGTTTTTCTTTCCTTTGTACTTTTCCCTTCCGCATTCCTTCAAATCAATGAGGACACTGATTGAGATAGTGTGGGAGCGGACCGTTATTTCCCTTTTCCCTGTTATTTCCCATTTCCAATTGTACTTTTTCTTTCAAATTTTCAATTTAAAGCAAGTTTAATTTTGACAAATAAGCTCTTATATATATATATATATATATATATATATATATATATATATATATATATATATATATATATATATATATATATATATATATATATATATATATATATATATATATATATATATATATATATATATATATATATATATATATATATATATATATATATATATATATATATATATATATATATATATATATATATATATATATATATATATATCCATTACGTGAACTCCCGCGCTTCATCTGACATATATAAAGAAACTTTTATCCTCTCCAAAGCATCACGTGACACGCCTAAACTTTACCAAGTTGGAATTTCCGAGAAGAAAATTTTAACAAAGCTTCTACGCCCTGACACCTTAGACCTCTGGTTTATGCGAGCCAGTGTCACTACTTACTTGTACCAAAGCCTCAAGTTTCGACTCGAACGGAACCCCCAGTAGTTTATACGAGCAGTCAGCACCATCCTAAACATCTCTAAGCAAGAAACCGATGCAAATAAGTGTGTGATCTCTAATATGAATTCAATAATCTTGAATTAAAAGAAAATCCATATAGCCTGAATATAGAGACATGTCCCTTCTAAGTTAGGTGCTCCTCACCCGAGCATTTAGCCCAACGGTATGAAACTCTTGCAGATTTATAGCAGAATGAGCATATGTGCAAAGAAAAATCAAACTAGCAAAGAGATCATAGTCACCAACAGGTTTTCTTGCCATGAGCGTGTATGCACAACGGGCTTAATGTGACTGCGCCAGAGCGAAGCCGGGTAAAATTTGTTGCGAGAAACCTGAAGTCGAGCTGTAGTAACATGATTAGGACTGGCTTGCATAAAAGAGAGGCCTTCGAAGACTTACAATCCAGTGTCGTTGCCGTATACGCTTTGTTTCCATTTGACCCCCGGTTTTTCCTAACTTGGCGTCCGAGAAATCTTATCAAAGAAAGAGCGTGCCGCGTGCTTGCCGAACTTTAAATTTTTCCTACCTTTACTTGAGGACAAGCAAAGATTCAAGTTAGGGGAGTTTGATAACGCGAAATCATATATATATATATATATATATATATATATATATATATATATATATATATATATATATATATATATATATATATATATATATATATATATATATATATATATATATATATATATATATATATATATATATATATATATATATATATATATATATATATATATATATATATATATATATATATATATATATATATATGTACTTTTCTACTAATCAGCGACCGTTTTCACTCCGATTTCAGATATTTCCATACTATTTGTCCAGTATTTTGCAGGTATTCAAAGTTCAGGCTCAAATGGAGCAAGATGAAGAAAAGAAGCATTTACAGGTGAAAACCAGGTGAACATCAGGCCAAAAAGCAGCAAAAACGAGTCCTGCTGATATGACGACCGTCACAAGGGTGTGACGACCGTCATACGTGTGACGACTGTCACATGTCCATGACGACCGTCATGGAGTTAAAATGCAGTTTTTCTGCACGTGCTGTGAAGTGATGAAAGTGCCAAAGAGGAGTGGACCACTAACTCCTATATTTTCTGATATCATTCCCACTTCCCGAAGAAATAAACCGTTGAAAATCCCATCTATAAAAGGAGGGAGCTGATACCAGAAAAAGGGAGCCGCATTGAAGAGACGAAGTGCTGCCAATTTACTTTCAGAGCAATTTTCAGTTTCCCATTTTCTTATCGTTATTTTGTTTCCTTTCTTTTTCTTTCCTTGCAATTGTTGTTTTACTTTCCCATTTCTATTCTGTACGAGTAATTGGCATAAAGACTAAATCCTGCCGCCATTTTGGAGGATTTCCTAAAAGCCAATTGAATTGTTCACGGGTTTCTATTTTAATCATTAATTGATTGCTATTTCCCATTATAATGCATATTATTATCTTCTTCCATTATTTACGTGTTGTTAATTTATATTCCATGTCTGGCTAAATCTTAAGTAATCGGTATGTAATAAATAATCTGATGGGATTCGATAATTAACCGGTGTATACCTACCTTTTCAAAACTTATTTATGGCTTCAGTTTTTAAATCGATTTTTCTAAATAAACCTTCGTCGCGACAACGAGAAATTATTTACAGTAGTTTTGCCACGACAGTGGGAAATTCATAAAGGTACTAACCAACAAGCGACAGCTGAGGTTAGGACCAGATAGTAAAAACTAGACATTCATTTTAAAAACAGCGACAGCGCTTTAAAAGGAATTAGAACTTAATAGTTTTCAAAAAGTAACTTTAACCCCAAACGGGATAGCGACAACATACGTTCCGCCTTAGAGTTGCGACTAGCGTCAATAGCCATCATGAGACAAAGGTCTTTAAACCATCATTTTCTTCTTAAACTATTTTTGAAAACCTAAAGACACCAGTGACCTGTAGAATCCCTGAAGAACTAATATATTACATACCGATTCAAGCATTTATACCTTAATTAAAAGCTTTAGTTCCCTTTAGTTTACGCACTTATTTTGTTTTTATTCCCTTAAAATATTACCAACCTAGCTAAACACAGTAACACCCGAAAATACTAGTTTGATTACTAGTCCCTGTGGGATCGATATCTATTATTACTACGCGATAGACTGTGCACTTGAAGTTAATTGAGTTAGACATAGAAAGTCGCGATCACAAATTCAAACCTTTTTATCCTTCGGGATTGTTCTTAAATCATTTTCAGAAAAGAGTATGTTACCTTTCCGTTCTACCATAAACAGACGTCGTTCCTAGCTGTTGGGATGGGAACTTAGCGTCACTCATAAAAAACACTTAACCAACATGTGGTCTAGTTCACACGAACTACGTTAGTTCTGATTTCTTATACAAGACGAAGATACGTAGGCACAAGACGGTGATGTCTTGGCGAGCAACCTTCCCCCCATCACCTGTGGTTTTCCGAACTATGTTGACTATGACCTTCCCCCCATCACCTGTGGTTTTCCGGGTTCGTCGGTATTCAACTTCCTTGTACCTTGATTGTTTTAAAGTCATTCACCTTTCACTCAGTCAGGTCCAAGTCGTTTGAATAGGGGCAGCTGTTGTACCCCAAAATTTTCCCAACCTTTTCTTTACTTGGTTTATGATTCATTGCATTTTCATAGCATTAGCATTTGCATACCATTGTTCATTTACAGAGGATTGAGAGAGGTGTTCCTAGAAAGGGGAGATTACCAAAGTTTATAAGCCTAAGAAATAGGTCTTATTCAAGCTATCAAGAGTTTGTCATCATCAGAAGAAAGTCAAAGTTCTTTGAAAAGGCAAATGAATGAATATGGTTCACCTCCAATCTTGGAGGCCATGTGAAGATCATCAGATGATATTGAGTCCATGATTATGGATGGAGGACATTATATAAGCTCATTGAATTTCTTGAGGGTCATTGAGGAGTTTGTTCAAGTCATTATACCAAGTTCAAGAAGCCACAGTCAAAGGTGGTGCAGTTAGGGTTTTCAACTGGCCAACCCTAATGTAATGGTGAAGGTGAAGGAGATTAAGACTCAATTCCAAGTCATTGTGATCATGGAATTTTGTGTTGAGGTATCTAAGATGTCATTCCAAGATCAAATCAAAAAGAATCAAGAGTGTGAGAAGTTGCTAAGCTAGGGTTTCTAAGCTTGTTAGTGTAAAATCCCCTGTTTAGTGCATAACTTCAAGACCACATATCTCAAGATACAAATTTTATCTCATCTTGACTCCAACATGAAACTTGTAGAGCATGTTTCTAGATTTATTTTGAGTACTAAAACTCATCCATTGGGTTTCTAGAACTCATGTTATGATGCTGATAAGTTATGGGTCCTCAGATGAATGTGATCTTGGTCAACAGAATTCAACCAACTTCCAAGACATTTTTGACCTAGAAGGATGTTTCTCCTCACTTTGACCCATACATGAAAGTTTTTCCTTATTCTCTTAGCTTTCCAAAAAGTACTAGAAGTCATTAATCTGATTTTTAGAGCTCAAGATATGAAGCTTGCAAGACAGAGGTATTTTGGGAAACTTTGATTATAGGTCATTTTGGTTATAGGTCATTTTCATGACTTTGCACAATTCAAATGGAACTTTGTCCAACATCAAATTTGCTCCAAATGAGCTCAATTACATCTCCAAACAATCACTTGTCATGGATATGGTTTGTATATGAGAATTGGTGAAGGAGTTTCCATGAAAAAGCACTTGAAAACCATGATTTGGATTAAATTCATTTTGAACTATTACATGACATGTTTATGCATTTTTTGAGTCACTTAAATGTACCAAATGAGATGCCAAAATCAGAAATCAAATTTGAGGTCATTTTCACATAGAAATTCAAAGTTGCTTCAAGCTTAAGGCACACATCCAATTCCGACCATAAGATCATTTCAAGGGCCAATTTTCATCCGTTGGATTTCCTTACATCACAAGCAATGAGTTTGAATCAAGTTTGGAGTTGTTTGAGCCAAAAACAGTCGTGAATTGCAAGCTTGAAGTTCAAAATTTTGGATTTCCCAATTACCACAAACATGCCTTAATTGGGCCTCCATTCAATCTAGATCCATTGTATATAATTCTCAGATGCTTCACAAGTGTTCAGAGGTGATTTTGGAGCAAAATTGGAGGGAAATTCAGTTACACGAGTTGAGAGAAAAGTGAAGAAGTAAAATCCAAATTCAAGCAATTTCAGACCAATTCAAGAACACCAAGAGCTCCATTGAAGTTCAGGGAAACTTTCTGGTTGGTTTTGCACGAGCTTCATCAACAAATCAAGTCCCAACGGAGACACTCCGTTAGGTAAGTCGTTCTTCACAAATTCTCTCTGATCATGCATCAATCAACTGCCATTTTCATAAATTCATGATCCCCTAGCACCATAGATCATTTCTAGATAGGTTTGATTGTTGTTCTTGACAATTCTTAAATGTTACTTGAAATTGATTTGATTTGTATCTCATGGTTTATGGATGATTAATGACTATGAACCCTAGATTAGTGATCAGCGTGAGAAGAGGATGAGTTTAGACTAACAAATTTTAGGTTTTGGTGGAGTTTTGATCCACCTACGCTTTTGGCTAACCGGAGAAGACGACCAGAGCACAGTGGCTCTGGCATCTGGTTTTGATTCAAGCTTGCCAGTGTGTAATGCCATCTCACCCCTTTGAATCTTTGACCCAAACCCATCCAATGGCTAGGATTCAATCTGAGAGCGCGTTGACTCATTGACTGGCCACGTTTGATTAATGAAACGAGGCGTTTCATCCAGCCTCTGAGTTTGTTTGTACCCGGGCCTTTAGTTATATTCACACCCCCATTGAATGCAAGCCCAACGTTTTAACTGGATTTTATTTCTATTTGATACACACTTTTTCCAATTTCTTTTCTTTTTGTTTCTTTTTTCCATTTTTATTTCAGATGAGTTTTAATTCATTAAAAATACTTCAAATACTCTAAAAATTATGAAAAAAATATTTTCATACACTTTGTCATGTTAATTGATTTTAAAAATTTTTGGATTAATTTTCTAAGCCATTTTTCAATTAAAATTGATTTTTTCATTCTGAGGTATTTTATGTGAATTGAAAAATGCATATCTCTTGTTCTTAAATTTATTTTGTGATGAAATGTTCATGTAATTGCCTGATTTTTCTTGTGCATATGCTTTACATATTGTTTGATTTTTGTGACATTTTTACCCCTGGTTTTATTGAAAATTGGTTAGGGTTTTAGTGTGATTTTTAAGACCCTCGATTTACCCTTGCTTTTAGGGTATCCCTTAGAACTTGCCCTCTATTTGCCTAGCCTTGTTTAGGATTTTCCCCCATAGCTTTGGCCCCTGATTCCTAACACCTTAGGGGTAATCTAGGATTTTATTTGTCATTTTTTTGAGTATGTTTACTATTTTTAGTGTATTTTTCATTCTAGGCCATCCTTGTGCAATGTTTAGCCCAATACATGAACTAGTTTGCCTTGTAAAGGATTTTTGTGCATTCTTTGAGCTATTGATGCTTGTGGATTCATGTTGTGGATATAATGAGGTGTTTGTATGTTGAATTTTAGGTCCTATTTTGGTTTTCAACTTGTTTAAGTTTGTACTTATTTTAAGCTATCTTTTAGGGTTCCATATGTGCATGTATGTGAATGTCTCCCATCTCTTAACATGAACCACTTGCATTATTTTACATGTTTTGTTTCATTCCTTTTGTGTACACTTTCCCTTCATCTATACTTCTGTCCTAGGACTTTAGGATCCTATTTATGGAAGCTTAGTCCCTCCTTAGGAGGAACTTGAAGCATGCCATAAGTAGTGAGCCTTTGAGGACTCTTGGTGTGTTTTGTTTGCATATTGAATGTGGTATGATTGGTTGAGTGCCCTTGTGAGTTCTTAGGTTCCCACTTTGCCTCCCATCATTTCATTCAATAATTTCCTCCTTTCTTTTTCATTTGGTGTGTTTTTGTGCATTAGAATTGATGTGTGAATGTTGTAAGCTTTTATCCTTCTTTTCTTACTTGCACTAATAAAGGTTGAGATGTGCTTGTGGAGGTATTTACCCCATACTATTTCCTCCCTTTGCTTGTGTGTTATTTTCTCCTTGTGAATTTCTTACTTGAATTAATAAAGGTTGAGATGAGCTTGTGGAGGATTTCACCCCACACTATTTCCTCCCTTTTCTTGTGTGTTACATTGCATATGCATTCATTCATTCCTATTTCATGTCTTATTTCAGGTTGTTCTTTTCTTCTCTTTTTTTACCATGCTCCCTTAGGACTTCCAATCTCCTTGTTTAAGGATGATTGTGATAGACCCTAGGTTTCAATCCATGTATGATAACATTAAGTAGACTCCCCTTCAACTTCAACTATAGGTTTATCTTGCATGCCAACTCTAGGGTTTGAGTCCAGTTCCCCTTAGTTGCGCCCCTTCTCTTTCTCATCTCAAAACAAATCTAAAACACCTAATAAAGGCTAATTAATGTTGTACGCTACGAGCCTTAAGTACTTGGGAAGTGGTGATTGGGGGGCTATCTCTCAATTGCTTAGAGTGTTTAGTATACGTCCTTAGGGCGATATGCGACGCATTCGCTCCTAGGTCATAGTCTTTAGTGCAACATGAGTTACAAACAATTCAAAAACACTTCTCCTTTAAAGATACAAAAACAAATTATCAAACTTCATTTTTGTCCTTTGGGACCTTTAATAATGGAAAACATTTTCATAAACAAGAGTTTCGTTAACTCTTAGTTCTACCGCATACAGGTAACGCCTAAGTCTCCAAAGGTCGAACTGCATACACCTAACTGCTAGAACTGTTTGTTAATCCTACTCGGGTAAAAAAAAAACTTTTGAACCAACCGGTGTTCTAATTGCCCGAACTACGTTTGTTCTGATTTCTCACACCAGATGAGAATACGCAAGCATGAGACGATGATGTCTTGGCGAGCAACCTTCCCCACCTTTCACCCGTAGTTAGCCAAACTACAATGATTCTGATTTCTCGTACCAGACGGGAATACATAGGCCCAGAGCGGCGATGCTCTGTCGAGTCCTTTGTCTTTTCTTTTGTCCCAGACCTTTAGCGTAGATAGTTTCAATCACCCTTTTAGATAGATAAACAAGCGTGGATCCCGTCGAGTACGATAGACGTGAGGGGTGCTAATACCTTCCCCTTGCGTAACCGACTCTCGAACCCGAGATTTGGTTGCGATGACCAATCTTATCCCCTTTTTCGTCAGGTTTTCTCTGCTTGTTCCCTTTCCCTCGTTGGGATAAATAACAAACGGTGGCGACTCTTCTGTCATTACCGACCTCCTTTTTCGTAGTAGCGACAGCTGGAGACCCTGCTGGGGACTGTGATGGTTCCCTATGCGAGTCAATCCTAGCGCTTGTTTGTTTATCTTTGGGTGTATGTACACACGTGTTGTACTTTATTTTTCCGCATTTATTTTCAGCATTATATATCATTATTGTTGTGCTGCGGGGGAGGGATGTTCTATTATGTGATAAGCCAGACCCAGGCTTGAGTACAAACCTAGTATTAGTAGTGGAAACTAGTGGGGGGCCTGTTTGCTTAGCAGACACAGTTCCCCATGAAATCCGCGCTTAGACGAGATTCTCTTTGATGATTTCCCTTCCGATCCTTAGGATCTGTCGGGATTTTGGATTTGAGAGTTTTCGACTCTAGGGACCGATCATTTGTGATTGAGCTAAGTGAGGCCTCTTCAGGAGATGATGATGCTAAACCAAAAATGGTGAACGTCTCATCATTTCTTGAAAGTTTGTAACGCTGATGAACGCATAGGTTGCCGAACCTTATCAATGGATAGGTCCATACCTGTGAGAGGGATTGGGTTGTGCAGGAAACTTTGACTTTCAGATTACCCGGTTTTCTTTGCAATGTGAACCTATGTTCTTGATATCAGAGGTTTCTATTATCAAAGATATGCTATGTTCGTGCTAAAGCAAAGCGCTGGTTCTTCTCGATCAACAGCACATCAGTCTTGATCCCCTGTTTGCATTTTCGTGTGCATTTTCATCTGCATCATCATAACATGTTTGCATTTTGACATACATGTTCTTGTATTTCCAAGGATCTTAACTTTGAGACTCGCTATTGAGCATTAAATATTTTTCTTGTGATTCGTCTGTGTAAAATATGAATCAGAGCAGACAAATTCCTTGGAAATACTCGAACATGACATTTGCATTTCATTTGCATAGCAGGTGCTTGAGGCTGGGTTTCGTGATCCTGATCTGGTTTTTCTTAAGAATTTCAGACTTCAACTTGTAGAGAAGACAGAAAATGGCTATGGAGCAGATACAAGCGGAGTTGAGGGAAGCCCGAAGCCAGATGGGACAATTCATGGTGGACATGCGAGCTTTGTGTCAGGATCAAAAAATGCTTAGGGAGGAAGTTCAGCAACTGAAGGCTCAGATGGGCCTGATAACAGAAGTGATAAGGAATGTGCTAAGGAAGGAGGGTGATCAGGTTCCTAAAGCTGCAGTAGAGATGCTTGCTCCACTTTTGTCCGTGGAACCTCTCCCAAGGCGTGATGTGCCTCAAAGATCTGCTGCACAACCGGAGATCCCAGATTTGCCACGTCAGCAACTACCTCCTATTTCGTGAGACAATCTTAAGACTAGGAGGTATGCTCAGAGACCGAAGAAACCCGACAAAATCTTCAACCAGATCCCTATGACTTATGCTCAGTTGCTACAACTCTTGCTTCAACTTCGATTGGTTGAGCTTCGAACTCTGGTTCCATTTACTGGTAAGCCACCACCAGGCTATGATGCAAGTGCCCGTTGTGATTTCCATTATGGGGCACCAGGGCATAATGTCAAGAACTACAAAGCTTTTAAGCACAAAGTTCAAGACTTGATTGATTTAAAGGTAGTTGAATTCGCGTCGGGCGGCGTAAGTGTACCAGGTGGTCTTGGTCCCATCATTGCAAACGAGATAGTTGTTCCTCTTATTTGCCTTGAAGCTGCATCAGATCAGGAGTATGTATTACAATATGTAATCTCAGAATCTCCTTGCCCACGACTGTTGCCGGTTCCTAGGCCAAGCTTGAGGATGAAAGTACTTGAGCAAAGGGAGTCCCCGATACCTCAGACTCAGTCTCTAGATGTCTCAAATGCTCAGAGTCAACAATCTCTTTGGTCAGCGCATTGAATATCACTTCCCCTCCAGAGTCAACGGTCATACTGTCATCCGCCGCGTCAGCACGCCAGGCAAAGACCAAGGAAGCCAGAGAGACATTTTACTCAGCTGCCGATATCATACAGCCAGTTGTTACCGAATTTGATCAAGGGTGGATTGATAGTGACGAAGAAGATTAATCCAGAAATTCTGCCATATCTGCTCAGTTTTGATATCAACGCCCGTTGTGAGTACCATGTTGGGGCATAAGGGCATTCAACTGAGGATTGTAAGGTCCTTAAGAGCAAGATTCAGACTCTGCTGGACTCCAATAGGTTTTCGATCACGCCTCAGGGTATTCAGATTAACGATCTCTCTTCATCCAGCCAAGTGGGTGTATCAGTTTATGTCATGGAAGAATCCACTGAAAGAAAATGTTTAGAAGAGTATCAGACTGACTTCAACGAGCAATTCTGAAGATGGATGATTCAGCGGCAAGTCAAGTTTGAAAGCCCGGTTCCCGGAAGTTGGCAATCTTTCTTTTATCATGTCATTTCTTTGCATTTGTAGTTTCTTTCCTGTTTTAAATGCAAATTTCACTTGTAAAACTTGTTGTTTTCACTTGATAATGATAATGAAATAAATATGCATGTTTTGATTAAATCCATTTGTGTTCACATATGTTTTTAATTGATATATAACGCTTGTTTAAGTGGAACCCGGGGAGGATGACGAAATTGAAAGACGCGCAAGCTTCTGATTGTATGCTTTTGAATAAAACCTGTTGATGATGTACAGGCATTGTTTCAAATTCCTAAACACCGGAGATATAAGGAAGATAATCCCTTGTCAACCCCTTTGAGCCTAGTAATAGGAGTTTCTTTCTAAAAAACGAAAAACCCTCAATCTTAACCTGGGGAAGGGTAGGTGTTAGCTAACTTGACCGAGCGTCCAAATTGCGAAAGGAATGTTCCCGTTCGAGGGTCAACCACACCTGTATAGGTCGTGCCTAAAAAAACCCACAATGGGTACCCATCGCCGATCAAGGAGTGAAACAATCGCAATCCCTTCAACGAGTCAGACAAGCCGGTGTCACACGATTTGTTCAAAAAAAAAGAGGAGAGGAAAAAAGAATCAAAAGAAGAAGCCCGCTAAGTCAATAGCTTGAGAACAATCTACTTAGGCAAAAATTAGGGCATCCTGCTGGACTTTGAAATCAAAAGAAGCTCAACAGAGCCAGTCCAGGCAATACTTAGGGAAAAATGGAAAAGGCGGAAAAGCGAAAAGGATTACAAAAAGAAAAAAAAATCCTCAATGAAAATACAAGTCGTGTGACTCCAGGCACCAAAGACGAAAAGTGAGTGACTGTCACTCCGAAAACTTATGGTTTCCTGAACCATCACTCCGGTCATTCAACCTTTAAAAGGTGAGCGCTTGTGTCGAATTAGCTGAATGTAGGATTGGAGAACATCAAGGAGAATGGGTGGGTTAAAATAAATGTTGAGCCTTTATCCTTTCTTTCTTAACCGTGAACCTGACCACGTTACAACCTTCAAAAGTCCTAATTGAAGCAGGTTTATTTCGAAAGCATACTTCTGTAAAGATCGCGTCGAAAATGACTCCTAAAAGGATTCCTCTTACCGCGTTGGTATTAAGGCTGACACTTTGATAATTGATTCGTTATATGTCACAAATTTTTTCTAGTGAACATGCTTGGATTTCAAAACTGTCACATGCATTGCATTAATATATCTTTTATGCGGAACAATTTGTTTTACTTGCGAGTAAGCACTTGACATCAGGAGAGTTTCCAAAGTGGAAAGTTTGATCAGGACAGAATGCCTGAGTACTCCGTTGAACCAGGGCCAGCTATATCAAATGGTCACATCATGGGAGTCAACCATCTGAAAGACAGTTAATCTGGGGGAATCAGGTCGAGATTTGATAAATCTCTCGAAGTCAGAAGCATCCTCTCCACGGATCAACCAATCAGGGGTAAGGTCATTGCGAGGTTGGGGCAGATTACCCTAAGAACACATGAGCCATTTTGGGCCAGAGGGCAATTAATATGAAGCACATCTCTGAGGTCCAAAATGCTGATGCAGTCCGTATCGAACCATCAGGGCACAGAAATTTTAGATTTCCTTTCGAGGAAGTCTTTACGGAGATCCCACAGGCTGGGGCAAAATGGGAAACAAAGGAACTGTTCTTCACCATATCTCCAGTGATTATCAGAAATGATCAACCAGGGACAAGTCCTTGTCGTTTCATGGCAAGCTTTTCTCTTCGTCCTAGAGGTTAGACTGGGGAAAATTGAACTACACTGGGGCAATTACTCAAGTAAGGTTATTCTCCCCAACCAGAGTCTATTCCACAACAATTGGAGTTTGCATCTCTATCCCCAGTAGAGTTATATGCACGTTAAAAGATTGGTTAGGTGTGTATCCTTATCCCCGGCAGTTGGTCGATACACATTTGATCCCCACATATTGCAGGTATGTGCTTACTCCCCAGCGAATCAAGATCGGATTTCCCTCCACCAGGCAGGTGCGGAATCGTTCCCAGTAGTGGGTTAGCACGTTGTTTCTCTAGCAGATTGTCCGTAAATATTCAGCTCTCAGCAATTTAGACCGAAGTCTCCAGCAGAGTTGATCCCCCCGCAGATTTGTTGATCCCCCCGTAGATTTGTTGATTCCCCGGCAGGTAAGATATGATCCCAGTGTCCGGTCATCTTCCCTCAGCGAAGCTTTTGTTCCCCGGGAAGTCGTATCCTAGAAGGCTATTCATGGCAGTTGATATTCTCCGTCGAGTGAGAGTGGCTGTTTAGCAGGCTGTTTGCCTCCCCAGTAGATTCGCCTATTTCCCCAGAAGAGTTCATATTCCGGGCGGCCGTCCATGGAATTTTCCCCAGCTGAGTTAGCCTTCCGGAGTTCGTTTCCTTAGTATAAGCCCAATGGTTATTGGCACATGTAAGCTATCCCCAACAGGGTGGTTTTCTTTTCCCAGCAGGATGGTGTCCCTATCCTCTTCAGCATTTATTTTGCTGAATCGGTTCCGTTGCATTTGCATGCGTGCATAACATCTACCCAAACGCGTAGCATTTCCATTTCGTATGGAGCATTACGCCATTTTCAAACATATGCATAAGCCAGGTTGTTATCTCTTTGTTTGCAGGTATATCTCCGACAGATGACCGATATCTTGGCTCGTAGGTTGTCCAGACCACGACAATGGGTGTTACTAGTTCTTCGTCCGTCGACTATCCAGACACCGGTCGACCTTCGTTGAGCGTTCAGGATCCGGCTTGGTTCATCAAGCATTCAGGCTCCGGTTCTTTTTTCCGTCGAGTATGCAGACTCCGGTCAAGTGCGTTGAGCATCCAGGCTCCGGTTTATTTGGTTGGGTATCAGGACCCTATTGAAAATATTTGTGGCCAGTTCCTTCGAGTATCCAGACTTCGGTAAATCTCCAATTGAGGATTTATCTTAATGCGTCGAGTGTTCAGACTCTGGTTTTTCCCAATTTGTGATAATTTCCTCGATTCCGACAATTCGAAGTGTTCTTTCAGCCCGCGTGGTATCCATACCCCGGCTCATGCCAGTCCCCAACAGTGTCCTTGGACTTCATCTAGTCATGTTGTAGAAAGCTCACTTGGTATTCAGACCTTATTAAGAGTGGTGATATGTTCTCTTCGTCCGTTGAGTATCCAGGCTCCGGTCTACGTCGTTGAGTATCCAGACTCCGGCGAATTTTCAACTTATGATGCGTTCCTTGGCCTTGTATGGTAACCAGACTATGGCAATTCGTGATGTGATTCATTTTGTTCATAGAGTATCCAGACTCTGGCAATGTGAAACAGTGTTCTTAAAACCCATGTGGTATCTAGTCTCTAATGAGTATTTCTTCGTCCGTTGAGTATCTAGACTCCGATCAACCTCCGTTGAGCGTTCAGGCTCCGGTTATTGCGTCAAGCATCTAGGCTCCGATGAAGTCCCAGTTGGCATTATTGCTTTGTCTGTTGAATATCCAGGCTCCGGTCAATTACGTTGAGCGCCCAGGCTCCGGCTTCTCCGTTGAATATCCATATTCCGGTGAATTTTCAATTCGTGAGGTACCGTTCTCTCTGTTGAGTATCCAGACTCTGATAAAATTCAGTTGGGTCTGATATCCTGTTAATTTTCATGGTTATATTCCTTCTCCGTTGAATATCCAGATTCTGGTAAATGTCTGATTTATGAGGTATTACGTTGTCCGTTGAGTATCCAGACTCCGGTAAATCCCCAGTGAAGTCGTCCATTTCGTTGAGCATCCAGGCTCCGGTCGTTTTAGTTGAGCATCCAGGCTCCGGCTATTTGTTGAGCATCCAGACTCTGGTTCCACTGTCCGTCGAGTATCCAGACTCCGGTCATCTTTCGTCGAGTATCCAGACTCCGGTAAGTTCCCAATTTGTAATGAATTCTTTTGTCTGTCGAGTATCCAGACTCCGGTTATCTTTCGTCGAGTATTCAGACTCCGGTAAGTTCCCAATTTGTAATGAATTTTTTTGTCTGTCGAGTATCCAGACTCCGGTAAAGATAGTGTGGTATTCAAGTCTTGATAAGTATATTCTTGATATGTTTCCTTGTCCGTTGAGCATCCGGGCTCCAGTTTGTTACGTTGAGCATCCAGGCTCCGGTTTGTTACATTGAGAATCCACGCTCCGATTGGTTACGTTGAGCATCTAGGCTCCGATTTGTTATGTTGAGCATTCAGGCTCCGGTTTGTTACGTTGAGCATCCAGGCTCCGGTTTGTTACGTTGAGCATCCAGGCTCCGGTTTGTTACGTTGAGCATTCAGGCTCCGGTTTGTTACGTTGAGCATCCAGGCTCCGGTCATTGTACGTTGAGCGTCCAGGCTCCGGTTGTACGTTGAGTATCCAGGCTCCATTAAATTTCCAATTTGTGGTATCCCCTGTTCTACGTTGAGCATCTAGGCTTCGGTTCCTTCGTCCGTTGAGTATTCAGGCTCCGGTCATTTTCTCGTCAAGTATCCAGGCCCCGGTCATTACATTGAGTATCCAGACTCCGGCAATTTGAAAGGTTACCCTTCAGCCTATATGGTATCCAGACTAGGGCGCAACTATTGATGAGTGTGTTCATCCTATTACTGTTTTCCCCAAGCAGGGTTACTTGGTTAAGTTTCTCTTTTCTCCCTGCCAGAGTTGCTTGGTTTAAGCTTCTCTTCCCCAGCGGAGTATTCTTGTAATTAGTTCAATTTTCTCCAGAGGTTTTTGTCCCGTCAGAATTTGCAGTTTATTTCTGCGGTTGGCAAATTTCCGGGTTCGTCGGTATTCAACTGCCTTGTACCTTGATTGTTTGAAAGTCGTTCACCTTTCACCCAGTCAGGTCCAAGTCGTTTGAATAGGGGCAGCTGTTGTACCCCAAAATTTGCCCAACCTTTTCTTTACTTGGTTTATGATTCATTGCATTTTCATAGCATTAGCATTTGCATACCATTGTTCATTTACAGAGGATTGAGAGAGGTGTTCCTAGCAAGGGGAGATTACCAAAGTTTCTAAGCCTAAGTAAGAGGTCTTATTCAAGCTATCAAGAGTTTATCATCATCAAAAGAAAGTCAAAGTTCTTTGAAAAGGCAAATGAATGAATATGGTTCACCTCCTATCTTGGAGGCCATGTGAAGATCATCAGATGATATTGAGTCCATGATTATGGATGGAGGACATTATATAAGCTCATTTAATATCTTGAGGGTCATTGAGGAGCTTGTTTAAGTCATTATACCAAGTTCAAGAAGCCACAGTCAAAGGTGGTGCAGTTAGGGTTTTCAACTGGCCAACCCTAATGCAATGGTGAAGGTGAAGGAGATTAAGACTCAATTCCAAGTCATTGTGATCATGGAATTTTGTGTTGAGGTATCTAAGATGTCATTCCAAGATCAAATCAAAAAGAATCAAGAGTGTGAGAAGTTGCTAAGCTAGGGTTTCTAAGCTTGTTAGTGTAAAATCCCCTGTTTAGTGCATAACTTCAAGACCACATATCTCAAGATACAAATTTTATCTCATCTTGACTCCAACATGAAACTTGTAGAGCATGTTTCTAGATTTCTTTTGAGTACTAAAACTCATCCATTGGGTTTCTAGAACTCATGTTATGATGCTGATAAGTTATGGGTCCTCAGATGAATGTGATCTTGGTCAACAAAATTCAACCAACTTCCAAGACATTTTTGAACTAGAAGGATGTTTCTCCTCACTTTGACCCATACATGAAAGTTTTTCCTTATTATCTTAGCTTTCCAAAAAGTACTAGAAGTCACTCATCTGATTTGTGGAGCTCAAGATATGAAGCTTGCAAGGCAGGGGTATTTTGGGAAACTTTGATTATAGGTCATTTTGGTTATAGGTCATTTTCATGACTTTGCACAATTCAAATGGAACTTTGTCCAACATAAAACTTGCTCCAAATGAGCTCAATTACATCTCCAAACAATTACTTGTCATGGATATGGCTTGTATATGAGAATTGGTGGAGTTTCCATGAAAAAGCACTTGAAAACCATGATTTGGATTAAATTCTTTTTGAACTATCACATGACATGTTTATGCATTTTTTGAGTCACTTAAATGTACCAAATGAGATGCCAAAATCAGAAATCAAATTTGAGGTTATTTTCACATAGAAATTCAAAGTTTCTTCAAGCTTAAGGCACACAACCAATTCCCACCATAAGATCATTTCAAGGGCCAATTTTCATCCATTAGATTTCCTTACATCACAAGCAATGAGTTTGAATCAAGTTTGGAGTTGTTTGAGCCAAAAACAGTCGTAAATTGCAAGCTTGAAGTTCAAAATTTTGGATTTCCCAATTGCCATAAACAGGCCTTAATTGGGCCTCCATTCAATCTAGATCCATTGTATATAACTCTCAAATGTTTTACATGTGTTCAGAGGTGATTTTGGAGCAAAATTGGAGGGAAATTCAGTTACACGAGTTGAGAGAAAAGTGAAGAAGTGAAATCCAAATTCAAGCAATTTCAGTCCAATTCAAGAGCACCAAGAGCTCCATTGAAGTTCAGGGAAACTTTCTGGTTGGTTTTGCACGAGCTTCATCAACAAATCAAGGCCCAACGGAGGGACTCCATTAGGTAAGTCATTCTTCACAAATTCTCTCTAATCATGCATCAATCAACTGCCATTTTCATATATTCATGATCCCCTAGCACCATAGATCATTTCTGGATAGGTTTGATTGTTGTTCTTGACAATTCTTGAATGTTGCTTGAAATTGATTTAATTTGTATCTCATGATTTAGGGATGATTAATGACTATGAACCCTAGATTAGTGATTAGCGTGAGGAGAGGATGTGTTTAGACTAAGACATTTTAGGTTTTGGTGGAGTTTTGATCCACATGCATTTTTGGCTAACCGGAGAAGACGACCGGAGCACGATGGCACCGACGTCTGGTTTTGATTCAGGCTTGCCAGCGTGTAATGCCATCTCACCCTTTGAATCTTTGACTCAAACCCATCCAATGGCTAGGATTCAATCTGAGAGCGCGTTGACTCATTGATTGGCCACGTTTGTTTAATGAAACGAGGCGTTTCATCCAGCCTCTGAGTTTGTTTGGACCTGGGCCTTTAATGATATTCACACCCCCATTGAATGCAAGCCCAACGTTTTAACTGGATTTTATTGCTATTTGATACACACTTTTTCCAATTTCTTTTCTTTTTCTTTCTTTTTTCCATTTTTATTTCAGTTGAGTTTTAATTGATTAAAAAATACTTCAAATACTCTAAAAATTATGGAAAACATATTTTCATACACTTTATCATGTTAATTGATTTTACAAATTTTTTGATTAATTTTCTAAGACATTTTTCAATTAAAATTGATTTTTTTCATTCTGAGGTATTTTATGTGAATTGAAAAATGCATACCTCTTGTTCTTGATTTTATTTTATGATGAAATGTTCATGTAATTGCCTGATTTTTCTTGTGCATATGCTTGACACATTGTTTGATTTTTATGACATTTTTACCCCTGGATTTATTGAAAATTGGTTAGGTTTTTAGTGTGATTTTTAGGATCTTCGATATACCCTTGCTTTTAGGGTATCCCTTAGAACTTGCCCTCTGTTTGCCTAGCCTTGTTTAGGATTTTTCCCCATAGCTTTGGCCCCTGGTTCCTAACACCTTAGGGGCCATCTAGGATTATATTTGTCATTTTTTGAGTATGTGTGCTATTTTTAGTGTATTTTTCATTCTAGGCCATCCTTGTGTGATGTTTTCCCCAATACATGAACTAGTTTGCCTTGTAAAGGATTTTTTGTGAATTCTTTGAGCTATTGATGCTTGTGGATTCATGTTGTGGACATAATGACCTGTTTGTATGTTGAATTTTAGGTCCTAGTTTAGTTTGAAACTTGTTTAAGTTTGTACTTCTTTTGACCTATCTTTTAGGGTTCCATATGTGCATGTATGTGAATGTCTCCCATCTCTTAACATGAACCACTTGCATTCTTTTACATGTTTTGTTTCATTCCTTTTGTGTACACTTTCCCTTCATCTATACTTCTTTCCTAGGACTTTAGGATCCTATTTATGGAAGCTTAGTCCCTCCTTAGGAGGAACTTGAAGCATGCCATAAGTAGTGAGCCTTTGTGGACTCTTGGTGTGTTTTGTTTCCATATTGAATGTGGTATGATTGGTTGAGTGCCCTTGTGAGTTCCTTAGGTTCCCATTTTGCCACCCATCATT
This sequence comes from Lathyrus sativus, assembly GCA_963859935.3. Classification (NCBI taxonomy): domain Eukaryota; kingdom Viridiplantae; phylum Streptophyta; class Magnoliopsida; order Fabales; family Fabaceae; genus Lathyrus; species Lathyrus sativus. Next base: position 209,222,514 of record OZ012735.1, read on the forward strand.
TCATTTAATAATTTCCTCCTTTGTTTTTCATTTGGTGTGTTTTTATGCATTATAATTGATGTGTGAATGTTGTAAGCTTTTATCCTTCTTTTCATACTTGCACTAATAAAGGTTGAGATGTACTTGTGGAGGTATTTACCCCATACTATTTCCTCCATTTGCTTGTGTGTTATTTTCTCCTTGTGAATTTCTTACTTGCATTAATAAAGGTTGAGATGAGCTTGTGGAGGTTTTCACCCCACACTATTTCCTCCCTTTGCTTGTGTGTTGCATTGCATATGCATTAATTCATTCCTATTTCATGTCTTATTTCGTGTTTTTCTTTTCTTCTCTTTTCTTACCGTGCTCCCTTAGGACTTCCAATCTCCTTGTTTAAGGATGATTGTGATAGAACCTAGGTTTCAATCCATGTATGAGAACATTAAGTAGACTCCCTTCAACTTCAACTATAGGTTTATCTTGCATGCCAACTCTAGGGTTTGAGTCTAGTTCCCCTTAGTTGTGTCCCTTCTCTTTCTCATCTCAAAACAAATCTAAAACACCTAATAAAGGCTAATGAATGTTGTATGCTACGAGCCTTAAGTACTTGGGAAGTGGTGATTGGGGGGCTACCTCTTAATTTCTTAGAGTGTTTAGTATACATCCTTAGGACGATATGCAACACATTCGCTCCTAGGCTATAGTCTTTAGTGCAACATGAGTTACAAACAATTCAAAAACACTTCTCCTTAAAAGACACAAAAACAAATGATCAAACATCATTTTTTTCCTTTGGGACCTTTAATAATGGAAAACATTTTCATAAACAAGAGTTTCGTTAACTCTTAGTTCTACCGCAAACAGGTAACACCTAAGTCTCCAAAGGTCGAGCTGCATACACCTAACTGCTAGAACTGTTTGTTAACCCTACTCGGGTAAAAAAAACTTTTGAACCAATCGGTGTTTTAATTGCCCGAACTACGTTTGCTCTGATTTCTCACACCAGATGAGAATACGTAGGCACGAGACGACGATGTCTTGGCGAGCAACCTTCCCCACCTTTCACCCGTAGTTAGCCAAACTACGTTGACTCTGATTTCTTATTCCAGACGGGAATACGTAGGCCCAGAGCGGAGATGCTCTGTCGAGTCCTTTTTCTTTTCTTTTGTCCTAGACCTTAGCGTAGATAGTTGCAACCACCCTTTTAGATAGACAAACAAGCGTGGATCTCGTCGAGTACGATGGACGTGAGGGGTGCTAATACCATCCCATTGCGTAACCGACTCCCGAACCCGAGATTTGGTTGCGATGACCAATCTTATCCCCTTTTTCGTCAGGTTTTCCCTGCTCGTTTCCTTTCCCACGTTGGGATAAATAACGAACGATGGCGACTCTTCTGTCATTGTCGGCCTCCTTTTTCGCAGTAGTGACACTGTTGAGTACAACGGACGTGAGGGGTGCTCATATCTTCCCCCTGCATAACCGACTCCCGAACTCAAGATTTGGTTGCGATGACCTTGTCTTCTCTTGTCTTTTAGGTTTTCTTTGATCGTTTCCTTTCCCTCCTTTGGGATAAATAACATTCGGTGGCGACTCTTCTGTTTGTTTCCGCCGGCCCTTTTCGCAGTTGCGACAAATAGGTCAAACCTGCACAATGGGAGCGCCAAAAAAATCAACAATTCTTGCCATTTGAGTTGCCAACTGCTGGTAACTCTTATTCGTGTTTTAAATTAATGGGTTAAATATCGTACCCATATGTTATGTTAGAGTATTTACCATGTCATGGTTACTCCCATCCATTTGTTGCTGCATTGCCATGGCATAATTCATTGTCAAAGCGAGCATTGTTTGGTCACCAAATCTCATTCCCCCCATGTGGTGGTATAGTTCGACCAAGGTTGCTTATGGATGAGCCAGATGCCATGATTGGAAAATATGCGTTCGCAATGTTATCAGCAAATATTGATGGATTATTGTGATGACTCGCCATCACCATTGTTGGAATTCCATAAGGTTGTTCATGCTCTAGCATGGGCATTGTGATATTCATGGCAAAATTCCTGAAGTCTGACGCCACAATGGGTCTAGGAGTCACTGGGTAACTCTGGGGTATTGGGGAAAAAATTGTCCCTTCTGGAAGAGTTATTGGTGCAACCTTCGTAGACAGTATCACCATGACACTAGCAGTCGAAGAAATAGGCTCAGTCATTATCGCAGAAATTGTACCCATCCCAGCACTGTTAGAGGGTTGTTCTCCATTGTTACTTCTATGAATAGATAGTTTTTGATGTATCTCCTTATAGGTCTCCTAAATTCTCTCTTTGTTATTTTACCACACCTTAATCTCATGCACACTCGCACTCACATGATGAGAAGTTGAAGGAATGAAGAACTACAATTTCAAAAATATAAAGTAAAACACACACAAAAAAGGTCCCACCAGGTGTGCCAATTTGTTTACTATGAAATTTGGTAAACAAAACAAGTTTTTATTAATACTTAAGGGATCAAACTCAAAAATCTCCTGAAACATATTTGTGTGCATTTATGACTTTGAACAACATTTTTATTGTGGAAATTGAAGAGTAATGCTTTGAAGAAGGTTCAGTATCACTTTGAAACAAGGCTTGAGAACATAGGTTTTTAAAATAAAGGATGAAATCGGAGTGCATGATGAAGTAAAAGCATGAATTGTAAAGTCAAATCAAAAAGTAACTTAGTGCAGAAAAAGTACTTGAATGTAAAAAGAGTTGAAATTTTTAAATGGTGGAACGCACACTCTGTAGTACTTTCCACGTGTAGTTCCCAAGTCTACATTGTTTCTATTGTAATGATGAACTCCAACCTTAGCCAACATAGCACAATACTCAATTTCACTAAGTCCCTGAACTTTTCAACATCCTTCGACCGACATCACTATGGGTGATCCCCGACCTTGAGTCAACTTAACCTCCTTTTGACTCTACTTTACCTTGACTATCGTGTGGCGTATTTATTGTTGTCTTATTAATACTTTTCACTTATAGTTAAGTCGAAAAATCCAAGGTAACAGTCACTCCTAAGTATGATTTCTCTCTATATACTCTATTTCAAGGTCCATTTCTCAATTCCTCAAATCTGACATCTTTCTCACAGCTAGTAGGGTCCTCATTTAAGCTAAAGATTGCAAGATTATGCAATTGATCCTCCTCTTCATTTTCTAAGTTAGTGATATAGTTATTAAGATACCTTGGAGTTTTTATAATTCCATGGGTTGGCTCATTAGATTATTTAGTGCTTTCTACTCTTCCATCATTCTCTTAATTTGTATGTCCATCTATAAGTTCATCAACAAGTTCTTTAGTTGAATTTTCTTCTACTCATGGAGCTGATACATCTGGTCTTTCTTATGGTTCAACTTCACTTTCATCTTCTACTTGAACTTGTGAATCTTCAAGGCTTGTTTGATCCTTTTAATTCCAATTCCAACACTTTGTTTCTTCAAACACAAAATCTCTGTTGATGATGACTTTTCCTTCAACTAGTTTATACAACTTATAGGCTTTATATTCCTCACTAACACCAGGATTCACACATTACACACTTTTTTCCATCCAATTTCTTTGTTTGTGTTTCAGGAACACGAGCATGAACCATACAACCAAACACTCTAAAGTGATGTATTGATGGATTTGTTCCACTCCAACATTCTTCAAGGATCATGTTTTTTTATTGCAAATGTAGGACTTCTATTCATGACATAGGTAGCCCATCTTACTGCACGAGGCCATACATGTTTAGGAACACTTTTACATGATAAAATGTTTTTGACCATGTTCATGAGAGTCCTATTTTTTCCTTTCATATACTCCATTTTGTTGTGGAGTATATGCAGTGGTCAACTATCTCTTGATCTCTTGCAAGCTACAAAATTCATTGAAAACATTTCATGTGAATTCTCTCCCTCTGCCAGTTATGAGACAATGAACCAAAAAACTGGATTCCCTTTCAACCAATGCCTTGAATATTTTAAAGACATCAAATGAACTTGACTTTTCTTGTAACAAAAAACCAAAGTCATTCTATGAAAATCATTTGTGAAGGTAATGAAATACATGTTTCCTCCAAGTGACTCAGATTTGATAGGCTCAGAAATATTAGACTGGACAAGCTCCATCTTTACACTAGCTCTCCAAGTGGCTTATTTAGGAATGAAATATTTTTTTCTTGTCTATCAAGCAATCAATTCACTTTTTTTTTGTGTTTACCAGACTTGGCAAACCTCTCACCATTTCCTTCTTAATAAGTGTATCTAGTCCCTTGATTCTCAAATGTGTATACCTGATATGCCACAATTGAGATTCCATTTTTTAGTTATCTGAAAATACATTGGCATGATGGTTGGTGCATGAATCACATACATCATATTCTGAGACATTTGAGTATTCAAGATCAGACCTTTCTCTTCATGGAATATTTGGCAAGAATCATCTTAAACACTACACTTAGTTTTTTCTACTGAAGTTGTCCAATGTCGAGGAAATTATTTCTCAAACCTGGAATGTAATACACATCAGTTATCACATGTGCCATTTTGCCAATTCTCAACTTCACAATCATTTTCTCCATGATAGAAACTGTTAAGTTACCACCTAGCTTAATAGTTTCCCTTAAACTTTCATCAAATTCAAAGAACCAAGTGTTAACCCCAACCATAAGATTGTTGCATCCAGAATCAAGATACCATATTTTATCCTTAGCCCAACCTTTTGATTCACTCTTGGCCATCAAGATCATCTATTCTTCTTCATTAAATTCAGCATAGTTGGCATTTTCTTCCCAGCTAGGACACTCACTTTGATAGTTACCTAGCTTGTGAGATTTGTAACATTCTGAAAATTTCTATTTTGTCTACCTCTACCATGCTCTCTTAATAAGATCCTTCCTCTACCTTTCCCATCACCCCTTCTTGCACTGGACACTTTCAGGGCTTGTTCTTAAGTGAAATCTCTTTGACCTTTCATCCTTTGGTCATGCACAAGCAAGCTACTTTGTAGTTCATTAATGGAAAAAGTTGTCATATCATTGGACTCTTTAATGGAGCGCACAACATAGTTGAATTTTGGTGACATTATCCTCAAGATTTTCTCAATAAATGCTACCTGCTCCAATTTCTCTCCATGTGAATTCATTTGATTGACAATGGCCAGTGTTCTTGCAAAGTTCTTATCAACAATTTAATTTTCTCCCATTGCAAGAACTTTAAATTCTCTATGTAAATATTACAAATGTGATCTTTTGACTTTCAAAGATTCCTGATACTTACGGTGCATCACATCCCAGACGTCTGTGGCTATGTTGCGCACGAGGACGGTTTCCAAGATTGGCCTATCAATGGGACAGGAACTAATAGTTATTTGTCTTCAAGTCTTTCAATTTTTTCTCCTCAGTCGCCTTCAACTATTTTTCAGTTGCATTTGGAGGTGCCACTGTGATACCATTTTGTATTAATCCTCTATACTCCTTTGATCAAAGCAAATTCTCCATTAACATAAACCAATGGTCAGAAAAACCAAGGAATCTTGGAATTGTTGGCTGAATGAATCTTTCTTGTGAGAATTTAGTCATCGTGAAAAAATGAAAAATAAGCAGGGTTTAAGAATGAAAGAGGAAAGGAGAGGAAAAGGTACAAGAGGAAGAAGAGATTGGTTGTTATAACTAAAAAACTGTTGTTTTTAATTGAACAGGGTGAGAACCATGGTAATGATACCACTTGTTAGATCAAAATGCCAATTATTATTCATATCCAATGTACAAACTAGCATTTATACAATTGAACATAGATTCGTTATCATTACTAGTGGAACAAGTAATGTTGTAACTAACTCTTAACAAACTAAGTCAACTTCTAACTGAAAATAATTAACAAGAATATATACAACATATTATGCTTCTTATAATGGCATAATTATGCTACTATTTCAAAATGTCGTTTGAATGAGCTTAAAATTGTTGGTTATGCTTGAAGTTAATTTTAGCTTAGCTTTATTTTGTGTGGTAGTTAGTCTTTTATTTGGTGAGTATCTCAGTTGCCCACAACATTGAAAAACTCTCATTTCTCATATTGGTTAGACATATAGTTTAGAAATACTTTATATAGAGTGACACCATTCACCTTACAAGTTAGTTTTGTAGAGATAAGTTAAACTAAACTCTAATTCTTACATGGTGTCAGAAAGATTTGGTTTTTAACCTTATACCTTTACATTTACTGTCGAATCCTACCATGTCATCGAGCATATCATTCCTTCCTTTATGAATGATATGACCGGTCCCTATCTCAAAGAAAATAATCCTAAAATTTGGTTGCATGTTGATGTCATTGTCCTACAATGGATCTATGAGACTATATTCGATGGTTTTCTTAACACGACCATCGAACGATTCAACGCATGAACTTGATTGGAACCGACCATTTGAATATTTTTTGAAAATAAGTGTTCAAGGGAACTCTATCTAGTACATGAATTTTCATGAGTAGGGATGGAGCAATTTCCTAATGCTTCATCGTATTATCAATATTTAAAACCGCTCTTTGATCAACTATCCAACATTGGTTCTCATGTATCAAACGAGCGACTAATATCCAAATTATTTATGGATTAAGTGATGCTTATGCCACATGGGATCACAAATTCAACATGGATGTACACTATTACCTTTCTACAAAGCCAACACAATGATTTTTTTGGAGGAATGACAAGGGAAAAAAGGAAGCAACCATCACAAACAATTTTGTGTTTCTCGCTCTCAAGATGATAAGTTTATTTGCAGTTATTCTCATCATCAAAATCATAACAACACAAAAGGCAACAACAATCAGGGAGGGTGCAACAGTGCACCCTCCAACCGCGGTAAATGAAATATCCATGGTGGTCACGTTAAGAGCCGAAACGAATGTTGAGACGATCGATCACAACATCAATAATGACCGCCATTTTGCCACAACAATACCAATGTGCCTTTCCAACAATGGTTGCATTGTGGTAACCTTGGGCCACATCACTGTGTTCATATCCAACAACACCAAATTGACATAATCAATTTTCTTTTCATTGCCAACTAGGAATTCTTGGGTCTAAGTCTAAACAAGCTCATATGGAAGATGCATCAATAACAAGCACCCAACTATCATATTCAGCAAACCTATATTCAAGTTATTGGACAAGTTACTAAAAGCACAAGAACCTAAGGGGGAGGGATTGAATCGTGGTATTCAAAATACGTGATTAATTTTAAGGTTTTATTACTTAAAAATAAAATTGTGTTAGTATCCACAAAGTCTAAGAGAAAAGCAACATAAAGAAAAAACAATAATGTAAATAACAAAATTAAAAGAGATAGGGTTAGGGAGATGTCACTAGAGAATTATACTGGTTTGGATGAATGTTGGCCTAGTCATGTCCCCTAGAGATCTTCTTGATACTTCAATACAACATTGAAAATTTTCAGGTTATACCCATGAACCCTTGATATAATAAAATTAAAAGATTTTACACTGCCTTATCCCCCTAAACAAAAGAGATCTTTTCCATGGGATGAACTCACAAACTGAGTAAAGATTTCACCAATTAATCTCAATCTCAATAACCAAACAAAACTTTTATAATTGAGTTCTATAACTGGACAAAGATTTTCTACTGGTTTATCTAAATAACCAAACTCAATTCTTCAAGAATATCACATCCTTTAAAGTAAAATAATGGCACGACACCAATACAACTCTTTCATCATAAGTAGTTTTCACTCACAAGACACTAAGCCAACTTTGGTGAAAGAAAATACTTAAAGAGAGAGAAGGAAAAAAAATTATAAAAGAATTATAAAAACTCCAATTTTTAGTGTAAAATGATGTTAGAAGAAGTCTCCTTTATATATGATATTTTTTGCTTAAAACGGAAACAATCCATGGGCCGAGTTAATGACCTAATCAATTAGGCTAATCAATTAGGTGGATTAAATTATTGATTGTTAAGTCCCATGAGAAAGGTTTTGATATAGAGCCATTTCCAATCATTAAGAAACTTCCATAATTGATTATAGACTTTATTAGGATTCATCTAATTGATTAGATAAAATATATAATCGATTAGAAAATTATTAAAAGTCTCCTAATAAAATAGTTAATCCCATAATCAACTGACTGGGTCTTGAAAACATTTTCAAGTGATTTTGTTAAGTAAATAGATGTCTAAAAAGTGTTTTATGTGTGTGTGTGTGAGTTGCCTTAGTATCTTAAGAGTTACTCTCCTATTTTTATAAGACTATAGTCACTCAAATAGACACAACCAAACGAACTTTCGCACTTCCTCTCTTTCACAACTCTGAAGATTTCAAGTTCCTTTGAAAAATAGAGATCATATAAGCATTTCAATGGAACCTTGAACCTTATACTTGAGGAGACTTGAGATATCGTCAATTTAATCGATAATATCAAAGAGTTGGAAAGATATCACCATTGACTTTAACATTCATCAATGTTGTCGTCATCAAAACACCAAGCAGGTTGTCAATATTAGGATAATCAATTGCATACTTGTAAGCACAGATCCACACGAGCTACACGACGTACTCTATATATGGGTCCTTCTGATGATAAGTGGTACATGGAAACCAGAGTCACTTATCACATGACTCCAAATGGAGGTAATCTCACATCTAATCCAACTTGATCAATAATATTACTATTGGTAGTGATAATAATATTCCAATTATTAGTTGTGGAAATGTATTAGTACCTAATCCTCATCATTACCTAACCCTAAACAACGTCTTACATCACCAAAGTTAATTAGAAATCTTATTTTTGTAAGGAAATTTACCATTGATAATGACATTTCAGTTGAATTCGATCCTTTTGTTTTTTTGTGAAGGATTTTTAGACAGTAACTCTTTTAATGAGATGTGATAGCTCGAATGTCCTCTATCCAATTACCACAAGACCAACCACTACTAACCCCTCACCATTCACCTTTGTTGTTTTATCCAAAGAAGTATGACATAACTGCTTATGACATCCGGACAATCCGATTTTAAAATTTCTTCATCAAAACAAATTCATTTTCTATGATAAACTTTAGAAATTATTATTATTATTATTTTATTTGCATTCTTGCTTCTTGAAAAACAAATAAAATTACTATTTTATAAATCTTTTTTTTATGTTTCGTTGTCTTTTGATATTGTCCATAGTGATACTTGGACGTAACATGATCTAAATTTAGGTGGACATCTTTATTATGCTTTATTTTTTGATGATTTCACAAATTTTTTATGGACTTTTGCAATTGCAAATAAATCTCAAGTACATTTCATTTATCTTTAATTTCATACTCCTATTAAAACACAATTTGAAAGAGAAATAAATATTTTCAATGTGATAACGGAAAAGAGTATGACAAATACATTTTCATAAATTTTATAAACTAAATGGAGTGAAATTTGAATTTTCTTGTCTCCACATCTCTTCTCAAAACAAAAACGATGAAAGAAAAATCCACACCATCAATAATATCATTTGCACCCTTACTTATGCCTCTCTCCCATCTCATTTTTGGCATCATACACTACAAATGACCACTTTTCTCCTCAACATCCTCCCTAATAAAAAGTTCTCTAAAAACTTACAATAAAATTTTCTACCAAAAAGACTAGTCATACTCTCATCTTAAAGTCTTTGGTTGTCTTTGTTATTCTCTTATTCCATCTAACTCTAGAAATACATTACGGTCCTCTTTAAAACTGTGTATTTTTGGATTATCCTTCAAATCATAGAGGTTATAAATATTATGAGTTCTCGAAACGTAAGAATTATTTCTAGACATATCACTTTTGATAAAAATACATTATCGTTTTCAATCTTAAATGCTCTTCCAATCTCTAATTATGAGTTTTTAGATACAAGCGAGACACTCTTTCTTAACTCTCATCCAACCTATTCTCATAAAATACCACTACAAGAAACCAATTCTCTCTACTCAAAATGTGTTCAACGGTCACAACTACCTCATTTTCAAATCACACTACTACGACCCCTACTCACATACACAAATCGTCATACCTTCCTTACATTTGACCTTACCATAAGCAATTGACTCAATCATTTCAATGCATTACTCATCTCCCTCGTTGAAAGAAAAAAAAAAGTAAATAAAATTAGACTAAAGTTAAAATTGTAGTTTATATTTTATATATTTTATTCAAAATACGCTTGTCTAATGATTTTCTTAGTAGCTTAATTTGTTAACTCGAAGATATTTTTAGACTAAACTATATATTTTTAAATGTGCGCAATATTATATATTTTTAAATGTGCACAATCTTTTTCTTTCATATGCCACAATATGATTTACAAAAGCTAACAAAATAATCTATTTTTAATAAAACAAATGTTTTGAGAGTTAAATGTAAAGCACAATCTACTTTTCTCTGCGCCTATTATAAATATTAAAAAATATTTTTAAAAAAAAGTGTTTTATTATTTTATTAATTTAATAAATTTTAAAATAATTTAAAGATATTAATTGTTAATTTATCTACAATTTGTTTTATTTAATGTACTTCTATTTAGATTTTACTTATTTTGTTTCACTTTTTTTAACATGATGTGGATCTTTTAAAAAAATAGCAAAATTGAATTTTAATGGAATTGCTGAGAGAATACTTAATATGAAAACTTTCTATTTAAAAATAATACTTTCTATTTTCTATTTTTATATATAAATATATATTTTAAAATGATAACTTTTACATAATAAATGAGATAACTCAATTAATTGATATATGATAGTTGAACTAAATATAAACTATTGATTTAACATTCAATTTTTGACAACGACATTCTTTTGTAATTTTAAATAATATATTTATAAATAAATTGTTGATACTTACCATTTGTATTGATGCATTTGAAAAGGATCTATAAAGTGCAATACGGAGATAAGAGACTTTAGTTAGATATTTATTTACTAAATGTGTCATCTCTTTATTGAACATACCGTGTTCCTCTAAAAATGATCGTCCTATAAAGGAAAGTGAAAAATGACATGTTTCCATTTTGTAACGGTACAAAAAGAATCATTTGATCACATTTTCCAAAATAGTGGTAGAATAACTACCCACTCCTGCAAGGCAATTGTAAATACTTCAACATTGAAGTTGAGATAAAGAATCTCATTTCGATACATTCCACATATACAAACTTACAAACTTCTTACCCCATATGCAAGCTACCTCTCGATATACTTAAACTTCTTACAATTCTTAGTCATTAGAAGTTGTTAGTACTTTCTTTAACAAATACATAATTCATCAAATGATGTGTTAGTCAAACTCATATTAGCTATTGATTTAAAGTTCAATTAGTGATAAATATAATAATATTTCTGTCTTTTAATATATTAATATTTGATTATAATTCAAGGATTTATAAATAATAATAATAATAATAATAATCTTGATTTTATATATTTATTAACTGTACAAATCAAGACAAGTATGAATTCACGGATATTTTTAGTTATTATAAAATTTCTCACCTCAATCTCAAGATATTTTTAGTTATTATAAAATTTCTCACCTCAATCTCAAGAGAGAACGTGTATTACTTTCATTAGCTAAAAGTCTGTCAAAAAATGCTCAAAGTTGCAGAGACATGACAGAATTCATTTTAAAAAAATAACTGTAAAATCAATATCATTTCATTGAAAAGTATAAAAAGTTCATATTAAAGGGTCAAAAAGTTCATATTAAAGTTCAATTAGTGATAAATATAATAATATTTCTGTCTTTTAAAATAATATATTAATATTTGATTATAATTCAAGGATTTATAAATAATAATAATAATAATAATAATAATCTTGATTTTATATATTTATTAACTGTACAAATCAAGACAAGTATGAATTCACGGATATTTTTAGTTATTATAAAATTTCTCACCTCAATCTCAAGATATTTTTAGTTATTATAAAATTTCTCACCTCAATCTCAAGAGAGAACGTGTATTACTTTCATTAGCTAAAAGTCTGTCAAAAAATGCTCAAAGTTGCAGAGACATGACAGAATTCATTTTAAAAAAATAACTGTAAAATCAATATCATTTCATTGAAAAGTATAAAAAGTTCATATTAAAGGGTCAAAAAGTTCATATTAAAGTTCAATTAGTGATAAATATAATAATATTTCTGTCTTTTAAAATAATATATTAATATTTGATTATAATTCAAGGATTTATAAATAATAATAATAATAATCTTGATTTTATATATTTATTAACTGTACAAATCAAGACAAGTATGAATTCACGGATATTTTTAGTTATTATAAAATTTCTCACCTCAATCTCAAGATATTTTTAGTTATTATAAAATTTCTCACCTCAATCTCAAGAGAGAACGTGTATTACTTTCATTAGCTAAAAGTCTGTCAAAAAATGCTCAAAGTTGCAGAGACATGACAGAATTCATTTTAAAAAAATAACTGTAAAATCAATATCATTTCATTGAAAAGTATAAAAAGTTCATATTAAAGGGTCAAAAAGCCCATACTTCAATTATCAAGTTGCTTAGGACACAAAGGATGATGAAGTATGGCAGCAGGAAATAGATCCGGACTGCTGAAAGAGTTGATCCTCGGAGGTTTTAGTAATAGTCATCCCCGTGTGTAACCCCAATAAATAAGATCTTAGTTCCAATTTGTGCTTCTAGCATGAAAAATATCATGCAGCAATAATCGGTCGAAACACCATCAATCTTCGCGAGTTTACAAAATGCTTCTGGGACTATTATCATATATTCAAGTAATCATTCTAGTTCCCTGCTCAATGAAAAATTCAGGTTCCCAGGCCACCATTCACTTTGAGAAGGCAACACCAAATATGTGCCACCAAGTCCAGGGCAATTTTTTTGGACAAAATTACTTTGCGAGCTTTAACACTTAACCTAGGCATCTTTACATCGCGGGGTTTCACATGGAGGAGGCGGTACACCGAAAACCCAATCGAGAACGTTCAAATATTTGGATCTGAACACTTCCCTTTCTTGTGCATAGCAGTGCATTATGATGGCTGTTGACAAGCTGAAAACTACAACATCAGCTCTCTTGATCCTTCTAGACTGTGGCAGATACCCGGCATCAGCTATGCATGTGAAGAAACTCTCAATAGCTCGGGCAAGGCAGTATAATGATATCTCCATTCGCCTGCTTTTCTTTTCAATAGCTAATCCAAGGCCAGGTGGGAACTGCAAGAAAATGCAAAGTCAACTTTATAACAAAAACTGTTAAGAATTATTGCTAATCAAACATATATAAATATCCACTAAAGCAACACACCGTTCCCATGGCCACCATTGGAATGTTACATCTTTTGAAGAGCCTAAACAGAAAGCATGTCCACATCCTGATTTAGAATAGAGACATCCATATTATACATGTCAGTTTCAAGTTTCAACAAAATTGATGCTGTCATAATAACAATAAGGTGAAGCAAAGAAAAATGAGAAAATGAAAAGGCTACCAGGTGCATAGAATAAAAAAAATTGAACACAAGAAACAAAAGCAAGTATTTAAAACAAAATGTTACCGTTTCCTCTTTTAACAGAATCATTGGAGTTAAAATTTTTTGTTAAGAAAGATAGTTAGAGCTAATTTTAAGCTGGGGTAAAGCAATCATAAAAAATTACTTCAAATCAAAACTAATTTAGTAGCAAGACAACCAGCAACAAAATAATAGTTCACAGAACAAGATGCTAACCAGGCCGATGTACAGTATACTGACAGAAACAAGCTTGATCTTGCAGTGCCAATAAGAACCTTTGTCAATATTGTAAAAGGCCTGCATTTAAATTTTTTTATAACGGCAATGAGAAATGAAGTGCAAAACAATGTAATCTCATTACTTTGTAGCACAAAACATGGTCTTCAATTAGTGTTAGAATTGAGAGAGCAAGAATTATTAGATGGAACAATTTACTAGAAACAATTTATTGTCCAGAAAAGCCCTCTTCATTACAAAATCAGCATGTGTAACTGCTCAATGGTAATATATTCAATTTGAAAAATCACCATAAACAGTAACACTTCAATCATATGAAAAGTAGAATGGTTGCGACGGATTCTAATCAGATCACCTTTTTAAAAGTCCTTTTCTATGAACTATTAGGGCGGGTATCAGATAAACTGGAAAATAAACAGGTAATGCTCTTTTGTAGGCTTGACCGAGAAAAGAAACGACGTGCCCATCACATGATTGACTCCCATGTACAATCTGCAAAATTCAGTAATTTGAAACACCGAATGAAGCAGTACTAATCACAAGTTTTGTTTAATGGATTACAAATTAAATATTGAACATAGATAGATGAAATGTTTCAAACAGAAATTGCAAAGTTATACAGTTCAATCATCAATCATCAGGGAAGAATGCCATAATTGAAACAATCCAAAAGAGAAAATAAGAACTGAAATTCAATACTATTAATATGATTAAACTTGAATGGATAAATTTATTATGGCATAGAGCAGACAAATCAGTGTAAAAAAGGATGCTACTGTTATGGTGCGGTCAAATTCAGCTTAGTGTTAACAATGGCAGACAATGGTGGAGAGCCCAAAATCCGACATATTGTAACATGGCACTGCCATTCCTCACAAACTCGACCATGGCGGGGCACCACCATGACCGATATTTGACATCACTGATTCAGCTTCCAAATTTGATATTGAATACTGTTTAATAAGTATGCTTTCTTCTAATTTATTTTCAAGGGGTTAATTAATAATTTGATTGAGATTAAGAAAAAATGACAAGAATAAGAAAAAAATTGGTATGTCATACCGAGCATGGGACTTTCATCTTTGGATCTAATTTCACGTTGACACCCGTGGTCTTGTAGTATTTCTCTATTGCATGCAGATTAGTAAAAGGCTTGCCACTGGCTATATCTTTGACACCTTGTAAGATAACTGCATCCTTTCCACCATGTTTATTGAGAAAGGATTTATATGAAGCAGGTAAACTCTCTTGGTATAATATATAGGCAGACCTGAAATCAAAAGATTCTTGATCATCATTAATCCTTGTATTATAGAGGGCGAAAAGAGGGAAAGGAGGAATCGAGAGGGACGTAAAGTGTGTCTGTAGTTTGTACTGTATATTGGAAACATGGCCCCAAAGTGAAACTATCAATGGTGAATCAGCATGTGCACGGTCATGGTTATAAAACAGGAGCCATTATTTATTTACATGAATGTGTTAGCATTGTATTACATGTATGCATAAAGTATTGAACTTCAGTTGAGCATTCTGGTCACACAATTCTCTAACTGCTTCTGCTGTCTAACTGCTTCTACTATTGATGTCAAGAGTATGTCATATTCTGTTATAATTAGCTAGAATCAGTGAACTGACTAAGCTTTAGTTTGGCTTATAAATAGAACCGCTTACATTCTAACATATAATCAAAGAATTCAGAATTGATTTCACATAAACTATCTCAATCGTTTCTTGCTGTTTTCTTCCATTTTCAGTTATATACTCAACCTCCCCACTCACTTGTTTTCCCTTATAATTCTAGGTGGCATCTCAATCTCTCTTATTAAGTTACTAAATCACACTAAGATACAACCAAATATTATGAGATTTTTTTTGTATATTTTGACATTTCGCTTCAAGCTATAGCTTAATAAACTTTAAACTTGTTACGTTACAAATAAACCTCTAAAAAAAGACAAATATGATTCGGGCTTCACAAAACATGGCTATAAAGGCAACATGAGGATGTTGGAAATGTCAAGAAATGAGTATTTCTGGAAAGACATATGGCAGCGATGATCATCAATCTCAAAGTTGCATAACCAAGGAAGAAGAGACTTACTAGAATGATCATTAGTTGAAATTTTGAAATTTCCTGGCAGACAATCTTACACAAGAATGAATAAAAACTTTTCCAAATCCACCATGGGAGGTTGATATGGATCACAACAACTTTATTACTAACCTAGAATAACCAAGGGCAGAATCAAATTTTATGTGAGATAACCATAGAGTGCTGAGCACGTCACAGGGAGACAAACTGATCTAAAGCTTCTGAGAAAGGTTGTGGAAGTGGCTGACACAAAAATGCATCAACAGCAAAACAGTGACAAAACAAGTGACAAATTCAATTCTGTAACTATGTTGAAGGTAAGGTTGTAAATAATGAAGGAAGAAAGAGAAAGAATTAATACTTTTGAATTGTGATTATAGTTTCAGTTATGAAAGATTAAGCACTAGAACTTATTTCTACTAATACCAGGTTCGTAATTCTAATTAAATATGGAAACAAATCCTGAGGTATATAAGAACTTCCAACACAACTCTAGATTTCTAGGATATAATTGAATACATATTTCTTATTCTAACAATACATACACACAAACACAGATATATTCAATTGTATGAGAAATGCTATTGTGTATGAAAATTGTCGTACAAAAAAGAAAAAAAGAACAACTCACAAATCACGGTAGGAGATATACAACTATTCAAAAGCAAGTAAAAGCAATCTAACATGACCCTACAGTTGCAAGCACTTTCATACAAAATTGTGTGTTTTCCTTTCATATTAAACAGCATTTTCATAGTAAGATACTAGACAGGAAAGAGCCCTGCAGCTCCGGTTCCTATTAGCAAGGAAAAAGTAGTATAAGGCAAGCGACTAACCACAAATTGATGAGTGATAAAATATAAGTCCAGGTAAGGGCCCATTTAATGAACAAGTTCAGCCACTCACATTATGTGAACTATTTAATTAGGCAGGATATGGGTTTACTGGAGAACACATATTAACATTTTCCTGTCTCGCATTTGGTAGCTATCTGTTTTAATACATGCATATTTAACAGTGAACTGAACATAACAATAGGAATCACATCATGCATCAAACTTAAACTGTAAAGCCATCAAGTGAAAAACAGACTATCTATCATTGTAAGAGAACCCAAGGTACTGCTATGAAATTCAAGAGACAAGAGAGACTGAGCTAAAAAAAGCATAAATAATTAAATAAACAAAAAACAGAGAAATGGGAACATAGCATTGTTACATACAAAATTTGGGAAGAGGAGAGACACATGAGGAAAATGTCTCCGTGCTTCCATGTAAGAGGCTTACAAATTCTCCCAAACCGTTTGCTCTTAATCCCACATCGAGATGCTAAGACAGCAGCACGCATGAGAATGTAAATGGCCAAGCTTGTGTGCTGTGCTTCTAACCCTGTCAGAAGCATAGACTGCCCAGCAACTGCCCCTGCAAACAGCGCTCTCCACCTTGCCGTCCTGAACTACAAGCACATCGCAAAATCAATCACACCAACTCCACAAGCCTATGAACACAAACAACTGAACATATACTTAATTAGTTATTTTATTGAAAGAAAAAAGTTGCATAACACATAATTAAACATTTCTTTATGGATAAAATCTACACGCATGTTAATCTTAGTACTTGAGATAATCCTAATTGAAACCGACAAATCAATAAGGGCAATAAGGGTAAGGATAGAAGCTCTCTCCAAGGAATTCACTTACCTCTCTTTCTCTGTACGATTCCCCCATGCAGACCCAAACTTCTACTATGTCAACAGCGTTAAAGCACCATGACACACATTCAGTTACCAACATGCTTAATTAAATTTATTTAAATCTTTTACAACATAGTTCAATTTTACACATTCAGTTACCAACCTGCTTAATTTACATTTATTTAAATCTTTTACAACATAGTTCAATTTTACAACATAGTTCAAGGATTCAAGTTCAAGTTATTGAGGTATGAATCATTTCTAAAAACTACTTTACAGTTAAAGAGCTGAGGTACATTTCAATAACAATATCAATAAATCAATTGCCACACAAAATCAAGAGAAAAAGAAGAACATGCCTACGGTGTCCTCCAAAAGCACCTATAAACTCATCCATCGAAACAAACGTTCCGGCGAAAGTTCCAAGAAACAAACCATATCTCAACGTTTCCTTCAGAGCCGAAACAATTATTTCGCTGTTCGTCACCAAAATCTCTTTCCTAAACAAACAAAGCGAAATCAATCATCACAAAAACGAGCGACTACTTGTTCGAGCTATTTTTCTCACCTTGGCGGTTTTTTCCGTGCGAATCGCGCCAAGATCGCGAAGAGAGCGAGACCGCCTTTGATACCAGCTCCAACCGAGAAACCTTTAGCCGAAGAAAAGATGATTCTCCGGAGAATTTCAGGCGGAACTACGATGAACGCGTCGCGGAACAAACTCGGGATCGGCGGTGCGGCAGAATTAGCTTTCGGTTTGGAGGATTCGGTGTTGCCATTGTGAAAACCGTTGATTTCCTCCAGAGTGTAACGGCAAATGTCGCCGGAATCGGCGGTGGGCGGCGGCATGTGGCGGTGAAGGGGAAGTGGAAAAGTGAAGCTTGGTGGGAGTTATTTCAAAGAGAGAGCAATGAATGAAGAAGAGTTTTTTATTTTGAGATTGCTTCATCGTGTGACACGTGTATGGTGCATGATTAAGTCGTTTTTCATATGCTTCCAAAAGAAAAACTAACTACTCTCGGAGTCACAGTTAGTTCTTTTCCCCCCTTGAATCTGTCATGCTCATGTATCAATTTTTTAATTGTTGGAAAATATGGAGCAAGCGTGAAACACAGAATGAATTTCAAAAAATATATTTTATAAGCTAATTTTGATTTTTAGTTTTACTGAATATATATATATATATATATATATATATATATATATATATATATATATATATATATATATATATATATATATATATATATATATATATATATTTTAGTTTCACTAATTATATATACACCTAATATATTATTTATTAAATAAATTTAAAAACTAAAATTTTTTTATTATAATAAAAAATGGAGGGAGAAATATTAAAACACATTATTTATTTCTAAAAACTCTAATCTTACTAAATTATTAACATATTATATTATTGTATATATTTAATCTTCAATCTATCATTTTTAATTTGATCTTTTTAAAAAATATTTTTTCTTTTAATATGCTTGTTCTTTTGAATTTTTTTTAAAGTAGCAATGTTATATAATTTAATTATCAAATAAAACAAGTTTTCAAAAAAATTACCAAAATGACAAACTTTAAAATGTTGTTTCAAGGTATTCGCGAAATGGAATGGCGAATTAGGCCATTTGGGAATTGGTCAATGTGTTGTTGCCACATGAATTGGCGAATGTGGCTAATTTTTAGGGTTTCCAATTTTTTTTCGTTTTTCTTGTTTTTTTTTATCATATATTTAAAGTTTTAAAAATTTATTTGTTTTTTGATTTTAATATCATTATTATCAGTAACTATAAAATATATTAATTTATAATATAAATAATATTAATATAATTAAAATATTATTATTAGTAACTATAAAATATATTAATTTATAATGTAAATATAATTATCATTAGTAACTATAAAATTTATTAATTTATTTGTTACTTATTATTTTCTATGTATTAGACTTATTAATATAATGTAAATAATATGCTAAAGTTAATATTTTTAGTATTTTCTAAACAAATTATTTAGTGTGTTACAAAGACACTATAACATTTAAAATTTAAATAATCGTGAAATTCACATCATACTATTAACAATTTAAAAACTGAGCATTTAAAAATTTCAATCCACAAAAATGATAGATAAAGTGTGTCTTATAGGTAAAGATGATACATAATTCATTCAATTATAAATTGAAAGAAATATTATTTATCTTAAGCATCAAAAAAATTTAAGACCCAAATATCCATATTGTAACTTACGAAAAACTTTTAATGAAAAATTAAAATTTGACATTGTTACAAAATTTATAATAATCATTGAAAGGTTATATTTATGTTCAACATGATAGTTCATAAATGTTGAAAGGTGAATCTCATGTTCAACATTCTAATTCACCGTTGAAAGGTGAATAACATGTTCAACATTCGAATTCATGGTTGAAAGGTAAATCTTATGTTCAACATTTTGGTATGGAAAGATCATGGGTGAAGTTGTTGAAATTTTTTTTAGTACTATTAGAGAGCAATTTAACACCGGACTTATTAATTCAATTAGATATACTTTTGATTCTCTAAATAACTTTATCATTTTTGTGGATTGAAATTTATAAATGCTCAATTCTTAAATTGTTAATAGTATGATGTGAATTTTACGATTATTTAAATTTTAAATGTTATAATGTCATTGTAACACACTTGATAATTTGTTTAGAAAATACTAAAAATATTAACTTTAGCATATTATTTGCATTATATTAATAAGTCTAATACATAGAAAATAATAAGTAACATCTTTTTCTTTTTTTTATGAAACAAATCCCTTACTTTAAAAGTACAATATTTTAACAAAAACTATAAACTGAAGTCAATTAAAATAATTTAAGAATACAATCAAAATAGATAGTCAAAATCATTCGAACAACCTTTTCTATATTTTAACTAAATCTTTGCATAAAATGGTTTTTTCTGACTTTTTGATTACCAACTAAAACCATTATGAGTAATATATTTGGCAAAAAGATCCTCAAATAAATCTGCATAAAATAACCACAGATAAATCACAAATTTTAGTTTTAATAAATTTTTAAATATAAAAATATTAAATTTATGTTATAGTTATTTTAATAATAAATTTAAAATAAAACAAAAATGAAAACTTATAATGTTTTTCAAGTACATAATCAATAATTTTATAGTTTAAATAAAATTTTAAAACATTATAAACTTTAAATATTAAAATAACCAAAATTTAAAAATTAAAATTTAATTTAAAATGTTTTAAATTTAAATAAGATAAATTCAATTACATAGAACAACCCATTACTAAAAACGGTTATAAAGTTAGTAACAAGTATTGCTAGAGTCACGTTATTAAAAATGACTCTAACTACCGAGTTAGTAATAATTATTTGTCCAACTAAATTAAAAAAAAATAAACAATCTAACTTACAACCAAGTCAACAAGAAAAAAAAATACAAATTAAATTTCGGTCTTCGTATGATTCATCGAAGACATTGTGTGATCAGTTTCATTAGTAAGTTGTGGTGAATGAGAAGAAGACTCAATAAATCTTAAATTAATTATTAAAAAAAAAAAATTTATCCTTCGATTCAATCATTATTTATATTATAAATTAATATATTTTATAGTTACTAATAATAATATTTTAATTATATTAATATTATTTATATTATAAATTAATATATTTTATAGTTACTAATAATAATGATATTAAAATCAAAAAACAAATAAATTTTTAAAACTTTAAATATATGATAAAAAAACAAGAAAAACGAAAAAAAATTGGAAACCCTAAAAATTAGCCACATTCGCCCATTCATGTGGCGACAACAAATTGACCAATTCCCAAATGGGCCATTCCATTTGGCGAATGCCTTGAAACAACATTTTAACTAATTCGCCAAACCATTTGGCGAATGCTTGCTGGACGAGTTTCAAAGTTTGTCATTTTTGAAAGCTTGTTTTATTTGGTAATTAAATTATATAACATTGCTACTTTAAAAAAAATTCTGTTATTTTCATGTTGGATTAGTCAAATCAATTCTTGATATGTTGTCCATTAACAACTTGATTTTCACAACCTCAAAAAACTTCAATTCTTCCAAGATCATTTTCATCCATAATGCTTAAAAGTTGCATAAGAGGCTACACTATACTCTGCCTCACGAAATAATAGAGTTTACCATACTGTACTTTTTCGGTCGTCTTGATATCTTCCACGATTTGAGTTAGAATATCCATAAGCATTAGTCTTCTTTCTACTGTTCTTATGATATGACATAAGTATGCATATGTATATATTTTTTACTGCAAGTAGATGACATGATCTTGATTTCTCTATGAATATGCTTACCAAGGCAACATTATAAAAAATATCAAGTCTAGTGTTGCATATGTATCTTAGTGAGTCAATGATATGCTTATATAAGGTTGCATTCACAAGTTCGTCACGTGTGCCCTTCAAATTTTTACTTATTTCAATGAGTTTATTGCATGGTTGCAATTTTTTGTCTTGAACTTCTTTAAGATATCTTCTGCATATTTTTTCGGATGCAAAAAAAAACAAATTTTATGTTAACGAATTCCATTCCTAGGAAATATACCAAATTCCCTAGGTCTGATATATTAAATTCATATTTGATGATGACCTTGAATCTTAATACGACAATTTCATTTAATTCTATTACCAGTAAATCATACACATATAAGCATATAATAATTTGGTTCTACTCACTTTAACCTTTCACATACATTA
Organism: Lathyrus sativus; assembly: GCA_963859935.3. Classification (NCBI taxonomy): domain Eukaryota; kingdom Viridiplantae; phylum Streptophyta; class Magnoliopsida; order Fabales; family Fabaceae; genus Lathyrus; species Lathyrus sativus. The sequence continues at coordinate 209,244,873 of OZ012735.1, forward strand.
CATGTTCTGATGTGCATTTGTTGAATTCTATCTTGATGAGAATGTTGTGAATTCTCTTGTTCTAAGCTTTAGATGCTTGTTTCAATCCATGCATTGATTTTTTCAGCATGTATACCTTCTTTTGTTTCCCACTAGAGGTAGTTATTGACTAAGTGACTCCAAACACAAGTTGGGGGTGTGAATTGTGTTACTCAAATTTTTTAAAAAATAGATTTTTATAAAAAAATATTTGATTTTAAATCGTTTATGTTATAAGAGATAAATAGACAAAGATAAAGCAGCGAAATAAAATAGAAGAGAAAAGGCGGAGAAATAAGCCGCAGAAAAGATAAATAATATAAATAAAACAGATAAGGGATTTAAAGATCACACCAGAGATTAATCCTAATTCGGCCTAAGCCACTTGAGCTACTCCAGTCACCAAGAGTTTCCCCTTGAAATTTCCATTGAAATAATCTTGAGATTTAATACATAATCAACCTAAACAATCTTACAAACAACGTGAAATTTTGCACAAGATTACCCTACAAACATTCTACAAGTAATCTGAGCTTTTACACAGACTCAACTCTAACTAGAGATTTTACATAGGCTCGACTCAATAACTTTAACCCAAGATTTTTATGCATTTAACTAACAACCTTCAACTTTATTACAAAGAGATCACAAGAGAACTATGATCTTGAATAAGAAATTACAAGTTAGGAAGTTTCTAGCACCAACATGAGATAGAGTTCTAGATGGTCCATATAGATCAATATGTATCAAATCCAAGGTGTCTTTAGTTCTTTGTTGACCAACTCCAAAATTTTCTCTACATGTCTTACCATAAACACAATGTTCATATAAAGTATCTTTCTCATCACATAATAGGCCTTGTTTACAGAGCTCCACCAAACCCCTTTCACTCACATGTCCAAAACTTCTATACCACAACTTATTTCTTGACACATTTCTTATAGAAACTAAAGCTATTGACCCAACTAATACCTCTCATTCCAATGAGTATGACCTATGCTTCCTTACACCCCTCATGATAATCTTTGAGTCCTTTATAACCTCCAATATGTCATTTTCACCTCTAAATAGATAACCTTTTTCTATCTGGATCACCGAGAAATTAGACTTCTCTTAAGGCCAGGAATAAATCTCACCTTTAAGATAATCCTTTCAATCCCATAATGCAATTTGAACCTTATTGATCTAATACCTTCAATCTTACATGGTTTATTGCTTCCAAGTAACAATGACCTTTCATGTAGATCAGTGAGATTCCTAAAGTCCAACATAAAAGCTTTTGTAGATTCATACCAATTGTTCCTGATAAACATTTTTGGATAATTTCCCCGAAATAAATCAAGTGAGACCACAATTGCAATGGGAACTGAGTGTTACTTGATTGCTTATGTTGTTGTATGCTATCGTTCCCCCTTTCTCCTCAATGGGAGTCCTTTTATACCCATCTCACTTCTAGAGATTATTAAGAAGTGTAACACCCTAAAACTTATAAATAAAGCATTAAGCAAAAATTAAAGGTATCATAAACGATAATCCTTCTAAAAACACATAAAATCATTTCGAAACTACACATCAGAAAATATTTTTCAACATAAACTTCACAAATCATTATAAACTCCAAAATGACAAAAACAACATCAACTTCGAAAATATAATAAATCTCGTCCCCAATATTACACGATTAAAGCAGAAACCACTAATGTACTATTAATGAATAAAAAGTAAACAAATAGTACACTACTAGAAAAAAGTGCTTTTAATATCGGACACGAAATACATTTTATCTCGGCTACAGTAGTGAGGTAATGAGCACCGTCATGAAAAGTAAAAGCTTATCATCTCAGTAATTTAAACATCGGGGGATAAATTAATTTGCACATGGGTTCGAACCCCACCATCTGCATTTTTATTATTTACAAAACTAGTGTCTCATAAATCTCGGTTTACGAATAAACCGAGGGGTAAGTTAGATTGTTTTTTATTAGAAATTCGTTACATTGTTTACATAAAAAATACATAAAAATAATTTGTTTACAAACTTAAATATTTATCCAGAATATTACATTGTTTACACAAATATTAAAAGTAATTTGTTTACAAACTTAAATGTTTACCTAGAATATTACATTGTTTACAAAAAATATTAAATAAAAGTTAATTTATCCCTGAAGATCATATGTTGGATCTTCGACTCCTCGATATTTGGGCAAATGCTTCACATAACAAGTATTTATTTATGATATAAAGTAATAAAAAGGTTAGAAAAAAAAGGATATAAAAAATAAATGATTTTTGGCTCAAATGAATATTTAAAAACACGAACCTTAAACCCAAATAATTTTCTACACTTGCAATCCATCGCTAATGGAAAAAGCTAAAGTGGAGGATATAGATAGCTTCAATTGTTTCATGTCGTTTCTTTATTAACTTTAAAAATTAGAAGACCTTTATAATGAAATTTTTTTAGATATCACGCGGATCAATAATGGTAGTTTTTGAGCGTTGATAATCATGAAATGAATGACAAAGATTTGTTTAAGAACGCTAAGTTATCCCCTCGGATTCTATAAAAACTGAGGTAAAAATGTTTTTTTAATTATATTGTTTACATAGAAAATTATTTAAAAAAATACAACAAAGTCATATTTTTGGTGTAAGAAGTTATTTGGTCCAAATATTGCATGTATTCAATTTCTAAAGAGTTATTTGGCCCAACCATTGAATGCATCCAACTTCTATTGAAAAATGTTTTTCTGCACTTGCAATTCATCATAGAGAATTTTTACAAGCTTCTAAATACAACAACAACATCAACACCATTTCGTGAGATGGACCCCAAAAGAATGATGTGATTTCTACTTCTAACGAGTTTGGAGCGGTTACATATAAGTTATGATTAGGGTAAAATGTGTCTAACAAGTGCTTTTATAGTAAAATGTTATGTATCTTATACCTCGGTTATTAAGGAAATCAATGAGATATATCATTTAGTTTACAAAAAACTTATAATAAATAAAAATCGTATCCACTAGAATAACAATGATCATTCATATTAAAAAATGTAACGTATCTTTTGGATTTTCAAGGCGTTTGAGATTCTCTAACTGTTTCACTTCCTATTCTCCACTTTATTTAAATATTCCTTGTTTTAACGTCTCATTTCTAACTTTTTGTATCTTCAAACCTAGTTTCAAAGTCTTTTCTTTTCTTCAAAAATATCTTCAACAACTTTAGATGAAAATCCTTTGTTCGTAATCAATGAAAAGTTTGTCGATTTTGATGATTTGAAAGACAAAGGTTTTGATCTAATGACAATTATTCGCAAAAAAAAAAAGTTGAACAGTTACTTTGACATTCTTAATGGACCCAAATTGGGCCACCTGGTCATGATGCTGAGTCAATTCAGTCCTATGTCAATGACTTTCCTGTCACAATTACTTAGTCACTTATTGCTCAGACAATAAAATATGAAGAGGAAGGTGTTTGTGTTGAACATTATAGATTCAACAATGTCTTTAAAGATCACCTTCGCCTAATGTATGCAAACAACGATAATCTCAGCAGTCCTACTAGTCTACAACCAATTGGAAAAGTTTTGTATCAACTTCTAGTGTCAAATCTCTGTCCAAGAGAGAAAGAACTGGAAACTCTTACTAGGAATGAAACGCATCTATTGTTATTCCTTACCAAGAACATTATAGTTAATCTTCCTCTTACCATTTTTAATTTCTTAAAGGAAATGATAATCATCTCTAGGGATGAAATAACTTTTCTCATATCATATGAAAGAGTTTTTTCTGATTTTTTCTCTAAGTTAGGGATAGTTAATAGTGATACTATTAAAGTTGAGTGGAGTCAGAAATTAGAATATGTGAAATAGTTATTTGTTGTCCTATTTTTAATTAATAAAATATTTCCTTTCATATTATTTCCACTTCGTTTTTATTGATAATTTTTTTTGTTGAGAATTACTAATTATTAAGAAAAAATTTAACTAAGAAAAAATGGAATATTGGAAGGCAAGAAGTGAGAAATCACTGAAAAAACCATAAATATAGTTATTGGAATTCGAAGCGTGTTCCCTAATAGTTATGTTACCTCGGTTTTTAAAAAACAAAAAGCTATTAGTTTAAATATTATTTTTTCAGAAGATTTGACACTCACTTATTAATGTATTACCTCAGTTTTATATAAAACCGAGGGAAAAGTTGTTTAAAAAAATATCAAACATGTCGCTCCCATGACCTATAAGCTTGGTTTTTGGAATGTTCGAGGTGAAACCTTCGTCATAAAAATTATTATTTGTATTAGTGGTAACTCCAACAAGCCACCTTTCAACACACGACAACAAGGATCACTCTTAAGTAACTACAATATGTCCATGATGGACAACACGAAGCAAAAGCGGGGTAAGAAACAACAATCAATATAAATAGTATAAGTAATTCTAAGGTAGAAAACACACAACAAACACACATTCATTACACAAACAACAACAACAACAACATAATCTCACACTCATTCATAACAACATGTATGTAACACCCTAACCAACCCCCACACATAATTAAATAAAATCAGAGAAATATTTACAAAAACATATTTAGGATGTCACCTTTCCATAAAACCTGCTTATACAAATAGATATGGCACACTTATTACTTTTAAAAATCAATAATAGTAATAACGATAGTGAAAGATTGTTTGAATATTCAATCCTTATTGCGAAAGCGGAAAAATTCATCACTAAAACAATTATTCAAATAAATATCATGTGTTTCCAAAAGAACATAAATGACCATACAAAGGAGATATCCAAAAATCTCCAACCAACATAAAGAAAACCAACGTCCCAAGACCTCGATATTACACATCAGAGCAGATGCCGATACTAAAATAAAATTGGAAGACTCCAGCTTCCACTCACATCAACTACTATACTGCGAGTTATTTGCACCATACTAATGAAAAGACAACATCCAAACAGAAGGGGTAAGATATCATAATTATATAAAGGAAAGCATGATAAATAACAAGTGAAACTAGCGGGATTATACCTTAGTGAATCGTACACTCAAAGATACAACATATTCGCCACCCAACTTTATTAGTCCCAAATGACAGGGAAAATATTGATAAAATTCAAAGGAAAGAGAAATGGGTAAGTGGGTCAGTTATGCAAAAGGAAGGTACTAGCACCTTACGTATATGTCGTACTCGACGGGAACCATTTTGCTTGCTTTTAGGCTTGGATGGGTGATCTATCTAAAGGCTTTTAGCTAAAAGGAAAAGAGAGAGAGAGAGAGAGAGAGAGAGAGAGAGAGAGAGAGAGAGAGAGAGAGAGAGAGAGAGAGAGAGAGAGAGAGAGAGAGAGAGAGAGAGAGAGAGAGAGAGAGAGAGAGAGAGAGAGAGAGAGAGAGAGAGAGAGAGAGAGAGAGAGAGAGAGAGAGAGAGAGAGAGAGAGAGAGAGAGAGAGAGAGAGAATGCTCGCGAAGGATTGAGGCCCTCGTACCTACGTATCCTCATAGTGCAATGAGGAATTCAGAGCTCCGTAGTTCACGGAACTAGGAAAAGAGAAAGGAGAAGGTGGAAGGTAGCTCGCCAAGATCTTGCGATCTCATGCCTACGTATCCTTATAGTGCAATGAGGAAGTCAAAGCCTACGTAGTTTGGAGAACTAAGATAGAGAAAGAAAAGGAAACAGAGACAGTGTTAAAACCAAGAGCGAAAGAAGGTAGCAAGACCCTACTGAGGATGAAAAAAAATGGTGTCAAAACCAAGAAAGAAAGCCAAAGGAAAACTCCGCTGAGGAATACGAAAGCAATGTGATAACTCTGTCGGGGATAAAACAAAAGAATGGTGTCGAAACCAGGAGAATAAATGAATAAAGGATAATAATCGAGGTAAAGATAAAATTCACAGGGCACTTGGTGCATTAATTGACAGGTAGTGATTAACCGAAGAAAGATAGAGCAAGACTTTGTGGGGAAAGCAAAAGGTTGGTGTCAACAGATGGACTATGATGAACCAGAATGAGAGTATTGAACCAAGGGAAGGTGTTTGACTCTTTGGAGGACTCGGCATGTTAACTGATAAATAGTGGTTAACCAAAAAGAGAAAGGAGTCGGTTTAAACCGACAGATGATGATCAACCAAAAGGACAGTGTGGAACCAAGCGAAGGTTGTGACCTAAAGGACGGGTGTGGAACCAAGCGAAGGTTGTGACCCAAAGGATAATACACTAACTGAACAAGCAGTATTTGACCGAAGGAAAAGGTATTTGAGCTAAACAAAGTTACTAACCCAAAGGTGCGAGTGTTTGAATCAAAGAAAGGTTGCTAACTGCAGGGAATTCAGTGTTTTAACAAACAGATTGTGATTAACCGAAAAGAATGAATGATTAACTAAGAGAAGATGATTAACTCAAGCGAAACTTAGTATGTTAACATACAGACTATGGTTAACCGAGAAAAGGGTAAATTGGTGTTTTAATTGACAAGCAGTGATTAATCAAACAAACTGGGAATGAGAACCTTGAGAAAGTTGTGAACTCTGTTGGGGACTTGTTATTTAACAGTCAGACTGTGATTAACCAAAGAAAAAGGGTTCCGACTTAGCTAGGGAAGAAGAAAATTGGTTTTAACCAAAGGACGGTTGATTGACTAAAGAAAGGGATGATTACAAATCTTCTGGGGCATAAAAGAATAGTGATTAGCGACAATAAAAAAGTGTTGAATCGAAAGGAGGACGTTAAATCTAGGAACAATGATTAGGGTACAAGTGATCAAGGATCAACTCGACTAGGGAGCAGAAAACACTATAGTAAGGAGATATAGATGAATATTCTAGGTGCAGGGTCATTTGTCCCCTACCTAAAGCAACTAGAATAAGTGTAGAAATTCTCCACTCTCATTCTTTCTCTAACACCAAAGTGTAGTGCCAAAATCGAAACCGACTGAGTAACAGCGTAAACTTGTACAGTACTCCAACGCATTGTGCGAACTTATAACTCAGAAACAAATCTAGAGAATAAAGCTCTAAAGGATCCTAAAGAGAAGAAAGAGGGAAAATCAATCAATTGAAATAAGGTTTCGATCAATTGATCAAAAGGGAATGAACAAGATAATAATCTTTCAAGCGAGTCGAAAGATCTTCAAAGAGAGCGTTTGAGGTGATGATTATACAAAATTAAGTTTATTCAAATGAAGAACAAACTTATTGCAATCAAAAAGAACTTGCACAACAACAAACATCAATTAGCATGCATCACTAATCATGTTATCATGTGGACAAAAGAGTACAAGAATCATCATGATCATACGAGTGTCAAAAATGCAAATAATCAAGAATTGAAAAATCGTGCATTGAAAGTTTGCATACATGCTTCAAACAGAGGCTATACAACTCATAAAACATCCCTAAATATCAAGTATATCAAGCCATGGAAGTGAAATGAGGAAAGAAAACCAAACAAGCATGAAAAACATAAAAATGGCATTCTGGTTCAGTGTTAATTGATTAACCATTTGCTAGTGCAAAATGGTTAATTGATTAACCTTTGGAAAAAAGCAGATTTTTGATGAAAACAGAGGTGTTAATCAATTAACCATTTTGCACTAGAAAATGGTTAATCGATAAACCCTGTAGCAGTGATAGAAAATTGGTTTTTCAAAAGCACTTTTTGGCAGCTTATCAATTATGCAATCACTCACATGTTAGGGCAAACATTTGTGCATGAAAATCAAGTTCAAAACCAACAATTGAGCATCAATTGAATCAATTAGTTCATCAAAAACAAAAATCAAGCCATTGCATAATCAATTTACACACATAAAAATTATCGAATCTACATCGCAAACAATATGAAAGTGATCAAAAACAGTAAATTGAGCGAGAAATTCCAACCTACAAGGCGGAGGATTGCCTTGGTGATTGTTGCAAGTGAATTATGATGAAGATAATCAAAGAAAAATAGAGAAATCTGAACTTGTAACCGAACCATAGCGGAACCGAGCAAAATGTGACGAAAGCTCCAAATACGAATTTACACCGAAGGAACTTGAGATAATCACTTGAGCTGAAGCAAAAACTAATGAAACTCTAGAAAACCAAGTAGAAGTGAAAGTTAATGGAGGTTAAGCTTAAGAGATAAGCACTTTCAATGTGAAAGTTGCTACTCTTTAATGGTGAATTTGAGCTCTAGTATGGTTTGGGGAGAAGATGAAGATGAGTGTCAGAAAAAGTTGCAAAACTTTAGAGAGAATGTGAGAGAGAAGAGTGAAAATTGAGAGAACTGTGAAAATGGTTGAAGCTCCCCTGCAACAAAGTGAAGGTTCCTTTATATATAATGGAGGTTTGGAGTTGGTAGGTTTGGAATGTGCTTTGAAGTTTGCTTTGGAACTAGCCTTGGAGTTAGTTGCACTTAACTCACTGAGTCGCAAGTTAACTCGGTTAGCTAGTTAGTTAACTCGGTGGAGCAATCCCAATGTAAGTCTGAATCCAATGGTTCACATGCTTGCAAATGAAGTTACATGATGGTCTTGATTGGAAATGATGTATTGTAGTAAATGTAATTGAACTCTTGAAATGTCTTAATGTGTCTAGAGAAGTCTAGAATTTTCCACATAATGCTAGAAACAAGTGAATCCCAAAAGAGTAGAGGAAAAGTTGTTGTCATGAAAATGCAGCAGAATTCGCCAAATTACAATGGTTAATTGATTAACCATTTTGCACTAGCAAATGGTTAATCGATTAACACAACCAAAATTTGTCCAATTTTCTTGAAAAAAAGTGATATGGCCATGGTTCTAATTTTCAACCTTTTGCTTTGATGAATAGGCATAAAAACCATTGTTTTTGCTTGTGTTGCTGATATGGTGTCTTTGTGAAGATGTGATTAATCGAGCTTCAAAAAACCTGAACATTCCCACAACAAAAACCACAGAGAAAAAGCCAATGTGTATGCCAGCGATATGAATGCACATGCTTATGCAAAAGGAAAAAAGGGAGGTCAAATTTCGGGTTACGATAGTGGTCCCTATTTAATTCTCTTGGACTTGAATTTTCGAATTGTGCCAGCTTTTCGATTATTCAAGGTGGAAGGGGATTAAATAAATAGAGTAGCTCAAAAATTTGGCCGACGTTGACATAAGATGGTAAGGTGAAAATGTAGAGATTTTGATTAGGCGAGAAACTGGTTAAATCTGTTATGGAGATGAATCAGTCAATGAGAAGTATGCTCGATGCATATGTTATGTATAGTTGATCTTACATGATGCTTGATATCACATTATGCAACGATATAGGTTGATATGTTGTACTGTGGTTAGACAATGATTGTAGCAAAACGAACTCGACATCCTCAGCTGGGGAAAGTGCACCATAGACGATGACGACGCTGCTGGGGAAAGAGTCTAGAGATCTCAGACTTCTAGGCTATTTCCAATACTGCTGCTAGAGATGAAGAATCAACAGATGATCTTCAAACAACCGACTTTGTTTGGAAAAGAACAAGGTCAGGATGATCTTTATTGCGTGAGACAAAAGAAAATTGAAACACCACCACTGATTGGAAATGATAGCATCGATCTATTGAGGATGCTACAAGGAATCCCGCTCTTGCCAGGGAAGAGAAAACATGTCTCTGCTTGGGGAAATTATGGTTCTACTAGGGAAATGAAAGGTAAACAACCCTTCCAAAAAACCATAACGGTACCTGTTGGGGAAATGAAAGGTAAACAACCCTTCCAAAGAACCATGATGGTACCTGCTGAGGATCAAGCATGCAATGGAGACTACCGATCATCCCTTGAGGATTTTCGGTAAATCATGCAATGCATAATGCTTTCCTAGTTGATTTAGCTTTTTATTATTCTCAACACTTTATAGCATCATGTGATTACAAATAATCGTTCATTTTGCAAACAAAATATTGAGTAGAGACAAATAAGAAATCAAATGCTGAATTTTATTGAATATGAAAATATTTGTACATAAGGTGTGTATAAGGATGCAAAAATCCTTGATGAGGAAATTTACAATAAATTGAAAAACAAAGTAAATGGCAATGGGAAATTTGATTTTGCATTAATTATAACATTGATCACCATCCACTGTAAGTCTTGGTTCCAACATTGTGCGTCTATTGATGATAATTTGATTGATTATTTACCGTCTAAGGTTCAGCTATGATGAAGATAGGCTCAAGTGTTCACAGTCAAATTCCTTTATCCCTAATTTTTTCCTGGACATGTTTTATTATATTTTTTTTCATCCACCGGGATACCCATTTTTGTCTGAGTCTCTCTTTCGGGTTTTCAACGTAGTGGATTATTATTATTATTTTTTTATTTTGTCCCTAAATTTTGCATGGACATTTCTTTTTTTGGTCCACTGGGATGCCCATTTTTGGTCTAGATTGTCCTTGTGGATGTCAATCTAACGGGCTCTTTATTCATCATTTTTTCAGGCATAATATATTTTTGACTACGTCGGAGTTTACGGGTAGTGGCAACTCCTTCCTATCCATGGTGGTGAGGATCAGAGATCCTCCTGAGAAGGCCTTCTTGACAACAAAGAGTCCTTCATAATTCGGAGTCCACTTGTTGCATGGATCCGAGTGAACAGAAGAATACCTCTTGAGCACGAGTTCGCCTGCGTGGAACGCTCGAGGGAGAAATTTCTTGTCCAAAGCTTGCTTGAGGCATCTCTGATATAATTGACCGTGGAAAACGGCCGTCAGGCGCTTTTCTTCGATGAGATTCAGCTAGTTATATCCAGATTGGACCCATTCAGCTTCATCGAGATCTGATTCCATGATGACTCTGAGCGAAGGAATTTCGACTTCAATGGGCATGACAACCTCCATACCTTAGACAAGCGAATACGGAGTTGCCCCAGTGGAAGTACAAACTAAAGTTCTGTATCCATGTAGTGCGGAGGGAAGAATTTCGTGTCAATCCTTGCAAGTCTTGACCAATTTCTGGATAATCCTCTTGACGTTTTTATTTGCTGCTTCGATGGCATTGTTCATCTTGGGCCGATACAGTGAAGAGTTGTGGTGCTCGATCTTAAATTATTGACACAACTCCTTCATCATCTTGTTGTTCAAATTGCTTGCGTTGTCAGTGATAATGCTGCTAGGAATACCATAACTTTCATGCCTAAAGTTTTACCCTTAGATTCTTTGATCTTTTGCATTTCATTTTAGGTCAATCATTTCTCGCATACTGCCTATATTATCAGCCAGAATGAACTTATTGGAATTATAGTCGAATCGATCGCATTTTGGACAGTTTACATTATTTCAACGGATAAGATTTATTTAGAAATTGAACAAAATGATGTATGTTTCCGAGTGGTTCATTCCACGCTAATGATTTTGGTGGAGTCATTTTTCTTTTTTGGGAACTTCGGTACCCGACTTTTTATTCATTTTCTTTATTGATTTTTTTGTAATTTATTATTAATTTAGAAATAATTTTATTTTGTTAACTTTTATTTTGTTTTTTTGTCATTTATCTATATTTATTTATTTATTTAATTCCTAATTTTGTTAATTAAGTTAATTTGTCTAGATATTTGGATTATATTTCATTTTATTTCTTCATTTATCATTTTGTATTGCTTATTTAGTTAATTTAAGATTAATTTAATTTTTATTTAATTAATTAATTTATTTAGATAATTAATTTTTTTAGTTTATTTTAGTTATTTTGTTTTGTTTTATTTCTCTTTAATTTAAAAAAAATTATAGTTGAGATAATCCTTATTCTATTTAATCTTTATTGTTAGAAATATTTAATTTAGTCATTTAATTATTCACCTAGTTTTTAATATAATTATAGTTTAAGTCTTTATTTATTTCTTTTAATCCTATTAATTATTTTAATTAATTTTTTTCCTAAATAAAAAATTCATTCTTTGACCAAAAATTTGCCACCTCTAAACACTTTTCACAACACGACAAACCATAAAACCAAAATTCTGCTCCTTGAGGACAAGCCTATGTACTCCACGCCATTTTTTTGTAAAATTCACAAAACCCATGCCACAAGCATCCAAAACCTGCATAAAAAAACTTACACCAAAATGGATAGTCTGCTAGAGTATAAATTCCAAAACAATACTACATTCCAAATTTTTTGCTACAGCCAAGAGCATGATTGTGCACGACCCTACGCCCAACCATCACACCATACCAAAGCACAATCCTCCAAACTCTTCACAAAACCAGAGCTCTGTTACACAAATCTGCTGCAAAATTACAAAATGATTACCCTCCAAAAATTACAGCAACAGCCCAACGTAAACCTGCATCTTGACAACAACATCACAGCAAAAAAAAAACAAGAATCGAAAGGGATTGAAAGAGTTGTTTCTGAGTTAAAAAGAAAAGGAAAAATAAAAAGGCAGGGGGAAAATAAAACAAAACAGATTCATTAACTTGTTTCACCAACACCTTCAAATTCCATAAGGAAAATCATTGCATTCACTCAGCAATCCAAAACTCATCCAATCGTTCCCAATCGCGACCTGCAAACAACCCTCACAAATTACTACTCACCCTTCAAATTTGAAAGCCTTCTCCTCTTCAATCCAAACCTTCAAATCAACACCACCTTCAACCCTTCAAATTTCTTTTGTTCACCTCCTCATCCGACATCCTCCCTGTAACCCCTTAAAATCCAAATAATAACACTTATCTGAAACAAACTCTAAGAATCCAAATGATATGTCACTTATTCCCTTCATAATTTCAATCAGGAACCACCTTCTTCTTACTCCACCAAACACATAAACCCTAGCCTTGAGCTATCATTAATACATTTCATTAAAATAAAACTTCTCCATACACTAATGAATTTCCACATCACAACCAGCAACCACCACTAGCAAACTCACGATCATCAGAGTGTAACCGAGAAAAGCACGAGAATGAGAAACGAGGAGGAAATAGAGAGAATTAGAGCGAAGAAGCAGGGGAGAAAACACTGTTGTTGAAGTGGAAATTGAACGCATGAGATTCCGCTTTTCGTTTCTTTTGGCTGAGCTTTTTAGGTTTGTTTTTTTATCATTTATTTATTTATTTATTTATTTTTAGGATAGTTTGGGCTTTGGATTTCATGACCCACAATCCTCTGTATTGTTGGCCCATCTTTTTTGTCTAGTTTTAAGCTGACTTTTTTATGCAATATATCTGTTTTTTTTACAACTATTAAATCTTAGGTTTTAATAATTAATTAGTTTTTTTACTTAGGTTTTATTAACTATATTCTTTAATATTTTTGTAAATAAATTATGTAAAATTTTAATTCATTATTATTTTGTTAACTATTAGTTAATATCCTTGTTATTTAATCTTGTAAATAATTTTATTAGCAATTTGTAAATCATTTTTTTTATTTAACTCTTGTTAATCATTTTGTTAAAAAAAATTGTTATTTATCTTGGCCATAAATTTTGTTAGTATCTTTTTGTTAGAAAACCCTTTGTTCAAAGGTTTTTTTGTTAATGATAGCTATTTAAATTATCAGTTTAGTTATAACAAAATTTCAAAAATTTCTTAGTTCTTGATTTATTTTCTTAAATCTATTTGTTTAGGCTTTATTCAGTTAATTCCATTACCGGTCTAACTTTTGGCTACTAACTTATTAACATATGACTCAGGCTCTCCTCTTAGAGACGTGACTCTTCTTATTTGAGTTTTCGACCCCGATTTTTGCATTGACAATCTTTTTATTATTTCGTGCTCATCGTCATTCATTCATGATTGTTATCTTGTATGCTTTAACTTCATCCTGGCTATTTGTTATCTCTTCCTCGATTCCAAAGGAAAGGATCCCCTGTTGACTTCCATTTCATAGTTAGGATTGCCTTGTCCATCTTTCTCCGAGACCTTGTGAGAGTCTTACTTGTTGTAACCTAGTTTAGGTTTGGAGTCGTTGCACTCTGTGTAAGTGTCATGGTTATGCACACTTACTCCCCCTGGAATCTTGACCATAGTTAAAAGTTCCTCACCCCTAGTAGGCTGAACTACGGAGGCTCTGATTCCCTTTTCCTAGTTAGGATACGTAGGCACAAGATGCAATATCTTGTCGAGCCCTCTAACCTCTAACAACTAACACTTATCTCTCTCCTTTTAGTCTAGTTAGAACCAATTGGTCTTGCAACTTAGAATTAGGTTTAGAGTTGGTAAACTCTATGTGAGTATCATGGTTATGAGTACTCACTTTCCCTTTTGACTTTGGTTAAAGTCAACCTTAGTTAGGATTTTCAACCTAGACTTAGAGAGTTGGTTAACTCTATGTAAGTATCATGATTATGAATACTTACTTCCCCTTGGAATCTTGACCATAGTTAAGATTTCCTCATCCCTAATTAGGAGAACCACGGTTGCTCTGATTCTATCCTAGTCAGAATACGTAGGCACGAGATGGTACATCTTAGTGAGTATACTTATTATATATACCTTAGGTCTTTACCTTAGCACTTTTTCCTTAGCAAGCAAACTTTAACATAACACAAATACTAACAAGAGGTTACTGTAGAGTACTACAGATACTTAGTATGCTAACACCTTCCCTAGGTATAACCAACCCCCGAACCTTAGATCTCTTAGCTGTGTTGTTACATAATGCACTTAGGGTTTTCTTTGATCTTTACCCTTTCCTTTGGATAAATTAAAGCTTGGTGATGAAATTCATAATTTGTGATTCAAGTTAATTCAATAGCTTGATACCCGATTCTCACCGCAACAGAAATGACGACTTCACTGAGGAATTTACCCTAGGAGGGTTAAGCCCACCTTGTTTGTTTTTGTGTTTGTTATATGTTTGCTTGCCTGTATATCTTTATATTTGTAAATATATGTATATATATCTGCTTGTGCTTGAGTTTTCTGTATGCAGGGTTGTTACCTTGAGTGGTGAGATATGTCTTAATCCGGACTTGAGAGTACACCTATGATAAGATTATGGTATTATCAATAGCTAGCTATTGGGAATAGTTCTAACATGTCTAGCATATGATAACCACGCTCAGTGAAGGCCTCTTTTGGATTACTAATGTCTGATATGGTAGTCATATTGGTATTACTTTTTCTGACCTAGGAGCTCGTGAAGTTGAGGACCTTTAGTTACCTTTCACCCTTATTTTCCTTTTTAGGACATAGTGCAGTGATTGTTCAGGTGCAAACCTGTGATGGTTGTCATACGATAATACACTTAGACGAGTTTATCTTGAGAATATTATTAGCCCACGAGTAGTTGTGTAACATGATAATATCTGAAAGATTTATCGATGACTCTGGGAAGTTGTTAGAACCCGTTGTGTAGGAACATACCCATAGTACATACCTTTTGGGATGGGTAGACCATGGCTCCATGCTCGTGATCTTCAAACCTAGGCCCTTGTTTGTTTGTCTGTATATATGTGAATGTTTGTTTACGTATGTTTGTGCATCCATCTATGCATTCCCGCATTCATAGGTAGCCTTTTGGTTTCAAGGAATTTAGACAGTCATTCCTTTGCAAAAATCAATAGAGATCATGGATTTTGAAACGAAACTCTTCAGTTTTTCCAAAAAATGTTTGCAACTTCCTTTTGAGTTCCTTGAAACCATATGGCTTGCATTTGTATTACATGCACATGTTGTTACATTTGCATTTTGCATTCACATTTCTCAGCCTGGAGTCTCATCTTCCTCTTCCTATATCTCTAGAAGGATACCTAGCATGCATTCTGGACTAATGGCAGCGATGAATGAGCTATTGAAAGGTCAGGAATCCTTGAAGGAGGAGATCAGGATCCTCAAAGGTCAGATGAACTGGATTTTGGAGACCTTGCAGAATTTGTTGAAGAATGAGGGGCATTCTCACCCTGTTGCACCCATAGAAGTTGTCACTTTGTCATCTCCTGTGGTTCTCCCATCTCAATGACCTCCTCAGTATCAATACCGTCAGCCGCGTCTGCACGCCTTACAAATGCCAAGGAAGCCATAAAGGTATTTCACTCCACTATCAATGTCATACAGTCAGATTTTGCCAGACTTAATTAAAGGTGGATTGATAGTGCCAAAAGAGGTAGATTCAGTGATCCCTCTATACCCGCTAGGCTTTGATGCCAACACTCGATGTGGCTACCATGCTGGGGCACATAGGCATTCAACTGAAAACTGTAATGTGCTCAGAAGTAAAGTTCAGAATCTGCTTGACTCCGAGATGATCTCATTCACGCCTCAAGGCATTCAAATCAACAATCCTTCACCATTTCATGTGCCTTCTCCACATCAAGGACACAAACCTGATAAAAATTCTAGTCAACTAGCATTTGGGCCAGCGCCAAAATGTTATCCTTATCAGGTGGTTACCAAAAGAGCGTCCCAACATTCATTGGTTATTTCCCCTCGAGGTTCTCAAAGGCAGAACACGAATAAGAAGAATCATGTCAAAAGGAATAGGGCCTCCTATAAACCAATTCATGTGCTGTTGAGTAAGCTTTATCTACTATTAATTTAGAACTCGTTGGTGACTCTGCGAGCTCTTAACCCTATGCTAGGACCATGGCACAATGCGAACTTGACTTGTGAGTTTCATAAAGGGGCTGAAGGACATGGTCTGGATACATGTTTGGCATTAGGATCTATTATGCAAGAGATGATCTATGACAAAGATCTGATCCTCAAAGAAGATCATCCGAATGTTGAATGCAAATACCATACTGGAACAATGAGGCACCTGGTTGAAGAGTGCAAAGGTTTTGGGTTAAAGTTGCAAAGCTTGTTGGAGCTGCTAAAACCTCAAGAAGGTAAGCCAAGTGCCAATGTCTCAACTCCTGAAGTAAAAGATAAATGACCTATGAGGCCTCTCAAGGTTCTTTACCATAAGGAGCAAGTAAACGGTGATGGAGGTGTTCCCTTGTTTATGTAAGAGCAAGAATTGTCTCTGCATGTTATCTCTATGTTTTGATGATAACACTTAAGTATTTGTGAAAGAACCATTTTATGTTCTAAAGTTTGTTGTGTGCAGATCGTTAAATAAAGATATCAGATCAAACAAACAATATCAAGAAATGCATTAAATTCAATATGGAGTTACTTTGTGTGACGTGACAAAAAGCGCTTATTAAAAAAGCAAGTTTGCCTCTGTATCTGTTCACGATCAGAAAGTTCCGAGGATGTTGTATATTGCAGTTGCAATGCTCCTGTGGATTCTGCTCTGAGAAGTGCATCTGATCTGAAAGTAATCAAAGTGTATTGAAGAGGCAAGTATGGATCTGTATCTGATCACAATCAGAAAGATCCAAAGATGCTGTATATTGTAGTTGCAATGCTCTTGTGGATTCTGCTCTGAGAAGTGTATCTGATATGGAAGCTATCAACGCATCTGAGATATAGTCCTCTGAAGAACCAAGTGAAGGTGAGATAATACTTAGAAGGGGGGGTTGAATAAGTATGAGAAATTAAGACTTGAAATAAATCACACAATTATTTTTATCCTGGTTCGTTTAAACAACTACTCCAGTCCACCCTTCCTAGAGTGATTTGCCTTTCTCAACAAGGACTTAATCCACTATTAAATCAAACTGATTACAATAGTATCACCTAAGAACAACAGTTCTTAGTCTTCTTAAGAGCTACTGATTCCAACTGAATCCTCTTAAGGAATAACCTTTGCAATCAATGTAAATTAAATACAAGAGTTTTAATGCTTCTATAAAGCTTTTATCACAACAGTTATTTTTCTCTTAAGTTTAAGTACAATAAGATTCTAAGAAGAATAAGAATGAATGAGAGCTTAGAATATAATGATTTCTTTTCAGCAAATTGTGTAACTGAAGAATGTGGTGAAGTTCTCCTTTTATAGGCAGCTGATCCATGCAAGCTGAGCGTTGAAAAGAGAGTCCCAAAAGGTCTGAGCCTTTTTTGTCTTCACATCAAGTGACCTTTCCTAGAAGTAGATGGCACAGCAAAATCCTTTTTGTCTGTGTAAGTGTGTCTAGCACAAATAAGGAAAGAGACGTTGAATAGCTCCAACGGATATATTCTTGAAAATTACTTCTTCAGTTTTCAGCAAGTTCTTCAGAGTCTGAATGGATCAGAGTCTTCTAATGAGAATCAGAACTATGCTGTATCAGAGTCTTCTACAGCAGGTGTGCTTTCAGCGTGTTGATCATCAAAGCATTTTTGACACAGAACTTCAGTACTTGGCAGCGTTGGTACTTTCAGAAACTTCTGTAGACTAATTCTTTGAGAAACTCTTCAATCAATATTCTTCTATGCTCCAGATGCTTCAGCTTCAGATGCTTCTGATTATCTTCAGATGCTTCTGACTCAGAATGTTCTGGAGCTTCTTGCTTCAGATCCTTCTGGAGACTACGCTCAGGATCTTCTGTAAGGAGCAATCAGATTCTTCTGTAGGGTGCATCTGGCGCTTCAGAGTCAGAATAATTTCTTGTATCCAAAACAGATTTGCTTCTAGAGAGTTAATATAATTTCAATCTGCAGTAAAACTCTCAAAAATTTTTTAGAGTATATAATTCTTAAATATAAATTTCTTAACAGTTATCATCAAAACAAAGAGTAATTATTAAGAACCAATCTGTGTTCTAACAATCCCCCCCTTTTTGATGATGACAAAAAGTATCAGAAATTTTATTTAACTGAACATAAAGAATTATAACTCCCCCTGAGATGATGAATCTCCCCCTGAGTTAAATATGAAAAAGGAATAGAAACTTCCCTTTTATCTTGAGTAATCTTCAGAGTCAGATCTTGTTTGTCTTTGTAATGATTTATGGTCAGAATATCTTGCAGATAAAAGATTCAGAGTTTGATAAAAAATCAAATGATCTGAGAAACTCAGAGATTCTTTTATAGAGTGTTCTTATCAAATGTTCTGAAATGGTCAATTTAAATATTAGATAGAATAGATATGTCTGAAGATTCATTCTAGTGAAGTTATATTAAACAGTTCAGATCTTTATTTTCTCCCCCTTTTTTGTCATAAGCAAAAAGTAAAAACTTTTAATAAAGGCAAATTAAAGGAACAATAAATAGATAATTCAATGGAGAAAAGATGATTCATTTAATCAAAACAGAGCAAGAGTACATTTGTAAATATCAGAAGATATAACAATAAAATTCAGATGCAAAACAACAGATGCACAAACATTAGAATGAGAAAAAAAAACATCTAAGAGTGTTTTGACAAAAGCATCTTCAATAGGTCTGTGATCTCAGATGATGATTGCTCTTGCTTTGACATCCACTTAGTCATTGTCTCATTCTTCTCATCTTGTTTTGACATCCACTCTGACATGTCCTCAGATTTCTTGTCTTGCTTCGCCATCCAAGATTTTATTTCAGATTGACCAGCCTCCAGAGCAGCAATCTTGTCTCCAAAATCTGGAAGTTCTGTCTTTATCTCTGATGAAGAAGATGGAGGTTTTGCAGCCTGAACAGAGTCAATTGCCATAGGTTCTGGAGATCCTGAAGAGGGTTCTACCAGAGTCATAGTCAATGCATTGGCAGTTGGTTCTGGTGGAGGAGGAGGAGCATCCAAACAAAGCAGAGGTTCAGTCTTGTTGACAATCCAGAATTGAGTTCTTTCAGCTCTGAGCTTTGCATCATCAGAACAGATGTTCTTCAGATTGGAAGCTACATTGTTGAATCTATTGATAAATCCTTTCCAGATGATGTCAGTTTCATTTGCATCCATAGTTTCAGAGCATCTCTTCTGAACAGTACCTAAAGACATCTGTATTTCTTGCAAAAACGTTTGAAATAAATGATCAATATTAAGTCTGGGTGGTGGTTTAAGCAAGGTTTCCAGAGTCATATGTTTAGGTTTGGGAGTTGGTGGGATCAGTGATTTTGGGATGGAAATCAGAGGAGGGGGATAATATGGAATGAAAGGAATTTCTGGTTTTTGAGGTAAGGATCTGTTTAAAGCATTAAGCAGATTTGGTTGTGGTCTTGTGCGTGGGTAAACAATATCAAAGGATTCATTAGAGTATGGTATGAAAGCAGAGGTTGATGGTTTATCAGATGCAACTGTGTTATCAGATGCAGGTTGCAGAGCTGAAACAACAACTTTACCAGATGTAGCAGATATTGTTGCTAAGGATCCTTCATTGTTCATAGATTAAATATATGAAAGGATTACAGATGGAAGAGCCTGTCTTAGTTTTGGTTTCAGAGGTTTCAGGGGTTCAGAAGGTTCAACTCTATCGTAAAAATCTTTCAGTTTGAAACCATAAGATAAATTATGATAAAGAGAAGACACTTGGGCACAAGATATACCAAATTATGATGGATTAGAAGTGGGAACAATCATCTCAGATGATGGTGCAGGTGGAGGCAAAGGGTCTGAAATGGGAGTTTTAGCAGGTATGGTTGATTCAGGTTCAGGTTCATGTACAGGGTATTTGTCAGATGGAGAAATCAGAAAATCTGGATGAATTTCTGATTCTGATGAGTTGGAGGATGTTGTAGGTGTACAAGAGGTAGAAGAGACTTGAAACACTGTTTTTAATGGAGTGATATCAAGAACTTCTGTCTCAGGGATATGAGAAGGTTCTGAAGGAGTATCAGATTGTTGAGATGGTGGTTCTGATGAAACAGGAGCAGAAGTTACTTTTGTGGGTTCAGAAGTAACAGGTGCAACAGGTTCAAAAGATGGAATGTTTGATGGAGGTATGACAGAGTCTTTTTCTGGTTGATCTTTTGTGGTTTGGTTTTCTGGATGTTCAGAAGTTTTTGGTTGATCAGAGTTTTGTTTATCAGAAGGTTGTTGTAGTTCTGATGGCTGTGGTTCTGTTGGTTGTGGTTCTGATGGTGATGGACGTGGAATGAAGTGTTTGATGTGTATTTTGGGTTGAGGTGTTTTTGATATAGAAGTAGTGTTTTGTTTTTGAGGAGAGACAGAACTAGGGGCAGCAACAGAAGTTGTTTGAGTAACAGGTGGTTTTGGAACAGACTTAATAGTTGAATCATTAATAACAACATTTTTAGAAATAACAGAAGGCTTAGTACCTTTGAGTTTAATCCTCTTAGCAGATGCAGAGGCAACTTCTTCAGAGTCCTTTCTCTTTAAGAGATTCTTGGGTTTCTCAGCAATCTTAGCCTTCTTCTGGACAGGTTCAGATTTTGCTGCAGGCTGAGACCTTTTCCTCTGAAGTGGTACTTCTTCTTCTTCTCCTGCATCTGGGAGTGGTTATTTGACAAGCTGAAATACATTTGCTGGAACAGTTACTCCTTCCCTTTTGCATTCCTCTATATACATCAGTACTATATGTCTAGGTTCTTCAGCAAAGAATAGAGGAAAATCAGATACTGGAACCCTCTTATTCAAATCAGACATATTCAGCCTCTTTGGAGCAGTAGTGAGTTCATCTACAATCTTGAGTCTCAGAAGACTTTTAGCGTTCAGAGGCTTTCCCATAATAAACTCTAATTCCTCTGTAACCCCAACATCATACAGAGCAGCCACTAAACCATTTTCAGTGAGAAGATCTGAGATCAACCTTCCAAATGGGATCCAAGTCCTGATCTTCTGGCCTTTTTCTTTTACAGATTCTCTAGATGCATTGATGTGATTCCACAGATGCATGAACAGAATGTAAGGAAGATCTACCTTGTTGCTCTGACTAAGGCAGTACATAAAATAGATCTGTTCATTGTTGACATAATCTGGGGAATTTGTTGACTTCCTGTGATGTATGCAACCCATGAAGATCTTGGCCCAAATCTTGTAATCAGGCTTCAGATCTTTGAGTCTGTTAGAGGCTTGACCAACAGTCATAACTTCCTCATAAACCTCTTCCATATCCACACGCCCAGCTGGCAAGTGGGAAACACCATCTGTTTCTTCATAACCAATCAATCTTCTTATCAGATCCTCTGTGATGATAATCTCTTTTCCCAGCACAGATGATAAAATAAACTTGGGATACACAAATGCATGAATCCAGAATTCCTTCACAAGTAGAGGGTAAACTGGTCCAAACAACCTATCAAAGTATTTCACCCAACCTTGAGCTCTAACAATGGAGCGAAAATCAAATCCATTGTCAGCCAGAGAGTCAAATTCAACCATAGATTCACATAGCACTTCTAGTTTATCAATAGGTGTGAGAAGAGTTCTCTTGGGAGGAGAGTATGGAGCAGCACCTAAGTTATCTGAAGTCACAGCAGCCATTGTAGATTGAAACTGAGCAGTTGTTGATGAAGAAGACGCCATTGAAGAATGCTTTTTCAAACACTTAGGTTTTGAGTTTTTATGCAGAGAGAACAAGAGATGAAAACGCATGTAAATTCTGAGAGTGAAAAGTGTGAAAGTGAATACACAACAAGTATTTATACTAAACACTCAGGCACATCAAAGGTCAGAAAAACACACGTTTGAGCAAGCATTAAATGAAGAGAATAAAATCATTTCAAACAATAAATGCTTCTGACAATTTGGGGGGAAAACCAAGATATTTACTATTCAAATTTCACCTCAAACGTCTCTTCAGTTATGTACATGCCACCTCTTCAGATTTTGTGTGACACGTGTTTACTTGCATGTTGTTCTGAATTCTCTCAAGAAATGAAACGTTAGCCAACGTTCAGATCTTCTAAAGATGGTTAGTTCAGAGTTTCACATCAGAAATATTAATCAGAATAGAATAAATAAACAGAAGAAATACTTCAGATGAATTAAGCATTTTTACATCTGTAACAATTTGCTTCTGATAAATATCATTCTGGACAAAAATCCATACCAATATTTTTCAGAATAAAATTGAATCTATCTTCAACAAGGGGTTTTGTAAAAATATCTGCCCATTGATGATCTGTATCAATAAAGGCTAAGTTTATGATTCCCTTCTAAACATAGTCTCTGATGAAATGATGCTTAATTTCTATATGTTTTGCCTTAGAATGTAAAATGGGATTCTTGGACAAACATATAGCAAAAGTATTATCACAAAAATGTTACTCTCAAAAATTTTATAATCTTCTAGTTGACTTTTCATCCAGAGCATCTGCGTGCTACATCCAGCAGCAGCAATGTATTCAGCCTCTGTGGTTGAAAGTGCAATTGTGGGTTGCTTCTTGCTGTACCAGGAGATTAGATTTCTTCCTAGAAATTGACAACTTCCAGAAGTACTTTTTCTTTCCACTCTGTCTCCAGCATAGTCAGCATCACAGAATCCAACTAATTTGAAATCATCAGATTTTCTGTAACACAAACCCACATTAGAAGTACCTTTCAGATACCTTAGAATCCTCTTGACAGCTGTCAAGTGAGATTCTCTAGGATCTGATTGGAATCTAGCACACAGACAAACACTGAACAATATGTCAGGTCTAGAAGCAGTAAGATAAAGAAGAGAGCCAATCATACCTCTGTAGAGCTTCTGGTCTACTTTCTTACTTACCTCTTCTTTGCCAAGTGAGCTAGTAGGATGCATTGGAGTCTTTGCCAGCTTGCTGTCAGACATGTTGAATTTCTTCAGAAGTTCTTTAACATACTTTGTCTGATGTATGTAGGTGCACTCTGGAGTTTGATTAACTTGGATTCCTAAAAAGAATCTGAGTTCTCCCGTCATGCTCATTTCAAATTCTGCCTGCATACATGTAGCAAACTCCTTTCCAAGCATAATATTTGTTGATCCAAAAATAATATCATCTACATAAATTTGGCAAATTAGAAGATCTTTCTTTATAGTTTTACAGAATAAAGTTGTATCCACTTTGCCTCTGATGAAATTCTTCTCCAGAAGAAAATTACTCAATCTCTCATACCAAGCTCTGGGAGCTTGTTTTAATCCATATAGAGATTTCTTTAATTTGAAAACATGATTTGGAAATTTTTCATTTTCAAAACCAGGAGGTTGGTGGACATAAACTTCTTCTTCTATAATACCATTAAGAAAGGCACTTTTAACATCCATCTGATACAGAGTGATGTTATTTTGTGCAGCAAAAGAAATAAGAAGGCGTATAGATTCTAACCTTGCCACTGGAGCATATGTCTTAGTGTAATCAATACCTTCTTGCTGACTGTATCCTTGAGCAACCAGCCTTGCCTTATTCCTCTCAACTTCTCCTTTCTCATTTAGCTTATTTCTGAAGACCCATTTTGTACCAATAATATTGAATCCTTGAGGTCTTTGAACTAGATCCCATACATCATTTCTGCTGAATTGGTTTAGCTCTTCTTGCATGGCAATAATCCAATCATTGTCTTGCAGAGCTTCTTCTACAGAAGATGGTTCAATTTCTGACACTAGTCCAAAAAGTGATGCTTCAGAAGATCTTAGAAAGGATCTTGTTCTGATGGGATCATCCTTCTTTCCAATAATGACATCCTCTGGATGAGAAGCTTTAATTCTGGATGATGATCCTCTGATAGTTGACTCTTCAGAAATTTTTAGATTATTCATCTGAGAAGTTAAGGGAGTAGCATCTGGAGTTGCTTCTGATTCCTTCACTTGAAGTTTGTCTGCTTCTGGAACTTCAGAGTCAATAAAGACTACTTCCCTATCTGCAGAGTTATCAACCTGCTTTGGCTTTTCAGAGCCAAGCTTATCATCAAATCTGACATGAATGGATTCTTCCACAATCTGTGTCTCAGTGTTGTATACTCTGTAGCCTTTAGAGCGTTCAGAATATCCAAGCATGAAACACTTCTGTGTTTTGGAATCAAACTTGCCCAGATTTTCCTTAGTGTTTAACATATAACAGATACATCCAAAAGGATGAAAATATGAAATGTTGGGCTTTTTGTTCTTCCACAATTCATAAGGAGTCTTCTTCAGAAGAGGTCTAACAGACACTCTGTTCTGAATGTAGCATGCTGTATTGATTGCTTCTACCCAAAAATGTTTTGCCAGATTTGTCTCATTGATCATGGTTCTGGCCATTTCTTGCAAAGTTCTGTTTTTCCTCTCTACAACCCCATTCTGTTGTGGAGTTCTAGGACAGGAAAAATCACGAGCAATGCCATTTTCAGAAAAATATTTTTCAAAATATTTATTTTCAAATTCACCACCATGATCACTTCTGACTTTTATAATTTTGAAATTCTTTTCATTCTGGACTTGCTTGCAGAAGTCAAAGAACACAGAATGTGACTCATCCTTGTGTTTTAAGAACTTTACCCATGTCCATCTGCTAAAGTCATCAACAATGACCAATCCATACTTCTTGCCTCTGATGGATGCAGTTTTCACTGGTCCAAACAGATCAATATGAAGTAGTTCTAATGGTTTAGAGGTAGAAACAACATTTTTTGATTTGAAAGATGTTTTTGAAAACTTCCCTTTCTGGCATGCTTCACAAAGAGCATCTGAAGTGAACTTCAGATTAGGGAGTCCTCTGACAAGATTAAGTTTATTAATCTGAGATATACGTCTCATATTAATATGGCCCAATCTTCTGTGCCAGACCCATTGCTCTTCATTAACAGACAAGAGGCATTTAACATTTTGAACTTTAAGTTCTGAAAAATTTATTTTATAAATGTTGTTTTTCCTCTTACCACTAAATAGGATAGAGCCATCCTTCTGACTAATAGCTTTACAACATTTTTGATTAAAAGTTATATCATAACCATTGTCACTTAATTGACTTATGGACAATAAGTTATGCTTTAACCCTTCAACAAGTAAAACATTTGTAATAGAGGGAAGTTTACCATTTCCAATGGTGCCAGATCCAATGATCTTGCCCTTCTGGTTCCCTCCAAACTTCACGTCACCTCCAGATCTAAGTTCCAGGCTTTGGAACATAGACTTTTCTCCTGTCATGTGTCGTGAGCATCCAGAGTCCAGGTACCATGATTGGTGTCCTGACCTTGCTGCTAAGAACATCTGCAACAGGAATTATTTTGTTTTTAGGTACCCAGATCTTCTTGGGTCCTTTGGGGTTAGTTGGTTTGTAGGTTTGTCTAAACTTCTGTTTTACAACATAATGTTTATTCTGAATTGCCTTAGGTTTAAACACATAAGTACTCTTCTCAGAGCTTGTGTGTTTAATGTCATTCAAGTGACCAAATTTGAATTGAGAATACAGAGGTGTCTTCCTGATGAAAAGTTTGTCAACAGGTTTTGGATTGCTTCCAGATGAAGACTCATATTCAATGCCTCTTCTGTTATTTCCACTAACACCATAGATCATGGAAGCCATCTTGCTTCTGTCTATGCTCTTAGTGAGAAATCTCTGAAAGCTAGAGTCATATTTTTCTAAAATATTTTCACATGACTTAGTCTCAGATTCAGATTCTTGTTGAGTTCTTTCAAAGTCATTTTTGATTTTCAAATTTATTTCTTTTTGCTCAACAAGTTCAGTTTTCAGAAGATCAATTTCATATTCAAAATTGCTTTTCAGCTTCTTGCATTTGAGTTTGATGTTGTTATAACTTTTAAGAACTTCTGTTAAAACTTTAATGAGTTCTTCTTTGGTAAGTTTAGCCATTACCTCTTCTGCATCATCATCAGATTCAGATTCTGATTCATATCCTGAGGTACCTTCCTCTTGATCCTCTGTGCTAGCCATCAGTGCAACGTTTGCACATTCTTCTTCTGA
The DNA here is from genome assembly GCA_963859935.3 of Lathyrus sativus. Classification (NCBI taxonomy): domain Eukaryota; kingdom Viridiplantae; phylum Streptophyta; class Magnoliopsida; order Fabales; family Fabaceae; genus Lathyrus; species Lathyrus sativus. Next base: position 209,271,468 of record OZ012735.1, read on the forward strand.
TTCAGAAGATGATTCACACTCATCTGAGTCATCCCATGTTGCCATTAAAACCTTCTTCTTTTTGTTGAACTTCTTCTTAGGTTTTTCTTTCAGAAGTTTGGGGCAGTCATTCTTGTAGTGCCCAGGTTCTTTGCACTCATAGAACACAACTTCTTTCTTGGCAGATCTTCTGTGACTAGAAGATTCCTTTCTGTTGTCAGATCTTCTGAAGTTGTTGAACTTCTTTCCCTTGTGCTTCCAGAGTTTGTTAATCCTTCTGGACAACATGGATAACTCATCTTCTTCTTCAGAAGAAGATTCTTCAGAGCTTTCTTGAATGACCTGCAAAGCTTTAGCAGTTTTGTTAGATTTTAATGCTACAGATTTACCTTTATCTTTCTTCTGAGGTTCATCTTCCTCAAGCTCAATCTCATGGCTCCTCAGTGAGCTGATGAGTTCTTCTAGAGAGATCTTGTTCAGATCTTTGGCCATCTTCAGGGCAGTCACCATTGGTCTCCATCTGATGGGCAGACTTCTGATGATTTTCTTTACATGATCTGACGTAGAATATCCCTTGTCCAGAACTTTCAGCCCAGCAGTGAGTATCTGGAATCTGGAGAACATGGCTTCAACAGATTCAGAGTCTTCCATTTTGAAAGCCTCATACTTCTGGATCAGAGCCAGAGCTTTTGTCTCCTTAACTTGAGAATTTCCCTCATGTGTCATTTTTAGGGATTCAAACATATCAAAAGCAGTCTCCCTGTTTGTAATTTTCTCATACTCTGTATGTGAGATAGCATTCAGTAATATGGTTCTGGCTTTATGGTGATTTCTGAAGTCTTTCTTCTGAGAATCTGTCATAGATTTTCTGTCAATCTTTTTGCCATCCCCATCTGTGGGATGTACATATCCATCTATGACAAGATCCCATAGATCAGCATCATATCCTAGGAAAAAACTCTCAATTCTGTCTTTCCAGTAGTCAAATTTCTCCCCATCAAACATTGGGGGTTTGGTGCTGATCCTATCCCTCTCTTCATATTTATTGTTAATATTTGACATTGAATTATCAGTCATGATAACAAATAAATATAAATATCAAAGTATATCTCTCTGGATCTTTACTGACACTGTTAAGTGGTAGCACACTCAGAACCGGAGCTCTGATGCCAACTGAAGGTGAGGTAATACTTAGAAGGGGGGGTTGAATAAGTATGAGAAATTAAGACTTGAAATAAATCACACAATTATTTTTATCCTGGTTCGTTTAAACAACTACTCCAGTCCACCCTTCCTAGAGTGATTTGCCTTTCTCAACAAGGACTTAATCCACTATTAAATCAAACTGATTACAATAGTATCACCTAAGAACAACAGTTCTTAGTCTTCTTAAGAGCTACTGATTCCAACTGAATCCTCTTAAGGAATAACCTTTACAATCAATGTAAATTAAATACAAGAGTTTTAATGCTTCTATAAAGCTTTTATCACAACAATTATTTTTCTCTTAAGTTTAAGTACAATAAGATTCTAAGAAGAATAAGAATGAATGAGAGCTTAGAATATAATGATTTCTTTTCAGCAAATTGTGTAACTGAAGAATGTGGTGAAGTTCTCCTTTTATAGGCAGCTGATCCATGCAAGCTGATCGTTGAAAAGAGAGTCCCAAAAGGTCTGAGCCTTTTTTGTCTTCACATCAAGTGACCTTTCCTAGAAGTAGATGGCACAACAAAATCCTTTTTGTCTGTGTAAGTGTGTCTAGCACAAATAAGGAAAGAGACGTTGAATAGCTCCAACGGATATATTCTTGAAAATTACTTCTTCAGTTTTCAGCAAGTTCTTCAGAGTCTGAATGGATCAGAGTCTTCTAATGAGAATCAGAACTATGCTGTATCAGAGTCTTCTGCAGCAGGTGTGCTTTCAGCGTGTTGATCATCAGAGCATTTTTGACACAGAACTTCAGTACTTGGCAGCGTTGGTACTTTCAGAAACTTCTGTAGACTAATGCTTTGAGAAACTCTTCAATCAATATTCTTCTATGCTTCAGATGCTTCAGCTTCAGATGCTTCTGATTATCTTTAGATGCTTCTGACTCAGAATGTTCTGGAGCTTCTTGCTTCAGATCCTTCTGGAGACTACGCTCAGGATCTTCTGTAAGGAGCAATCAGATTCTTCTGTAGGGTGCATCTGGCGCTTCAGAGTCAGAATAATTTCTTGTATCCAAAACAGATTTGCTTCTAGAGAGTTAATATAATTTCAATCTGCAGTAAAACTCTCAAACAAATTTTAGAGTATATAATTCTTAAATATAAATTTCTTAACAGTTATCATCAAAACAAAGAGTAATTATTAAGAACCAATCTGTGTTCTAACACCAAGCTCTGAAGACTATGATGACTTGAAGCTCTGAAGGATGAAAGCTCTAAAGACCAAGTGCAGAAAGACTCTCAAGACTTAAGGGTTCTGAAGATCAAGACTCTGAAGATATAATCCTCTGAAGAACTACGTGTTGAAGACTCTGATGACTTGAAGATTTGAAGGTTGAAGGCTCTGAAGACCAAGTGCAGAAAGACTCTGAAGACTAGATTCTGAAGTTAAAGATCATATAGCTTTATCCAGATAAAGACATGTTAATCAGATAAGTTGTTGCTATCAACTCTGATAAACAAAGTGCTAAAGTCAGAATCTGATGTTATTACGCTATCATACCAAAGTAGTTTCTGAACTACTCATCAGATACATCATCAGAAGAACCAAAGCCAGAAGCTGTGAAGATCAGAATTAGTGGCTCCTCAAGTGATCATGTGAAGATCAAAATACTTGAGATGACAAGTGACAATAGTCATTTGTGGAAACTAATAGGAGATCTTAACTGATCGGAGTCTATTAGGTGTCAATGAACGTTATATCCTAAGGGATCCCTGAATATGTCATTGTCTATTTGTTAGTCACATGAAGTTAGGTTGTGCAACTTTAATCAGTTTAGTTATAATGGATTAAGTCCTTGCTTGAGTGAGGCGAAATCACCTTGGAAGGATAAACTGGATTAGCTTGAGAGTTGCTCAAGTGAACCAGGATATATCATGTGTTCTTTACTTGTATCATGCTTTATTATATATGCTTTTGCAATGCATCTTAAAGAACTCTATAGAAAGCAACAAGTGAAGAAAAGAGAAAAAGTTTTAATGAAGTAAATACCCAATTCAAACCCCCCTTTCTTGTGTATTTTTCACACCTTCAGTTGGTATCAGAGCTCGGGTCTATTATTGATGGATATCAAACACCTAATAGTGTCAGATAAAGATCCAAAAGTCGTGTGAAGAAATACTATTGGGGATTTTTCACCTCTCTTACAATTTCTGTCTCATATCAGTTTTTGATGAAGATGAGTACTAAAATGGTAATCAAATGGGTTATATTAAGCAAGTCAGTGATTAGTTGAAGTTTGAAGTTTGGAAGTTTTCAACAAGAAAATCTTCTCCACTAGAGCCTAGAAGAAGATTGTAGAATCAACTAACATAAGATATTCATCAGATAAGAAGTTCTCTGTTGAATGCTTATCTTGTAATACGTTTGGATATACAACGTATTCGCTCAAAAAGATCAAATCATCAGAAAGCAAGAAATTTTGCTTGCTGAAGATTATTTATATGTGAGTATGAGATGTTTTCAAGAAACGGATTAGTCCACTCTTGAATTTCTCATGAAAAGCTCATTGGGAATTATCTTTAGTAAGTAAAGAAATATTATTGACTAATGAACTTGATTCATAGGAACTTCAGAATAAAGTCTACAGAAAAGGGCTGGAACAAAGATAGTTCAAATATTGAAGCAATGATCCTCCTGATTCAAGGCATCAGAATGTTGTTTTCCTTGAGAAGCTTCAAAGAAATCTGTAGATGTTTCATGTAAAGAAGTTCACTAACTCATCATGGATATGATGTAAGATGAACTCTAAGATTTTATTAGAAGTAACATGGACAATTAAGTTATGTTAACTTGAGAGTTGAACAAACTGTAATCGATCAGATGTTATCAGACATTATTTCTCAGAAGTTTATAATGATTGGATCCTAAAGTCAAATTGTTCAGAAAGATACAATGACAGAAGTCATTCAATCTGTTTTTAAAAGGGATTTAAGTCACTGATGTTGTTCATAATGAATAAGTCAGTTGACATTATTTTTCAGAAGCAAATGTACTGTCAACTCTGGTTGAAGTAACTCTGTACGAGTTATCTCAACATTCAGATGAAGCCTGATGGAAGTTAGATGCTCTAAATCATGAAGATACTACAAAATGCAACCAAAGGATATGAGATCAGCTCAGAAGAGAAATTCAGAAGATCCTACTTCAGATGTTACTGGCTCCTCTCACAAGAACAAGTTCCTTCCCTATATCTTCAAGGCTAGTCAGCAAGAAGGTTTTGACTACATAGAGACATATGCTTCTGTGGCAAGGTTAGAGTCCATACTCTTGTTAATTTCCTTTGTTGCTCAGAATAACATCAATCTAAATAAGATGAATATTAAAAATACTTTTTAAATGGTTTAATTGAAGAAGAATTATGTGTTCATCAACCTCCTGGTCTTTGTAAATGAAAGATTTCAGAACACGTTTTATAAATTAAAGAAATCATTATATAGCCTAAAACAAGCTCTCAGAGCTTGGTGTGAAAGGCTGAGTAATTTTCTTCTGGAAAATAACTTTATCAGATGAAGGTTTGATAACACTCTTTTTCATAAATCAATTAAGAAAGATATTTTAATTTGTCAGATTTATGTTAATGATATTTTTTTTGGAACCAAATATTTCACTTGGAAAGGAGTTTGCTAAGTGTATGCAGGCAGAAGCTGAAATAAGCATGATGGGAAAGCTAAGATACTTTCTGGGTATTCAAGTTATTCAGACTTCAGAAGGCATCTACATACATCAGATGAAGTATGTGAAGGAGCTTTTGAAGAAGTTCAACATGACAGAGACTACAAGAATGATCTGAATGTTAAGCCATAACACTTCAAAAGATTCTGAGTGTTTTACAAGAAGTGAAGCTACAGAGGACTCTGAGGAAGCAAAGCTACAGAAGACTTTGAGAAATAAACTCTATAGAAGACTCTGAGCGGTTGGTTGAAAGCAATATTCCAGAAGACTCTGAGTGCACTTATCTCAAAGGCTGCAATTGCAGAGGCTCTGAGAATCAGATTATGCATGGCTCTGAAACATCAGCAACAAAGCTTACTCTGGAGCTTCATCAGAAGATCTAAAGCTTTATTTGTAAAGAAGAAGATGAAACTTCATCAGAGGATCTGATACAAGGAAACATTTCCATATTTGTTCACTCAATAGATGCTGATCAGATAAATAGAATTGCAACTTCACAGTCTGAAGAATCTATTCTGGAAATCATGAAATCTAGTATCTGAACCATATCAGTATCAAACCCTCTGAAGAAACACTTTTGGGCTTGATGTCATTGATTGAACTATCATCTGTTGATGAAGATCTTCTGGGAAATGACTAAATGTCTAAGAAGATAAAGCAGAAGTATCTAAAGCTCTAGTTCTTAAAAATCAAGTATAGATATTGAAGAAAGAACAAACTTCAAAAGAAATGTATGTAATCATGAATAATGAAAGCATTCTATACAGTAGTCAGAATGATTACTCAGAACCGAATGCAACTAGTATTTATCATGATGCATACTGGTTCTGGAAATCCAAATTGGTATCAAGGACTCAAAAATTAAAGCACTGTTACTAAGATTCAAGTCATGATTGATTTGATAACAAGCTTGGAATCAGAAACCAAAGGCGTAGAAACCAAAGGTGGATTAGTAGAAGTTCTCACACCTTCATTGGTACGAGAATTTTAGCAGAAGAAGTCACCATCAGATGATCTGATGCTGGTTGATAAAGAGCAAGATTGTCATTCAAATAGATGCTAGAAATACATCTTAGTTTGATGATAGTTTGTGATGGTCAACTATGTCTATTCAAAGGATAAGTTCTTATGATGTAAGAAGTCAGCAAGTTTCCTCAGCTCATAACTTTTCTTAAAGCTTATGCTTATTCTGAGAAACTAGCGGTCACCAGAAAACAAGGTGTCTGGAAGAAGATAAAGAGACGTGATCATTAGATGGATGATCAGAAGATGAAGACCAAAGGAAGAATTTGGATTTCATAACTATTATTCAAGATGATACAAACATCAGAGGAGATATGTGTCTATTCAAAAGAAAGGAAGCTGAAGAAGTCATTATGATTCAAAAGAAGAATGTAGCAGAAAGAAGATTAATCTGTCAGAGAGTAACCAGCTAAGACTCTAATATATTTAATGAACACTCTGGGAAAAGAAGAGGTTAGTAAAAAAAAAGGGTAGATGAAAATATGTACATGTTAGAACACTGATTGATGTTCAATATATCTTTATGTTTTGATGATAACACTAATGAAATTTTGTATTAAGAAAATATATACTCTAATTTTGTTCAAGTGTTTTTGTTTCAGATATTAAAATAAATATTCTTATGAAAGCAAAAAATGCATCTGAACAGTAGTCTACGCAAAGCTCTGAAGCATCAGCAGCAAGTAATCAGAAGACTCTGAGCGCTGCCAGAAGAGACTCTGAAGCTGAAGCTGCAGCAGCATCTGAAGCGTAGCTGAAGATTTTGTATGAAGAGTTTAAAGCATTATTTCAGAAGACTCAGAATGTACTTTACGCTGCAAGTATAGAGGCTCTGATAAACAGTTATGCTCTGATCAGATCACTCACGCTAAAGCACTATTGCTGCAAATCTGATATCATTGAATATAATATGAAGAACAAGAAGCGCATCAGTGGATCTGATGTTATTTACATTTGAAAAGATGTCAACACGTGAATAGACTTGGTACTATTCTCAACGTCCTCTCCAACGGAACTATTCCTTATTTGTGATAGACACAAGGATTCAGACAAAAGGCATTTCTTTGAACATTCTACTTCTGAGAAAGGAAAAGTCATGTGAAGACAAAAGGCTACAGCTACTCTACTTGCACAGTCTTCAAGCATTGGACTTTCAGCACTATAAAGGACGTCTTCAACATCTCTTCAAAACTAACGAATCTTTGACGAAATTGAATCAATTGAAATTATTCTCAACTCTCATACAATCATTCAAAGCTGAATAGTTTTACCTTTCGTTCTTAATCTAAGTGTAAAAATCACAGTTTGTGATATAGATTTTTAGAAGCATCTTAAACACTTGTTTAGTTTACATTTATTTGTAAAAGTTTCCTTAAGAAGACTAAGTTGTGGTCAGGATTTCTTGAGAAGACTAAGACATTTGTTCTTAGTGGTTGACACTGTAATCTGTTTGAATATAGTGGATTAAGTCCTTGTGGAGAAAGGCAAATCACCTTGATAGGGTGGACTGGATTAGTTGAGTTCAACGAACCAGGATAAAAATATTGTGTTGGTTTTATTGCCATAATATTTTCTAAACCCTTATTCAACCCCCCTTCTAAGTGTTTCTCTCACCTTCAGTTGGCATCAGAGCTCCGGTTCTGTTAGTGCTCTCACTTCACCGTGAACAGAAAAGATCCAGTTGAGAAAACTCTTGATATATTTTAGTTGATACATTATGGCTGAAGCTTCAACATCCAACAACAAGAGATATGAAGACAAAGATAGAATCAACACTAAACCCCCTATGTTTGATGGGGAGAAGTTTGACTATTGGAAAGACATAATTGAAAGCTTCTTTCTAGGATATGATGCTGACCTTTGGGATTTAGTCATTGATGGCTATGTTCACCCCACTGATGGGGATGGAAAAAAGATAGACATAAAATCTATGACTGAAGCTCAGAAGAAAGAATTCAGGAATTATCATAAAGCAAGAACCATACTACTAAATGCTATATCTCATACTGAGTATGAGAAGATTACTAACAGAGAAACAACATTTGGTATGTTTGAATCTTTGAAGATGACTCATGAAGGGAATTCTCAAGTCAAGGAGACCAAGGCTCTGGCGCTGAACCAGAAATATGAAGCCTTTAAAATGGAGGAATCTGAATCTATAGAAGTTATATTCTCTAGATTCCAGATTCTCACAGCTGGCTTGAAAGTTCTGGATAAGGGTTACTCCACTGCTGATCATGTTAAGAAGATCATCAGATGTTTGCCAATCAGATGGAGACCAATGGTCACTGCTCTGAAGCTTGCTAAGGATCTAAACAAGATCACGCTGGAGGAACTGATAAGCTCTCTGAGGAGTCATGAGATTGAACTAGAAGAAGATGAACCCCAAAAGAAAGGTAAGTCAGTTGCTTTAAAGTCTAACAAATCTGTTAAAGAGTTGCAGGTTATAGAAGAAAGTTCTGAAGAATCTTCTTCTGAAGAAGAAGATGAATTGTCCCTGCTGTCCAGAAGGATCAACAAACTCTGAAAGCATAAGCAGAAGAATTTCAGAAACTTCAGGAAACCAGATTAACGTAAAGAGTCTTCTGGACACAGAAGATCTAGAAAGAAAGAGGTTGTCTGTTATGAATGCAAGGAACCTGGGCACTACAAAACTGAATGCCCAAAGCTTCAGAAGGAGAAGCCAAGAAAGAAGTCTGATCATAAAAAGAAAGTTCTGATGGCAACATGGCATGATTCAGACGCATCTAAATATTCATCAGACTCAGATGAAGAATGTGCAAACATGACACTCATGGCTGACGTAGAAAACCATGCAGAAACATCTGGATCAGAATCAGAATCAGAATCAGACTCTAAGGAGGTATTTTCTGAACTTTCTAGAGCAGAACTTATTGAGAGTTTATCTGAAATGTTGGAAAACTATAGTAAGATTTAGCTCAAATACAAGAAGCGTGAAAATAGTCTTGTATCTGAGAATGATCTTCTGAAATCAGAAATTGCTGAGCTTAAGGCAAATAATTTGAAAATTAAAAATGAATTATAAAAAGCTCAACAAGATTCTGAAGTTGAAACTAAGTCAAAATCTAAAAATATTTTAGAAGAATATGACTATAATTTTTAGAGATTTCTGGCAAGAAGCCTATAGAGAAGCAAGATGGCTTCAATGATCTATGGTATAAGTAGAAATAACAGGAAGGGTATTGGATATGAATCTTCTTCTGAGAAGGATTTAAATCCAACATCTGTTAATAAACTAATCATTAAGCATACTCCTCTGTATTCTACTTTTAAGTTTGGTCATCTTAATGATATTAAACACACACGTTCTGGTCAGAATATTCTTGTGTTTAAACCTAAAGTTAGTCAGAACAAACTTGCTGTCAGAAGACAGAAGTTTAGACAAAACTTTAAGGCAACTAACCCTAAAGAACCCAAAAAGATCTGGGTACCTAAAGACAAAATAATACCTGTTGCAAATATCTTTAGCAACAAAGTCAAAACACCAATCTTGGTACCTGGACTCTGGCTGCTCGTGTCACATGACGGGAAAAAGGTCTATGTTCCAAAGCTTGGAACTTAGATCTGGAGGAGACGTCAAGTTTGGAGGGAACCAGAGGGGCAAGATAGTTGGCTCTAGAACTATTGGCAATGGTAATCTTCCTTCCATTTCTAATGTCTTGTTGAAGGATTAACACATAACTTATTGTCCATAAGTCAATTAAGTGACAATGGTTATGACATAATATTTAATAAAAAATGTTGCAAGGCTGTCAGTCAAAAGGATGGCTCAATCCTATTTAATGGAAAGAGGAAGAACAACATTTATAAAATCAATCTTTCAGAACTTAAGGTTCAGAATGTAAAATGCCTTATGTCTGTTAATGATGAGCAATGGGTCTGGCACAGAAGATTGGGGCATATTAGTATGAGACGTATATCTCAGATTAATAAACTCAATCTGGTCAGAGGACTTCCTCAGTTGAAGTTCAACTCATATGCTCTTTGTGAAGCATGTCAAAAAGGAAAATTTTCAAAATCTTCTTTTAAAACTAAAAATGTTGTTTCAACCTCAAGACCATTAGAGTTACTTCATATTGATCTGTTTGGACCAGTGAAAACTGCATCCATCAGAGACAAGAAGTATGGATTAGTCATTGTTGATGACTACAGCAGATGGACATGGGTGAAATTCCTAAAACACAAGGATGAGTCACATTATGTGTTCTTTGACTTCTGCAAACAAGTCCAGAATGAAAAAGATTTTAAAATTGTTAAAGTTAGAAGTGATCATGGTGGTGAATTTGAAAACAAATATTTTGAAAAATATTTTAAAGAAAATGGCATTGCACATGATTTCTCCTGCCCTAGAACTCCTCAATAAAATGGAGTTATAGAGAGGAAAAATAGAACATTGCAAGAAATGGCCAGAACCATGATCAACGAGACTAATCTGGCAAACATTTTTTGGGCAGAAGTAATTAACACAACTTGCTATATTCAGAACATAGTGTCTGTAAGACCTCTTCTGGAGAAGACTCCCTATGAATTGTGGAGGAATAGGAAGCCCAACATTTCTTATTTCCATCCTTTTGGATGTGTATGTTTTATGTTGAATACCAAAGAGAATCTGAACAAGTTTGATTCTAAAGCACATAAGTGTTTCATGCTTGGGTATTCTGAACGCTCTAAAGGCTACAGAGTATACAATACTGAGACACAGATTGTGGAGGAATCAATTCATGTTAGATTTAATGATAAGCTTGGTAATCAAAATCCAAAGCAGCTTGTTAGTTCTGCAGATAGAGAAGTAATTCTCACAGACTCTGAAGACTCAGAGGCAGAAAAGGCTCAAGTGAAAGAACCAGAAGCAACGCCAGATGCAACTCCATTGGCTGCTCAGATGAACAATTTGAATATTTCTGAAGAACCAAATGTTAAGGGATCATCATCCAGAATCAAAGCCTCTCACCCAGAGGATGTGATAATTGGGAAAAAGGATGATCCTATCAGAATAAGGTCTTCCCTCAGATCATTTGCAACGTCACTTTTTGGGTTGGTGTCTATCATTGAGCCAACTTCTATGGATGAAGCTCTGAATGATAATGAGTGGATACTTGCTATGCAAGAAGAGCTAAATTAATTCACCAGAAATGACGTTTGGGATTTGGTTCCAAGACCAAAAGGATTCAATATTATTAGAACTAAATGGGTCTTCAGAAACAAATTGAATGAGCAAGGAGAAGTTTTAAGGAACAAAGCAAGGCTAGTTGCTCAAGGGTATAGTCAGCATGAAGGAATTGACTACACATAGACTTATGCTCCTGTGGCCAGGTTAGAGTCTATACGTCTACTCATTTCTTTTGCTGCACAAAATAACATCACTATTTATCAGATGGATGTTAAGAGTGCCTTCTTAAATGGTATTATAGAAGAGGAAGTTTATGTTCATCAACCTCCTGGCTTTGAAAATGATAAATTTCCAGAACATGTTTTTAAACTTAAAAAATCACTCTATGGTTTAAAACAAGCTCCCAGAGCTTGGTATGAGAGATTAAGTAATTTTCTTCTGGAAAAGAATTTTATCATAGATAAAGTGGATACAACTCTCTTTCTGTAAATCATTTAAGAAAGATTTATTAATTTGTCAAATTTACGTAGATGATATTATATTTGGATCTACCAATATTACGCTGGGAAAGGAGTTTGCTCTTTCTATGCAGGCTAAATTTGAGATGAGCATGATGGGAGAACTCAGATTCTTTTTGGGCATCCAAGTCAATCATACTCCAGAATGCACTTACATACATCAGACTAAGTATGTGAAGGAGCTTCTGAAGAAGTTTAACATGACTGAAAGCAAATCAGCAAAGACTCCTATGCATCCTACAAGCACTCTTGGAAAGGAAGAGGTAAGTAAGAAGGTAGATCAGAAGCTCTACAGAGGTATGATTGGTTATCTTCTGTATCTGACTTCTTCTAGACCTGATATTCTATTCAGTGTTTATCTGTGTGCCATATTCCAATCAGATCCTAGAGAATCTCACTTAACAGCTGTTAAGAGGATTATAAGGTATCTGAAAGGTATTACTAATGTGGGTTTGTGTTACAGAAGATCTGATGATTATAAATTAGTTGGATTCTGTGATGCTGACTACGCTGGAGACAGAGTTGAAAGAAAAAGTACTTCTGGAAGCTGCCAGTTTCTTGGAAGTCATATGATCTCTTAGTTCAGCAAGAAGCAACCCACTATTGCGCTTTCAACAACAGAAGCAGAATACATTGCTACTGCTGGTTGTAGCACTCAGATGCTCTGGATGAAGAGTCAACTAGAAGACTATCAAATCTATGAGAGTAACATTTCAATCTTCTATGATAATACTTTTGCTATATGTTTGTCTAAAAATCCTATTTTACACTCTAAGACAAAACATATAGAGATAAAACATCACTTCATTAGAGACTATGTTCAGAAGGGTATTATCGGCTTAAACTTTGTTGATACAGATCATCAATGGGCTGATATATTTACAAAACCCCTTGTTGAAGATAGATTTAAATTTATTCTGAAAAATATAAGTATGGACTTCTGTCCAGAATAAAATATTTATCAGAAGAAAATTTTCTCAGAAGAAAATTTTCTCAGATGAAAATGTTTTAACTCTGAAGTATTACATCTATTCATTAATTGTTTATTATTTTATTCATTTGTGTGCAAATCTGAACTAACAAACCTCAGAGGATCTGAATGTTGGCTAACGTTTCATTTCTCAAAGAAGTTTCAGAAGCACATGCAAGCAAATACGTGTCACTCTAGATCTAAAAAGGTGGAGTACACGTTACTGAATTGACGTTTGAGGTACTGTTTTTGAATATTTGGTTTCTCGTTTTCCCCTCAATTTGTTAGAATCATTAATTGCTTGATATGATTATATTCTTTTCATTAAATGCTAAGTGGTAAGTGTGCTGAACGTGTGACTCTTGTGTGCCCTAATTTCTTCTATAAATGCCACAACTTTACACATTTCACACTTTTCACTCTCACGAACACCCTTGTATGCATTTCTTCTTGTTTCACTGTTTTCATCTCTCTCCCAAACCCAAAACCGTTCGTAACCCTAAAAATCTCTCAAGAACAACAATGGCTACTTCTTCATCTACTTCTGCTCAGTTTCAATCTTCCATGGTTGCTGTCTCATCTTCCAACATGGGTGCTGTTGCCTTCAAGGTACCTATTAGAACATTACTCACACATGTTGACAAACTGGAAGTCTTGTGTGAATCCATTGTAAACTTTGAATCTTTTTGCTGAAAATGGGTATGATCTTCGTCTCATCGTTGATGCTCAATGCTGGACCAAGTTCTCTGATAGGATGATGGGACCAGTTTATCCTCGTCTGGTGAAGGAATTTTGGATACATGCTACCACATGCCCTAAGTTCACCGTCTCATATGTTATGGGTAAAGAAATCATCATAAATGAAGATCTAATAAGGAAGCTGATAGGTTATGAAGAAACTGATGGTGTTACAAATCTGCCAGCTGGGCGTGTTGATATGATTGATGTGTATAGAGAAGTTTGCTCATCTGGAGAAGCTTCTAACAAGGTAAAGGATTTGAAGCCAGTTTACAGGATCTGGGCTAAGATTTTTATGGGTTGCATTCATCATAGAAAATCTTCAAATTCTCCAGATTATGTTAACACTGATCAGCTATACTTCATGTATTATCTGAGTCAGAGCACAAAGGTGGATCTGCCGTATCTTCTGTTCAATCATCTATGGACACATATAAAACAATCAAGGGAAGAGGCAGAACCAAACATCAGAAGATAAGGAATTGGATTCCAATGGGAAGACTTATTTCAGACATTCTGACTGAGAATGGTCTGGTTGGACATCTAGTAGAAGCTGGATTGAAGGAAGAGTTAGCTTATGTAGTAGGAAAAACTTTGAATGGGAAGAGTCTTCAGAGGATGAAATTTGTAGAAGAATTCACTTCTGCACCAAAGGAAATAAATTCTGAAGAAGTAAGTAAAGGAAGGATACCAGTGGATGATTTTCCTATGTTCTTCGCTAATGAACCAAGGGATATTATTCTGAAGTACATTGCAGAGTGTCTAAAAGATGGAACTCCTCTACCAGCTAATCTGGTTTAGAAAGCAGGGGAACCTGTACCAGATCTTTATGAGGCAAGACACAAAAAGAAGAGAAAGGTTTCTGAAGAAGGTTCTTCAAAACCCAAGAGGAAGGCTACTGGTGAAGCTGTTGCTATTAAACCCAAGAGAGTCAAGAAGAAAAAGGCTAATCCTCCTGAGGCAAGTTTAGATTCTATTCTGGAAACTGTCAAAGAGGTATTAACATCTAATCCACCTGTCTATGACCCTATACCCTCTCCTTCACCCTCTCCTCCTCGTGTTTCTAAATGAAAGAAACGTTCTGTAACAACTCCTTCTGTACCCCAACCACAAGCAACTCCATCTGAAAAGCAAAACCCTACACCAAAACAACCATCTGATATTCCCCCCTCTGATAAACAAAACCCTACACCAAAACAATCATCTGAAATTCCCCCACCAGAACCACAAACTTCAAAACCTACAGAACCAACACCAGCAGAACCAAAACCAACAGAACCAACACCACAAGAACCTGAACAACAACAACCATAAACAGAAAAATCCATTCCTTCTAATCCAGAACCAAAATCTATCCAACCATCTGAACCTTTCATATCTGATTCTGATGTTTTAGATATTCAACCTCTGACAACTCTGGTTGATATCTCTTCCACATCCTGTCATTCATCTGAATCATCTGATTCATCTAAATCTGACTTACCACCAGAAATTAACTCATCCCCTCACTCCGTGGCTATGAACCAAGAACATCTGAGTTTGTATCCTTTGCTTCATTCAAACCTCATCCCTCTGATCCCCTTTCTTATGGTCTAAAACTCAAAAACTTTTATATCAGAAGAGAAGCATCTGCACCTACCATTCCATATAAACCTATTTCTTCAACTATCCTTCCCTCTCTACTTCATGTCTATTTAAAACAACAACCATATATCATTCCACCTGAACCTCTGCACTCTCAAAATTCTGTGTTTATCCCCTATACCTCTACACCATTTGATGTCATTCCCTCTGTATCAAATTTCAAACAGTTCCTGTTTCCCAAATCATCTTCATTCAGATCCAAAGCTTTCATTTCATCACCTAAAAACCCTTCATTACCTTCTTATCCTCGTCCTCTGTTCATTATCCCAACCTTTACCATACCAACCCCACCAGAACAACCCAAACCATCACCTCTGGAAGCCTACCTTAAACCTAAATCTAGGTTAGATGTTGATGTCTTATTTGCTAGTTTCAAGAAAGAAATAAGGATGAGTTTAGACTCTGTAAAGAAGGAATGTCTCTCAAGCATTAATCTAGAAGCTTCTGAAGAATCCTGGATTAAGTTCATTGCCATATTCAACTCTGTAGCTTCCAATATGAAGACCATTTGCTCTGATGACGCAAAGGTCAGATTTGCTGAAGTTGTCAGACATACGCTATGGAATGTGAACAGATCTCCAACATTACTTCTTGAGGATGCACCTTCAACTTTTATAGTAACTGCTACTTCTGAGACTATTGAAGAATCTGCTCCTGAAGTCACTCTGGAAACCAATCCATTAGCTCTGATGATTGTAGACCAACCATCTGAATCTGTGCCTCCAGAATCTGCATCTGCAATGATCATTGACTCTGCTCCTACTTCTGCATCTGAATCAACTTTTGCTACTTCTTCTGAAGTTAATAAAGAGAATCCAGACCTAGAAGACAAGATTGCTGTGCTGGAAGCTGGTCAATCTAAAATTAAATCTTGGATGACAAAACAAGATGAGAAAACAAACAACATACATAAATGGATGGCTAAGCAAGAGGAATCTACTTCTAAGATGACCCACATCCTTAAACTTCTTGCATCTCGTTTATCTTAGTTCTTATGTTTATGCACTTTAAGTGTTATTTTGTTCTGTTTCTGCTTTCTCTGAATCATGTTTTGTTCCGGATGTACTCTGATTATCTCTGAATGAATTTGTCTGTTTGATTATCTGTTTTACATCTGTTGATGTTATCAGCTTTATACTATTTTCTTCTGTTAACCTTTTATTTGTCTTTAAAAGTTTTCTTTTTGATATGACAAAAAGGGGGAGAAAAAGAAATTCTGATTGTTCAAAAATAAACAGTTACTAAAATGAAATTCAGACATGATAAATTATATTTAACATGAATTTTTAGTGTTTCAGAATTAATGAGTTTATCTGACAAAATTTATTGAAGTTACCTTGAGAATCTCCAAACCAGATCTTAATTCAAACCAGATTCTGATTACCAGACTCTGATTCTAAAAGTAAACCAGGCTCTGATTCTGGAAAGAAGATCAGTAAAAGTAAACAAGACTCTGATTCTGGAAAGTAAATCAAGCTATTACCAGGCTCTAATTCTGGAAAGCAAATCAAGCTCTGATTCTGGAAAGTTTATTCTAACCAGGATTTTAATCAGGCTCTTAATCTGAAAAGTTTACTCATGCAAAAAGGGAAGTATTTCCTTCTATTAGAGTATTCATTTAAGGGGGAGATTCTTTATCTCAAGGGGAGTTATATATTTATCCTTTTATTGAACAAAATTTCTATGTTTTTGTCATCATCAAAAAGGGGGAGATTCTTAGAACACAGATTGATGTTCAATATATCTTTATGTTTTGATGATAACACTAATGAAATTTTGTATTAAGAAAATATATACTCTAATTTTGTTTAAGTGTTTTTGTTTCAGATATTAAAATAAATATTCTTATGGAAGCAAAAATGCATCTGAACAGTAGTCTACGCAAAGCTCTGAAGCATCAGAAGCAAGTAATCAGAAGACTCTGAGCGCTTCCAGAAGAGACTTGATCGCGACTTTCTATGTCTAATACAACTTAACTGCAAGTGCACAGTCTATCACGTAGTAATAAAAGATATCGATCCCACAAGGACTCGTAATCAAACTAGTGTTCTCGGGAGTTACTATGTTTAGCTAGGTAGATAATGTTTAAGGGAATAATTTATATCACTAAAGGGAACTAAAAACGTTACTTGAATTATAATTACGTGAATCGATATGCAATAATTATGTTCTTCGGGGATTTGACAAGTTACCGGTATATAAAATATTTTTCAGAATTTATTTAAGAAGAAAATAGTGATTTAAAGACCTTCGTCTCACGATGGTTGTTGACGCTAGTCGCAACTCTAAGGCGGAACGCAGTTCGGGGTTAAAATCACTTTTTGGAAATCTCTAAGTTCTAATCTATTTTAAAGTGCTTTCGCTGTTATTAAAACAAATGCCTAGTGTTTACTATCTGGTCCTAGCCGCAGCTGTCGCTTGTTGGTTCGTACCTTAATTAATTTCCCACTGTCGTGGCAAAACTACTTTTAAATAAGTTCTCGCTTTCGCGACGAAAGTTTATTCAGTAAATAAGTTTAAACACTCAGGCCATAAACAACTTTTGAAAAAGAAAGTTTTCAACCGGTTATTATCAAATCCCGTCTGAATTATTATTACATATCGATTACTCTGATTTAGCTAGACATGGATTTGGGAAAGGTAAAACATAAATAAAAGCAGAAACTTATAACATTCATATTACTGAGAATTAAAGTTACAATTAACGAAATAATAAAAAACCTGTAACGTATCCAATTGGCTTTTGGCCAAATCCCAACGATGTCGGCAGGTTTATGTCTTCAAACCAATAGAGCGCACAAATGAATATTGTAGAAATGGAATACAGAAATAAAGAAAGGAAACAAAAACAGAAAGAATAAAACTAAATTTTTGCTCTGGAAATAAATTTGGGCAGCACTTCGTTATCTGAATGCGGCTCCCTTTCTCAGCTCCCCTCCTTCCCCTTTTATAGAGGTAAAATTCTAACGGTTGTAATTTGAAGAAGGTGGACTTGGAGGCAGAAAAATTAGGGAGTAGTGGTCCATTATTTGGGACTTGGAACTGGTATTTGCACGTTCAATTGAAGCTGTGCGTTTTTGCCTGCATGACGGTCGTCATGGTGTGTGACGGTCGTCATGGAGGTGTGACGGTCGTCACAGCAGCAAAATGCGCATTCTGTGTTTTTCATGTTATTTTCATCTGGTTTTCGTCCATATTTCATCTGTAATTGCTTCTTTTCTTCATATTGCTTTGTTTGGACATGATCTTCAAATACCTGCAAAATATCAGACAAATAACATGGAAAGAACCCGAAATCGGATTGAAACCAGTCAAACATTAGTTGAATTATGCGTCAATATATATATATATATATATATATATATATATATATATATATATATATATATATATATATATATATATATATATATATATATATATATATATATATATATATATATATATATATATATATATATATATATATATATATATATATATATATATATATATATATACGATTTCGCGTTATCAAGATCCCCTAAGCTTGAATCTTTGCTTGTCCTCAAGTAAAACAGAAGGAATAAAAGTCGGCAAGCACGAGGCAGCTTCCTTATTCAGAAAGTTGAGAAGAACCGGGATTCTAAATTGGAACAAAACGAGTACGGTGACGACACTGGACTATAAGTCTTCGGAGGTCTCCTTTTTATGCAAATCGGTCCCAATCATGCTGCTGCATCTCGGTATCAAGGTTCTCGCGTCAATTTTACCCTGTTTGTTCTAGCGCAATCACATTAAGCCCGTTGTCCATACACTTTCATGGCAAGTCAACCTGTTAGTGAATATGATCTCATTGCTGTTTTGATCTTTTCATTGCTCATAAGCTTATACTATTGATTTTTCAATGAGTTTTTGTACCGTTGGGCTAAATGCTCGGGTGAGGAGCACCTAACTTAGAGGGAACATGTCTCTATACTTGGGCTATATGGCTTTCTTTTCATGATTTTTCATCCTTTTGGAGATCATACACTTATTTGCATTGGTCGCTCGCTTAGAAATGTTTAGGATGATGCTGACTGCTTGTATAAACTACTTGGGGCTGAGTTTGCGTAGAAACTTGAAACTTTGGTACACGTAGGTAGTGAAACCGACTCGCATAAACCGGAGGTCTAAGGTGTCAGGACGGTACTGATTTTGTTAGAATTTTCGTCTCGGAGTTTCAAAACTTGGTTTGAACTTTGGCGCATTCTCGTGATGCTTTTGCTTTTGAGGAACGAACGAATTTTTTTTGTTTATGTCGAATAAAGTGGGGATGTTTGCGTAACAGAAGAAGATATATAAAAGAACTTTTATTTGCTAAAATGGGAAAATGTTCAAATTTAAATTACTGAATTAAAAGTACAAGGGAATGGGAAATAAACGCTCCGCTCCCACACTATCTCAATCAGTGTCCCCACTGATTCGAAAGAATGCGAGAGGGAAATACAAGGTAAATGAAAATAAAAGAAACGGAAAATATAGTAAACAAATAAGGAAAGAAATAACTAATCACGGCCTCTGCCTCGGTCACGTCCTCTGTCTCGTCCTCTACCTCTGGCTTGGTCGACTCGGGCCTCAAAGTTCAGTGCTCCGGTGTGATAGACATAATATCGGAGTCCTTCGAACTGCAAGGTGAGATTCGCCAAGTTCTCAGTGATGGTTTCCTGGCCAGTTTGGAGTTGTTGCATTTGGGTCTGATGCCAAGCTTCAAACTGCTCTGCTCGCTGATTCTGTTGCTGCATCATAGCGAGTATCTGTGCTTGCTGGTCGAGGGATCGGCGGAGGTCTTCTTCAGAGTAGTCGGGCTCTGGACGGTGGCGGCGGCGACGGTAGGATGTGCCTTCAGAAGGAAGTGGTTGCGATGCCTCTGGTTGCTCAGTTCTGTCCAACTCATCTTGCATTTCGTCACCAGAACCTTGGGTGTTGGTTTGAGTTGGGGCAGCGGTAGCAGCAGGGGCATTGAGGTCCAAAAGCCAGTTGGCACGATCCTGTGGGTGCATCCGGGTGCGTGATGGCATGATGATACTTCTGACGGTTTTGCCACGCACGACCGGGTGGTACTTTCCATCGGCCATGGAACGGATGAGGTGAGAAGCTCTGCAGTGGTCGGTGTCGAGGAATATCGAGGGAATTGCATGGAGATGCTAGAGTCGGTCACCGAGGTTTAGCCTGAGTGCAATGGAGGTAACAATCCCGCCAAAGTAAAATGGCTTAGAGCCACGGTTGCAGTTGGCCTGAATGTGGGCCAGGAGGAATGGAGCGGCGTTGATGGGCTCGGAATTGAACACACAGCGGAGAAAGAAGAGCTCTTTGGAGTTCACCTTATGGTTGCTATCCCTTGCGAAGATGGTGTTGCTCAGTGCTCGGTGGAAATACCGGATGGTCGGGTTGTGGATGTGTGTTGCATGCAGAGAATCCCAGCCGTCGGCATTGATTCCGGTCAACTGGTACCAAAGCGCAAAGGCTTCATGCTGAAACTGTTCGGTGATGCAGCAGTGAGCATTGTCG
Organism: Lathyrus sativus; assembly: GCA_963859935.3. Taxonomy (NCBI): domain Eukaryota; kingdom Viridiplantae; phylum Streptophyta; class Magnoliopsida; order Fabales; family Fabaceae; genus Lathyrus; species Lathyrus sativus. The sequence continues at coordinate 209,291,881 of OZ012735.1, forward strand.
CCGCGAGGGAAATGTAGGATGTCGGCAATCTGGTTTTGGTTCAGTTGGTAGTTCGTGCCGAACATACGGAAGCATGCGGCGCTGGAGTGTTGGCTGAGGTCGCCGCTGGAAGTGAAGTAACTAAACGAACTGAGGAACTCAAGGGTGAGTTATTTGTAAGTCGGTTGCGGATTGGTGCAGAGATGCCAAATGCCGGCTCTCTGGAGCATCCAAGTGACGCCGTCAAGGAGGCCGAGCTCCGTGAGGGATGGTAGGTGCGGATAGTGGGTCGGCTGTAGCGACCGTTGATGGAAGGCGATATAGTTGGCTCGCTGTTTCTCGCCGGAGTCGCCGTCGCTGAACACGATATTGCTGAGGTCTGGGGTTTCGTTGTTTCTCGCCATGGTTGGAGGATGCTGAGGAAATGGGGATTAAGTTGGTTCTGTGGAATGAAAAATGTCACAGAAGTGGATTAGGAAGTTGAAATGGGAGTTGGGATTATATGGAGCAAGGTGGGAAAACGAAAATTGGAAGTGGGGTTTGAGTTTGTGATGATTGGAAGTTGAATAGATGGGAGTGGGGGAGAAAACGCAACCTCTGTTATAGCAGATAACAGTTTTGGACTCGTGACGGTCGTCACGCATCTGTGACGGTCGTCACCCGTGTGACGGGCGCCAGGCCTCTGTGACGGTCGTCACACCAGCAAAATCTGCAGAACGCAGAATTTTGCTATGGGGGTGCTTTTGTCATGGTTTTAAGGCCTAGGATTGATATGGCAATGTATTATATCCTCCAAGAAACATATGATAACATAAAAACAGAATCAAGGAATAAATAATAAAATTGAAATAACATGTAATTAAAATGATTGTTTGTAATGTAATACATAAGGGAAATTAAACAATGCGAAAATCAAAATAATTGAAAACGGACGGAAAATAGAAGAAATTAAACTAAACTGAAGCTAATATCTCAGTTTTTTGTGTGCCTTCAATTCGTCAAACTTCCGGGCGTAGTAGTCGAGCTGGTCACAAACTAAGTCCATGAAGACTGCGAGTTCGCTGTGTATGCTTGTGATGTCGTCTCTTACGGTGGTCAGAGCTGCGTCGACGTTGTCTAATCGGTTCAGAACAGTATCCATTTTGTCTGTGGTTTCCTCAGGAATGGGCTCAGGATAGGTGTTGTAATGCGGAGGGGTCGTAGGGTCTACCTCAGCTTCTGATACAGCATCCTCATAATACATATAATCATGTGCTTCAGAGATGTGATCACTGTCGTACATGTAATTCTGTGGTGTTGATTGAGGTGAAGGAGGTCCCATAGGCTCATCCAATTCATAAACCCAATTGTCCTTGTTATGGATACTTGTCATCTGATGATTTGGCAATGTTAATAGCTGGACAGGTTTTTCACTGATGAGGTACTCGTAAGGTCCAGGTCCCATAGTTCTTAAAATGCGCCTGTTAAAGCAAAACTGGATATTCATGGGTCGGATGGTGCCAAAACTAGTGCTTGCATTTAGGTGGAATCTAAGGCCAAGCTTGTGGGCAATCATTGTCACGAGGCCTCCTATTAGAATAGGTGATTGTGGTTCCTGAGTGAGGCGTCGGAAGGATCTCATTATAAAAGGTACGACATTCACTGTACGGCCCTGAGAAGCACAGAACATGATAAATAACTCTTCTTTAGATACTGTAGTAATGTTTTCTTCTTTTTTGAAAAGGGTGTGAGGTAGAATCTTGTGAAAGTATCTGAAAGCTGGGTTATGAATCTCATCATTATACATGCTGTTTGGGTCAGGGTGATAGTCGCTTGTGATTCTACCCCAGAACTGGTTTAGTTCAAAATCAAGATCGTCATCTTCGGCACTGATGAACACATGTGGTCCGCTAGGAAATCCTAGGAGGTTAGCTAGTGACATCCGACTATGGGTTTGGTCCATTCCAAACATCCGAAAGGTGATCAGCTCTGAGTTTGATCCGAAACCATAGTTGGGTATGTACCTGAAGGAACTAAGGAATTCGTAGGTGAGGTCCTTATAGGTAGCAAAACGGGTTTTCAAGGAGGTGTTCTCCCAGCCTAATTGATTAAACAGGTATTGGATGCTATCAGTAACTCCTAGTTTCTCCATGGTAGACTTATCATAATACAGTGTTAAGGCTATGTCTCTCTCAGTTAATGCTTCAAATCTTGCCTTTTGAGCTAATCCTCGAAAATGAACCTTTGTGAAGTCGTACGCGGCCATACTCGCAGGTTAGTCGGAGAAAAACAGGAGGAAGGTTTTAAGGCTTTTAAAATCCTGAAAAGTTTAAAACAGAAATTTGAAGTCAGAATTTTTAGAAACAAAAGGTGGTAAAAAAAAACAAAGTTTAAATAAAAGAGAAAAATAAAATGAAGTAAAATAAAGTAAAAATAGTAGCAATTTTAAGTTTAGAATTTTTGTTAAAGTTTCAAAGTAGAACTTTAAATAAAAATGAGAATGAAATACAGTAAAGAGGGAAATACGGGAAAGTTGGGTTGCCTCCCATTAAGCGCTGTTTTTAACGTCTAAAGCCTGACGATAGCTTGGTGACAAGCTATTCGGGTGTTCGAGCAGGAAGCTCGAGCAATGTTATACTGCTGACTTGAGGGCTGTTTTCGTTCTTATTATAATGTTTTAGACGTTGCCCGTTCACGATAAACGGTGCATTCGTCTTATCGGTAATTTCAACAGCTCCACTTTGAAGTACTTTAGTCACTTCAAAAGGTCCAGACCACCTAGATTTTAGTTTACCTGGGAAGAGTTTCAATCTTGAATTAAATAGAAGTACGATGTCTCCCACACTGAATTGTTTCTTGACTGAACGTTTATCATGCCATTTTTTAGTTCGTTCTTTGTAGATACGGGCATTTTCGTAAGCGTCCAATCGAAGTTCTTCTAATTCGTGTAAGTTCAAGATTCGTTTCTCTCCTGCCTCAGTGTAGTTGAAATTGAGTGTCTTAATGGCCCAGAAGGCTTTATGCTCTAATTCTACAGGGAGATGACAGGATTTACCGTAAACTAATTTGAAGGGTGTAGTACCTATTGGTGTCTTAAAAGCGGTCCTATAAGCCCATAAAGCTTCATTTAGCTTTGATGACCAATCTTTCCTTGAGGTAGCGACAGTCTTTTCCAAAATTTGTTTTATTTCTCTGTTCGAGACTTCTACTTGTCCACTAGTTTGCGGATGATAAGGTGTAGCTACTCGGTGTCGGACTCCATATTTAGAAAGAAGTTTGTTAAAGATTCGCGATATGAAGTGTGATCCGCCGTCACTAATGACGAGTCTGGGTACACCGAATCTAGGAAAGATTGTGTTTTTGAAGAGTTTGATTACTACTCGTGTGTCATTTGTTGGAGCAGCTATGGCTTCTATCCATTTAGACATATAGTCTATAGCGACGAGTATGTAGTTATTACCAAAAGAAGGCGGGAATGGTCCCATGATCTCTATTCCCCATACGTCAAAGATTTCTACCTCTAAGATTCCTTTCTGAGGCATTTCATCGCGTCGTGAGATGTTGCCAGTTCGTTGGCATCGATCGCATTTTAGCACAGCGATGTGAACGTCTTTCTAGAGGTTAGGCCAGAATAGGCCGGCTTGGAGAATCTTAGCGCACGTCTTGGATGTACTGGCATGACCACCATATGATGCTGAATGGCATTGGGAAATGATATTTTCTATTTCTTCCTTTGGGACACAGCGACGGTATATGTTGTCGGCCCCTCTCTTGAAGAGTAGAGGTTCGCCCCAATAATAGTGTTTCAGATCGTGGAAGAATTTCTTCTTTTGATGATAAGTGAGATCCGGTGGAAGCACGCCTGCAGTTAGGTAATTAACGATGTCAGCATACCAAGGTAATGTGACTTGGGCATAGACGGCTTCTACGGCTTTTTCGAGTTCTAGATCTTCCGAGATTAAGTTAGGCATGTCACTTTCTAATTTGGCTATCAGATGTTCGTATGGAAAATCGTCATTTATCGGTACTGATTCATGTTTAATGCCTTCTATTCGGGATAAGTGATCTGCAACAACGTTCTCGGTTCCTTTCTTATCTTTGATTTCTAAGTCAAACTCTTGTAATAACAGGATCCATCTCAATAATCTTGGTTTGGCATCCTTTTTGCTTATTAGGTACCTAATGGCAGCGTGGTCTGTGTATATGATAATTTTTGCTCCTACTAAGTAAGAACGGAATTTGTCAAGCGCAAATATAACTTCTAGAAGTTCCTTTTCTGTTGTAGCATAGTTCATTTGGGCAGGGTCTAAGGTTCTACTGGCATAGTATATGGCATGGAGCTTCTTGTCCTTCCTTTGCCCTAGAACTGCGCCTACAGCATAATCACTCGCATCGCACATGATTTCGAACGGTAGTCGCCAATCGGGTGGTTGCATAATCGGTGCAGTGATAAGGGATGATTTTAATATTTCGAATGCTTTTAGACAGTCGTCGTCAAAGACGAATTCAACATCTTTCATCAACAGGCCGGTCAATGGTTTTGTGATTTTTGAAAAATCTTTTATAAATCTGCGGTAGAAACCGGCATGTCCTAGAAAACTTCGTATTTCTCGTACGGATTTTGGAGGTTGGAGGTCTTTTATAATTTCTATTTTAGCTTTGTCGACCTCAATCCCTTTATTTGATATGACATGTCCTAGAACTATTCCTTGTCGGACCATAAAATGGCATTTTTCCCAATTTAGGACGAGGTTCACTTTTACACAACGTTCTAATACCATTTCTAAGTTGTGTAAGCATCCTTCGAAACTTTGTCCACATACTGAGAAATCGTCCATAAATACTTCCATGATGTCGTCTATGAAATCTGCGAAGATTGCCATCATGCATCTTTGGAAGGTTGCTGGAGCATTATAGAGTCCGAACGACATTCGGCGGTAAGCAAAAGTACCATAAGGACATGTGACTGTAGTCTTTTCTTGGTCATCAGGATGAATGGGAATTTGGAAAAATCCTGAATAGCCATCTAGATAGCAGAAATATGAATGTTTGGCTAATCTTTCCAACATTTGGTCTATGAAGGGTAAGGGGAAGTGATCTTTTCGTGTGGCTTTGTTAAGCTTTCTATAATCAATGCACATTCTGCTTCCAGTCACGACTCTTTTTGTTATTGATTCGCCTTTTTCGTTCTTAACTACTGTGACTCCTCCTTTCTTAGGTACGACATGAACTGGGCTAACCCATTCACTATCGGAGATTGGATAGATGATTCCTGCATCTAGCAATTTCTTTACTTCATCTCTGACTACAATGCTTAGGATGGGGTTCAGTCTCCTCTGATGCTCTCTAGAGGTTTTACAGTCATCCTCTATTGTAATTCGATGCATACAGATCGAAGGGCTTATACCTTTTAGATCGCTTATGTTATAGCCTAACGCGGTAGGGTACTTCTTTAGGACTTCTAATAGCTTTACGGTTTCTATTTGTCCTAAGTCGGCATTAACTATCACTGGTCTTTTTAGTTCATCGTCTAGGAATTCATATCTAAGGTTTTTGGGTAGTGTTTTAAGTTCTAAATATGGGTTCTTCGGACCTGGCATATGGTTTGGGGTTAGTGCTAAGCTTTCGCTTAGGCTGTCGTCTTTATACAGTTTACGCCAATCATCGTCTTCAGAAATATCAGGTATTTGAATCTTTATTATTTCTGAATACGTGGTCTCTTCATTTTCAAGTTCTCGTATGCATTCGTCAATTACATCTACTAAATAGCAGGTATCGTCTATGGCTGATGCTTGTAAGAACTTGGTGAGAATGAACTCTATCTTTTCTTCTCCTACTTCGAATGTTAGCCTTCCTTTCTTCACGTCTATAATAGCTCCGGCTATAGCTAGGAATGGTCTTCCTAGGATAATTGGGGTAACAGAGTCCTCTTTGATGTCCATGATTATGAAGTCGGTTGGGATGTAGAATTGTCCTATGCGTACTGGAACGTTTTCCAGTATTCCAACGGGATATTTTACTGATCGGTCAGCTAATTGTACGGACATTTTGGTTGGTCTAAGGTCTCCCATATTCAGCTTTTTGCATATAGATAGAGGCATAACACTGATACTGGCTCCTAAATCGCATAGAGCTTTGTCTATTAAGAACTTTCCTATGACGCAGGGTATGGAAAAACTACCTGGGTCTTTTAATTTAGGAGGCGTGCGGTTTTGAATAATAGCGCTACACTCTGCAGTAAGTGTAACTGTTTCGTTATCCTCGATCTTTCTCTTATTTGACAGGATCTCTTTGAGGAATTTAGCGTATGACGACATTTGAGTTATCGCTTCTGTAAAAGGAATAGTGATATTCAACTGTTTAAGGAGCTCTACAAATTTCTTAAATTGTCCTGAAGTTTTGGAGTTTATTAATCTTTGAGGATAAGGGATAGGTGGTTTATATGGCGCTGGAGGTGCTTGCGTTTTTTCACATGCGATATCCTCCTTCTCGTTGTCTTCCTTCTTCTCTAACTCGGATTCCTTTTCTGCTTGTTCAGTTGGTTTTTGTTGCATGGCTGAGTTTTCGGTTCTCGGATCGATCGGTTCGTCCAATTCTTTTCCGCTTCTTAATATGACAGCATTTGCTTGTCCTTTTGGATTTTGTTCGGGTTGTCCAGGAAATGTGCCAGCGGGTGCGGCAGCAGAGGCTTGTTGTTGAGCCACTTGTGATATCTGTGTTTCTAACATTTTGTTGTGGGTGGCTAAAGCGTCTACTTTTCCGGTCAACTGTTTAATTTGCTCGCTAGTGTGTATGTTTTGATTTAGGAATTCTTTGTTTGTTTGAGCTTGAGTAGCTATGAATTTTTCCATCATCAACTCGAGGTTTGATTTCCTAGGGGCAGTCTGAGCAGCAGCTGGTTTCTGATATCCTGGCAGAGCAGCAGGCATCTGCAATGCGTTATCGCTTTTGTAAGAAAAGTTTGGATGGTTTCGCCAACCTGGGTTGTAAGTATTTGCGTAAGGATTTCCTTGAGCATAATTTACTTGGTCTGGTGGGATTCCGGCCAACAATGGGCATTCGGGCACATTATGAGTGGTGATTCCACATAACTCGCAGTTTGGAGTTACTGCAGCGATGGTTGCAGTGGGGTTAACAGTCAGACTGTCAATTTTCTGTGCTAGAGCATCTACTTTAGCATTGAACTTTTCAAGGCTGCTGATCTCGTACATCCCACCTTTCGCTGCGGATTTCTCTGCTGGAATGCGTTCACCTCCCCATTGGCAGTGGTTCTGAGACATGTTTTCGATTAGTTGATAGGCTTCGTCGTATGGCTTATTCATAAGTGCACCGCCCGCGACGGCGTCTACCGTTAGTCTGGTGTTGTATAAAAGCCCATTATAGAAAGTATGAATCGTCACCCAGTCTTCTAGACCGTGGTGAGGACATGTTCTCATCATATCTTTGAATCGTTCCCATGCTTCGTAAAGAGATTCAGTATCTTTTTGTCGAAATCCGTTGATTTGAGCTCTAAGCATAGCAGTTTTGCTTGGCGGAAAATATCTCGCTAAGAAGACGTTCTTCAACTGTTCCCACGCCGTAACGGAGTTGGATGGTAAGGATTGTAACCATGTCCATGCTCTGTCTCTAAGAGAGAAAGGGAAAAGACGAAGTCTTATTGCGTCTGGAGTTACTCCATTTGCTTTCACTGTGTCTGCGTATTGTACAAACTTCGTTAAATGTTCGTTTGGATCTTCAGTTGCATTTCCTGAGAATTAGTTTTGTTGTATAGCTGACAACAATGATGGTTTCAGCTCAAAATCGTTTTGAGTAATAGCTGGGGCAGCAATGCTACTTCTAGGCTCCATCTGAGAGGGTGTAGCGTATGCCTTCAGCGGTTTGTTTTGAGGTCCTTCAGCCATCTTTGGTTCTTCTTCGGATTTGGGAATGTGAGTGAGAGGATCGGGAATGTTATGTTTTTGTTGGTACTCAATGATGCAACTTCTTAAATGTAAGAAGCGCTCTAGTTCTGCGACTGAAGGTTTTAAGATATCGCCTTGTGGGCGATTACTTGGCATACAATCGACAGAACTAGTAAAGGGAAAATGAAATTGTTAACCTAGTCTATACGGCGTAACAGAAGGTTACACTATTGACTAAACGGGTCCCCGGCAACGACGCCAAAAACTTGATCGCGACTTTCTATGTCTAATACAACTTAACTGCAAGTGCACAGTCTATCGCGTAGTAATAAAAGATATCGATCCCACAAGGACTCGTAATCAAACTAGTGTTCTCGAGAGTTACTATGTTTAGCTAGGTAGATAATGTTTAAGGGAATAATTTCTATCACTAAAGGGAACTAAAAACGTTACTTGAATTATAATTACGTGAATCAATATGCAATAATTATGTTCTTCGGGGATTTGACAAGTTACCGGTACATAAAATATTTTTCAGAATTTATTTAAGAAGAAAATAGTGATTTAAAGACCTTCGTCTCACGATGGTTGTTGACGCTAGTCGCAACTCTAAGGCGGAACGCAGTTCGGGGTTAAAATCGCTTTTTGGAAATCTCTAAGTTCTAATCTATTTTAAAGTGCTTTCGCTGTTATTAAAACAAATGCCTTGTGTTTACTATCTGGTCCTAGCCGCAACTGTCGCTTGTTGGTTCATACCTTAATTAATTTCCCACTGTCGTGGCAAAACTACTTTTAAATAAGTTCTCGCTTTCGCGATGAATGTTTATTCAGTAAATAAGTTTAAACACTCAGGCCATAAACAACTTTTGAAAAAGAAAGTTTTCAACCGGTTATTATCAAATCCCGTCTGAATTATTATTACATATCGATTACTCTGATTTAGCTAGACATGGATTTGGGAAAGGTAAAACATAAATAAAAGCAGAAACTTATAACATTCATATTACTGAGAATTAAAGTTACAATTAACGAAATAATAAAAAACCCGTAACGTATCCAATTGGCTTTTGGCCAAATCCTAACGATGTCGGCAGGTTTATATCTTCAAACCAATAGAGCGCACAAATGAATATTGTAGAAATGGAATACAGAAATAAATAAAGGAAACAAAAACAGAAAGAATGAAACTAAATTTTTGCTCTGGAAATAAATTTGGGCAGCACTTCGTTATCTGAATGCGGCTCCCTTTCTCAGCTCCCCTCCTTCCCCTTTTATAGAGGTAAAATTCTAACGGTTGTAATTTGAAGAAAGTGGACTTGGAGGCAGAAAAATTAGGGAGTAGTGGTCCATTATTTGGGACTTGGAACTGGTATTTGCACGTTCAATTGAAGCTGTGCGTTTTTGCCTGCATGACGGTCGTCATGGTGTGTGACGGTCGTCACCCGTGTGACGGTCGTCATGGAGGTGTGACGGTCGTCACAACAGCAAAATGCGCATTCTGTGTTTTTCATGTTGTTTTCATCTGGTTTTCGTCCATATTTCATCTGTAATTGCTTCTTTTCTTCATATTGCTTTGTTTGGACATGATCTTCAAATACCTGCAAAATATCAGACAAATAACATGGAAAGAACCCGAAATCGGATTAAAACCAGTCAAACATTAGTTGAATTATGCGTCAATATATATATACGATTTTGCGTTATCAAGACTCTGAAGCAGAAGCTGCAGAAGCATCTGAAGCGTAGCTGAAGATTTTGTATGAAGAGTTTAAAGCATTGTTTCAGAAGACTCAGAATGTACTTTACGCTGCAAGTACAGAGGCCCTGATAAACAGTTATGCTCTGATCAGATCACTCACGCTAAAGCACTATTGCTGCAACTCTGATATCATTGAATCTGATCTAAAGAACAAGAAGCACATCAGTGGATATGATGTTGTTTACGTTTGAAAAGTTGTCAGCACGTGAATAGACTTGGTACTATTCTCAACGTCCTCTCCAACAAAACTATTCCTTATTTGTGATAGACACAAGGATTCAGGCAAAAGGTGTAAGAGCACAGATTGTGTCTTAGTAATATCTCTATGTTTTGATGATAACATTAATGATAATTTGTATACAAGAATTATACTCTCTAAATTTGTTCTAAACTGTTTTCTACAGGCACAAAAGATTTTAATCTTAAAGAGCAAATTTGATGTGAACAATAAATTCTGAATGGCTCAAGAGCATCTGAAGATTAGAAGAATCTGAAGTATAAGAGCTTAGTCATCAAGATTCTGAAGATACAACACGCTGCATATATTATCAAGAATCTGAATGAAAGAAGACTCTGAGTGAAGAGACTCTGAATGAGAGGAGACTCTGATCTGAGTGAAGACTCTGATCTAAGAGCATGTTACGCTTCAAGCACACAGCTGCACCAGACTCTGATTCAGCAACATCTGAAGAACATCTTAGGCTCTGAAGTTTCCAGAAGATTCTGAAGACTGAAGACTTTGATATTGATTGTTGATCTGAACTATCTGAAGAATTATTTGAAGAAGATTATTTTAATATATCCGTTGGAATATGCCAGCAAATCTTTCCTTAATTGGGATAGACATAAATCTCTGCAAGAAGATTATTCCTCTGATACGTTCCATATATGGTAAATTCACAGCTCAGCAGACAATTGCTACACCCACATTTTGTGCGCCGTCTCTCTGCTGCAATAGTACAAAGGACAGTACTATTTGATATTGGAAATATCTTCTCCAACGGTAAAATATTCTCTCCAATATTCAAGTGGCTATATAAAGGAAATCATAGCTCATTCTTCAAGTGACCAATATTGAAAAACTTATTCTCAAGCGAAGAAACTCTCAAGCTCTCATATTCTTTGCTGTTCATACATTGTTCTAAACTTAGAGAAATAACACAGTTGTGTTTATAGCTTTCATAGAAGCAATTTATTACTCTTACATTGTATTACATTAATTTGTAAAGGTTGTTTTCCTTAAGAGGATCTAGGTTAGATCAGTAGCTCTTGAGAAGACTAAGAACAGTTGTTCTTAGGTGTTGCTATTTGTAATCAGTTGATTTGAATAGTGGATTAAGTCCTTGTTGAGAAAGGCAAATCACTCTTGAAAAGGGTGGACTGGAGTAGTTGAGTTCAACGAACCAGGATAAAAATACTTGAGTTTTTATCTTTGATTATTTTCTGTCATACTTATTCAACCCCCCCCCCCCCTTCTAAGTATTTTCTCACCTTCAAAAGGCATTTCTCTGAACATTCTACTCCTGAGAACGGAAAAGTCATGTGAAGACAAAAGGCTACAACTACTTTACTTGCACATTCTTCAAGCATTGGACTTTCAGCACTATAAAAGGACGTCTTCAACATCTGTTCAAAACTAACGAATCTTTGCCGAAATTGAATCAATTGAAATTATTCTCAACTCTCATACAATCATTCAAAGCTGAGTAGTTTTATCTTTCGTTCTTAATCTAAGTGTAAAAATCACAGTTTGTGATATAGCTTTTTAGAAGCATCTTAAACACTTGTTTAGTTTACATTTATTTGTAAAAGTTTCCTTAAGAAGACCAAGTTGTGGTCAGGATTTCTTGAGAAGACTAAGACAATTGTTCTTAGTGGTTGACACTGTAATCTGTTTGAATATTGTGGATTAAGTCCTTGTGGAGAAAGGCAAATCACCTTGATAGGGTGGACTGGATTAGTTGAGTTCAATGAACCAGGATAAAAATATTGTGTTGTTTTTATTGCCATAATCTTCTCTAAACCCTTATTCAACCCCCCCTTCTAAGTGTTTTTCTCACCTTCAGTACAAAGGTATGAGTTGCTCTCTTCCGTATTTTACTACTTCTAGACCTGACATTCTTTCCAGTATATGTTTATGTGCTTGATTCCAATCAGATCCTAGAGAATCTCACTTAACAGTTGTTAAGAGATTTCTGAGGTATCTGAAAGGTACTACTAACGTGGCTCCGTGTTACAGAAAATCAATTGAATATAATTTAGTAGGTTTCTGTGATGCTGATTTTGCTGAAGACATAGTTGAACGCAAGAGCACATCTAGAAGCTGTCAGACAATCTGATCCTTGTTACAGCAACAAGCAACTCAAAATAGCACTCTCTACTACAAAAGCATAATATGTTGTTGCTGCTTGTTAAAGTAGCAAATGCTTTGAATAAAGAATCAGCTGGAGAACTATCATATGCATAAGACTGAGGAATCAGAACGCATTTTTCACACATTACCTTTTATTGATGTCAAAGATGCTCTTCTAAAGATCTGAGCAAATCTGAAGTTGTAGATCATCTAAAGATTTGGATTATTTGGAGATCTAGATAAAAGATTTAATTAGAAGAAGTTCTGTCAAATCAAACTTTGATACTTCTGAAGTATAGTGTTTTGATGTTGAAGAATCAAGATGAAGAAAGGTAAAAGTCAGAATGGAATGCTCTCAAAAAAAGAATAACTCTGAAGATCTCAGAATCTCAAAGGAATATGAGCTGTCTGAAAAGTGAAAGTCTTGACTCTAAAAGCTCCTCTATCCATCTGCATCTGCTTCGTTAAAAGAGAATATGGTTTCAACAATTCCTACACCCCCTTCAATTGGTATTCCTCAGAAAATCAATTCTTTTGACGTTCAATTGATTAAGGAAAGAGAAGACAAGCTAGAAAGGATAAGAAACTTCAAACTTCTTAGAAGCAAAAAGAAGCTGAAGAAAGAGCTGCTGAAGAAGCGAGAAGTTTAGCATAGAAAGTTCCAGAAAAGAAACTGTAAGATTGAAGTAAGAAGCTGTAGATACTGAGAAGGATGAGCAAGTTTCTATAGTTGGTTCTTCTTCTGAAACTACTCTTGTACGTTGAGAACGTGACGTTAGTGAAATTCAAGAAGATCAACAAGCTATGAAGAAAGAACAACAAGTTTTCAGGAGAAAGCTTTGCTAAACAGTAACTTGTCAACAACCCTCTTCTGTGCATGCTTCAACAAATTCTGGAAAAGAGGTCAACCTATAAGAAATAGGCAGTCAGGTTCCATTTCTTGACTCTATTAATTTAATTCTGATATAAAAAAGAGAGAAATATAATATATGTTAAATCTTGTTTAATGAAAACTCACCTTTTTGATGATGTAAAAAAGGGGGAGAAAAAGAATATGATTTTGATATAACCTAAAGAGAATGCAAAACATCAACTCTGATATAAACTGCGTTTATTACTAACTATATGTTTGATGTTTTACCGAGGAACTCTGAACAAGTTCACTAGGCATTCTAAAGACAGGTAAAATGAATGAACTCTGAGTTCAAATGAACTGGTTGTTCATATAATCAAAGTTATACACTTCGTGAACATATGTTCAGAATTAGATGGACCCAATACTGTTCAAGAGAAAGTTAAAGTCATCTTGATTTTGGTATCATAATGTTCAGAAGATGTAGAATGTCTATAATTATGATAATTAGAACATAAGAATCAGAAATCTTCATAGAAGCAAGAATTAGTATCCGACTCAGTATTAAACTAATTGGTATCAGACTCAGAATCAATTAGCTTTAAGAAACCAAGGATCAAGACTGTATCACGTTCTGAAGATCTAAATATCTGACCTATTGTAGCCAGGGGGAGTTCTCCCAGAAAGGTTCACAAGTCATAATATTTGATATTCACTCAGTCTATTAAGTTGTTATGCTCTCTTGTATCATAGTGAAGTACTCCTTATCTTCTATTTGTTTGTTTGTAAGTCTTGGGATCAGAGAAAGTCTCTGAACAAGCATAAAAAGAATTTTTAAGGTTAACACATTCAGGGGGAGCTGTTGCTTGAAACTCTGAATATGTTAATGCTAGGTGATTATCCTGTATAAAATGTTCTATCAAAATAAATGTTTTTGTCATCATAAAAAAGGGAGAGATTGTAAGAGCAAGAATTGTCTCTGCATATTATCTCTATGTTTTGATGATAACAATTAAGTATTTGTGAAAGAACCATTTTATGTTCTAAAGTTTGTTCTGTGCAGATCGTTAAATAAAGATATCAGATCAAACAAACAATATTAAGAAGTGCATTAAATTCAATATGGAGTTACCTTGTGTGACTTGATATAAAGCGCTTATTAAAGAAGCAAGTTTGCCTCTGTATCTGTTCACGATCAGAAAGTTCCAAGGATGCTGTATATTGCAGTTGCAATGCTCCTGTGGATTCTGCTCTGAGAAGTGCATCTGATCTGAAAGCAATCAAAGCGTATTGAAGAAGCAAGTATGGCTCTGTATCTGATCACAATCAAAAAGATCCAAAGATGCTGTATATTGCAGTTGCAATGCTCTTGTGGATTCTGCTCTGAGAAGTGTATCTGATTTGGAAGCTATCAACGCATCTGAGATATAGTCCTCTGAAGAACCACACTCTAAAGACTCTGATGACTTGAAGCTCTGAAGGCTGAAGGCTCTAAAGACCAAGTGCAAAAAGTCTCTGAAGACTTAAGGGTTCTGAAGATCAAGACTCTGAAGACTCTGAAGATATAATCCTCTGAAGAACTACGTGCTAAAGACTCTGATGACTTGAAGATCTGAAGGCTGAAGGCTCTAAAGACCAAGTGCAGAAAGACTCTGAAGACTAGATTCTGAAGTTGAAGATTATATAGCTTCATCCAGATAAAGACGTGTTAATCATATAAGCTGTTTCTATCAACTCTGATAAACAAAGTGCTAAAGTCAGACTCTGATGTTATTACGATATCATACCAAAGTAGTTTCTTAACTACTCATCAGATACATCATCAGAAGAACCAAAGCCAGAAGTTGATCTGTCCAAGCTGATAAATAAAGATCACATTATTGTGGATAAGAGTTGTCTCCCACAATGATATATTAACGTTGCAAGAAAAGGAAAAGAAAGTGATGTCAGCACTATACAACACGTGAGTATTCTATTCATTGAGAAATGACAGTTGGAATATTTGAATGGACATCTCTAACCTCACAACGTCTCTTTTGAATTCACTATAAAGGAAAAACATTTGATTCATTCAAAGGTTAGCAAATTACAAAGTAAGTGAGCTCATTACAAAGCAAGCCAGCTTGTTACGAAGCAATGATGCTGACGAGTGAAGTTAGCAACATAGTTGATTAACAAGAAAAGCTTTATGCTAAGAAGCCGTAGTGCTCACATAAGAAAGCTTTTAAGAAATATGGAAACTACTGTTCTAATAATCTCATAGAGATTTATCATTAGATTATTTTCTGTATTAGGAATCAAGGAGTTGTTGCTCAATACTTGCTATGTACTTAATTAGGAGTAATCTGCTTGACAAGAAGCACTCATGTAATCTCCAGCAACACAAATTCATTTTAGAATTAGTGGCTCCTCAAGTGATCATGTGAAGATCAGAATACTTGAGATGATAAGTGACAATAGTCATTTGTGGAAACTAATAGGAAATCTTAACTAATTGGATTCTATTAGGTGTCAATGAATGTTATATCCTAAGGGATCCCTGAACGTGTCATTGTCTATTTGTTAGTCACCTGCAATTAGCTTGTGCAACTGTAATCAGTTTGGTTATAGTGGATTAAGTCCTTGCTTGAGTGAGGAGAAATCACCTTGGAAGGGTGGACTGGATTAGCTTGAGAGTTACTCAAGTGAACCAGGATATATCATGTGTTCTTTACTTGTGTCATGCTTTATTATATATACTTTCGCAATGCATCTTAAAGAACTCTATAGAAAGAAACAAGTGAAGAAAAGAGAAAAAGTTTTAATGAAGTAAATACCCAATTCAACCCCCCCCTTTCTTGTGTATTTTTCACACCTTCAGTCTAGACTTGGAAATTGAAGTTGTTAAATTCGATTCTCCGAAGCCGGCTGTATTATGTTTGTTTCAGTACTTTCAGTTGTATTTTCCGTACTTTTTTTATTTCATGTATGCTTGTAAGCTTTGTTGTTTGTTGAATTGGCAAGATTAATGAAATGTTTATGCATCTTTTGATTAAGTCCATTCGTATTCACTCCTTCTCATTTTCTTTTGTTGTCTTAAAAAGAAAAAATATTTATTTTTTCCATCCACTTATCTTTATCAAACTGTTGTTTAAGTAAAGATTGGGGAGGATGACGAAAATGTTATACCCATAACTGATGTTGGTATGCTTTCAATTAAACTCTGCCAATGAGGTAAGGCATTGTTTCAATTCCCAAACACCGGAGAAATAAGGAGTTAATCCATTGTTAACCATTTTGAGCCTAGAAGTAGAAGTTTCCTTCAAATCTCAAAAACTTGTAATCTCAAACCTGGGGTGGGTAGTTCTCAATTAACTTGGCGATATGTGCATATCACACATTTTTCTTCGTACATAACAAGCAAGTGTCGAAGATGCTTTCCAAGCCTAAAAAGTCGATGATGGTTCACCATAATCATTAGGCTAGGTAGTCACCTTCTTTCTCAAAAAAAAAATATCAAAAGAGAAAAAAAAGCCCGCTAAGTCAAAACCTATGAAGGACACTTAGGCAAAATTGGAGCATCCCGCTGACTATAAATCTAGAAGAAACAGTTCAGGAAAAATTTAGGAATAATAAAAAGAGGATGTTCTTAATTCTTTCACTATGAAAATCCTCAATAGAAAAGACCATTGAATGTTGTAATATCCTAGTTTTTTGAACCATCAACAACTATCATCAGTTCAATTCCTAGCCTACATGAACCTGAGTGCATAATCTGAGTTAACTGAATGTAGGATGGAAGTTCATCATGAAGTTTGGGTGGGGACAAATAAACTTTGAGCCTTTATCCTTTGTTTCATGGAACTTGAACCAAGCCACGTTACAACCCTAAAAAGACCTAATTGAGGTAAGTTTGTTTTGAAAGCATACTACAACAAGGTTGGATAACCTGACTCCTAATGATCTTTTCTTTTTGTTAGCCACTTCACCTGCCATTCTGTAAATGATAGGATCCACTTTGTTTTTTATCACTCCATTGTGTTTGTTTTATCAATAAACTTTGTTTTCAAAAGCTTGCATGAACGTTGCATTGAAATTGCCAATTTTTAATGAACAATATTATTTACAAGGCAACCCTATATCAAAGGAATCCCAATAAATGCATCCAGCTAGGGAATTTGATTTGGTAAAGGAAGCTCAGTATGGGGTAACCAATTTGAAGGATTTGTTAATCACATATCCCCATGAGTTAGTGAACCGGGGGTAGAACTCTTCAAAGTTCAGAATATTGGGGCACATCGTCTTGAGGTCATTTTATAACAGGATATTTCCCAATTCCTTTCAAGGCAAGGACTCAAATGACTCACCAATAGGGACAAGTCTGCTTCTCGATTGTTATTCACAGTCCAAGGATTTTATTGTCTAAGATTCAAACGATCTGGGGAAATTGGATCGAGAATTGATAAACCTCTCAAAGACCAGTTAATTAGGAGCAGTCAAGTCGAGATCAGGTAAATCTTTCGAATGCAGTCATTCTGACCAATTTTTTCATAGTTACCAGTTAGTAGGGGCAAGTTTTTCCCCTAGTTGTTACCCCCACAGACTGACAGACAAGTTTGAGAACTTTGTTGTGCAAGTACAGTTAAATTGGGGCAATTACGTTGAGATTCGTGAATCTCTCCAAGAGTTTGAAGATATTGAAGCAATTTGTAAGTCAATTCTTTTGTAAAATTCTCTTGATAATTTCTTCCAATAGACCATGTAATTTGGGGCAGAGGATGTTTGAAGATTATTTGTTGCAAAGGTCGTTACTCATTATGATGATCATTATGCAAGCTAGAGTGCAGAACTATATTGTTCTTGTGACATTGTCTGCCAATTCCCCAATAAATTGTTACTTCAGTTGATCTTGGTAATTCTTCATGGATTTTTTTCTCGTCCAACAAGAAAATCAGGCTCATGATGGCAATTCTATTGAAGTCATGACATTACATCTCGAGTAGAATATTCTATTCCCTAGAGAAGGTTGCGACCTTGAAGTAGAACTGTCGATTCTACATGTTCACCCCTTGTAATGGACCAATCTGGTAAGGTTGGCTGGGTATCCTTGTCGAGATGTTTATTTCATCTCCAGTTTCGCTTCCCTTTGTCTGTTTTGTCAGCATAAGCATAAGCATAAACATGACATGCAAGCATTCATACATATGCATAACATTTGAGCGTTTTGCTACTATTCTAGTGTTTACCTGTTTCGTTCACTTTGGCGTTTATTCCCCAAGTGACTGGGTTTGTCTCTTCTCTCTAATAGAGTTGTCAACCTTTAGGCATAAAGTTCTCACCATTTCTAATCCCCCACAGAGTTTGATTCTGGTGAATGATGTTAGACAATGGCACAAATCTAGAAGGGGGTTGAATAGATCACTTGCTTAAAAACAAAGTTGGCGCTACCAAAAATTGGTTTTTAAAATTTGTTTAATAGAGGAAGTGGCCGAGGAACTATATACGTCTAAAATGAACGGTTACTAGAAAACCGGATATGCGTTAAGCCTATGGAATCTGATAAACAAGATATGAGAATCACTACGTCAATCACACTTTCAATTCGATTATGCTCACTATACGGTGTGACTAGTTCCAATGCCTTCAAAATATTGACAATATAAAAAGACAGCACACAAGGTTTTTAGTTCACACAATTTATCGAACACGTGGAGTGTATAGCACTACAAGTGAAATCTGTTTTGAGAGTTAGGTGCTTAAGTTCTGTCTTACAATCAATGATTGTAATAGGTTTAAAATAGTTACACACAACTCAAATCAGAACTTGATTGATATAATCGTTTGCACTAAAAACACATAAATTTAGCAATATAAACGTAAATAAAAAGACACAACGATTTGTTGAGGCAGTTCCGTCGTTGTCCTCACTCGGGGTACGTCTGCCCTCAATTCTAACAATAGAATTGAGACCTATATATAGATAGATATAACTTGTTGGTCAATGTTTATACAAGAAGCGAATAGATATCAAACAAATGAACACTATTGTTGCTGTAGAGCCTATTTCTTCTTGCCCCTTGATTCACGTTGAATCAAGTACTTCGAACACTGTGAATAAACCTCTGATTGCAACACCCTCTTTGAACAACCCTCGGTCTTCAAAGTCTGGCCCAACTGATTTCAATCACCCGCGTGTCGAACCTGAATCTCCCACTCACAATCCTTCATTTACCATTACTAAATCGACAAAACCTCCAGCTCTTCGATTACCTTCACTCGGGTGAATATGTGATGGAATGAATCGTGCAAAAACCCCTAAAATCTGAGATTCTTGGAGGACGAAACCCTAACGGTTTTATTCAAGAAAAATCTTTTGATTACTCAACCCAAAATAGATAAACCAACCTTCAACTTTGGACGTTATCACCTCGAACATGCACAATGCAAAACGAAGATGATTATGTGTAATTGTTGTGAAATGCTATAAAGAGAATGAAGATGATGGGAACCAAAGCGACATGTAATTTCACTTTTCTTATTTTCTTAGGTGATGTGAAATGAAAGAGCAACTCATCTTATATACCAAACATATCTGACATGACAAACAAAACCAATTCACAAGGACAATTGACATAACCGAATTTTAACACAAAACAGTGAGTGGTCGACCTATGCAGTAGAGGGGGTCGACCTGAGCAGACCCGAACGCAAGATTATGCAGAAAACAGGACCATGCATCGACCAGAGCATAACATGCGTCGACGCATAGCATGCACTTTTAGCCAAACGAAAATGCTTACAGTATGAGTCGACCCGAGGGTCGACACGAGCCTTCCTGATGCTAATGCACTAAAAAGACTTGTAGTGTGAATCGACTAGAGCAGGTTTTTGGTCGACTCAAAACCCTGAAACAATAAAAAAAATGCCTATTTTCATGCTTTATGACACATTTGATGAAACCTATAGTATGGGAAACAACACCAACTAAGTCAACCCTATATGACACACATATTTGGCTATCTATATGCAACAATTGTGATTTTTATGAGCATTTGAATTATGAGAGACAAGACATGCAAATACGACATGGTGACAACGTCCAACATATATTTTTCTATGGAGCTGAGTTTTGACATCATTGAAATGAGCACATCTATATATGAGGCTTTGCCCTCACATACTCCCCCTTTTTGATGATGGCAAAACAAATAGAACCTGGATGTATGATATGTCACATTATCCTCCCCCTTGCTTAATGCCTTCATCCATACGGACTCTTTTGTGTTAATACTAAGTCTTTACCTGTGATGTTTCTGGTTCTACTGCAATGCTTGATACTTTCCCCCCCTTTGACAACATCAAAAAGAAAGAAACACTTGTCAATGATTGGTATAAAGGTAACAAAGAACGTATATTTCAAAACACTCGCAACAGGCTATATATTAACATATATTCCCATATAATGTAGTTAATGAACATATAATAGAATGATAAATAAAGCCACGCACAAATAGAACAACAACAAAGTTTTCTAGCTTAGTCAAGAAAGAAAATGTCATTAAACCCAAACATGTACATAATCCATGCAACAACAAATAACAACATTAATCACATGATAAGAAGATGCAAGATGCAGTATGCAAGGCAACTTCAAGGTCTCCTCCCCCTGAAATGGTGGCTACGCTCTCGAGAGGGATACTCTAGAGGTAATTGGGCATCAACTCTTTTGGTAAACTCCAAGACCGCTCTATTTAGGGTGTTGAAGTTAGTGGCAAGAGCCCTGTGTTGACTGGGTACTGTTTTAACAAACCCATCGAACCGTCTCATAACATCGGATGAAAAAGCATTGAAATTTTCGATGTGAGTTTCAAATTGACTTTGGAGTTGAGAAAGACGTTCATCCTGAGTAGTCATGAATGAGCGTTGCTCAAGCTGCATAGTCCTCATCATATCGAGGAGTTCATCAGAGTGTTGCTGTGACAGATTCGGGAATAGTGGAGGCTCATAGCTCCATTTTGGAGTTTCTGGATACTCCGAATGCTGTTGAGGCATATAGTTGTCGCCTAACGATGTCCAACCAGTATGTTGCCAGGACCCTACCCTTGGTCATTCGCATGATCCGAGGGAGGAGGTTGGTCAAACCACCTACCATCATTTTGGTCATCAGCCTCCATTGGTTATCCACCAACCTTTTCTTCTTGTTCTTCATCTTGTTCTTCTTCGTTCTGGTCATCACTCTCGTCTGATTCTTCCAGACGAGAGGTGGTTGCCTTGACAATGAACCTGTAACGAATTTTGGTTTTATCCCAAATATATACCATCATGGTAAGAGTCTTTTGACAAAACTCTTGATCCAAGGCCAGGGATTTATACGGTATACCTGGAGCGGTGATTTTGGCATGGTTGAGAACTTCTTGGATAAAAGACAAGTACGAGAGAGCAGTCCCTCTACCTGAGTTTCTTAGTGAATAAATCTGACTTGCTATGTAGTGAGGCCAACTGATTTTGATCTTTTTCTTCAAGATATAGATCAAATGTACCTCAGCTTGATCGACGCGCGAATAGCCACCTTTCTTTGGCCACAAAATATGTGCCACAATCCACTGTAAGATTCTATCCATTGGTTTTAACTTTCCCGTGGTGACCGTCTTTCGAAAAAGGTCACTTGCCACAATATCATCAGTATAAGGTTTCTTCAACATTGAGTTCAAAGCCTCTTTGAACTCGTAGCCATTGATAGTATGGGCACCCGTAGCCTTAATGATGGGCTCAGCGGATACTGGAGACATGTCAAACAAAGTTTTCCATACTAAGTCGTTCACACATACCTTGGTAGTCCCTACTTGCGTGTTGAACTCGAAACCTTGAAATTTCCCTTGAAGGCCAGTGTAGAATATCCATACAAGGTATTCATTGTACTTAGTGTTGCATTCTAAGAAGTTATTGAACTCTTGAGCATCAAGGATGTCA
The DNA here is from genome assembly GCA_963859935.3 of Lathyrus sativus. Lineage (NCBI taxonomy): Eukaryota > Viridiplantae > Streptophyta > Magnoliopsida > Fabales > Fabaceae > Lathyrus > Lathyrus sativus. The sequence continues at coordinate 209,313,654 of OZ012735.1, forward strand.
ATCACTTGTAGGATGTGCATACGTTCGACATGCTTTCGGTAGTACGCATGCTGCTTCACTACAGATCGCTTGCTGAAATGTTTCTCATAGATTTCTGCCCATACATAAGGTACAAGGGACACAGCAGTTACCGATAGGGTTGTAGAGGATGGATTGCATGAGAGGAGGAAGCTCTAGTTGTTCTTTTACCAGTAATTCTTTGGGTGGACATTTTCACTTGCAAGTTTTGGAGAGAGAATTTGTAATGAAGAGAGTATTCTTGAAGATGGAGGAATAATGATGATTTTACCCCTTTTTGTAGATACTAGGTTTTGGGAAAAGAAGAAGAGGAAAGATATCCTTGATGTAGGTTACAATGTTCAATGCAAAATGTCTTAATGATAATGACTTTGAATGGACAATATGACATAAATTATATTAAAAGTAGTGAAGAAATGAACAGTTTCAATAGACAATTTTCACATAATTCATGCGATGCGTCGACAGAAAGATCTATGTGCCGGCGCATACTGTGTTGAAAATCACACGTTTGAAATAGCAGGGGTATGCGTCGACCGGAGGGTCTACCTGAGCATACCCGTGTCTCAGGCAAAAAAATATTCATTTTGTGAGTCGACCGCTACCCTGCAGAGGTCGACTCATGCAAACAAAAAACCAGTAAAACTTAAATTTTTGACCATTTAAGCATATATTAAGACATAAATACCAAGCCAAAACATATTTCAAGCATACAAAGGATTGAAATACACACAGTCATGATATACACGACAATGATGACACATAATTTGATACATTTCATTTTGTGAACATGGAAATTTAGAGAGATTCTAGTTAAGGAAGGATATTACCTCAACTCCAAATGTAACGAGATGCACTCATATATGGCTCTTAACATCTTCATTTGTTAGATAACAGATGGAAAAAGCACATATAGATATAGATGTATATAACATGCGAGAGATATTGCTAAACACGATCCAAAATATCAAGAACAGCGAGTTCCCGTCGGATATGAAAGAAAGGCTCAGTAGCAAGAGGTTTTGTAAAGATAGCAACAAGTTGACTTTTAGTGTCAACATACTCAAAAATCACGTCGTCTTTCTCCACATGATCCCTAAGAAAGTGGTGTTGAATTTCGATATGTTTGGTACGTGAATGTAGCACAGGGTTCTAAGTTAGATTAATAGCACTCGTGTTGTCACAAAAAATTAGAATATGCTCAAGTTTGAGGTTAAAGTCGAGCAATTGTTGCTTAAGCCATATGACTTGAGCTCCACAATTGCCGGCCGCAACGCAATCCGCTTTGGCGGTTGACAAAGCTACAGAGTCCTGCTTTTTGCTATGCCAACTTACCAAGGAGTTTGAAAATAGATGACACATGCCACTCGTACTTTTCCTATCTGATTTGCATCCCATAAAATCAGAATCAGAGAAGTCAACCAAGGAGCAATCATTTCCCTTAGAATAGTAGAGCCCATACTTTGGAGTACCCGAGAGGTATCTAAGTATGCGCTTTACTGCTTTTAAATGGGATTCTTTAGGAGATGACTGGTACCTAGAGGACATATAGAAACTAAAGATAGTGTCGGGTCTAGAGGCAGTAAGATAGAGGAGAGATCCAATCATAACTCGATACTTTTTCACCTCTACATCCTTACCACTTTCGTCTTTACTGAGATTAGCACATGTTGGCATTGGTGTTTTGATAACTTTGGAGTTTGCAATGTCAAACTGCTTGAGAAGCTCAAGACAATATTTTGTCTGGCTCACAAAGGTACCCTCCTGTAGTTGCTTAATTTGAAATCCAAGGAAATATGTAAGCTCTCCCATCATACTCATTTCGAATTCTCCCTGGATTAAAGTAGAAAACTCCCTTACCAGATTCATGTTAGTTAACCCGAAAATGATATCATCAACATAAATTTGTACCAAAATCAAGTGTTTTCCTTGACGCTTAATGAAAAGGGTTGTGTCAACCTTTCCTCTTGAGTACCCTTGATCAAGGAGAAACTTGCTTAGACGATCATACCAAGCCTTAGGGGCTTGTTTTAGTCCATACAAGGCATGTTTTAATTTGTATACGTGATCAGGATACTCATGGGATTCAAATCCCAAAGGTTGGGCAACATAAACTTCTTCATTTATATAGCCATTAAGGAACACACTTTTCACATCCATTTGAAATAACTTAAAATTTTTCGCACATGTGAAGGCAAGTAAAAGGCGTATAGCCTCGAGTCGGGCAATCGGCGCATAAGTCTCCTCATAGTCGATGCCTTCCTCTTAGTTATACCCTTGCGCGACTAAACGCGCCTTATTATGTGTTATTACTCCATTTTCATCCAATTTATTCCTAAACACCCATCAGGTGCCAATTACTCGATGGCCTCGCGGAGGAGGGACAAGGTCCCCTACCTCATTTCTCTTAAACTGATTAAGTTCCTCTTGCATTGATAGGAACCAATGTTCATCGAGTAAAGCCTCTTTTGGGTTTTTAGGTTCTACCTGAGAAACGAAAGCGAAATGATAACAAAAATTACTTAGCTTTGATCAAGTCATCACTCCCTTTGAGATATCACCGAGGATATTATTGATATGATGGTCTTTGGAAGACTTACAAGCTGGAGGAACATCATCTTTGTCAGACGGATGGACTTCCTCAGTCTCTTCATGGCGGTCATCTTTTTCCTCCTCAACTTTGGCTAGGTCAGGTTGATCAATTCCCGTCTCAGCACTTTTGAGTATATCTTCAGAAGATACACCTGCACCATGAACTAAACTACCTTTTCTAACACTTTTAAGGCTCATCAAATGTTACGTGAATAGACTCTTCGACAATAAGTAATCTCTTGTTGTATATTCTATAAGCTTTACTTGACTGAGACTATCCGAGGAAGATACCTTCATCTGCCTTGGAGTCAAATTTACCTAGATTTTCTTTTCCATTGTTTAACACGAAACACTTACAACCAAAGACATGTAGGTGAGGCATATTTGGCTTTCACCCTTTTAAAAGTTCATACAGTGTTTTGTTTAGAATAGGGCGAATGAGCACCCTATTCAAGACGTAACATGTCGTACTAATGGCGTCAGCCCAAAAATACTTAGGTAACCCACTTTCGTTGATCATAGTTCTCCCTAACTCTTCCAAAATTCGAGTTTTGCGCTCCACAACCCCGTTTTGTTGAGGGGTACACGGAGCGGAGAAGTTATGATCAATTCCGTGTCTACCACAATATTCCTCAAATAGATAATTCTCGAACTCACCCCCATGGTCACTTCTAATTTATATGATGTTTATGTTTAACTTATTTTGAGAAAGCTTAGCAAAATTTTCAAAGGCGGAGAATGTATCAGTCTTGTTATCCAATAAGATAGTCCAGCAAAATCTAGAAAAATCATCGATTATAACAAAACCATAATAGTTACCACCTAGACTTTTAATTCTAGATGGCCCAAATAGATCCATATGGAGAAGTTCAAGAGGTCTCGTAGTTGAAACAACATTTTTAGATTTAAATGAGATCCTTGTTTGCTTTCCCATTTGGCATGCATCACATAAGTGATCCTTGGTGAACTTGATTTTGGGCAAGCCTATGACTAGATCTTTTGAAACTATCTTATTTAGCAAGTCAAAATTGACATGCGCTAAACGTCTATGACATAACCATGAGTCCTCACTCATTGTCATGAGACATTTATCGCTAGTCAATGATACTTCACTCAAATATAGCATATAGACATTATTTACTCTTAGACTATTAAACACATCCTTCATTTTATCATTGTGTTCAATTAGGCAACAATCTTTTGAAAATGATACTTTGTATCCTTTGTCGCATAATTGACTAATGCTAATGAGATTGTGTTTAAGGCCCTCGACTAGCAACACATTGGAGATAGTAGTGGATGAGGGATTACCTACACTACCTTTTCCAAGTATTGCACCCTGGTTGTTGTCTCCATAGGTTACAAATCCATTCTTCTTTGCCACAAAGTCAATGAAGAAAGATATATCTCCTGTCATATGTCTTGAGCAGCCACTGTCGAAAACTCATCTTCTCTCAGTAGTCTCAAGTCGTTGTACTTATGAACACAATTAGAAAGAATAGGTACCCAATTGTTTATTGGGTCCTAGGTTGTGAGTGAAAATATGGCCGCATTTAGGCAACCATTGATAAACCCCTTTAGGAACCAAAAATCTCCTAAAGTGACATTTAGCAATGGTGTGACCCTTGCAACAATACAAACAAGAAAAGTTAACTTTTGTATCACTTTTTCTATCATGATTCTTTACTACATATGTGTATTTTTGATATGGATTAACCATACTCTTCCTAAAATGAGCTTTATCGATAGCAAATGTGATTTTGAGTCCTAGAGCCTTGTTAAGTTTGGCCTTGAGATTTCTAACCTCATTTTGCCAAATGTAACAAGTATCACACCCGAAGTTAACTACTCTCTTTCTTATTTCCTGACAATCCACTTTTGTACCTTCCACTATGGAAACCTTTAAAGCCTCTAGTTTCTTTCCGGAATCACGAATCTTTTGCTCTAGGTGAGCAAAAATTTGTTTGTTTGAGACTAGCCTTTTAAAGGCTTCTTTAGCTTCATGAAGTAAGGTATCAAAAGCGGTTTGCAATTCGGAATGAGACAATCTAGTGGAATTATCATATTTTGCATGTCGTACCTTCTTATTTTTCTTCTTTTGATGAGCAGAGAGACAAAGGATGACGATTTCGTCTTCGTCACTAGAGCTATCATCCTCGGATGACTCGCTATCGCTTTCCCACGTGATGTAAGCTCTCCTTGGCTTAACTTGCTTCTTGTTTGACCGATTTGTTTCCTTTCCTTTGTCTTTTTTCATCAAGGAACAATCTAGTTTGTAGTGTCTGGCTTTTTCGCAGTTATAACACGACCCTTTTGTTCTACTCTCTTTATTGTTGTCATTCTTGGAATATCTTGATTATTTTCAAAAGTTGACTAGATTCTTCTTAGAGTGTTAGATACCATTCTTCTTGACATAACGATTGTATCGCTTCACAAACAGCCCCATATCCTCACTCTTTTCATCATCTTCGTTATCACTCGTATTGTAATCACTCAGCTCTTTTTCGTGGGACTTTGAACAAGAAGCCTTTAGAGCTATGGACTTATTTTCTGTATTTTTCGTTTTCTCCTTCTTTTACTTTTTCTCATATTGCTCTAGACTAAGAAGCACTTGTTCATGCTCTTAAAGCTTTCTAAAAAGTGTTGTAAGGTCCAAAATCGTAAGATCGTTTGCTTCTTTTATGGCGGTTACTTTTGATTGTCATTCCTTGTTAAGACATCTTAAGATTTTGTTAGTAGCAACATCATTGGCAACTGGCCTACCAAGTGAATGTAGTCTATTGATAAGATGAGAAAATCTCTTTTGCATGTCAGCAATAGTTTCCCCTTGCTCCATGTGAAAGAGATCAAACTCTTGTGTTAAGGTATTGATTCTCGCTAGTTTAACATCATTGGTTTCCTCATGGGCAACTTGCAATGAGTCCCACATAGCCTTAACAATCAAACAATGGGAAACCCTATAGTACTCGTCAACTCCCAAGGAGGAGATCAAAATATTTTTGGCTTTCCAATCGTAATTATACTTCTTCTCGTCATCATGATTCCATTGTGCTTCAGGCTTAGGCACAATCATGCTATTTTCATTGGTCATGGTTATTTCCATAAGATCGTTCAAAATAACATTCCATTCCTTTATGTCAATTGAATTTATATGCACACGCATACAGTCTTTCCAGTAACTATAGTTTTCTCCATTAAAAATAGGTGCTATATTATAAGCCCCTTTAAGTTCGTTAGCCATTTTCTACTAAGTTATACTTGAAGCACGAAATCAATCGGTGCTCCTGATACCACTTGTTAGATGATGGCATAGATCTAGAAGGGGGGTTGAATAGATCGCTTGCTTAAAAACAGAGTCGGCGCTATCAAAAATTGGTTTTTAAAATTTGTTTAATAGCGGAAGCGGCCGAGGAACTATATACGTCTAAAACGAACGGTTACTAGAAAATAAGATATGTGTTAAGCTTATGGAATCTGATAAACGAGATATGAGAATCACTACGTCAATCACACTTTCAATTTGATTATGCTCACTATACGGTGTGACTAGTTCCAATGCCTTCAAAATATTGACAATATAAAAGGACATCACACAAGGTTTTTAGTTCACACAATTTATCGAACACGTGGAGTGCAGAGCACTACAAGTCAACTCTGTTTTGAGAGTTAGGTGCTTAAGTTCTCTCTTACAATCAATGATTGTAATATGTTTAAAATAGTTCAGCACAACTCAAATCAGAACTTGATTGATATAATCGTTTGCACTAAAAACACATAAATTTAGCAATATAAACGTAAATAAAAAGACACAACGATTTGTTGAGGCAGTTCCCCCATTGTCCTCGCTCGGGGTACGTCTATCCTCAATTCTAACAATAGAATTGAGATCTGTATATAGATAGATATAACCTGTTGGTCAATGTTTATACAAGAAGCGAATAACTATCAAACAAACGAACACTATTTTTGTTGTAGAGCCTATTTCCTCTTGCCCCTTGATTCAAGTTGAATAAAGTACTTCGAACACTGTGAATAAACCTCTGATTGTAGCATTCTCTTTAAATAACCCTCGTTCTTTAAAATCTGGCTCGACTGATTTCAATTACCCGCGTGCCGAACCCGAATCTCCCAATCACAATCCTTTGTTTACCGTTACTAAATCGACAGAACCTCCAACTCTTCGATTACCTTCACTCAGCTGAATATGTGATGGAATGAATCGTGCCAAAACCCCCAAAATCTGAGATTCTTGGAGGATAAAACCCTAACGGTTTTATTCAAGAAAAACCTTTCGATTACTCAACCCAAACCAGATAAACCAATCTTCGGCTTTGGACGTTATCACCTCAAACATGCATAATGCACAACAAAGATGATTATGTGTAATTGCTGTGAAATGCTATGAAGAGAATGAAGATGATGAGAACCAAATCGACACGTAATTTCACTTTTCTTGTTTTCTTAGGTGATGTGAAATGAAATAGAAACTCATCTTATATACCAAGCATAACTGACATGACAAACAAAACCAATTCACAACGACAGTTGACATAACCAAATTTTGACACAAAACAACGAGCAATCGACCTATGCAGTAGAGGGGGTCGACCTGAGCAGATCCGAACGCAAGATTGTGCAGAAAACAGGACCATGCGTCGACCGGAGTATAGCATGTGTCGACGTATAGCATGCACTTTTAGCCAAACGGAAATGCTTACAGTATGAGTCGACCGAAGTGTCAACGCGAGCTCTCCTGAGACTAATGACTAAAAAGACTTGCAGTGTGAGTCGACCAGAGCAGGTTTTTGGTCGACTCAAAACCCTGAAACAATAAAAAAATGCCTATTTTCATGATTTACAACACATTTGATGAAACCTATAGTATGGCAAAAAACACCAACTAAGTCAACCCTATATGACACATATATTTGGCTATCTATATGCAACAATCGTGATTTTTATGAGCATTTGAATTATGAGAGACAAGACATGCAAATGCGACATGGTGACAACGTCCAACATATATTTTTCTATGGAGCTGAGTTTTGACATCATAGAAACGAGCACATCTATATATGAGGCTTTTCCCTCACATATGATGGTTGTTTAAGTTATCTTTTCCATGTTTGGATAAGATAAAACCCATTTGAGTTCATTTCTCAATAGTTTGAGTCTTGTTTGACCGTTTCTTTCTAGCTCATTCCTAGATTGAACTTTGGTCCCTGACAAGTGTTGCTTTCAAATCTAAGTTGGGTGTGCACTATATTCCTAGGAAGAATCTTTTACAGATCCTCTTTGGAGACAAAATCATTCTCCAGCAGTGTTGTCGTAACAATATCTCTTTGGAATTTATACCTAGATAATAAATGACATCTCTTTGAGAAAATTGATGAAGATTATGTTGGTTTTTCCTCTTGATTTGAAGAATTTGGCTCATAAAGCAACCATCCCGCATCTCTTTTATGAGATCCCTAGTAAGTCCAGTGGTAATTGACATCTTTGTTAAGATCTTTGTTTGACACGCATATGTCGTTACTGCTTGTATGGGTTTTACCTGTCTCCCCTTCGAAGTTTAGTTGTTACTAGCACTGCTGTTTACAAGTCCAATCATCATTGACACCATTTAGGTCTGCTGTTATCAAATTCTGCTCATCTGGTTATTACCAACATCCCTGAAAAGTGAAGTGGTGACTGGTAATGTTTTAAAGTCCAGTGGTAATTAGAATTTCTTTTGAAAGTCCAGTGGTGATTGGCATTTTGTTTAAAGTCCAATGGTAATTAGCATTTCTTTTTAAAAGTCCAGTGGTGACTGGCATTTGTTTGAAGTCTAATGGTGATTGGCATTCTTTTGAAAGTCTATTGGTGACTGGCATTTTGTTTAAAGTCCAATGGTAATTGGCATTTCTATTTAAAAGTCTGTCGCTTCTACGAAAAAAGGTGCTGACAATGACAGAAGAGTCGCCATCGTTCGTTATTTATTCCAACGAGAGGGAAAGGAAACGAGCAGAGAAAACCTAACGAAAAGGGATAAGATCGGTCATCGCAACCAAATCTCGTGTTCGGGAGTCAGTTATGCAAGGGGAAGGTATTAGCACCCCTCACGTCCGTCGCACTCGACGGGATCCACGCTTAGTTGTCTATCTAGAAAGGGTGATTGAAACTATCTAACTAAAGGTTTGGGACGAAAGAAAAGAAAAAGGACTTGACAAAGCATCACCGCTCTGGGCATACGTATTCCCGTCTGGTACGAGAAATCAGAGTCAACGTAGTTCGGCTAACTATGGGTGAAAGGGGGAAAGGTTGCTCGCCAAGACATCACATCTTGTGCCTACGTATTCTCAACAAGTATGAGAGATCAGAGAAAACGTAGTTCGGGATAAAGGGAACACTGGTTTGTTCATCTGTTTTATCCGAGTAAGGTTAAACTATCGTTCTAGCAGTTAGGGAAGACGCCAGTTTGCGGTAGAACCAAAGCTTAACAGTACCCTTTATCTGAAAATATTTTCCTTGTTAAACGAGCCCCAAAGGCAAAATGGTTTAATAGTTTGTTTTATGTATTTTATTAGAGAAGTGTTTTGAATGAATGTTTATAATGTATGTTGTACTAAAGTCTAGAACTTAGGAGCAAATGTGTCGCATATCATCCTAAGGACGTATACGAAACATTCTAAGCAAATTAGAGGTATCCCCCCAATCACTATTTCCCAAGTACAAGGCTCATGGCACAACATCCATTATCTTTATTAAGTATTTTAAGATTATTTTGAGATGAGAAGAGAGAAAGGACTCTAAAGGGGACTAAATCAAAACCCTAAAGTTATCATGCAAAATGGCCCTAAGGTTAGGATTGATATGGGAATTCTATCCTATTTGTTATCATACTTGGATTGAACACCTAGTGTCTCTCCTACTCCCATCCTAAACGGAGGGACTAGGAACCTTATGGGAATCAGGCAAAAAGCACAAGAAAGTACAAGATAAACTCAATCACAAGCGAATGATGCAAACATGGAAAATAAACATGCAAAGAGGGAGGAAAAGAAGTGTGGGGCAGCGGCCTCCAGAAGCGCGTCTCGACCTCTTTGAAGCAAGCAAAGTATGCAATGCAACATAGAAATGCAAGAAGGCATGCAAACACGGAAAAATGGGAGAGTGCATATGCAATGCAACACACAAGCAAAGGGAGGAAAAAGTGTGGGGTAAATACCTCCACAAGTGCATCTCGACATTTATTAATGCTATAAAAGAATGCGCACAAAGCGAAACAATGCGGGACAACAAGTAAACAGGAACGTACAAGCACGCAATCACTTCGAACAACAACACATAAGTGGAAAACAAACACGAGTCGGCGAAGTCTCGATTAAACAATCAAAACAGCGACATATATCCCAAAACCTTTCACTTCTAATGCATCATATCGAACTACGATGATTCGAAGTGAAACGGTACTTAAACAAGCAAGCAAAACAGCAAAACAAACCTGCTGGAACAGTGTTAATCGGTTAACCATATGCGTTAACCGATTAACCACCTGAAAATGTTTGAAAATTTGAAAGTTTGAGTTGGTTAATCGATTGACCATATAGGTTAACCGATTAACACTTCTCCAACAACAGTAAACAGCAGTAGAAAAGCACTTAACAACAACTTATCACTTAGGCAAACTTCGACATGATCTCATAATCAATTGTGCACGAAATTAAACCAGAAAATCATGATTCAAACAACATGTAAACATATCAACACATCCAAACCATGAATCAAACGGATCAAATTAACCAACATTCATCGACGACAAAAATCCACATGATTCAAACAAATAAGCTAAAACAGATTCGGATCCAACCTTTGGAGCGGAGATTTGCTCCAGTTAGTGTTGATTCAACTGTAATTGAACAGATCCGATGCTAGATGCCCGAAATACTTCAAGATCCACACCTATTCTTGTAGTGGCAATGGATATCCTTCAAGATTAATCCAAAATAAGCCAAATAATCACTTCCAAAATCACTTCCAAATTCAGATCCAATTGTGCACAAAAATTGGATGAAGAAATCACTTCAATGGAGATGATGGATGGAGGTTTGAGCTCAAGAATTCATTGATTCCAAGGAAGAATCAAAGAATTCAATGGAAAAGAGCTTTTGGTGAAGGTTTTGGAATTGGAAAATTGAGAGAGAATTGAGATGAATTCTGAAAAATGAGAGTGAGAAAATGAAGGTTGAATCCCTTTGGTTTGGAGTGAATCACTTAAATATCCCCTAGGTTTGGATCCAAATGAGAGGCTTGGAAATTGGTTTGTGAATTTTGGTTTGGCACTAGGAATGATATTTTGGAGGGAAAATGAAATTAATCAAATTCTCAAATGATTCTAGATCATTCCCAGGTGTAAAATTGGAATTCAAGTGACCAAAATTGGACCCCAAATGGCTCGGCATTGAAAAATCACGTACAGAGGCAAAACTTGCACTGGCTAATTGGTTAACTATATGCTTTAACTGATTACCACTGTTGAAAAACCCCATATTGACCTGATTTGACTTGGCTAATCCGTTAACCATATGAGTTAACCGATTAACACATTCAAAAATTTGAATTTGGCGCCTTTTAGAGGGAAATCTGTCTGTTTGCCCTTTTCTTGCCGTTTTGAGCTCTGTTTAGCTTCTGAAACCTGCTCTTGAATATTATGACCATGAGAATGCTTGATATAGCCTGAGCACTGCTTTCTGAACTGCTGTTATCTTGCAAAATAAGATCGGTCGCCTGACCGCTAGGCAAAATAAATGCCAGAGCCTCTGATGCTCGCTGTTCGCTGTTCAGTCTTTTGCGCCGAAATGAACCTGAGCCACAGGAATACCTCGATCCCATGCCTCGAGAAAAAATGCTATGATATGCGCAAAATGCAAAATGCAAAGAAACAAAAGCCAATTGCAAAAACCAGTTGGTCAAATTTTGGGGTACAACAAAGTCCAGTTGTGACTGAAATTTGTTTAAAGTCAATGGTGATTGGCATTCTTTTGAAAGTCCAGTGGTGACTGGCATTGTTTTAAAGTCCAATGGTAATTGACATTTCTTTTAAAGTCCAATGGTGATTGGCATTTATTTGAAAGTTCAATGGTGACTGTCATTTATTTTAAAGTCCAGTGGTGACTGACATTTATTTTAAAGTCCAGTCGTGATTGTCATTTATTTTAAGTTCAATGGTAATTGGAATTCTTTTGAAAGTCCAATGGTAATTGACATTCTCTTGGAAGTCCAGTGGCGACTGATATTTATTTTAAAGTCCAGTGGTGACTGGAATTTATTTTTATGTCCAACGATAACCGACATTCTTTTAAAAGTCCAGTGGCGACTGGCATTTATTTTAAAGTCCAGCAGTGATTGACATTTCTTTTGAAAGTCTAGTGGTGACTGACATTTATTTTAAAGTCCAACGGTGATTGACATTTCTTTTGAAAGTCCATTGGGGAATGGCATTTATTTTAAAGTCCAATGGTAATTGGAATTCTTTTGAAAGTCCAATGGTGATTGGTAATTTTCTTTTAAAGTCTAGTGGTGACTGGCAATGTTTTAAAGACCAATGTTTTTTGGCGCTCTTATCCCACTTTGCTATTGCTATTCAGAGTTTGTCTTTTCTCTGACCTTTCTGGTGTTTCTTGAAGATCCCGTTTGAACTCTTCATTTTAAGAAATTACCAGAAAATTTGCCTAATCTCTCGTAAGAAGATCGTTTCTCAATTCCTTCGGTTTCTGATTAGAAGACCACTCTCTTTGATTCTTTGGATAGAAGATTAACCCTCTATTTAAATTGATCCCCAATGGAGATCATATTTCTTTCTGGTCTTATCCTCAATAAGGAGTTTATCTATTCGTCTTTATTCTAGTGTATCGTCCAGTCATGTCTGAATTTGTTGGCTAACTACTATGGATATTCCCCGATGGAGACCATTTTTTATTCTACCTCCAGGGAGGATCCTATCCTCCTAAAGTGTAAGTTGGTCATGCTTGAACCTGTTGCTCCATCGCTTTAGATTCCCCCAGTCTGTTTCAGCTCCCCTAGTGTTGCTATCTTTCCCTAGTGAGTGGTTACTCATTGTGTCTTCTCTCTCCTTGTGTGCTTCTGTTTTCGTTTGCATTTTGCGTTTATCATTCCATCATTCGCATCATGCTAGAATTCATTTCACGTCAGCATTATAGATTAGTTTTCTTTTTTCCATAGCATAACATGTCATTGCATCTAAGGGAAAAATTTTCAGTTATCTGTATTTAAATACCTTTCACCATGATTTCATGAGGATTTTCATCACTCATGTCATCTGGTGAAGATATTTAAATAGGAACAACTATCATACCCCAAATTTTATCCTTAGATCCTTTGATCTTTTGCATACCATTTTAGGTCAACCATTTCTCGCATACTGCCCATGTTATCAGTCAGAATGAACTTATTGGAATTATAATCGAATCAGTCGCATTTTGGACAGTTTAAATTGTTTCAACGAATAAGATTTATTTAGAAATCAAACAAAATGATGTATGTTTCCAAGTGGTTCATTCCACGCTGATCATTTTGATGCAGTCGTTTTTCTTTTTTGGGAACTTCGGTACCTGACTTTTTATTCGTTTTCTTTATTCATTTTTTTTGTAATTTATTATTAATTTAGAATTAATTTTATTTTGTTAAATTTTTTTAAATATATTTTTTGTCATTTATCTATATTTATTTATTTATTTATTTCTTAATTTTGTTAATTAAGTTAATTTGTCTAGATATTTGGATTACATTTCATTTTATTTCTTCATTTATCATTTTGTATTGATTATTTAATTAATTTAAGATTAATTAAATTTTTTTTACTCTTTTATTTAATTAATTAATTTGTTTAGATAATTACATTTTTTAGTTGATTTTAGTTATTTTGTTTTTTTTTCTCTTTATTTTAAAAAAATTATAGTTGGGATAATCTTTATTATTATAAATATTTAATTTAGTCATTTAATTATGCACCTAGTTTTTAATTTAATTATAGTTAAGTATTTATTTATTTCTTTTAACCCTATTAATTATTTTAATTAATTTGTGTTTTCCTAAATCAAAAATTCATTCTTTGACCAAAAATCTGCCACCTCCCAACACTTTTCACAACACGGTAAACCATAAAACCAAAATTTTGCTCCTTCTACACAAGCCTATGTATTTCATGCCATTTCTTTGTAAAATCACAAAACCCGTGCCACAAGCATCCAAAACCTACATCAAAAAACTTACACCAAAATGGATGGCCTGCTAGAGTAGAAATTCCAAAAAAATGCTACATTCCAAAATTTTTGCTACAGCCAAGAGCATTATTGTGCACGACCCTACGCCCAACCATCACAACACACCAAAGCACAATCCTCCAAACTCTTCACAAAACTAGAGCTCTGTTACACAAACCTTTTGCAAAACTAAAAAAGGATTACACTCCAAAAACCACAGCAACAACCCAACGTAAACCTGCATCTTGACAGCAACATCACAACAACAAAAAAAAAAAGAATCGAAAGGGATTGAAAGAGTTGTTTCTGAGTTAAAAAAGAAAGGAAAAATAAAAAGGCAGGGGGAAAAATAAAATAGAACGGATTCATTAAATTACTTCACCAACACCTTCAAATTCCATAAGGAAAATCATTACATTCACTCAACAATATAAAACTCATCCAACCGTTCCCAATTGCGATCTGCAAACAACCCTCACAAATCACTGCTTACCCTTCAAATATCAAAGCCTTCTCCTCTTCAATCCAAACCTTCAAATCAACACCACCTTTGACCCTTCATAGTTTTAATCAGGAACCACCTTCTTCTTACTCCACCAAACACATAAACCCTCGCCTTGATCTGCCATTAATTCATTTCATTAAAATAGAGCTTCTCCATACACCAATGAATCTCTGTGTCGCAGCCAGCAACCACCACTAGCAAACTCACCATCATCAGAGTGTAACCGAGAAAAGAACGAGAATGAGTAACGAGAAGGAAATAGAGAGAATTCGAGCGAAGAAGCAAGGGAGAAGAACGCCGTTGTTGAAGTGGAAACTAAATGCATGAGATTTCCCTTTTCGTTTCTTTTGACTGAGCTTTTTAGGTTTGTTTTTTCTATCATTTATTTATTTATTTATTTTTAGGATAGTTTGGGCTTTAGATTTCATGACCCACAGTCCGTTGTATTGCTGGCCCATCTTTATTCTCTAGTTTTAAGCTAGCTTTTTTATGCAATATATCTGTTTTTTTACAACTATTAAATCTTAGGTTTTAACAATTAATTATTATTTTTACTTAGGTTTTATTAATTATTTTCTTTAATACTTTTGTAAATAAATTATTATTTTGTTAACTTTTAGTTAATATCCTTGTTATTTAATTTTGTAAATAATTTTGTTAGCAATTTGTAAATCATTTTTTATTTAACTCTTGTTAATCATTTTGTTAAAAAATTTGTTATTTATCTTGGCCATAGATTTTATTAGTATATTTTTGTTAGAAAACACTTTGTTCAAAGGTTTTTGTTAATGTTTAGTTAATGATAGCTATTTAGATTGTCAGTTTAGTTATAAAAAAATTTCAAAAATTTCTTAGTTCTTGATTTATTTTCTTAGATCTATTTGTTTAGGATTTATTCACTTAATTCCCTTATCGGTCTAACTTTTGGCTACTAACTTAGAGATGCGACTCTTCCTATTTGAGTTTTCGATCTCGATTTTTGCATTGACAATCTTTTTCTTATTTCGTGCTCATCGCCATTCATTCGTGATTGTTATCTTATATGCTTTAACTTCATCTTGACTATTTGTTATCTCTTCCTCGATTCCAAAGGAAAGGATCCCCTGTTGACTGCCATGTCATAGTTAGAATTTCCTTGTCCGTCTTTCTCCGAGACCTTGAGAGAGTCTCGCATGTTGTACCCTAGTTTAGGTTTAGAGTCGTTGCACTCCATATAAGTATCATGGTTATGCATACTTACTCCCCCCTTAGAATCTTGACCATAGTCAAGAGTTCCTCACCCCTAGTAGGCCGAACTACGGAGGCTCTGATTCCCCTTTCCTAGTCAGGATACATAGGCACAAGATGTGATATCTTGTCGAGCTTTCTAACCTCTAACAACTAACACTTATCTCTCTCCTTTTGGCCTGGTTAGAATCAATTTGTCTTGTAAATTAGAATTAGGTTTAGAGTTGGTAAACTATATGTGAGTATCATGGTTATGAGTACTCACTTTCCGCTTTGACTTTGGTTAAAGTCATCCCTAGTTAGGATTTTCAACTTAGACATAGAGAGTTGGTTAACTCTGTGTAAGTATCATGATTATGAATACTCACTTCCCCCTAGAATCTTGACCATAGTCAAGAGTTCCTCATCCCTAGTTAGAAGAACTACGATTACTCTGATTCCATCCTAGTCAGGATACGTAGGCACGAGATGCGGCATGTTGGCGAGCATACTTAGTGTATATACCCTAGGTCTTTACCTTAGCACTTTTACCTTAGCAAGTAAACTTTAACATAACACAAATACTAATAAGAGGTTCCTGTAGAGTACTACAGATACTTAGGACGCTAACAACTTCCCTAGGTATAACCAATCCCCTTACCTTAGATCTCTTAGCTGTGTTGTTACATAGCGCACTTAGAGTTTTCTTCGATCTTTACCCTTTCCTTTGGATAAATCAAAGCTCGGTGGTGAACTTCATGATTTATGATTCAATTTAATTCAATAGCTTGATATCCGATTCTCACCGCATCAATAACGACAAATTATCTCTTTCTTGATGAATCTGAAAATCACTTGTCGCGTGACATTGCTTACGAAGTAGCTTCAACCCACTTGGTGAAGTAGTCGATAACAACTAGAATAAAGCGATGACCGTTATAAGCCTTCAACTCGATCATTCCAATCATATCAATACCCCATATAGAGAAGGGCCAAGGAGAAGGCAAAACATTCAATGGAGTTGGTGGCACATGGATCTTGTCATCGTAGATTTGGCCTTTGTGACATCTTTTGGCAAAGTTGTAACAATCTACCTCCATTTTTGTCCAGTAATACCCAACTCGTAGAATATTCTTACCCATGTGTTGCGGTGAGAATAGGACATCAAATTATTGATTAATTTGAATCACATCTTTAGTTTACAACCGGTCTTTGATTTATCAGAAGGAAAGGTTAAAGAAAGGAAAAACCTATTTTGCATCGTAAACACAATGCGGTGAAAGATCTAGGTTCGGGGGTTGGTTAAGTTTAAGGAAGGTATTAACATCCTAAATTTCTGTATTACTCTACAAGAACCTCTTGTTTTAAATGCTATTGCTAAAGCTATTTGCTTAAGGGTAATGCTAAGGGTTAAAGGGTAAAGAGAAGCACCTAAGGAGTTAGTCCTAGATATACTCGCCAAGACTCGCATCTTGTGCCTACATATCCAAGGTAGGGGATGGAATAAGAGTAATCATAGTTCCCCTTACAGAGGGAGGTGAGGAACTTCTTGACTATGGTCAAGGTTCCAAGGGGATGTAAACGTTCATAGGGAAGCGCTTACTTGGGGTGCGGCGACTCCTAAATCTATGTTGTAGTTGAATTGAAAAGGGTGTAAGTATTCCACGGCGGAAACTTACATGAAGTGCGGCGACTCCTGATCCTAAGGCTAGGATAGGGTGGATGTCTATGGAGGGATGCCTAAGCATGAGTACATCGACTCAGATCCTAAGGCTAGGATGGGGTGAGAGTAAAGGCATTGACACAGCGGTCAAACGGAAAACCTTTCCTTTGGAGGGGAAAAATGGTAAAATGAAGCAGTGATCATTGATGATAAGCATGGGATATGATATACAAGTGATGATAATAATGAGAATATGGTTAAGTTGGAATGGATAAGTTGAGAAATGGTGTTAGATGAGGATTAAGATTAAGTTGGATTGGGTGAATTGTGATTAGATTGAGAAAATTAGAAACTGAAGTTAATTATTTTTGTGAGAAATTAAGAATTAAAATTAAATCTAAGTTGAATGGAAAATTATAATTAATTATTTTAAAGAAAAATTAGATTAATTAGCAAAAGATTAATTAAACTCTAAAAAAGTTCTGATTTATCTAAATTAAATTAATTAGTTTAATGGGAAATTAGTTTTTTTTTTGGATTTTTAAATATTAAGAAAAGAAGATGAAATTTAAATTAAAACTAAAATGAACATTTTTTTTATTTTAATATATATTCAAATAAAACTAAATCAATATCTAAATTAAAAACTAAATATTTTTGTTATTTTATTTTTATTATGAAGAACTAAATTAATATAAAATCTAAAATTATTTTTATTTTTTTTCAATTAAAATTCGTTTTTTTAATTAATTATTTTTCAGAGTTTTATTTTTAAATGAAATAAAGGTTAGCAATTAGTTTAGTTAGCAATTTATTAATTAATATTTATAAAAACAAAACTAAAACTAAAAAAACTAAATAAAATAAAATAAACAAAAAATGGGTGGGCTGGGTTATCACTCCCAGGCCCGACCCGATAGATATTAAAAGGAAAGGAGGAAAAGGGTTCAAAGGAACCCTAATTTTGGTAGCCAGAAAATGATGCCCTTGCTCTCGAAACCCCTTCTCTCTCTCTCTCTCTCTCTCTCTCTCTCTCTCTCTCTCTCTCTCTCTCTCTCTCTCTCTCTCTCTCTCTCTCTCTCTCTCTCTCTCTCTCTCTCTCTCTCTCTCTCTCTCTCTCTCTCTCTCTCTCTCTCTCTCTCTCTCTCTCTGATTTTCTCACGACCTCATCCCCTCCCGTCTTCTCATCGTGACCCTTTTGTATCCTTCTTCTTCTATTCTGAAACCCTTACGAACTTCTTCCTCACTTCTTTTCCACGCGATCCTTCCTTTCTTCTTTGATAATGAAAATAAACAACGAACAAAAACCAGAAATGTTAATGACGGATGATTACGATGTGTTTGTGTTTCACGGTGAAAGACAACAGATTTGGGTGGTTTCGTGGAAATGATGAACACGGTTGTGTTCTGAGCCGATTTTGTGATCACGATGGGTTTTGGGTTTTAGACGGTTTGATGATGTTTTGGTGGCTTGCGGTTCTTTGTGTTTTCACGGATTTTTATTGATGATATTCTTCATTGATGGATTCGTGTTTTGGGTTTACGTGATTTGATTTTGCTGCGGTTTGGCCGAATATGTTTGGTTTTGGGCAATGGCGATGATGATGAGGAAGGCTTATTCGTCTCTGAGCCTTTGATGGTTTTGGATCTGTGATCTGGGTTTTCATGGCTTAGAGGGTTTGAAGGTTTTTGCGAATTTGTTTATGATTTGTGGGTTTGATCTTTGGGCAATGATGAATCGTTGATTCTGAGGCTTTTGGGTTTTTCGTGTGAGATAGGATCCGTGGTTTTTCGTTTGAGGTGGTTTTGTGATTTTTCGGATGGCTTTTTCGGATGGTTTGGATTTTGGCGGTTTTATGATGATTTTCGGATAGCTTGTGTATTTTTTGGATCTCCCCCTTATGATGTTCTTCTGACCTCCTTTTATACAACCTTCTTTCTTCTTTAAGACAGATTTTGGGGACTTTAATTTGTTTCCTTCTATCTCTGTTTTTCACTTCCAGATCTGTTGTTAATGATGAATCCGTTTTTTGGATTTGCATGATTGATGGATCTGTTGGATTTCCGAATTTGATGCTTTTGGTGGTGGCACTGTTTTCGAATTTTCTGGACTGTCTGTGGGTCTGTTTGGACCGAAATCACTTTTCTAGAAAGAGCTTTTTCTTCCCTTTCAGAACAGAACTGATGCTGCATGATTTGGGCTTGAGACTGTTGGAAGTAAAATGGGGGGTTTGGTAGCAAATTTGCTGCCCCTCCTGGACCCGATGATGAAATTATTCTGAGGACTGTTTTAAAAATAAATCAAATTCATTTTTTTAGTTTATGACTCTAACCTTCTTTTGACATTTCTTGTTGTTGTTTCGCAAGTTTGACAGTGGATGTTTCAAGACAAACACATAAGCTTTGAAGATTTTAGTCTTAGGATTTAGGATTGGATTTTTTTGTAATATGAATCTCCAAATATGATGTAGCTTGAGTATTCCAAAATGTAAACCAATTTTTGATACTTTGAATAAAAATGTCATCGAAACCATATGCCAAACTCCAATGTATTCTCAATGAAACACATTTAACATAGAATTTGAATCGTGCAGTTTCCAAAATCCGAACAATAGCTTAAATGTTCGAGTCACATAGTGAGTTAAGTGAAATTAAGATCTTATCCATAAACCAAAGCACCTTACATCTTGGACGCATTCAAACCTGACTTAGTGAAACAAACGTTAATTTGAGTCTGATTTTATCCAACTATCATTCCAACATCGAAAGAAATTCCAATTTTTTTCTTAAGATCCAAAAGAACAAAATATTGCTCGTTCTCTTCATGTTGCACCATTCAAATCTTACACGATGATGAACTTAGTATACGCACCAAGGAGACATAAATTTAAATATCACTTGCCACGAAACCAAAAGTTGGTCTTTAAATCACATACCAAATCCAAGGAGGACTTAATTCTCTCAGAGAATATTCATTGGAACTTCTAAGGAAAAATGAGGACAAGTCGACCTGACATTAACTGAGGAGTCTACAAGAGATAATAGGGCACCTGTAAGGCTTTCGCGACCTCTTGAACTTCCCGAAATAACCTAACTTCATAACACAAAATAGACCAACTGGTTAAACAGTTAGTTAAAACGAAAGACGATAGAAAAAGAAATGCAAATGATCACTAAATATAAGGGTAAAATTTGGGGTGCGACAGTTGCCCCTATTTAAGTAACTTCGCCGGATGATTTGAGCAACGAAGGCTCAAGAAATCATGGTGAAAGGTATTTCAATACAGATAACCAAAAATTTTGCCCTTAGATGCAGTGATATGCAACGCTATGGACAAAGTGAAAACGAACTAAAAATGCTGACAATGCTATGAATCTAATATGATGTATATGATGGAAAATGATAAATGCAGACATGCAGACGAAAAGATGACACAGGGGAACGACACAAAGAGTAACCACTCACTAGGGAAGACAAAACGCATTGGGGAACAACATGGAACACGGGGAAATCTAAAGTGATGGACCAATGGGTTCAAGCATGACCAGTTGCCACTTTAGAGAGAAATCAAGAATAGATCTTCAATAGAGATGGCACTGGCAAGACAGCCTCCACTGGGGAAAATATCCAGAGTAGCTGCTCAACAGGTTCAAGCATGACCGGCTGACACTCTAGGATAAAAAGTAAAAGCAGGATCCACACGACGGTAGGATCAGGTAAACAAAATTACTGGAGTCTTCAGGTAAGAATAAAATCTAAGCTTTGGAAATTCCTTAAACGAAGAGATCAAACAGGATCTTCAGGAACCATCAGAAAATATACAGGGTAAAAACTCTTCTGTATGCCAAAATAATTGGACTTCAATGGGGGAATGCCCTAACAATGGGGGAATGCCCTAATAAGCTTCTCGAGAGAGACTGCCACTTATCGCTGAAAGGGACTTACATGCCAAAATTGGATAAGATTCTCAAATAAAGAGACTGCCACTTATCTGAAAAAATAATAATGATAAGCTTCTCATGGGAGACTGCCACTTATCTGGGGATACGGATAAAATGATAAGCTTCCTTAGAGGGACTGCCACTTATCTGAAAAAGGAAATGGAAACAAGCTTCTCGAGGGAGATGGCCACTTGTTGCTGGTATAATAAAAATAGGATAAGCTTCTCAGGCGAGACTGCCACTTATCAATGTTGTAAAATGGTGGTGATAAGCTTCTCGGGTGTGACTGCCACTTATCGGTGTTGTAAAAGGTAGTGATAAGCTTCTCGGATGAGACTGCCGCTTATTAGGGAGCAACAATATAATGATAAGCTTCTCGGAATGAGACTTCCACTTATTTGCAAAGGTAGCAATGATAAGCTTCTCAGGCGAGACTGCCACTTATCTTGGGGCAAAGCATGATAAGCTTCTCAGGAGAGACTGCCACTTATCAGCAAAGGCATTGTAAAAAGATCTTCTTGAAGGATAGTGCAAAATAAATGCACGTCCAGGTAGGTTCGGCGACCGACAGGACCGAAGTTCAATCTAGGATCAAGCTAGAAAGAAACTGTCAAACAAGACTCCATTGAGGGAAAGAACTCAAATGGGGATTATCTTATCCAGGCATGGAGAAGATAACTGAAATAACCATCATCCACGAGGGTTGAACTCTATGGGGAAACTAGAAAATAGTAGGTATTTTATGCTTAAAGTTGACGATCTACTTGGAGAGAACGGACAAACCTAGTTACTCGGCGGTAACCACAGCCAAATCAACGACAAAAGACAACGAGGATGGCCAACATGCAGATGCTAATGCGTATGTCGATGCGTATGAAAATGCAAATGCAATGAGTACGCAAAATGCTGATGCTTGTGCTTATGCTTATGCACATGCTGACAAAACAGACAAGAAGAGGAGCCAACGGGAGATGAAATAAACATCTCAACGGGGATACCTGACAACCTCTGCAAAAGTACATCTATCAGGGGATAAGAAAGTTGATGGAGGAACCAAATCTTACTTCAAAGTTCCAAATTCTCTGGGGAGAACAATAATTCCACTCGGGGATAAGATATCATGACTTCACTAGAAGGATTGCTATCATGAATCCGAATTTTGATCAAAGAAGACCTGTTCACTGGGAGAGTCATAGGATTAGAGACTTCCGGGGATAAAATAAATATCCGACTCATGGGGAAGATGTGAGCTAGGCAGTTTCTTGGGAAAGTGTAGCAACTTCCTGGGAAAAGTACATCAACTTCCTGGGGAAAATACATCAACTTCCCTAGGGAAAAAACCTCGACTTCTTGGGGGAGAATATGGCAATCTCCTGGGGAAAATTTCCTGAGGAAAATATAGCAACTTCAGCGAGGAGAAGATGATTCCACTACGGAGTGGGTCCTCAAATACATATGTACCACTTGGAAATACTTGGGAGACTCTCTGCAGTCTTGAAAGTCACTGGAGATTACCGGCTCAGTCCAAAGTGTTGTCAACTTATAGTCTCGCTGGGGACTTTGCATTGAGGCAACAGTTTAAAATTTCTTATGCAACATTGAGACTTACTGGGGACTGAAGATGTCCTTCAGATATTTCCACAAGTCAAAGAAACTTTATATATTTTCAAAAGTGTTTTCAAAAACAATTTTAAGTTTAGAAAACTTTTCACTTTCAAAATTAATATCAACGAATAACAATTTGCATAATGAAAATGAAAATAGAGATACATAAATGAAAACAAAAGAATAGAAAAAGGTTTAATTTTATTAAAGAATGGTAGCTTGCTGAAGGCAAGGCTCCATGGAAAATTACAATTGAAATTGGCAAATAGGGAAATGTTACATTGAATCCAACGACCTCTACTAACCCTAAAAACTAAGACTACCCAAAATCTTGCTTCTGACAAGAGCGATTGGATTGGATTTGATCTTTTGTAAATATTCTTTGATGACCGGCGTCATCTGATGCAGTGAAATGCCTTTGTCCCTAATTTTTGTTTGGATCGCCCTTTCGGGTTTTCAATCCACCTGGACATTCATTTTTGCCTAAGTCACCTTTCTAGGTTTTCAGCTTAGCAAGCTATTACTTTTTTATTAGCATCCCTTATTTTTGCCTGGATCTCCTTCATAGGTTGTGATCCACCGGGATACCCATTGTTGCCTAAATCGCCTTTCCAGGTTTTCGACTTAGCGGGTTATTTTAGGCACAATATTTTTGGACTGCATCAGAGTTCACAGGATGTGCAAGCTCTTCACCATCCATTGTTGTAAGAATTAGCGATCCTCTGGAGAAGACTG
This sequence comes from Lathyrus sativus, assembly GCA_963859935.3. Taxonomy (NCBI): domain Eukaryota; kingdom Viridiplantae; phylum Streptophyta; class Magnoliopsida; order Fabales; family Fabaceae; genus Lathyrus; species Lathyrus sativus. The sequence goes on from OZ012735.1 coordinate 209,337,181, forward strand.
TCTTCACAACAAATGGGCCTTCATAATTGGGCATCCATTTTCCATGCAGATCTTTGTGAACTGGAAAGATCTTCTTGAGTACAAGCTCTCCTTGGCGGAACCCTCAGATTCATACTTTCTTGTCAAAGGCTCTTTTCATCCATTTCTGGTTTAACTGACCATAGCACATAGCTGCCATGTGCTTCTCGTTGATGAGATTCAGCTCGTTAAATCTGTCTTGAACCCATTCAGCTTCATCAAGCTTGGTTTCCATCAATACCCTTAAGGAAGGTAGTTCTACTTTGATGGGGAGGACGACGTCCATTCCATATACCAATGAAAAAGGGGATGCCCCTGTTGAAGTTCGTACTGAAGTTCTGTATTCGTGCAAAGCAAATGGTAACATTTTATGCCAATCCTTGTAAGTCTTGACCATTTTTTGTAGGATTTTCTTGATATTTTTGTTAGCAACTTCAACAGCTCCATTCATTTTAGGACGGTAAGGAGAAGAATTGTGATGTGCAATCTTGAAACTTTCACACAACTCCTTCATGGTCTTGTTGTTCAGATTGGTACTGTTGTCTGTTATGATCTGACTCGGAATCCCATAACGGCAGATAATTTCTTTCCTGATGAAGCGGGCAACCACTTGCTTGGTCATGTTGGCGTAAGAAGAAACTTCTACCCATTTGGTGAAGTAGTCAATAGCAACTAGGATGAATCGATGACCGTTGGAAGCTTTCGGCTCAATTGTCCCAATCATGTCAATGCCCCACATTGAGAAAGGCCACGGTGAAGATAAAACATTCAACGGTGCCAGAGGTACGTGGACCTTGTCAGCATAAATTTGGAACTTATGGCATTTCCTGGGATATTGGATGCAATCAAATTCCATAGTTAACCAGTAATATCCAACCCTTAGAATCTTCTTGGACATAGCATAACCGTTGGCATGGGTTCCAAAGGTTCCTTCATGAATCTCTTGAAGTAACATGTCTGCTTCGCGTCTGTCAACACATCTAAGCAGAACCATGTCGTGATTTCTCTTGTATAGCACCTCATTACTAATGAAGAACTTGGATGCCAATCTTCTCAGAGTCTTTTTGTCAAGATTAGTAGCATCGGCTGGATACTCTTGCTTGATCAGATAATTCTTAATATCATGAAACTAAGGCTTGTAATCAGTTTCTTCTTCAACCATCAGATCACAACATGTGCCCACGGGCAAGTCTTCCAGTCTGAGCAGGCTTTTTGAAAATGTACTTTATCGGATCCATCTTCGAGATCAACAAAGTAGTGTGACAAATCATGTATTGTCTGAGACGCCTAGTAGCCCATGCTAGCGCACATCAAGTCTTCTCCAACAGTGAATATGTGCTTTCACAATCAGTAAACTTCTTACTCAAGTAGCAGATGGCATGCTCTTTTCTTCTAGTCTCATCGTGTTGACCCAGTACGTAACCCATAGACTTCTCAAGAACAGTAAGATACATGAAGATTAGTCTTCCAGGAAGATAGGAGGTTCTTGTAGATAACCCTTGATCTTCTCAAACGCTTGCTGACAATCAAAGTTCTAATCAATAACCCGACCTTTGAAAAGTAACTTGAATATGCGCTCACATGTAGCAGTAATATTAGAAATGAATCTGGAGATGTAGTTCAATCGTCCAAGAAAACATCTGACTTGTGTTTCAGTCTGCGGAGCTGGCATGTTCTGAATGGCTCAGACTTTATCGGGATCTACTTCAATTCCTCGTTGGCTGACGATAAATCCAAGTAACTTTCCAGATCTAACACCAAAGGTACACTTAGCAGGATTCAGTTTCAACTGGTATTTCCAGAGTCGTTCAAACAGCTTCAGCAAATGATCCAAATGGTCCTCTTCATTTTAAGATTTGGCAATCATATCATCAACATAAACTTCGATCTCTTTATGCATCATGTCATGAAAGAGAGCGACCATAGCTCTTTGATATGTTGCCCCTGCGTTCTTCAAACCGAAGGGCATAACTTTGTAGCAATAGGTTCCCTAAGGAGTAATGAATGTAGTCTTTTCTCTGTCGGCAGGATCCATCTTGATCTAATTGTAACCGGAGAAACCATCCATAAAAGAGAAAAATGCAAAACTGGCTGTATTATCCACAAGTGTGTCAATATGCGGTAGAGGGAAATCATCCTTTGGGCTTGCTTTGTTCAAATCCCTGTAATCTACACACATTCTGACTTTTCCGTCCTTCTTGGGCATTGGGACAATGTTGGCTACCCAATCAGGATACTTCGCAACTCTAAGGAAACCTGCGTCAAGCTATTTCTTAACCTCATCTCGGATCTTCAAAGCCATGTCAGGTCTTGTTCTTCGAAGTTTCTGCTTGATAGGTGGACATTCTGGCTTAAGTGACAGCTTGTGAACAATAATATCAGTGTCTAAACCAGGCATATCTTGATACGACCATACAAACACATCATCATATTCCTCTAGAAGCTTGACCAATTTTTGCTTGACCTCGGCCCCGAGTGCTGTACCAACCTTGACCTCTTTCTTGTCTTCATCAGTGCCAAGATTAATCAAATCTACCTGCTCTTTATACGGTTGAAGCTCAGTGTAGTCATACTCAACCAATTTTTCCAGTTTAGCGGGTACTTCAAAATCTTCCTCACCCTCATCTTCAGTTTGATAAATTGGCGAATCCCAGTTTGGAGTGAAAGCAGGGTCATCGGATTCAACGAGATTTGGGATAGCATTGCAATGTTGGAAGGTTGTTTTATTAAAACGCACAAGAAGAAACGCAAGAGAAAGAAAATGTCTTTTTATAGTTTTTGAAAAGATTGCCAATTTCATTTAAAAATGGTAAAAGCAAAACAATGGCAAATGAAACAACAAGAATTTAACAAAATGCATTTATTAATATTCTTTTAAAATTGAAAAGGTGGCCCTACAAAATAATCCAGTAGCTTTGGGCATAACTATGGAGTTTTGAAAACAACAAATGAAAACATTAAATTACTTTGAAACGGGAAAAATCACGGGGATCTCTATTGCTTCCCAGTTGCTCAAATCTGCGTCACTCTTGAATACCAGGTTGCTCAAGTCTTCATCTTCATCATCTTCGTTGATAGCATTGAGTTGGAAACCTCCGCTGACAAACACTTCTTGGACGGTCTTTGGACGTCCTTTGACAATTATAGAATCTTTATCATGAGTTAGTTTGTAACCTAACCCGTGGCGATTAGTCTTGGTCTTAACATCGATCACTTCTCCCTAACCTTCATGTATGCCCCTGTCGATTGTTGATCTAGTGATCTTGAAAGATGCAAAAGATGGATTACTCTGGCCCACTGTTTCTTCAACTTCCAATAGGGCAACATTTGTGATCTCAAGTGCTTGGAAAGAGGTTCCCAAAGCGTCTTCATCGGCCTCTATGTAACGCAAAGAAGATAAATTGCTGACCATCAGATCCTCTTCACCATGTATAATAACCAGCTTTTCATCGACCCCAAACTTCATCTTCTGATGTAGAGTTAAAGTTACAGCTCCAGCGGCATGGATCCAAGGTCTTCTAAGTAGACGACTGTAATTAGGATTGATGTCCATTACTTGGAATGTGATATTGAAAACATGTGGACCAATCAAGATAGGTAGCTCCACTTCTCCAATCACAGTTCTGCGAGAATCATCGAAAGCTTTGACTATTAAGGAAGTAGGCTTCATCACAGTCTCTCTGCAAGCCAACTTGGTGAGAACTCTCTTGGGTAGGACGTTCAAAGATGAACCGGTATCCACAAGCACCCTTAATAAGTTATCCTTTTGACATTTCACCGATATATGTAAGGCACGGTTGTGATTTTGACCTTCTCTTGGTAGCTCCTCGTTGCTGAAGCTAAGAGTATTGTAGGCAATAATATTGGCAATCACACTGTCAAATTGTCCGGTAGTAATGTCTTGAGCAACATGGGCTTGAGGCAATATACTCTGTAAAGCAGTTCTGTGAGCAGGTGAACTCCTCAACAGAGATAAGATTGAAATCTTGGAAGGAGTCTGATGAAGTTGATCAATAACTTTGTAATCACTTTTCTTGATGATCCTAAAAAATTCAGCATCTTCATCATTGGTAACCGCTTCTTTACCCTTGTCCTTGGTTGGCACAGTGGTAACAGTCTCTTTAGGCGGAGCCTGGTTGAAATGGGGAGTATAAATACGACCAATGCGTGTCATCTTGCTTTCCCCAGCTATATTGGTCACATCTTCATTAACAGTCTTCAATTCTTCCCTTGGAATAACTTTCCCAGATTCTTTGTCAATCATGGTCACATCATATTTCCAGGGTACAACTTTACGATCACTGAAATGAAATGGATTAGGCTTCTGAATAATTACCGGCTTCGACTGATTCATTGTAAGAGTAACTGGCTTAGATATGTTGAACACAGGCTTTGCAGAATTTGACCCTGGCAAATGGAAGATAGGCACTTTAGCACTTGGTTCTGGTAAGTTAAAGACGAGTTCAATCACAACAACTTCATCCTTCTTCACTTTATTAACAACTTGTTAGAAACCATCGTTAATCAATTTATGAACATCATTCTGAACCAACATACAACCCTTGATACCGACATCACAACTTGTACAATCAATATGAGAAGTAGACACTAGACCGACTTCAAATAAATTTGCATGGAAAACCCGGAGAGGAGTCTTGATCTGGGAAACATCAAGAATAAGGCTTTCATCGAATAACCCTATGACTAGGCAAAGGATTGTTCTTGACGTTCGGCTGAGGATCATCAAAGGACATGATCTTCTTTTCCATCAAATCTCTGACAAGGTTCTTGAGAGCATAGCAGCTTTCCAGATCATGGTCGGGCGCACCCTCATGAAATAAACAATGAGCGGCGACGTTGTAATTAGCTGGCAAAGGATTAGGAGGCGGACCCAAAGCTCTGGTAGTAATTAGACCTTGTTGCACTAATGAAGGGTACAACTCGGTGAAAGTCATCGGAATCGGAGGACACGACTTGTATTGTCTCCTATTGGGAGCATTCTGGAGAGGTGCCTGATTCTTTGGTTGTTGATAAGCAGGAGCGTTGGGTGCTCATTGATAATTGGCAGGAGCTTGTGCAGGCTAATAACCAGGAGGTTGTTGATAGACCGGAAGCTGATAGATAGGAGTCGGTTGCACAGGCTGATATGTAGGAACTTGTTGATTAAATGCAGGTGTAACACCAACTACATAGGGCTGTTGAGCATACTGTTGCACCCTAAAATTTGACCAACCGGGTCTCGCATCTGGCTTGATGTTTCGACGCATGATCGCATTCGCATCTGCATATTGCATACAGTGCATATTTTCATTTGTTTCGATTTTATTGGGATCACAGCTCTCGTCTCGTGTTTCAGGTGTTTTTTATCAGTTTAAATAGGTAGAATCGTATTTTTGGGATATTTCGGTGCCCGTTTATTTTTACCGGCTTTTTTGGTGCGCTCTCGCAGTGTTATTTGTCGTTCGGTGCTATTTTTGTTCCCTCGGGAATTATTATGAGTTTTCTGGATTTTATTGGCCATTTTTTAGGGTTTAAATAGCATTTTTCATTTTTTAGAATATTAATAGGATTTTTTAATAGTTTTAATTCTTTTTAAATAGATTTTTAATCATTTTAGGAGTTAATAGATTTTTTAAGATAATATAGGATTTTTAGAATATTAATAGTTTTTGTTAATAGAAATTAAATGTTTTTAATTTTAGATATAAAATAATAATAGAGTTTTTTCTTTTATTAGTAAATAGAGTTTAATAGGAAATATAGTTTTTAATAGCTTTTTTTAGGATATAAATGTTTTTAGAATAATAAATAATATAGTCTTTTTTTAGAATTTAATATAGTTTTATTAGAGATTTATTAGAGTTTTTTAATTAGGATTTAATTGAGTTTTAATAGTTAATTAGGTTTAGCTATCAATTAGTTTTTAATCTTGTCTTAATCACTTTATTATTCAGTCTTTTTTTTTTGAGTTTTTTTAACCATTTTCGTTGGGCCTATGTCCATTTTGCAAGGCCCAGTCGCAGCTTTTTTTGTCCAGAATTTTAGTCCAATAATCCAGCATTGTCCAGAATTGTTCAGAACGCTCCAGAAGCTTCCAGAGGTTCCCAACCAGTTTATAATGCCAGCAGCCACGTGTTAACCAGAGGCTGGCCCCACGTTTTGTCTTCACGTCCACACACCTCACTACTCCAACGCCCTCTCTCTCTGCCACGCATCACCACGTGGGGAGCATGCAGCCCTCGCCTCCACCCACACGGCCACGCGTCACACCAAGGACCCTCACCGTCAAACCCCACCGGCCGGCATGCATGGCCGGCGGCCACCGCACCCATCACCGGAAACCCCCAGACAACCCAGAACTCTGATCCTCCCTTCATCCTTCTCCATTTTCCGATGAACCTTCAACATCATCGTTTCAATTCACCACCGCCCTCCGCCATATCTCACCGGAGAACACCCAAAGCCCAGAATCCGATCTTCATCTTCTCCCCAGAACTCCTTCAATCTTCATCGCAAATCCAGAAACCACCATTCATCTTCCTCCATCTCCGGTCGAGATTCATCATCTGCAACTTGTTTTCCCAGAACTTCATCACTCCTTCAAGAACAGTCATCCGTTCACCATCTTGTTTCCAGAAACACGCAAGATTCTTCCCCAGATTCATCCGTTTCGCCACATTCAGATCAAGAAGCTTCTTCACCGTCTTCATCTTCTTCCAATCTCCAGAACGACAACTTCAAGAACGCGCCTCCAGACGAGCAACGCGATCTCCAGAAAACTCCAGAAGATTCGTCCAGATCCATACAAAGATCATCATGGTGGTTCAACGATCTTCATTGTTCTTCACGCTTCAGAACATGCAAGAGCCTCATTGTTCAACACTTCATCAAACGAGCATCACCAGAATTTCCAGAAGGAAGAACATCAAGAACAATCTTCAATACTTATCCAGGATTCGTTATCATCTCCAGAACCTCCCAATAGGCATCGTTTGTGCTGATATTACTAAGGTGATAGGGTATGATACGATCAAATGGAGATTATTTGGAGAAGAAGAATTGGTGAAGGGTGGATCTTCGAGGGAAGTTTAACCAGAGAGAAGAAAGGTTGAACGAGCAAGAATGGATGGAGAAGAAGGTGGCGGCGGCGGCCATGAACAGGGAGAGTAAGAGGACTCTAGGGTTTTTTTTCAGAGTGAAAGGAGAAGGAAGGGAAGATGGACCGTGTGATGATTGGGCCAGGCCCAATCATTTTTTTTTGGAGACAGCTTCCCCCCTCATATTTTGCTGAACAATGGGCTTGGGCCCACGTGATGTTTGCTAGCATACACACTGCATTCGTATCCAGCACCCCCTTCCCCTTTCAGTTTTTTTGTGTGTTTTTTGGCAGGATATGGGCTGGGCCCAATTTTGTTTATTGTTTTTCTTTCTGCAGACTAACCCCCCAGTTGGGCTGTGTATCCCCCTCCCTATTTTGTGTATTTTTTCATTTTTTTCCTTTTGTTTAAAGTTGTTAGAGAAAGAATAGTAAAAGAAAATATTTTAGAAAAAAAGTATATTTGAAAAATAGAAAAAGAAAGGAAAAGAAATGTAAAGAAAAATTGTGAAAAAGAAAACAATAAAATAAAGAAGAGAAAAATATAGAAAAAAAATATGAAAGAATAGTAAAAGAAAAATATTTGTGAAAAAATACATAGAAAAATATAGAAAAATATGGGAAAATATGTTGAAAAGAAAAGAAGGAAAAAGAGAAAAAATATATAGTGTAGCCTTAATATTTTTTCAAGCATTTTCTTTTTAGGATATATTTTCATAGAAGTTATTTTCCTTTTAGAGGTATTTTAGAAGCCCACTTGTTAAGGGGCTATTTTCCATTCGATTTTTCAGGATAGGATAGGATAGTGTTTCCTAGGAGATTTACTTTCAGTATTCACTCATTGTAACCATTTTTCAGAGATTAATAAAACGAGATTTGAGCTGTGGTCCCGAAGTAGCCGAACTACAGCTGCTCTGATTTCTCGTACCAGACGAGAATATGTAGGCATAGGATGCGATATCCTAGCGAGCATACTAACGACTAACTTTTGTTCTCTCGCTGCTGTGCGATCGAGACTTTCCCGCTGACGACTAATTGATACCCTTTTTCTCTCTTGCCCGAGTGCATTTGAGACCAAGCCATAGTTTTGCCCATAGGTTCCCGAACCTGTGAAACCAGTTGTTTTTCTCACTGCTGTGTGAGAATGTTTGTTTAGCCGTAGTTAGCCTGAACTACGTAAAGCTCTGATCTTCCATGTAGTGGAAGTACGTAGGCACAAGACGCGAGGTCTTGGCGAGCCAATTTCCCTGTAGTCCCGAACTACGTTGACTCTGACTTTCTCTCTCGAGAATACGTAGGCATAGAGTGCGACGCTCTATCGAGTCAATTCCCTTCCGTTTAGATTTAGCAGCCGTAGATAGATTGTTTTGCATCCTTTAGACAACCCAAGCAAGCGTGGATCCCGTCGAGTACGACGGACGTGAGGGGTGCTAATACCTTCCCCTTGCGTAACCGACTCCCGAACCCAGGTTTTGGTTGCGATGACCATACCTTTTCCCCGTTTTTTGCGAGGTTTACTTCGAGCGTTTCCTTTCCCGCTCTGAGGGATAAATAACGCACGGTGGCGACTCTTCTGTCAGCCGGCGCAGATTTTCGCAGTAGCGACAGCTGGCGACTCTGCTGGGGACTCCAACGGTTCCCTTCGCCTGAGGTTTTTTCCTGGCTGTTTGGGGCGATCCCCAGCAGCTGGCGACTCTGTTGGGGACCTGCGATAGTTCCCTTTACGAGTCTCGCCTTAGGTTTTTTCCTAGCTGTTTGGGGCAACCCCCAGCAGCTGGCGACTCTGCTGGGGATCCAACGTCCCCTGGCTGCTAAGGACTGCGATAGTCCTTATGCATGTGGGATCCAACGTCCCCTAAGAGAGAGTCAATCCTAGCGCTCGTTTGCTTGTCTATTTTGGGGCTTATTTATCGATATTATCTGTTGCTGTTGGGGTGTTACGGGTATTCTATGATTGAGATATAAGCCGGAACTGGGCTTGAGTATGAGTATGCACCTAGATATAGTTGCAGAGAAGTAGTAGACGAACCTGTCTGCTGAGCAGGCACAGTTCCCTACGAAAATCTGCGCTCAGACGAGGTTCTCGCAGAGGTGCTCCTTTCCGGTCCTGAGGATCTGAGGGGAGTCCAGACGTGGGGATTGTCGACTCTGGGAACCGATCATTTGGAAGTTAGCTAAGTGAGGCCTCTTCAGGACTCGATGATGCCACTCCTTCTGGGAATCGTATCGTCAGTTCTGAAAGTCTGTGACGCTGACGACCGCATAGGATGCCGTACCTTATCAGATATAGGTCCACACCTGTGAGTGGGGTTTTTTTTTTTGTGTGCAGGAAACTTGACTTCCAACCTACCCGTTATTCTGGTCTTCTCTTCAGAGCAACCGTACTCCGTCAGCAGTGCAGCAGTATTTAGATTGTGTGGGGGCTGTGATCCCGTGTTTGTTGCATTGCATTGCATTTGCATAGGCATCTTCGCATCATGTTGCATACTATTCGCCAGCTAGTCAGAGCTCTTATCCAGCCATTATTTTGATTCTGAAGGTGAGTGGTGAAGACGACCAAGGGGTTGAAGCAGATTTGATCAGAGTCAAGCAGTGAAGTCAGCTGACAGTTGTTGGTAGCTATGTCAGAGAGCAGCTTCCAGTTTGTTGATACCTTGTCAGGTTTCACCGTGACGTCCAATCCTCTGTATGGATCTCCGCACGACGAAGACTTTCCGCAAGTGAACAACCTTACTGCAGCTCAGCTGGTGCAGCCATCTGTTGAAGACCGAGGTCTGCGTGAGCAGTTTGTTGCCCGAGGTGAACGTTCTCCTTCTGTTGATGTCTCAGACTACCAGGGTTTTGCCTTCCCTGTGCCAAAGCCCCGAAGAGAGGTCCCGACAGCAAAGAATGAAGACTCATTAGCTCCCGTATATGTTGAAAGGTTTCGTGCATTAGATGAGAGGTTCAAAGCCTTGAAAAGTAAAGACGCTGTTACTCCTAGTGCTGCAGATATGTGTCTGGTTCCTGGCCTAATGTTACCTCCGAAGTTCAGAATGCCGAGGTTTGAAAGGTACAAAGGAGATAGTTGCCCGAAGCAACATTTGGTGATGTTCTGCCGAAGAATGACTTCATTTGTGCACAACGACAAGCTGATGATTCATTGCTTTCAAGATAGTCTGACTAGGGCACCTCTGAGTTGGTATATGCAGTTAGAGCATGATCAGATCCGATCATGGATGGACTTAGCCAATGCCTTTCTGAAGCAATACGACTATAATCTTGACGAAGCTCCTACTCGCGTGCAACTGCAAGAGTTGTCTCAAGGGAACAATGAATCTTTCAGAAAGTATGTTCAGAGATGGAGAGAATTTGCTGGTAGAGTGCAACCACCGCTCATAGACCAAGAGCTTAAAAGCATGTTCGTAAACTCCTTGCAGAGCCCGTACTTCGAAAGAATGCTTGGAGTTGCACCAAATTTCTCTGAGTTGGTAAGGACGGGAGAGCGCATCGAGTATGGTGTAAAGACTGGAAGAATCCCGAATGTTTCAAGAGGTCAGGCCGGTGAAACTGAATCTCTCTATGGCTCTCAATCTGAAGATGAAACTATGATCAATGCGGTCATGCCAAAGGTTGAATATCCTCGAAGCGAATCAGTGAATTTTGTTGGTTCATCATCTTATTAGAGATCAGTACCTCCTGTGGCTTGTTATACTGAACAGACAACTGTGCCTGGGGCACCCCATCGGGAACCTTATGTCGCTCCTCCTGCAAGTTCACGAGCCCGTGGCCGAAGCTATCAGAATCAGCGTCAGAATCAGAATCGACCTCGCAACAACTTGGAACGAAGGAACGCTCCTTTTCACCCAGTGCCTATGCCGTATAGCCAGTTGCTACCATCTCTGATTCAGAAGTCTTTGGTGGAGCCGAAAGCTCTTAAGCCAGTTCCAGAACCTTACCCTCCTGGGTATAATCCCCACGTTCAGTGTGGTTATCATGGTGGATCTCCGGGGCATTCGACGGAAGATTGTAAAGCATTTCAGGCGAAAGTACAGCAGTTGATTGACCAGGATCGTATTTCCTTTCGAGAAGGATTTCTGTTTGTTCATCCCAACCGCTCAGCTGTCTGAGCTCGTAGACTCGGAAGGTATTCCCCAGCAGAAGCCAGTGATTCAGACAGGCAGGCCCCTCAGCATTGGCAGTTCTCAAGCTTTTATATCATTTGCATTTGTAGTTTCTTTTTTGTTAGTTACTACTTACTGTTAAACGTTGTATGTTTCGAATGGTGATAATAATAAAGTGACTATGCATTTTTCTGAATTAGTCATGTCGCTGTCGCTCATTTACTGCATTGCACTGACACTTGCATTTTTATTCACTCCACTTTACCCCTGTGACTAGCCAAGTTAGAGGGAGGATGATGAAACTGAAACTCATAACCAGTGATCGTATGCTCTCAGATAAGACTGTACCGATGGCGTACAAGGCATTGTTTCAAATTCCCTAAACACTGGAGATATAAGGAGTTAGTCCCTTGTTAACCACTTCGAGCCAGGAAGTAGAAGTTTTTTCGGACTTTTTAACCCTCACATCTTAACCCGGGGCAGGGTAGTTGTCAGTTAGCTTGACCGAGCATTCAAGTCTTACAGAGGAGTGTTGTCTTTCGAGGACCAATCAGTGTATACCTTTCAAGAGGTCAAACCTCACCAATCAGGAGTGAGACAGTTACAATCCTTTTGGAGCAATCAAGACAACCAGTGTCACACGACTTTGTTCCAAAAGGAAGAAATAAGAAATCCCGCTAAGTAAAAAGAAAGAAAAGCTGAGAAAGCTAATACTTAGGCAAAAATCAGGGCATCCCGCTGGACTTCAAAAGAAATCGAAAAAATCGAAAAGAACTCAAAATGAGTCAGTCCAGGCAAGAATTAGGGAATCAAAAGAATGAAAAAGAGGGATTAAAAAGAAAATTTTCCCCAGCAAATCACAAAGTCGTGTACACAGACACCGAAAGCGAAGAAGGAGTAACTATCACTCTAGAAGAAAAGCTTGTGAGTTCCTTAACTGTGGATCCTACCATTCAACATACCTCTCGAAGAGGCGAGCGCTTGTGCCAGGTTAACTGAACTTTAGGATCGGAGATCATCGCGTAAAAGGGGTGGGTACAAATCAAAATTTGAGCCAAATATCCTTTGTTTCGCGAACCGTGAACCCGACCACGATACAACCCTTAAAAGACCTAATTGAGGTAGGGTTATTCTGAAGCGCATTATGATAAGGTTGAGTAACCTGACTCCTTCTTGACTTGCTAGTCACATCCTTGTTGTATTTTTCACTGACTACGTAAGCACTACGTTTGAACTTTGGTTCACTTGTCACTCTCAATCATATGCATGTAAATGAGTGACAGCTCAAAATTTTTTTTCGAAATCTGCATAAACGCTGCATTAAGATTACCATTCGTGAACAGACGATTCTAATTGCAGGTTAGTAGTTGACATGAAAGAAATTCCACCAGGGAGTAATCGAGCAGGACTGAGTAATTCAGCAGTCTGAACCAGAATGACGTATGTTGTGAAGACCTGTGAATCAGGGGAATTATATTCCAGTAAGTTCGGAATCAGTCAGTCTGAGGACAAGTCCCGAAGCTTCAGTTGATCAGGGGCATTTTGTTTGAGAAGCAGTTGATCAGAAGTGAGTCTTCTCGGGAGCCAATCAGGGGCAATTAGGCAGAGCGTGGAGATTTGAAAGCAGATACTTCCAGTGGATAATCAGATCGAGTTAAGTCGCTAGAACGCTCATTCAGGGGCAAGTCACCGCAGAAAATGTTGGAACCAATTAGGTTGGCAGGTGTTTAATTGGAGATTGAATTCTGTTGTCATACAGATACCGGGGCAAATATTCTCGAAGTCTTCTCGTAGCAAGCTGTTCAGAGCAGGTATTCCCAAGAGTTAGATTGGGGCAAGTTGAATTGTACTGGGGCAAGATGTGCATGCCAGTCTTTTATCCCCAGCTGAGTGCACTGGGGCAAGTTGTTCAAACCAGCCTGTTTATCCCCAGCCGGAGTTGAGTATCGGGGAATCGTGTCAATACCCTTATCAAAAAACTAAACCTTTCAAATAAGGAAAAAGCCGTGTTGTCGTTGGATCATTATCCTGCAGTTTAAACCTGTTACGTGTCAGTAACCAGTCGTTCCAAAGTCCAGTTCTCGCCTGGCAAACCCGTAAGCATCAGTTCTCATCTGGTGCAGTTTATTGTAAGCATCAGTTCCCGTCTGGTGCAGTTTATTGTAACCAGTTCTCGTCTGGTCACCGTTTCTTCAAGTGTTGTGTCAGTTCTCGTCTGGTACATGTCGTCGCGTAACCAGTTCTCGTCTGATCATCGTGTGTTTTAACCTATGTGTTATACCAGTTCTCATCTGGTATACGTCAGCTTTCAGCCAGTTCTCGCCTGGTTGTCTATACCTCAGTCTGTTATCCAGTCAGCCCGTCTAATGTCCAAACCAAATCGATTCCCGTCTGATATCCAGAACCCGTAAGTCATTTCTCGTTTGACAACCTAACATGTTTCGCTATCAGCTCTCGTTTGGTAGTCCACCCTGAATGCTAGTTCTCGTCTAGTATTTTCCCTATCTTCCACTGTGTACATAATCCGTGTTTACCCTAAACCAGAAAAACAAAACAAAAACCTAAAAGGTATCCGACACAGTAATTCCCAATGACCCGCATGTTGTCATGTTCCCCGATGCGAAACTCGACGGATGCCAGCGCTCCGAGTAAGGTTTGAATTCCTCGTGGATGTTGTTAAATCAGAATTACCACTCTTCAGCAGATGGAAGTTGCTTATTATCCCTGGAAGAGTCGAGATCGTATTTTACCCCGTATCAGAGTAGGATCAGAAGGATCCTCAGCAGATAAAGATCGATATCCGTGATAGTAGGGGCATTTCCAGCAGTGTGTCGCGCGCAATCAACCTCAGTTTGGGTCAATCCCCGCAGAGTACAATCAGTCGTCAATGGTTTGAAGGAAGCATCCCCAAGCAGAGTTGTTTTCTTTCCCCAGTGAAGTCGCCAAGCAGGGTTGCCTTTTCCACTTCTCCAGCAGAACGGTTATCCCCAGCGGATTTGGTTTCCCGTTTCCAGCATTTATTTTGCTGAGACGATTCTGTGGCTTCAGTTCATCCCCGGTAGAGTTGGCATTGCCTTTGGCATTTATTTTGCGAAGTGGTTTTCAGACCCGGTGTTCTCTGGCAGCTCGAGCTTGTATTAGCATTTGCATACAAAGTCATAGCATTTAGCATATCCATGCCGTCTGGGCATCACATTTTCAAACAGAATGTATAGCATTTACATATCATACAGGACATTGCATCATTATACGCATGTCGAAACATGGACCAGGATGGTTACCTATTGGATTTCGAACTTGTTCACCTGCAGAGTTGTGTGGTTAAGCTTCTCGTTTCCCCCAGCGAAGTCGTCCGTTCAAGACGATTCTTAAATACCTCAGCAGAGCCGTTTGTTTAAGATGATTCTTAAGACCTCAGTACAGCTTCCCGGGTTGTTCGCCTAGTATAATGCTTGAGTTCCCCAGTAGCGTCCTCAGCAAGAGTTGCCCAGGAAGATTCCTGGAATACCCAGCCGAATGAAGTCGCCAGAAAGGTTATCAGTTCAGGATGATTCTTGAAGGTGCCCGACGGAGTTGTTTGTTCAAGATGATTATTAAAGTCCTTAGCAGCGTGATATGTCTGCTCCAACAGTGATGTCTAATCTGAAGATTGATTTCGCAAAACGCCTGAAGGCGGTACCAGAATGTTCCATTCCAAGCTCAGGTTTTGTACCTTTGGATATGTTTGATTCCAAGCTCAGGTTTCGTACCTTTGGATATGTTTGAGTCCAAGCTCAGGTTTCGTACCTTTGGATATGTTCGCCTCCAAGCTCAGGTTTCGTACCTTTGGATGTGTTTGAGTCCAAGATCAGGTTTCGTACCTTTGGATATGTTCGCCTCCAAGCTCAGGTTTTGTACCTTTGAGATGTATACTTCGGATTCCCGGACCGGATGTTTGTTCGACGGCGAGGTTGAACGTTTGGATTTGACGGCGAGGTCAGATTATGTTTGTTCGACGGCGAGGTTGAACGTTTGACGGCGAGGTCAGACTCTTTAAATCCCCAGTAGAGATGATGTTTGTACGACGGTGATGTCGAGTGTCTCTAAGGCGATGTTTGTTTCCGACGGCGATGTCAGATTCAGCTTTCCAGCGGCGATGTTGGGCATGTTAAGTTGATCCAGTCTTCTGACGGCGATGTTAGGTGATGCAGATCCTTTAGTTCTCCAGCGACGATGCAGGGTATTTTGTTCAGTATTGTATTTTCTCCAGCGGCAATGCGGGGTATTTTGTCAAATTTAGTTCTCCAGCGGCGATGCGGGGTATTTTGATTGTTCAAAGGCGACATCGGGTTTAATCTTCCAGCGGCGATGTTGGGTGTTGTGGTTGTCTGAAGGCAATATCAGAAGAATTTAATGTGGATAACTGACGGCGATGTCAGATCAGTATGTCTCCAGATAGTTGCCGTGCAGCTACTATTCCAGTGTTCGACAAGTTGAGCAGTTGGCAAATTTTCGGGTTTACCGGTATTCAACCGTCTCGCACCCTGAGTGGCTGAGAGTCGTTCGCTCCTCACCCAGTCAGGTCCAAGCCGCTTGAATAGGGGCAGCTGTTGCACCCTAAAATTTGACCAACCGGGTCTCGCATCTGGCTCGATGTTTCGACGCATGATCGCATTCGCATCTGCATATTGCATACAGTGCATATTTTCATTTGTTTCGATTTTATTGGGATCACAGCTCTCGTCTCGTGTTTCAGGTGTTTTTTATCAGTTTAAATAGGTAGAATCGTATTTTTGAGATATTTCGGTGCCCGTTTATTTTTACCGGCTTTTTTGGTGCGCTCTCGCAGTGTTATTTGTCGTTCGGTGCTATTTTTGTTCCCTCGGGAATTATTGTGAGTTTTCTGGATTTTATTGGCCATTTTTTAGGGTTTAAATAGCATTTTTCATTTTTTAGAATATTAATAGGATTTTTTAATAGTTTTAATTCTTTTTAAATAGATTTTTAATCATTTTAGGAGTTAATAGATTTTTTAAGATAATATAGGATTTTTAGAATATTAATAGTTTTTGTTAATAGAAATTAAATGTTTTTAATTTTAGATATAAAATAATAATAGAGTTTTTTCTTTTATTAGTAAATAGAGTTTAATAGGAAATATAGTTTTTAATAGCTTTTTTTAGGATATAAATGTTTTTAGAATAATAAATAATATAGTCTTTTTTTAGAATTTAATATAGTTTTATTAGAGATTTATTAGAGTTTTTTAATTAGGATTTAATTGAGTTTTAATAGTTAATTAGGTTTAGCTATCAATTAGTTTTTAATCTTGTCTTAATCACTTTATTATTCAGTCTTTTTTTTTTGAGTTTTTTTAACCATTTTCGTTGGGCCTATGTCCATTTTGCAAGGCCCAGTCGCAGCTTTTTTTGTCCAGAATTTAATCCAATAATCCAGCATTGTCCAGAATTGTTCAGAACGCTCCAGAAGCTTCCAGAGGTTCCCAGCCAGTTTATAATGCCAGCAGCCACGTGTTAACCAGAGGCTGGCCCCACGTTTTGTCTTCACGTCCACACACCTCACTACTCCAACGCCCTCTCTCTCTGCCACGCATCACCACGTGGGGAGCATGCAGCCCTCGCCTCCACCCACACGGCCACGCGTCACACCAAGGACCCTCACCGTCAAACCCCACCGGCCGGCATGCATGGCCGGCGGCCACCGCACCCATCACCGGAAACCCCCAGACAACCCAGAACTCTGATCCTCCCTTCATCCTTCTCCATTTTCCGATGAACCTTCAACATCATCGTTTCAATTCACCACCGCCCTCCGCCATATCTCACCGGAGAACACCCAAAGCCCAGAATCCGATCTTCATCTTCTCCCCAGAACTCCTTCAATCTTCATCGCAAATCCAGAAACCACCATTCATCTTCCTCCATCTCCGGTCGAGATTCATCATCTGCAACTTGTTTTCCCAGAACTTCATCACTCCTTCAAGAACAGTCATCCGTTCACCATCTTGTTTCCAGAAACACGCAAGATTCTTCCCCAGATTCATCCGTTTCGCCACATTCAGATCAAGAAGCTTCTTCACCGTCTTCATCTTCTTCCAATCTCCAGAACGACAACTTCAAGAACGCGCCTCCAGACGAGCAACGCGATCTCCAGAAAACTCCAGAAGATTCGTCCAGATCCATACAAAGATCATCATGGTGGTTCAACGATCTTCATTGTTCTTCACGCTTCAGAACATGCAAGAGCCTCATCGTTCAACACTTCATCAAACGAGCATCACCAGAATTTCCAGAAGGAAGAACATCAAGAACAATCTTCAATACTCATCCAGGATTCGTTATCATCTCCAGAACCTCCCAATAGGCATCGTTTGTGCTGATATTACTAAGGTGATAGGGTATGATACGATCAAATGGAGATTATTTGGAGAAGAAGAATTGGTGAAGGGTGGATCTGCGAGGGAAGTTTAACCAGAGAGAAGAAAGGTTGAACGAGCAAGAATGGAGGGAGAAGAAGGTGGCGGCGGCGGCCATGAACAGGGAGAGTAAGAGGACTCTAGGGTTTTTTTTCAGAGTGAAAGGAGAAGGAAGGGAAGATGGACCGTGTGATGATTGGGCCAGGCCCAATCGTTTTTTTTGGAGACAGCTTCCCCCCTCATTTTTTGCTGAACAATGGGCTTGGGCCCACGTGATGTTTGCTAGCATACACACTGCATTCGTATCCAGCACCCCCTTCCCCTTTCAGTTTTTTTGTGTGTTTTTTGGCAGGATATGGGCTGGGCCCAATTTTGTTTATTGTTTTTCTTTCTGCAGACTAACCCCCCAGTTGGGCTGTGTATCCCCCTCCCTATTTTGTGTATTTTTTCATTTTTTTCCTTTTGTTTAAAGTTGTTAGAGAAAGAATAGTAAAAGAAAATATTTTAGAAAAAAAGTATATTTGAAAAATAGAAAAAGAAAGGAAAAGAAATGTAAAGAAAAATTGTGAAAAAGAAAACAATAAAATAAAGAAGAGAAAAATATAGAAAAAAAATATGAAAGAATAGTAAAAGAAAAATATTTGTGAAAAAATACATAGAAAAATATAGAAAAATATGGGAAAATATGTTGAAAAGAAAAGAAGGAAAAAGAGAAAAAATATATAGTGTAGCCTTAATATTTTTTCAAGCATTTTCTTTTTAGGATATATTTTCATAGAAGTTATTTTCCTTTTAGAGGTATTTTAGAAGCCCACTTGTTAAGGGGCTATTTTCCATTCGATTTTTCAGGATAGGATAGGATAGTGTTTCCTAGGAGATTTACTTTCAGTATTCACTCATTGTAACCATTTTTCAGAGATTAATAAAACGAGATTTGAGCTGTGGTCCCGAAGTAGCCGAACTACAGTTGCTCTGATTTCTCGTACCAGACGAGAATATGTAGGCATAGGATGCGATATCCTAGCGAGCACACTAACGACTAACTTTTGTTCTCTCGCTGCTGTGCGATCGAGACTTTCCCGCTGACGACTAATTGATACCCTTTTTCTCTCTTGCCCGAGTGCATTTGAGACCAAGCCATAGTTTTGCCCATAGGTTCCCGACCCTGTGAAACCAGTTGTTTTTCTCACTGCTGTGTGAGAATGTTTGTTTAGCCGTAGTTAGCCTGAACTACGTAAAGCTCTGATCTTCCATGCAGTGGAAGTACGTAGGCACAAGACGCGAGGTCTTGGTGAGCCAATTTCCCTGTAGTCCCGAACTACGTTGACTCTGACTTTCTCTCTCGAGAATACGTAGGCATAGAGTGCGACGCTCTATCGAGTCAATTCCCTTCCATTTAGATTTAGCAGCCTAGATAGATTGTTTTGCATCCTTTAGACAACCCAAGCAAGCGTGGATCCCGTCGAGTACGACGGACGTGAGGGGTGCTAATACCTTCCCCTTGCGTAACCGACTCCCGAACCCAGGTTTTGGTTGCGATGACCATACCTTTTCCCCGCTTTTTGCGAGGTTTAGTTCGAGCGTTTCCTTTCCCGCTCTGAGGGATAAATAACGCACGGTGGCGACTCTTCTGTCAGCCGGCGCCGATTTTCGCAGTAGCGACACATACTGAACCGGATAACCATGTTGTTGAACATAATTCTGTTGATGTTGCCAAGGTTGATTTCTTCATCTGCCTGTAGTCATAACATTAGTTTCACCCTCTTTCTTCTTTTGAGAACTAAATGAAGGTTTCTTGGCATGATCTTTGTTGGAGCTTCAGCTACCAGCAATACTTGACATTTTCCCACTCTTTAGACCCAATTCAAATTTCAAGCCAACAACAACGATGTCAGAGAAGTTTGTAGTCACACTACCAACCATTCTTTCATAGAATTTCGGACGAACAATGTCGACAAACCAATCAGCTAGCTCTTTCCCTGTGAAAGGAGGTTCTACTTGAAGAAGCAATCTCTCTCCACCTCTGAGTATACTCTTTAAATGATTATTCACTCTTCTGGGACATACTGAGTAGTTGTCTTTGGCCAGGAGCTAGATCTATATTGTATTTGTAATGTTTGATAAAAGAATCAGATAGATCTTGGAAACACTTGATACGAGATTGATCCAAAGTTAGGTACCACTTTGAGGAAGCGCCTTTCAAACTGTCCTGGAAATAATGTATCATCAAATTGTTGTTCTCAACATGGGTAGCCATCTTGGGTAATACATAATCATATGACTATTTAGACAAGTAGCACCTTCATAATGATTGAAGCTGGGAGTTTTGAACTTCGGAGGAATAACCAAACCAGAAACAAGACATATATCTCTGGAAGCAGCACCAAAGATTTGATCACCTTCCATCATTCTCAACCTTTTATCAATAGTCTCTACA
The DNA here is from genome assembly GCA_963859935.3 of Lathyrus sativus. Lineage (NCBI taxonomy): Eukaryota > Viridiplantae > Streptophyta > Magnoliopsida > Fabales > Fabaceae > Lathyrus > Lathyrus sativus. The sequence continues at coordinate 209,357,250 of OZ012735.1, forward strand.
TTCTCACGAAGCTTTTCATGTTGCTCGTCTTCGTCTTCTTTCACATCAGGAATATCATAAACTGGCTCATTAAAATAAGGTTGCATACGAGTATGAACAACAACTGGTGCAAAAGTGGGAACCATTTGAGGAGCTTCAGAAACCAGAGGAACAACTTGAGGAACCGGTTAAGTAATAGGAACCGCAGCAGGAAGAGGCACAAACCCAAACGGAAGACCATAAGGAGGTACACTTGCAGTAGTAACAGAAGGTTGAGGATCTACAACAGTATTGGTAATCTCAGAAACGACAGTGGGCTGAGTATCCATCCTTACATTAATGACATGTAGCATCTCCATAATCAGCCCAACACTTCCCCGAAGATCTTCTAGTTCATTACTGGTACGATCAAGCTCTTGATTTTATTCCGCCATCTTCTTCTGAGCTTGGGCTCTGGTGTTGTACTGATGCAGAGGACTCAGGGTGACAGAACTGGAAGGAAAATGCAAATGCAAAAACAGGATGCAAAACAATGCAATGGTTTCAAGAATTTCACCGGTCAATTGCAAATATTTTCCGGGAAAACTGAAAAATTTTGATTTGAAATTCAAGAATTTTTTTGAATTTGCAAAGGATAGTTGAATCCCTTGAAACCAGGAGTGATATGATGCTGGATGCAATGCACAAGCACACGAAACAAACAAAGGTCCTAGGTTAGAGGAACATGAGTGGAGCCAAGGTCTACCCATCCCGAAAGGTATGTACTAAGGATTAATTGTACCTGCAGAATAGGGGTTCTAAAGAGGTGCCCAAAGTCATCAGTTTGTCTTTTGGATATTATCAATTTCCCGACTAACTCGGTGGTTAATAATATTCTCAAGAGAACCTTTTTTGAGTGTAGTATTGTGTAGCAACTATTTCGGGAATACTCCCTCATAGTCATCGCACTACGTCCTAGATAAGGCCAAAGTTGTGTTTAGGTAACTACGGTCCTTAGTATCACAAGCTCCAATCGAAAATAGTGAATGTTTTCACGATTACTCGTTCAACAATACTGTTTTCAAGAGGGTCTCAACTGAGCGGTGATTCTCAAGTCAGCCTGGTCGGGATTCGCCTCCCTATAAGCCTCGTAGAATATATCACCTTCCTATAAAATTTGCGCTCAAGTCCGAGTGTAGGACTTATCTCGCACCAATGATATAACCCCAAGTAAGGTACAACATAAATATAAACAGATAATAAAGCAAATAGCAAAAATAAAAAAAACAAGATAGGGATAACCCTCAAAAGATATGGAGGATATCCCCAGTGAAGTCACCATTTTCTGTTGCGGTGAGAATAGGATATCAAATTATTGATTAATTTGAATAACATCTTTAGTTCACAACCGGTCTTTGATTTATCTGAAGAAAAGGTTAAAGAAAGGAAAAACCTATTTTGCACCGTAAACAAAATGCGTGGAAAGATCTAGGTTCAGGGGTTGGTTAAGCTTAGGGAAGGTATTAGCATCCTAAACTTCTATAGTACTCTATAGGAACCTCTTGTTTTAAGTTCTATTGCTAAGGTTATCTGCTTAAGAGTAATGGTAAGGGTTAAAGGGTAAAGAGAAGGACCTAAGGGGTTAGTCTTAAGTATACTCACTAAGACTCACATCTTGTACCTACGTATCCGAGGTAGGCGATGGAATCAGAGTAATCATAGTTCCCCTTACAGAGGGAGGTGAGGAACTTCTTGACTGTGGTCAAGGTTCCAATGGGATTAAACATTCATAGGGAAGCGCTTACTTGGAGTGCGACGACTCCTAAATCTACGTTGTAGTCGAATTGAAAAGGGTGTAAGTATTCCACGAGAGGAACTTACATGGAGTGCGGCGACTCCTGATCCTAAGGCTAGGATAGGGTAGATATTCATGGCGGGATGCCTAAGCACGAGTACGGCGACTTGGATCCTAAGGCTAGGATGGGGTGAGGGTAAAGGCATCGACACGACAGTCAAACAGAAAACCTTTCCTTCAGAGGGGAAAAACGGTAAAATAAAGTAGTGATCATTGATGATAAGCATGGGATATGATATACAAGTGATGATAATAATGAGAATATGCTTAAGTTGGAATGGATAAGTTGAGAAATGGTGTTAGATGAGGATTAAGATTAAGTTGGATTGAGTGAATTGTGATTAGATTGAGAAAATCAGAAACTGAAGTTAATTGTTTTTGTGAGAAATTAAGAATTAAAATTAAATCTAAGTTGAATGGAAAATTAGAATTAATTATTTTTAGGAAAAATTGAATTAATTAGCAAAAGATTAATTAAATTCTAAAAAAGTTCTGATTTATCTAAATTAAATTAATTAGTTTAATGGGAAATTAGTTTTTATTTTATTTTTAAATATTAAGAAAAGAAGATGAAATTTAAATTAAAACTAAAATGAACATTTTTTGTATTTTAATATATATTGAAATAAAACTAAATCAACATCTAAATTAAAAACTAAATATTTTTGTTATATTAATTTTATTATGAAGAACTAAATTAATATAAAATCTAAAATTATTTTTTTTTCAATTAAAATTCGTTTTATTCTTTAATTAATTATTTTTCAGAGTTTTATTTTTAAATGAAATAAAGGTTAGCAGTTAGTTTAGTTAGCAATTTATTAATTAATATTTACAAAAACAAAACTAAAACTAAAAAAAACTAAATAAGATAAAATAAACAAAAAATTGGTGGGCTGGGTCATCACTCCCAGACCTGACCCGATAGATATTAAAAGGAAAGGAGGAAAAGGGTTCAAAGGAACCCTAATTTTGGCAGCCAGAAAAAGGCGCCCTTGCTCTCGAAACCCCTCATCTCTCTTTGATTTTCTCACGACCGCATCTCCTCTCGTCTTCTCATCGCGACCCTTCTGTATCCTTCTTTTTTTATTCTGAAACCCTTACGAACTTCTTCCTCACTTATTTTCCACGCGATCCTTCCTTTCTTCTTTGATTATGAAAATAAAACAACAAACGAAATCCAAAAATGTTAATGACAGATGCTTACGATGTGTTTGTGTTTCATGGTGAAAGACAACGGATTTGTGTGGTTTCACGATGATGATGAACACAGTTGTGTTCTGAGCCGGTTTTATGATCACGATGGGTTTTGGGTTTTAGACGGTTTGATGATGTTGCGGTTAGAATATGATATCAAATTATTAATTAATTTGAATCGCATCTTTAGTTTACAACCGCTCTTTGATTTATCTGAAGGAAAAGGTCAAAAGAGGAAAACCTAATTTTGCATCGTAAAGACAATGCGGGGAGAGATCTAGGTAAGGGGTTGGTTAAGCTTAGGGAAGGTACTAGCACCCTAAACTTCTGTAGTACTCTACAGGAACCTTTTGTTTATTGTATGCTTTTTTATTTTATTTTTTTATCTGTTTGAAATATATTGCTAAGGGATAGAGTGACCTAAAGACCTAAGGGTTAGTCCTAAGTTTACTCGGCAAGACGTCGCGTCTTGTGCCTATGTATCCTGGATAGGGAATGGAATCAGAGTAATCGTAGTTCCCCTCGAAAGGGAGATTAGAAACTTCTTGACTGTGATCAAGGTTTTAATGGGAGTAAACGTATCTTAAGGACACGCTTACGTGGAGTCTTGAAACTCCTATTTCTATGTTGAAAAGTTGAATTAAAATTAGGGTTGAAATTAGGGATTTCACGGCGGGAAACCCTAAAGCAGAGTACGACGACTCTTTGACCTAAAGTTAGGGTAAAAGGTATTTTCATTCACGGCGGGACACCTAGGCTATTAGGGTTTTGAAATGGTCAAAGGTTAGGGTTATTGACTCGGCTAGACCTAATCCTTCGGAAGGAATCCTAACGGTAAAAACATGCAAACAGACAAAATATCGTACGACCGAATTAAAATGCGTAAAGATAAAGAAAGCGGTAAAAGAAGCATCGCGACGATCACTCGCGTAAATTACAAATCCCAAAAACAAATGCAAAAATAAAAATAATTGCGATCATGGCCTCGCATAAATTACATCCATGAAACAAAAAAATAGTACAAACAAATGAAATATTGAGGAGCTGCAACGAACAAACTAATGAGGGTTAGACGAAAATGAAGTGGCTAAATCAAAAACTTTATTTTTTTGAATTTTATTTAAAGGGAAGAACTAATTTTTGCATTTAAAAGGAGAAATTAATTTGATTTTAATGTTTTTATTTAAAAATTAGTTTTAATTTGATTAAAAAAATGATTTAATTTTAAGGTTTTTGATGAAAAAAAGTTAGTTTTAATTTTTGTAAAATGTTTTAATTTTAATGTTTAAACAATGTTTTAAATTTTAAAGCAAAAAAAAAATGTTTTATTTTTTAAAGTTAAAAAATGTTTTTTTTTTAAATTTATTTTTAAGAATTATTTTTAATTTTAAGTTTTAAATATGAGTCTTAATTTTAAAAACATGGTTTAATTTTAATTTTATGATTTTAGCTTAAAAAATGGTTTAATTTTTTTTTTATATTTTAATTAACTTAAGTAAACTAAGTTAATGAGGTTAACAATTAGAAATATTTTTATTTTAACAGTTTTCATTAACCTGCATTATGAAAATTATATACCACAACAATAATAAAATACTAATAACAATATAATAATAACAAAATAAATAAAAAGAATAGGAGGAAGAAAATTGGAAATAAAAGGGGGATTCGTAGCGGTGGCAGCTCCCTCATTGATGAAGTTTTGAAGCTTTTTCTTTTTCTTTTGCATGGCTATTCTTGCATCTTCTTCTTCCTCGCTTCGCCATAATCTTCTCTTTTTCCTATAAAAAAAAAGAATAACAGAAACCAAATGTGATATTGATGAAATCTTACGAGTTACGGTTTGTTGGTGATTCCGCCGGTGATGAAGCTTTGAAGGTTTTTTTCAAAAATCTTCCCTCTTCTGATAAATCGTGAGAACGGCCACCGTTTTTTATTTTGTCTCCTTCTCCTTTTATCAAATGCAACTCATGTTTATATAGGTAACAAATTAGGGTTAACTCTAACCTAATGCCTATTTTAAAGCCCAACTTAAATAATTAGTCAAAACTAAAAAAAAACAAACTAAACAAACTAAAACAAACTTAAAAGAATAAAATCTTTTCTAATATTTTTAATTTTATGATTTTTTGATGTTTTTATGAATAATATGGAAAAAAGTGAAAAAATAATATTTTTTAAAAAATAATTTAAATAAAATACGAAAATAATAATTAAATAATAAAAAAAAAACTATTTTGTTATTTGTTATTTATAAAAATAGAAAAGTTAGAATAAAAATAAAAGAAAAACAAAAAGTGAAGAAGGTGGGATTCAAACTCTCAACCTCTCACACTCACAACTCCTTACACACGGTCTCTTGCAAATTGTGCCATTTTATTCATTCAAAATAAAGTGGCACTAAAAACTATGTAAAGGTAGGACAAATTTGGGGTGCAACAGATGCCCCTATTTAAATAGCTTCACCGGATGATTTGAGCAGCGGAGACTCGAGAAATCGCGGTGAAAGGGATTTAAATACAGATAACCAGAAATTTGGCACCTAGATGCAGTGATATGCAATGATATGGACAAAATAACACGAACTATAATGCTGACAATGCCATGAATCTAATATGATGCGTATGATGGAATGATGAATGCTAGGATGCAGAAGACACGACGTCATAGGGGACAGCGCAGCAAAGAATTGCACTGGGGAAGAAGACACGCGGTGGTGACAAGGTAACATAGGATCCACACGGAGGCAGGACCAGGTAAACGACAGACGCTAGAGTTTTCGGGACATTCCTTGAAGAGATCGAGCGGGATCTTCAGGACTCACCAGAAAACATATAGGGAGAGACAAACATCAGAACATTTCGGAAGAACATCGAAAAGGAGACACGTCGTATCTGGAAGAACGTCAGATAGACATGACACGAAATAGTCGATGGGTGCCAAGTAAACTGGACTTTGTCCACAAGGTAAGACGCGGATAAAACACGGCCTCGGGGAGAAAAATGCAAATGGGGATAAAACACCCATGCTGCCAAGTAACTAAATTCGTCCACAAGGTAAGACGCGGATAAAACACGACCTCGGGGAGAAAAATGCAAATGGGGATAAAGCACCCATGATGCCAAGTAAATAAATTCGTCCACGAGGTAATACGCGGGTAAAACACGACCTCAGGGAGAAAAATGCAAATGGGGATAAAGCACCCATGATGCCAAGTAAATAAATTCATCCACAAGGTAAGACGCGGGTAAAACACGACCTCGGGAGAAAAAGCAAATGGGGATAAAACACCCATGATGCCAGGTAAATTGGACTTCGTCCACGAGGTAATACGCGGGTAAAACACGACCTCGGGAGAAGAAGCAAATGAGGATAAAACACCCATGATGCCAGGTAAATTGGACTTTGTCCACGAGGTAATACGCGGGTAAAACACGACCTCGAGAGAAAAAGCAAATGGGGATAAAACACCCATGATATGCACATGTGTATAAATCATGCTATGATAGATGATCAAATGACAATGCATATGTCGACGACAAGGGTCGAATCTGTTGGTAAGATGACAAGACTGGAAAACTGATTCCTCAACCCGGACATCACTGCCACTTGCTAAATTGTAATCAGGTTAATGGTCCTCGTAGGAAGGATGGAAAGCCGCTTGGAGATCTTTCAAGTAAACTGCCCCAGATTAAATTGTCCATTACAGATGAACTGATAATTGCTTCAGCTTGTCTGATTCTGAAAATGACTGTTTTATTGTACCCTCGAAAGGTTTGCCCCAGTGTGAGTCTTGGAAAAAAAAACCTTTGGATAAACCAAATCTGAGAAGATCTTGTCTTGAACAAATCTTGAACTGATTCTTTGACAGGATGTAAAAGGAACTTGCCCCTGATAAGATCACTTGACCAAGTTTCTCATTGTTTAAAAATTCCTTAGAGGAAAGCCAGTTTGCAAACAAAAATATTCATACAAACATGGTAATGCAAAGTTCATGCGACTTTTGAAATCAAAATTATTTTTGAAAAATGAAAAATAAGTCGTTGGTCAGAACACGGTGGTTCAAGACGCTCAAAATTTAAAACAAAAGTGTATTGCCAAAATAAATTATTCACAAAGATCTTTTAGAGTCAGGTTACGCAACCTTGGTGTAGTATACTTTCAAAATAACCTTGCTTCAATTAGGTCTTTTGAGGCTTGTAACGTGGTCTGGTTCATGGTTTATGAAACAAAGGATAAAGACTCAAAATTTATTTATACCCACCCCATCTACATGATGATCTCCAGTCCTATGCTCAGTTAACTCCTATTATGCATTCAGGTTCGTATAGATTAGGAATTGCACTGATGGTAGCAATGATGGTTCAGAAGTCAATGGACCTATGAAAAGCAGCCACTACCTCCTTATGATATTTGGTCATTTTGACATTGAGGATTTTCAGGGTAAAGATTTAAAACTCCTCTTTGTATTATCCCTAAATTTTGCCTGAACTGTTTATTTTGAAAGTTATAGTCAGCGAGATGCTGTAGTTTTGCCTAAGTCTCCTTCATAGGTTTTGATTTAGCGGGCTCTTTCTTTTGATTTTTTATTTTGAAACATGACTGTCTGGTTTAATGATTACGGTGAACCATCATCGGTTTTTCTTGGCTTAAAAAAATCCTCGACACTTGTTTGTTGTGTGTGAAGGAAAATTGTAAGTGCGACCTTTATATGAAAGGTATATTGCATGAACACATAATCGAGTTAATTGAGAAATACCCATCCCCAGGTTAAAATTGCGGGTTTTTTTTTGTAAAGAAAGGAAACTCCAACTTCTAGGCTCGAAGGGGGTGACAAGGGGATAACTTCCTTATTTCTTCAGTGTTTGGGAGTTGAAACAATGCCTCACATCGTCAACAAGGATTGATTGAAAGCATACTGACAGCAGTTATGGGTATAACATTTTTGTCATCCTCCCTCCAATCTTTGCATACCAAAAATTCGGACCAAGGTAAATATTTGAAAGATAAAGCATAGAGATAAAAATAATAGATAAAATGAATTAAATCAAAAGTTGCAATGCTCAGTTCATCAATATAAAAGTACAAACATAGTTCGAAAGAAAACAACTAATAAAATAAGGAAAATACAAACAATGAGAAACAAAGGTCTGTGATTAAAACAATACAAAGATAAACTGTCATGTCTAAAACAAATAAATAGCCTGCTGAGGTCAGCCTGAAGCTTCACTTCTGATGCCCTGGTAAAGGATTCTTCTGGATGTTTGGAGGATTGTCTGGAAAATCAAGTATCCCTGCTCTCATCAGCTCACGCACTCTGGCTTTCAGTGCAAAACAATGCTCCAAGTCGTGGCCTAAGGCACCCTCATGAAAAGCGCACTGGAAATCAGCCCTAAATCCAGCTGGAGGAGGATTATGAGGAGGTGGTAAAGCCCTTGTAGTGATCAGTCCTCATTGAACCAGGTAAGGATAAAGTTCTGTGTAATTCATGGGAATAGGATCAAATTGATTCCTATTTCGATACTGGTCTTGTCTAATAACTGGACGTTGAGGATTCTGAGCTGGCTGTGGAGCAACAACAGGTTGAGATCCCTGGCGAGGCTTTCTTGATTCAGTCATGACAGCATTGGTCTGCTCGTCCTTCCTCTTATGGAAATTCCCATAGGGTTTCTTTGTACCATTAGAAGATTCGGCAGCTTTGGATACCTTCCCATTTTTCAAACCTTCTTCTAACCTTTGGCCAATAGTCACCAGATCTGTAAAGCTTGAAGAGACGCTCCCAATCATCTTTTCCCAATAGAAAGGAGACAAAGTATCCATGAATATTCCTGTCAGTTCCTTCTCTGCTATAGGGGGTTCGACTTGAGAAGCTAACTCCCTCCAACGCTGAGCATACTCCTTGAACGACTCTTTTTCCTTCTGAGACATACTTTGAAGTTGACGATGATCGGGAGCCATATCCAAATTGTATTTGTATTGCTTCATAAAAGCTTTGACGAGATCTTGGAAGCAGTGGACACTGTTATGCTGTAAGTTCATATACCATTTAAGAGAAGCACCACTCAAACTATCCTGAAAGCAATGGATGAGCAACTTCTGATTGTTGGTGTAAGCTGCCATCTTTCGGAAGTACATGACTAGATGGGCTCTTGGACATGAATGACCTTGATACTTCACGAACTCAGGAGTCTTGAACTTGGCAGGCAAAACAAGACCAGAAACTAGGCACATATTATCGGTATCAACGTTGAAGAAATCAGTACCCTCGACAGCTTGGAGTCTCTTGTTTATGATCTGAAACTGTTCACGGGTGATCTCAGGCTCAACAAAATCTTCTTGAACATCGACAACATTGTACTCATCGGGAGGATTCTCAATGGGAGCTTGGATAGTCTGATTAACCGTGTGGACCACAGGTTGGGCCTCGGTAAGGACAGGAGCTTGAAAAACCGGTCTGACAGCCTGACCAATCATAGAAGCAGATGCAACAGGTGGAGAGTAGTTAGGAGGTAAACCAAACTCAGGCCAACTAGAGGGCGGCACTGAAACAAGAGGTGGATCAACACTTGAAACTTCCTGAATGACAGTCCTCTGAGGTGGCTCTCCTCTGGCAATCAACACTTGAAGCATCTCGGTAAGCCTGGTCATGCCTGCTTTCAACTCATCAATCTCCATTCGGACCTCCGCATTATGTTCCTCTTGTTCTGACATTTGGCGTCTATAGTTAGCTCTAGTCTGATATCTGTGTCGAGGAATCAGCTTGACGACTCAACGGAACACTGGAAGATAAAGACAACTTGACATGAGAAACCCGGGGAAAGATGCCATGCAAGACATGATGTTAATGCAATGCAATAGTTTCAAGAACTTTAACGGTCGATTGCAAACATTTCTTTTTTAGGAAAGTTGGAAACGGTTTTAAACTTTGAAATGTAGGACTTTTAAATTCGCAAAGGACTGTTGAATTCCTTGAAACTAGGAATGATGTTTTATGAATGCCATGCACAAATACACATAAACAATAAAGTCCTAGGTTAGAGGAACAATGAATGAAGTTAAGGTCTACCCTTCCCCAAAGGTATGTATTATGGGGTAGTTGTACCTGCAGAACAAGGTTCTAAAGAGGTGCCCAAAGTCATCAGTCCATCCTTCGGATATTATCAACTTTCCAACTGACTCGGAGGTCGATAATATTCTCAAGAGAACCTCTTTTGAGTGTAGTATCGCGTAGCAACTATTGTAGGACTACTCCCACATAGTTCCCGCACTACGTCCTATATAAGGCCAAGGTGGTGTTAAGGTACTACGGTCCCCAGTATCACAGACTCCAATTAAAAATAGTAAAAGTTTTCACGACTGCACTCGATCAACCGAACCATTTTCGAAAGGGTCTCAACTGAGCGGTGATTCTCGAGTCGACTTGGTCGGGACTCACTCCCGGCAAGCCTCGTCGAATATCTCACCTTCCTATAATAAGGTCACTGAAGTCCGGGTGTAGGACTTATCTCACAACAAAGATACCCCAAGCAAGGTACAATATATACATATAATAAAATAAAATAGAAATATCATATAATAAACAAAATAGGGGCAACCCTTAAAAATTAGGAGGGTCCCCAGTGAAGTCGCCATTTTCTGTTGCGGTTAGAATATGATATCAAATTATTAATTAATTTGAATCGCATCTTTAGTTCACAACCGCTCTTTGATTTATCTGAAGGGAAAGGTCAAAAGAGGAAAACCTAATTTTGCATCGTAAAGACAATGCGGGGAGAGATCTAGGTAAGGGGTTGGTTAAGCTTAGGGAAGGTACTAGCACCCTAAACTTCTGTAGTACTCTACAGGAACCTTTTGTTTATTGTATGCTTTTTTATTTTATTTTTTTATCTGTTTGAAATATATTGATAAGGGATAGAGTGACCTAAAGACCTAAGGGTTAGTCCTAAGTTTACTCGGCAAGACGTCGCGTCTTGTGCCTACGTATCCTGGATAGGGAATGGAATCAGAGTAATCATAGTTCCCCTCGAAAGGGAGATTAGAAACTTCTTGACTGTGATCAAGGTTTCAATGGGAGTAAACGTATCTTAAGGACACGCTTACGTGGAGTCTTGAAACTCCTATTTCTATGTTGAAAAGTTGAATTAAAATTAGGGTTGAAATTAGGGATTCCATGGCGGGAAACCCTAAAGCAGAGTACGACGACTCTTTGACCTAAAGTTAGGGTAAAAGGTATTTTCATTCACGGCGGGACACCTAGGCTATTAGGGTTTTGAAATGGTCAAAGGTTAGGGTTATTGACTCGGCTAGACCTAATGCTTCGGAAGGAATCCTAACGGTAAAAACATGCAAACAGACAAAATATCCTACGACCGAATTAAAATGCGGAAAAATAAAGAAAGCGGTAAAAGAAGCATCGCGACGATCACTCGCGTAAATTACAAATCCCAAAAACAAATGCAAAAATAAAAATAATTGCGATCATGGCCTCGCATAAATTACATCCATGAAACAAAAAAATAGTACGAACAAATGAAATATTGAGGAGCTGCAACGAACAAACTAATGAGGGTTAGACGAAAATGAAGCGGCTAAATCAAAAACTTTATTTTTTTGAATTTTATTTAAAGGGAAGAACTAATTTTTGCATTTAAAAGGAGAACTTAATTTGATTTTAATGTTTTTATTTAAAAATTAGTTTTAATTTGATTAAAAAAATGATTTAATTTTAAGGTTTTTGATGAAAAAAAGTTAGTTTTAATTTTTGTAAAATGTTTTAATTTTAATGTTTAAACAATGTTTTAAATTTTAAAGCAAAAAAAATGTTTTATTTTTTAAAGTTAAAAAATGTTTTTTTTTAATTTATTTTTAAGAATTATTTTTAATTTTAAGTTTTAAATATGAGTCTTAATTTTAAAAACAAGGTTTAATTTTAATTTTATGATTTTAGCTTAAAAAATGGTTTAATTTTTTTTTAATATTTTAATTAACTTAAGTAAACTAAGTTAATGAGGTTAACAATTAGAAATATTTTTATTTTAACAGTTTTGTTTTCATTAACCTGCATTATGAAAATTATATACCACAGCAATAATAAAATACTAATAACAATATAATAATAACAAAATAAATAAAAAGAATAGGAGGAAGAAAATTGGAAATAAAAGGGGGATTCGTAGCGGTGGCGGCTCCCTCATTGATGAAGTTTTGAAGCTTTTTCTTTTTCTTTTGCATGGCTATTCTTGCATCTTCTTCTTCCTCGCTTCGCCATAATCTTCTCTTTTTCCTATAAAAAAAAAGAATAACAGAAACCAAATGTGATATTGATGAAATCTTACGAGTTACGGTTTGTTGGTGATTCCGCCGGTGATGAAACTTTGAAGGTTTTTTTCAAAAATCTTCCCTCTTCTGATAAATCGTGAGAACGGCCGCCGTTTTTTCTTTTGTCTCCTTCTCCTTTTATCAAATGCAATAATAAAAAAAAAACTATTTTGTTATTTTTTTTATAAAAATAGAAAAGTTAGAATAAAAATAAAAGAAAAACAAAAAGTGAAGAAGGTGGGATTCGAACTCTCAACCTCTCACACTCACAACTCCTTACACACGGTCTCTTGCCAATTGTGCCATTTTATTCATTCAAAATAAAGTGGCACTAGAAACTATGTAAAGGTAGGACAAATTTGGGGTGCAACAGATGATGTTTTGGTGGCTTGTGGTTCTTTGTGTTTTCACAGATTTTTATTGATGATATTCTTCATTGATGGATTCGTGTTATGGGTTTACGCGATTTGATTTTGCTGCGGTTTGGCCGGATTTGTTTGGTTTTGGGCTATGGCGATGATGATGACGAAGGCTTCTTTGTCTCTGAGCCTTTGATGGTTTTGGATCTGTAATCTGGGTTTTCATGTCTTGGAGGGATTGACGGTTTTTGCGAATTCGTTTATGATTTGTGGGTTTGATCTTTGGGCAATGATGAATCATCGATTCTGAGCCTTTTGGGTTTTTCATGTGAGATTGGATCCGTGATTTTTTGTTTGAGGTGGTTTTGTGATTTTTCGGATGGTTTGGATTTTGGCGGTTTTATGATGATTTCCCGATAGCTTGTGTATTTTTTGGATCTCCCCCTTGTGATGTTCTTCTGACCTCTTTTTATACAACCTTTTTTATTCTTTAAGACAGATTTTGGGGACTTTATTTTGTTTCTTTCTTTGAACATAACATGTTTCGACATGTTGTTGATGATTTCCAAATTCGTTTTTGGATATTAACTTGTTTCGACTTTCGTTTGCGATTTTGTCGTGTTAATGATGGTGGCTCTATATCTCTATTTTGGATTTGGCTATTTTTTAATGATGATGATCCTTGATATTTGGATCTGTTTATTATTTTTGGAATCATTTTGAATATCTCTCTTTTCCACTTCCAGATCCGTTGTTAATGATGAATCCGTTTTTTGGATTTGCTTGATTGATGGATCTGTTGGATTTCTGGATTTGATGCTTTTAGTGATGACACTGTTTTTGAATTTTCTGGACTGTTTGGACCGGAATCACTTTTCTAAAAAGAGCTTTTTCTTCCCTTTCGGAACAGAACTGATGCCTGATTTGGGCCTGAGACTGTTGGAAGTAAAATGGGGGGTTTGGTAGCAAATTTGCTGCCCCTCCTGGACCGGATGATGAAATTATTCTGAGGGCTATTTTAAAAATAAATCAAATTCCTTTTTTTAGTTTATGATTCTAACCTTCTTCTGACATTTCTTGTTGTTGTTTCGCAGGTTTGACAATGGATGTTTCAAGACAAACACACAAGCTTTGAAGATTTCAGTCTTAGGATTTAGGATTGGATTTTTTTGTAATATTAATCTCAAAATATGTTGTAGCTTGAGTATTCCAAAATGTAAACAAATTCTTGATACTTTGAATAAAAATGTCATTGAAACCATATACCAAACTCCAATGTATTCTCAATGAAACACATTTAACATAGAATTTGAATCGTGCAGTTTCCAAAATCTGAAAAATAGCTTAAATGTTTGAGTCACATGGTGAGTTAAGTGAAATTAATATCTTATCCATAAACCAAAGCACCTTACATCTTGGACGCATTCAAACCCGACTTAGTGAAACAAACTTTAATTTGAATATGATTTTATCCAACTATCATTCCAACATCAAAAGAAATTCCAATTTTTCTCTTAAGATCCAAAAGAACAAAATATTGCTCGTCCTCTTCATGTTGCACCATTCAAATCTTACACGATGACGAACTTAGTATACGCACCAAGGAGACATAAATTTCAATATCACTTTCCACGAAACTAAAAGCAGGTCTTTAAATCACATACCAAACCCAAGGAGGACTTAATTCTCTCCGAGAATATTCATTGGAACTTCTGAGGAAAAATGAGGACAAGTCGACCTGACATTAACCGAGGAGTCTCCAAGAGATAATAGGGCACCTGTAAGGCTTTCGCGACCTCCTGAACTTCCCATAATAATCTAACTTCACAACACAAAACAGACAAACTGGTTAAACAGTTAGTTAAAACGAAAGACGATAGAACCAAGGCTTGTCATCAGACTCGTCCTCAATTACTAAACAGTGTGCTGGTTCGTTCAAATGATCAATGCGAATAGTAGGAGCTTCATTCTTCCACTTGACTTTTAACATGGATGCCAGGGTGACAAGAGCACCAACTAGTTGATTTTCTTCCCTAGGAATATGATGAAAAGAGATTTCATAAAAATAGGGAATCAATTTCCTGATGTGCTTTTGGTATGGAACCAACTTAGAATTTTGAGTCACAAAGTTTCCTCTGTCTTGGCCAATTACCAGGGCAGAATCTCCATAGACTTCAAGAATCTTGATTCTCATGTCAATGGCCGCTTCAATTTCGTATATGCATGCTTCATATTCAGCCATATTGTTGGTGCATTCAAAGCATAATCTGGGGGTGAAGGGAAGATGAAAAACTGTCGAAGAGATGAGGACAACACCAATTCTACGACCTTTAGCATTGGCGGCACCATCGAACACGAGCGCCCATCACGCCCCTGGTTCGAGTCCTATATTAGGTTTTGGATTTTCTTAATATCTAATGAACAAAACATCCTCATTAGGAAAGTCAAACTTCATTTATTGATAACCCTCCATAGGTTGATGAGCCAAGTAGTCAGAAAAGACGCTCCCTTTTATTGCTTTCTGGGTAACATGTTGGATCTTATACTTAGTTAACAACATTTTCCATCGAGTAATTCATCCAGAGACAGCAGGCTTCTCGAAAATGTACTTTATCAGATCCATTTTGGATATCACTAAAGTAGTATGGAAAATCATATATTGTCTTAGGCATTGAGCAACCCAAACCAGAGCACAACAAGTTTTCTCCAATAGTGAGTATCTGGTCTCACAATCAGCGAACTTCTTGCTTAGATAGTAAATTGCATGTTCTTTTTTGCCAGTGTCGTCATGCTGACCAAATACACATCCCATTGATTCATCGAGAACAGTGAGATACATGATTAAGGGCCTACCAGGAATTAGAGGCACTAAGATCAGTGGTTCTTACAAGTACTTTTTGTTTTGTCAAAAGCTTCTTGACAATCATTGTTCCATTCAATCGATTGATTTTTCTTAGCAATTTGAATATTAGTTTACAGGTAGTCGTCAGATGAGAAATTAATCTGGATATGTAATTAAGTTGGCCCAGAAAGCCACAAACTTCCTTTTTGGTTTTGGGAGGCGACATGTTCTGAATCGCTCGAACCTTGTCAGGATCAACTTCAATACCCCTCTGACTCACAATAAAGCCTAACTGTTTACCAGGTCGAACTCCAAAAGTGCATTTTTTCAGATTTAAATGTAGTCTGAACTTTTGGAGCCTGTAAAATAGTTTCTTCAAATGGCCCAGATGATTATCTTCAGTTCTGGATTTGGCAATCATATCGTCCATATAAACCTCAATCTCTTTATGGATCATATCGTGAAAAGGGTTGTCATGGCACGTTGGTACGTTGCCCATGTGTTATTCAAACCAAATGGCTTAACTTTGTAGCAATATGCACCCTAAGGTGTGATGAAGGTAGTCTTTTCCATATTAGCTAGGGATATCTTGATCTGATTATACCTTGAGAAACTGTCAATGAATGAAAAGATAGAGAACTGTGCAATGTTGTCTACCAAGACATCAATATGAGGCAGAGGAAAATCATCTTTCAGGCTTTCCTGGTTAAAATCTCGATAATCCACACACATTCTGACTTTCCCATCTTTCTTTAGAACTAGGACGATATTAGTAATTCACTCGGGATATTCAGAAGTGGCTAGGAACCCAACATTAAGTTGTTTCTTTACCTCTTCTCTAATTTTAAGTGCCATATCAGGTCTAGTCCTTCTAAGTTTCTGTTTGACAGGAGGACATCCGGGCTTGAGTGGCAAGTGATGTTCAATGATGTTGGTATCCAACCCAGACATATCTTGATAAGACCAGGCGGAAATATCAACATACTTGTTCAATAACTTGACCAACTCAGAGTGTACATGCTTAGCAAGGGATGCCTCAACCTTGACTTCCTTTCTGACATCATTAGTACCAAGATTGATAACTTCCATTGGCTCTTTGTCTGGCTAAATCTCTTTCTGCTCGTGCTCAAGTAACCTTGCTATTTCAGCCGGTAATTCATAATCTTCCTCACCATCTTCTTCAGATTGGTTAATTGGAATCCCAGAATTAATATGGATGTTTTCCATGTTGCTATCGATGCATTTATTTGCTTTACATGTTTATGAATTTGCTTAGAATGAGCTATTTTGAAAGGTGAAAAATAAAAGAAACTTTTTCCATTTGCTATTTGTGAAAAAAGTCAAATAAAGAAAGAGAGCATGATTTAAATGCAAAAAGACTTTTATTTATTGGTCACATAATATTTCAAAAGTGGGAGGCCCTTTACAAGATATCCACTCGTCTCAGGCGAGGACAAGGGAACAGGAAAGCAAAATGCATTACATGTTTATATTTGTAGGAAAAACCACGGGAACCCCAGTAGATGCCCAATTGTTGAGCTTGAAGCCAGGAGGGCGTCGCATTGCTACGAAGAGGGGCCGACAAAGATAGAAGAGTTGCGACCGTTCGTTATTTATCCCAAAGAGAGGGAAAGGAAACGATCAGAGAAAACCTATGAAAAAGGGAGAAGACAGGTCATCGCAACCAAATCTTGGGTTCGGGAGTCGGTTACGCAAAGGGAAGGTATGAGCACCCCTCACGTCCGTTGTACTCAACGAGATCCATGCTTGTTGTCTAGTCTATGGGTGAAAAACAAACTATCTATGGCTGCTACTGCTAAACGGAGGAAGAACTGAATCGATAGGACATCGTAGCCTTATGCCTACGTATTCCCTCGTGCAATGGGAACGTCAGAGTCAACGTAGTTCAGGAAACTACGGGGGAGGTTGCTCACCAAGACATCGCGTCTTGCGCCTATGTATTCTCATCTGGTATGAGAAATTAGAGCAAAGCGTAGTTCATGCTAACTACGAAAAAAAGTCTCGATCGCACGGGCGCGAGAGAAAGGTTCGGAAACAGGCGAGTCTCGATTGCACGGGGGCAAGAGAAGGGGAGATTAGTTGTCAGAGGGAAAGTCTCGATCGCATGGAGGAGAGAGAAAATGGAAATTAGTTGTTAGTATGCTCACCAAGACATCGCGTCTTGTGCCTACATATTCTCATGTGGCATGAGAAATCAAAGCAGATGTAGTTCAACTAACTACAGGAAAAGGGTCTCGATTGCATGGGGGCGAGAGAAAAGAGTCTCAATCGCAAGGATGCGAGAGAAAGGGGATCTCAATCGCAAATATGCGAGAGAAAGGGATCGGAACGCACACGTTAAATCCTTAGACGTAGGAGCGAATGCGTCACATATTACCCAGAGGGCATACACTAGACACTCTAAACGAGAGAGAGGAAGCCCCCACTCATCATTTCCTACGTATCTAACGCTTACTCATAACACTCGGCGGTTGAATAAAAGGTAAGTTAGAAAAATGTTATCGAACGAAGTGGTTCCGTTGACACTTGACATTGCGTGCAAGCTCCAATTCCAAACTTCTAGTCTCTTCTTTGATCCTTGGTGACGATGTTTCAAAATCGAATCGGGATCAATGTGACGCTAAACCTTCGTAGCTCGACTTATGAATGGAAGTCAAATTATAGGAGGTCGCGTATTGATATCCGTGTTATGGACAAGATAGAGAAATGACATCGAGGATCATTCTCCAATTGAATCGTGTCGCACGGACTAAAAACAGTGGGATCGCAAACATAATATCGATTAATCGGGAAGGTTATCGAAGGTATCCTATCGCGATCCCAAAGTAAAGAAAATGACCTAAATGGTCATCTTCCATAGATTTGAAATCGGGAAGGTTATCGACTTCGAAAATCTGACGCGTACGAATACAAGACTTCATCGATCATAGAAAGTCAAAATAAAATTGGAGAGAAGAAGAAATGACGAGAGAAAGAGGTGGTCTTGGATCCAACATTATTCATCAATAATTTGACTGATAATGGATTACGGAAGTGTCGTCATCGACCCAAAACAGATGAAATGAAATAAAGTCGAAAATGAGAAAGAAGAGAGAAAAGTCAGTCTCGGATCTACCATTTCTCATCAATAGTTTGAAAGAAAAACGACAAAGGCCTCTTCATCGACCTAAACAAATGAAATGGAACAAAATGCCCAATAACAAATGAGAAAATATAATTTAGCTCTACAAATATAAAATATTCTAAAAGAAATATTAATAGTTTCTAAAAAAGAAAGTAATATAAAAAGCTAAAATAATATAATATATATAAATAAATGTAAAAGAGAAAATAATATATATATATATATATATATATATATATATATATATATATATATATATATAATACATAACTTATAAAACAAAACCATAATATAATATATACATATTAACTAAAAATAATGTTTACATAACAAAATGAGATAAGAAATAAAAAACAGAGAGGGGTATGTAATAGAAACAGGGGGTGGGAATGAAGTTCACACGGTTCAGCTAAATGGGCTTTGAGCCCAAACCAACAATAAAATAAAACAAAAAGGAAAAAGAAAAACTCTCCTCCTGAAAACTCGTCCTCTTCCTTCTCTCACTCTCAATCCATCATCACCTTCACTAACAACGCGACAAGTCTCAACATCTCTCCCCAGACTTTTTCTTTGAAATCAATCCCAATCTACTTCGGTTTTAGTCTGCGTGTGAGAGATTTGAAACGGGTTTGATATGGCTGTGGAAGATTTTGCGAGAAACGAGTTTCAATGGTGTTTGATTCAAATGGATTTGTGTTTTGACGGAAATTGGGTGTGAAGGTGGTGTTGAGATGAAGGTGATGATTTACGGAGGGTTGTAATGGGTTTCGAAGTGCAGGTTTCGAAGTTGGAGTTTGGGTTGTTTGTTGGTTGTGAAACTGGAAATGGGTTTTCAGCTTGTTGAGAATGGAAGTTGACGGAGAATGTTGGTCGGTTGATGAGATTGAGGGATTTCTGGTTTTGTGAAGTGGGTTGGTTTTTGTTGGAAGATGAGTCGAAGGTGTGTTGGTGATGAATGTTGAATCTGGGTTGAAGGTGATGTTTGAGATTTACCGGGTTGGACGGAAGGTTATGAAGAAGTGAAGGGTGACTCGTCTGTTTTGCGATGAAGAAGAATATGGGTTTCAGTTTTTGGTATGTTGAAAGAAGAAGGAAAATGGTTTTCTGGATTCAAGTTGACAGATTGTGAGATGAAGCTTGAAGGAGGTTCGAAGAAATGGGAATCTGGGTTTAATCGAAGGTGAAGACTTGAGTGAGATTGTTTGTTGTTTCTCGTTGATGGTGGTGATTGAAGTTGGCTCATGATGATGAAGATGAAGTTGTGAGGGAGAAGGGGGCTGTGCAGAAGTCTCTTGGGTTTCCGTCTGGGAGGTTGGGGATGATGAACAGTGGGTTATATACCTACTATTCGACACGTGGCGCTGTACTGGCTTGATTAATGCTAATTAAATTGATAAAACTGGTTAAATTAATTAAGAATGCTGACTTAATTGACTGATTAAAATGCTAATGATGAAGCTGACTAATGAAAAATGCTGAGATAAAATAAAGATGGCTAATTAATTCATAACAAAAACAAATCAACATTAAAATAAAAAAACTAAAGTTTAATTAAATTGGACTCTACTCTAATAATAAAAATCTAGCTTAAGCGCTCTAAATAAATCTAATTAATAAAAAAACTAGTTCTTAATTAATAAAACTCTACTTAAAAAATCTAATTTCCATTTTTCTATTTAAAACAAATATTCTAAATTATTCTAAAACTAATAAAATCCTAACAAATAAAATCTAGATCTATCCATTTAAAAAAAACAATATTAAAAACCTATTTAAACTATTTTCTAAATAATATAAACATAAAGCAAAAATAACAATAAAAATGCAAAATGCCATGGAAAAAGAAATGGAAAATCGGGCGAACACCGAAATGCGCCAAATTATCAGCACGGACTGAATCATCAAGAAGAGGGCGACTTTCAGTCGATTTTGACACGGAACTTCTTATTTGAATTGATTTGAATCGTCTGAAACGCGAGCAAAGCGGCTAAAATCCTGATAAATTTAATCCGACTAATAAAATGGACAAGATGCGAGAAATGATCTACCTAAATGATATGCAGATGAAATGCAGAGCAAAAGCCAGTCAAAGTTAGAAAACGGTGGGCAAATTTTAGGGTGCAACAACTGCCCCTATTCAAACAGCTTGAACCTGAAGGGATGAAAAGCAACCGCTTTTAGACATTCAAGGGAAGTTGATTGAATACAAAAGAACCCGGAAATTTACGGTCTGATCAGGATGGTAAACTGTAGAATCTGTCAATCATGCTCACCTGAGAAATGCATCTGAAAGTTGTAGGAAGATGAGCTAACTCATCACCAATAAGAAAACATCAACACGCAGTCGGGAAAAACATCTGCTAATACGCAGGCAACAACACTAAATTGGTAAGAACATCTGACTTCGCCACCAAGCATCTGTTAACCAAAACAGGCATCAAACCCGAAGGCCGGCTCAACACGAAGTTGAGAACATCTACTAATCTAAGAAGGCATCTGTTAAATAAAAACAGGCATCAAACCTGAAGGCCGACCCAACACGAAGTTGAAAAGAACATCTGACCTTGCCGTCAGACATCTGTTAAATAAAAACAGGCATCGAACCTGAAGGTCGGCTCAACACGAAGTTGAGAACATCTGCTAATCCAAGCAGGCATCCACTAGTTAAAGCGAGCATCGAACCCAAAGGCCGGCTCAACACGAAGTTGAGAACATCTGCTAATCCAAGCAGGCATCTGTTAAATAAAAACAGGCATTGAACCTGAAGGCCGGCCTAACACGAAGTTGAGAAGAACATCTGACCTCGCTGTCAGGTATCTGTTATATAAAAACAGGCATTGAACCCGAAGGCCGGCTAAATACGAAGTTGAGAACATCTGCTAATCCAAGCAGGCATCCGCTAATTAAAGCGAGCATCAAACCCGAAGGACGGCTCAACACGAAGTTGAGAAGAGAATCCATTGATTCACAATCTGAAAGAGAACTCATAGCCAAAATCACATCGTCTAAGGATAGATGGAGAGAAAGCCAATATCTAAAACTCGCATCGTCTAAGGGTAGATGGAGAGAAAACCAAATCCAAATATTGCATCGTCTAAGGATAGATGGAGAGAAAACCAAATCCAAATCTCACATCGTCTATGGGTAGACAGAGAGAAAACCAAATCAAAATCTCGCATCGTCTAAGGGTAGACGGAGAGAAAACCATATCCAAAATCACATCGTCTAAGAGTAGACGGGAAGAAACATCATATCCGAATCTCGCATCGTCTAAGGGTAGACGGAGAGAAAACCAATATCCGAAAATCCACATCGTCTAAGGGTAGACGGGAAGAAAATACCATATCCGAAAAACCACATCGTCTAAGGGTAGATGGGAAGCAAACCATATCCGAAAAACCATATCGTCTAAGGGTAGACGAGAAGCAAACCATATCCGAAAAACCACATCGTCTAAGGGTAGACGGGAAGCAAACTATATCCAAAAAACCACATCGTCTAAGGGTAGACGGGAAGCAATATGCTGGGGATGTCATCATCAGAGGGCTGACAGACAAAAAAATCTGCTTGGAGATGTCATCATCAGAGGGCTGACAGACAAAACAATCTGCTTGAAGATGTCATCATCAGAGGGCTGACGGACAAAGCGTGACCGACGTACGATCTAGAACCCAAAAGGAAGCAAATGAGTTAACTGAACCCGGCTGCTGGAGTTATGCCACTGTCTTGATTGAATAGCTGATTCAGGTTGCCACTGAAGCTTAACAAAAAATGGTTTATGCTTCGCATGCATATGTTTGATTTTTTTATGGCATAATGCTCCATACGAAATGAAACTGCTACGCATTTAAGGATGAAATGCAAATATGATGACTATATGCAGAAATGCGGGTGCAGGCTCGGGCTGCCGGGAAAAGCTGGATGCAAAAGAACCACTTCAGCAAAATAAATGCTGAAGAGGTGAAGCCAACTCCGCTGGGGATAACCGTAGGGGTGTACGCGGGTTGGGTTGGACCGGGTTCGCCTTAACCCGTTACCCAACCCGTTCAACTTTCAATGGGTTTGGTTTATCATCAAACCCGTAATTCTACTTTAAAAACCGACCCGAATCAACCCGGATATTTACGGGTTGGGTAGGGTTGGGTCCACGGGTTGTGTATATAACAATTATTATTTTCAATTTAAAAAATCTATAACACAATTCAATATAATTTTGCATATTTCAAACAATTAAATTATTTACGTAGTGGAGACAAATCCTACATATAAAATAGAATAATTAAAAATATAACAATTAAAATTTTGAAATGTATTTTCTTTGTCATAAAAAATATTAAGATACATATACACCATTAATTATTTATATATTTTCATTAATATACCTTAATTTATAAAAATTTATTAGTTATTTTGATACTCAAATGTTATCCATTACAAATATATATCAACATATGTAAAACAAATATATAATAATATACAGTATATATTAGTTGTTTTGATACTCAAATGTTACCTTTTCTAGCACATGCTTAAAAGTAGGTCCGTAAACTATCATATATATTAACACTTAATAATATATAAAATTCCATAAAATATCATTTCCATAAAATTCATAAATTCTAAATAATTCAAAAGCAAATAAACATCACTTAGTCTTAAAATGACATAGATGTATTGGTCTAATATTGGTCTAATAGCACCAAAATCTAACAGCAACTATAAAAGATTCCAGCACCAGCAGTGAAAGGTTTAGCAACAACAGAAAATCCAGCAACAGTAGCTGTAAAAGATTTCAGCAACAACAATGAAACGTTTAGCAACATCATAAAATCCAGCAACAACAGTTAAAAGTTTAAGCAACAATGGTCAAAAGAAGAAGAAAAAAAACAACACTAGAAAATACCTTAAAATCTAGTAGTAACAGTTGTATTGAGCTCAACCGCAGTAATGCCAACATCAATAGAAACTAATCCAGCTAACTCTATATATGTAAACACAAACAACTAATAAGAATAATGTAATGTAATACTAAAATAAAATAGATTTTAAAATTCAAACATATAATTCATACCTGACTCAACCTTTTCCAATTCAACCAACTCTTTTTCTAAATCAATGACCTTAGGAGATTTGATCCAATTTTGAGTACAAATCAAAGCTTCAACGGTAGAGGGATTCAAGGAACTACGAAATGAATCAAGGACACGACCTCCTGTACTAAAAGCGGATTCAGAAGATACAGTGGATACATGGATCGCCAATATATCTCTAGCTATGCGGGAAAGCACATGATATTTATTTGTTTTTCCTTTCCACCAAGTGAGAATATTAAATGTAGGAGAATCATCTTCAACACCATCCTCCAAATACCTTTCCAACTCATTTTTTTGCACTTCACATTGTTTTTTCTTCATATTCATTCTAAACAAATTGTCCCAATCTTCATCATCTTCACCATTTTCAATTCTAGAATGAGAGGCAATGTTTGAAGATGAGGCATTGGAACCACCATCATGAGAAACAGGATACAAAAATAAATAGTGCTCAAACAATTTAGCAATGAGAGATTTCAATTTCTTTAACATATCCTCTGACAATTTTTCACCATACATCCGAGTAAAACAAAATTCAATATAGTCAAGCTTATAACGAGGATCAAGATAAATAGCAACAAAGAGAAGATAATTTATTGTATTGCTTTCCCAATACTTGTTGTACTTCAATTGCATATTTGCTGTCATGGTTTTCAAAATTGGATCACTAACATTGTGCCTCCATTTATTCAATGTTTTTTTAATATCCATCAACTGTTTGAAAAAAGAGTTAGCAGTAACATGCAATGACCCAGAAAAAGAAAGTGTGGCATCATAAAAAGTTTTCAAAAACTTCACAAAAATACGAGCTCGTTCCCAATCAGCTCGATTAGGACATCCTTTCGACTCAATACGGAGATTAGTTAAAAATGCAACATCAGCATGTTCTAAGCGGTAAAATGCATGTTCATACTTTTCAGCGATGTTCAACATTAAATAAGTAGAGTTCCATCTGGTTTCTATATCTAGTGTTACCAATGCTTTAGAACATACACCAACAGCTTCTGCACACTTCTTGAAAGTAGCCAACCTACTAGGAGAAGCCTTGACAAACTTACATGCAGCCCTAATTCTTTTAACAGATTCATCAATATCCTTTATTCCTTCTTTGACAATCAAGTTTAATATGTGAGCACTACATCTCATATGCAAGTACTCCCCATTAAACAAAGTACGACCATTCCAAAAACTCATGCCTCGATTTAAATAATCAATTGCCAAATTGTTAGCACTTGCATTATCAACAGTCACACAACATATAGACTTGATACCCCATTCCTTCATGCAATTCTCTAATGTTATCCCTATAGTTTCACCTTTATGGTCAGCAATTATACCAAAGCTTAATATACTCTTCTTTAAATTCCACTCGTCATCAATATAGTGAGTTGTAACACACATATAATTCATATTCTGAATCGATGTCCAAGTATCAGTGGTAAGAGACACCATTTGTTTATTAGCAGACAACATAGATTTCAATTTTTCTTTCTCATCGAAGTACAAGCATAAACAATCTCTGGCAACAGTGACACGAGATGGAATTTTGAATCTTGGTTGAGCCTCTTTCATGAACATATTAAATCCTTCATTTTCAACATATTTAAAAGGGAGCTCATCAATGATTATCATCTTTGCAAGTGTTAATCTAGTCCTCTCTTGATTAAAATCAACAAGTTTCAAGCTAACACTATTAGGATCATCCTCACTTTCTTTTCCAATAGCTATAGTTTTTTGTTTCTTATCAACTACCCTATTTGGATTTTTCAGGCACACTTTCAAATGTTTATGCATGTTAGTAGTGCCATGACTACCACTATTTGCAGCATATTGTTTCCCACAATACTTACATATAGCCTTATCATTAACCCTTTTAAAATCTTTCCAAACTGTAGAAGGTTTTCTAGAGGGTTTTCTTTTGCTTACCTCTATTAGTGCACTTGGTGGCAATGATGACAACCCTTCTCCTTGTATTTGTTGAACTTCTTGCTCTTGTTCAAGTGGATGAGCAACATCTTCACTGACAATTTGTGATTGTTCCACTTCCATTTTCTATAAAAAAATAATTTTTAATATAAATTATTATTAAAACAACATTAAACAAAATATGTTTAAATTAATAATATGAAACAGAACAGGACTTTACATCAAAATATATTTTCATCATATGAAACAAAATAGTACTTTGCATCATATGAAACAAAATAGTACATTACATTGAACCTATCATCATATTTTGCATTGATATAAAACTATTGAAGTACATACTGTAAAAACAATATATTGCATTGAAATAAATATATTGTAGAACTATAAAAAGTATAAAACCTTATTCAATATGGAGATGAAACTATGAGAGAGTCAAAGTATAGACTGTGGATTTTCGAAAGCAAGATGGAATTGGAATGTGAGAGAGTAAAATGAAAAACAAAATCGTGAGAGAAAGAGGAGTGGTGACGTTTGAGATTTGCCGTAGTAAAAAAATAGGGTTAGGTTAAGTGGTATTGTCTTTAGTTTAGTAAGTTTCTAATATATACTTAATTATTATTAGTTAATAAAGATTCATTAAAAAAATAAAAAGGCAGTAAAGTGTAAACTAGAAGTGCATAAGTCAAGCAAGCATGATTAATATTAATAATAATTTTTAATTATAATAATAATAATAATTTAATGTGTGATTGGAAACTGGAAGGAAAGTGCAAAAGATCTTTGTGTACGTTACAATTTACAAAGTTATAGCAACTTTAAAATTTATAAATAATAATAATATAATAATAATAATAATAATTAATTATGCCACGTCAACGGGTTGGGTCAACGGGTTCATGGGTTTAGAAACTAAAACCCAATACCCGAACCAAATCTATACGGGTTGTTATGGGTTGGGTCGGGTATACCTGTAAATGAATGGGTCCGGGTAATTAGTGGGTTGGTTCGGTTTGGGTAGGCGGGTTTGCGGGTCGACCCGCACCCATGAACACCCCTAGATAACCGGATGTGCCAAGTATGATTGGACTTTGTTGGGGAATACAGGTGAAACCTGATGGTGATTGGTTTTATGAAGGTGAAATATTCTGGGTACCAATGGGAATTGGATTTTGGAATGAGGCGCCAATAGGGATTGGGCTTTCTGGTGGTTGCCAATAGGAATTGGACTTTAGGTTATCTGTGAAGAGTCAGGTACGGCTGACGCTGGAAAATGTCCTGTCTAGATACAGGGTTGGGAAATATCTTATTTGGATATAAGGAAAATGGCTTGTCTGGATACAAGGTTTAAGGTTGAAGGGTCAAGGGATAGTTCACATGACTTCCCGACATTCGTATTGAACTTGAAGGTTGACTGAACCTGCTTGAATAGCTCTGAACAACTCTGAAGATATGGAGAGGACACATCCCTCTGTTTCCAACTTTGCCCCAGCCTGTAGGATTTTTGTAAAAATATTCCTTGAAAGGGAATCTGAAATCTCTGTACCCTGACGGTTAGATATGAACTGCCTCAACATTTGAACCTCGGAAAGGTGCTTCAAATTAAATGCCTTATGGATAAGGATAACTTCTGGGGTGGCCTGCCCCAGCCTTGCAATGACTTTGCCCCTGATTGGTTGATCTATGCAGAAGATGCCTCTGACCTGCTTCGAGAGATTTACTGAATCTCGACCTGATTGCCCCAGATTAACTGAATCTTGGAATGGATTATTCCCATTATGTGATCACTTGATATGGCTTTCCCCTACTCAAAAGAGTACTCAGGCGCTCTGCATCTTATCTCGATAAAACTTTTCACTGTAGAAACTCTCTTGATGTCAAGTGCTTACTCGCAAGTAAAACAAATCGTCTTGCAAAAGATAATATTAATGCAATGCATATGACATTTTTGAAATCCAAGTCTGTTCACTGGAAAAAAGAGTTGTGACATTTAGTGAATGAATCACTTATCAGAATGTCAATATCAATACCCATGGTAAGAAGATCCTTTTAGAAGTCAATTTCGACGCGATTTTTACCGAAGTATGCTTTCAAAACAAACCTGCTTTAATTAGGTCTTTTGAAGGTTGTAACATGGTCAGGTTCACGGTTTGAAAGAAAGGATATAAAGCTCAAAGTTCTGTTTAACCCACCCACTCTCCTTGATGTTCTCCAATCCTATGTTCAGCTAATTTGACACGAGCGCTCACCTGTCAAAGGTAGAATGACATGAGTGATGATTCAGGAAACCACAATTTTTCAGAGTGACAGTCACTCGCTTTTCGTTCTTGGTGTCTGGAGTCACACAACTTGTTTTTCATCATAATTTTTCGATTTCCCTATTTTTTCCTGGACTGACTCTTTTGAGTATATCTTTCTCTTGATTTCGAAGTCCAGCGGGATGCCCTAATTTTTTTGCCTAAGCCACTTGTTTTCAAGTTATCGACTTAGCGGGATTTTTATTTTTCTTTCTCTTTTCTTTTCTTCTGATTCTCCCTTTTTTTGAAAACAAATCATGTGACACCGGCTTGTATGACTCGTTGGAAGGATTGTGAATGTCTCACTCCTTGTTCGGTAAGGGATAACCACTATGGTTTTTTAGGTACGACCTCTACAGGTGTGGTTGATCCTCGAACAGGAACACTCCTTTTGCAATTCAGATGCTTAGTCAAATTAACTGACACCTACCCTGCCCCAGGTTAAGATTGAGGGTTTTTCGTTTTCAGAAAGAAACTCCTACTACTAGGCTCAAAGGGGTTGACAAGGGGTTATCATCCTTATATCTCTAGTGTTTAGGAATTTGAAACAATGCCTCTACATCATCATCAGGGGTTTTATTCAAAAGTATACTACTTGAAGTTTTCGTCTTTAAACTTCATCATCCTCCTTCAAAGAGTTCCGCTTAAACAAGCGTTTGACATCAATGAAAAAGTATTGAGTGAACACGAATGCATTTAATCAAAACATGCATATTCATTTCATTATCATTATCAATTGAAAACAAACAAGTTTTACAGATAAAATTTGCACTTAAATAGAAAAGAAACTACAAATGCAAAGAAATGACATGATAAAAAGACTGCCAGCTTCGGGGAATTAGGCTTTCAAATCTTGATTTGCTGTTGAACCAGCCATCTTCACAATTGCTCGTCGAAGTCAGTCTGATACTCTTCTGAACCCACATGACTGGATGAAGGAGGATTGTTGATCTGGACACCCTGAGGCATGACTGAGAACATGTTGGAGTCAAGCAGAGTCTGAATCTTGCTTTTAAGCACCTTGCAGTCTTCGGTTGAATGCCCCTGTGCCCCAACATGGTACACATAGCGGGAGTTGACATCAAAACCTGGCGGATATGGAGGAATCTCTGGATTAATCTTCTTCGGTACTATCAATCCACCTCTGATCAAGTCTGGCAACATTTGGCTATACGAAATCGGCAATTGAGTGAAATGCCTCTCTGGCTTCCTTGGTCTTTGTCGAGCGTGCTGACGCGGCTGATGACAGTATGACTGTTGACTCTGGAAGGGAACAAATATCTGATACACATACCCAACAGGCTGTTGACTCTGAACACTCGAAGCGTCTGAAAACTAAATCTGAGGTATCAGAGATTCTGGGATACCATAACTTTTTTTCTCCCATTCTTCTTGAGAACTGACAACTGATTCGTTTTCATAAATTGAGGTATCTGAGATGTCTCGAATCTTTCCATTCTTGAGTCCACTCTCAATGCGTTCCCCTATTATCACCAAGTCAGAAAATTTTATTGCCCTACTACCAACCATCTTGTCGAAGTAATGGCCTTGCAAAGTATCCACGAACATGTCAACCAATTCTCTATCCAGAAGTGGTGGTTGAACACGAGCAGCTAACTCTTTCCATCTCTGAACATACTCTCTGAAGGATTAATTGTTCTCTTGAGATAATTCTTGCAATTTCATGCCACTGGGAGTCATGTCGAGATTGTAGTTGTACTGCTTCACAAAGGCATTGGCTAGATCTGACCATGATTCGATGCAACCACTCTCTAACTGCATGTACCAGCTTAACGATGCTCCACTTAGACTGTCCTGGAAATAGTGAATCATAAGCTTGCCATTGTGGACATATGAGGTCATTCTGCAAAACATCACCAAATGCTGCTTCGGACAACTATCCCCCTTGTACTTCTCAAAATTTGGCATTTCGAACTTCGAAGGAATTATAAGACCTGTCACCAAACACATGCTCGAAGCATTTAGATTAAGAGTATCCCGACTCATCAGGGCGTCAAGCCTTTCATCCAACAGACGATATCTTTTCATAAATTCAGCAGTCTGTGGATCCTTAGGATTAATCTTCGGAACAACCCTTTGAGAACCTGGCACAGAGAAAGTGAAGCTCTGATAGTCCGAGTCATTGAGAGAAGATGAATTTCTATTTCGGATAATGGTAGGCTCCCGATCAACAGGAATATGCACAGGCTGAGCTTGAGAAACATTGTTCACTAGAGTCCTTTGAATGTTGGCCTCTCCTCTGGTCATAGCTGTCATGGCTTCCATGAGTTGATCCAACTAATTCTTCATTAATTCAAACTCTGCCCTGGTAACAACTGAATTCTGCTCTCCTAAGTTCATGATTCTTCCAGAAGCTAATTCAAGTCCAATGCGAATGTCAGGAAATCAATTGCGGGTTGGACAAAAGATGGGTAAGCTTTCTGTTCCGGGCCGAGGATGGATATGCAAAAATAATATGCAAATGCAATGCAACACAAGATGCTAATGCAACAAACAAAGGATCAAAGCTTCCATAAAGCTCTGAACAACTGTTGTGCTGCTGACTGGATAAGTTTAAAAGTATGCTCTGAAGAGAAAACCAGAATACCGGGTTGGTTGAAGGTCAAGGTTTCTTGCATAACCCAATCCCTCTCACAGGTATGGACCTAATCTCTGATAAGGTTCGACATCCTATGCGGTCGTCAGTGTCACAGACTTTCGAGAAACGATGATACGTTCACCATTTCTGGCTTGGCATCATAGTCAAACGAAGAAGCCTCACTTAGCTGACTTCTAAATGATCGGTCTCCAAAGTCGACAACTTTTAGATCCAACACCCCCTCCCGACTAATGTACAGGATAGGATGTCTTCAAAGAAGACCTCATCTGAACGCGAATTTCGTGGGGACTAATGCATACTGAAACATACAAGTTCATCACTACTTTCCGCTCTAATGCTATGTGTGTACTCAAGCCTGGGTTTTCGCTTATCTCTCAAAGGAACAACCACCCACAGCATAACAACAACAGTACAATAATAAAGTGCGGAAAATGTAAATACAATAATATACAAAATACAACACACAAATACACACACCTAAAGACAAAGGCAAACAAACGCTAGGATTGACTCGCATAAGGGATGAGAATTTTCCCCAACAGAGTTGCCAGCTATCACATCACTGCGAAGAGGGGCCGGCAAAGACAGAAGATTCTCCATCGTTCGTTATTTATCTCAAAGAGAGGGAAAGGAAACGATCAGAGAAAACCTACGAAAAAGGGAGAAGACAGGTCATCACAACCAAATCTTGGGTTTGGGAGTCGGTTACACAAGAGGAAGGTATGAGCACCCCTCACGTCCGTTGTAATCAACGAGATCCACGCTTGTTGTCTAGTCTATGGGTGAAAAAAACTATCTACGGCTGCTACTACTAAACGGAGGAAGAACTGACTCGATAGGACATCGCCTCCCTATGCCTACGTATTCCCTCGTGCAATGAGAACGTCAGAGTCAACGTAGTTCGGGAAACTACGGGGGAGGTTGCTCGCCAAGACATCGCGTATTGTGCCTACGTATTCTCATCTGGTATGAGAAATCAGAGCAAAACGTAGTTCAGGCTAACTACGGAAAAAAGTCTCGATCGCACGGGCGTGAGAGAAAGGTTCGGAAATAGGCTAGTCTCGATTGCACGGGGGAAAGAGAAGGGGGGATTAGTTGTCAGCGGGAAAGTCTCGATTGCACGGAGGTGAGAGAAAAGGGAAATTAGTTGTTAGTGTGCTCACCAAGACATCGCGTCTTGTGCCTACATATTCTCATCTGGCATGAGAAATCAAAGCAGCTGTAGTTCACCTAACTACAAGAAAAGGGTCTCGATCGCACAGGGTCGAGAGAAAAGAGTCTCAATCGCAAGGATGCGAGAGAAAGGGGATCTCAATCACAAGGATGCGAGAGAAAGGGATCGGAACACACACGTTAAATCCTAAGACGTAGGAGCGAATGCGTCACATATTTCCCAAAGGGCATACACTAGACACTCTAGACGAGAGAGAGGAAGCCCCCACTCATCATTTCCTACGTATCTAACACTTACTCACAACGCTCGGCGATTGAATAAAAGATAACTTAGAAAAATGTTACCGAACAGAGTGGTTCCGTTGACCCTTGACATTGCGTGCAAGCTCCAGTTCCAAACTTCTAGTCTCTTCTTTGATCCTTGGTGACGATGTTTCAAAATTGAATCGGGACCAATGTGACGCTAAACCTTCGTAGCTCGACTTATGAATGGAAGTCAAATTATAGGAGGTCACGTATTCATATCCGTGATATGGACAAGATAGAGAAATGACATTGAGGATCATTCTCCAATTGAATCGTGTCGCACGGACCAAAAACAGTGGGATCTCGTCTTAATCGCAAACATAATATCAATTAATCGAAGGTATTCTATCGCGATCCTAAAGTAAAGAAAATGGCCCAAATGGTCATCTTTCATAGTTTTGAAATCGGGAAGGTTATCGACTTCAAAAATATGACGCTACGAATACAAGACTTCATCGATCATAGAAAGTCAAAATAAAATCAGAGAGAAGAAAAAATAAGGAGAGAAAGAGGTGGTCTCGGATCCAACATTATTCGTCAATAATTTGACTGATAATGGATTACGGAAGGGTCGTCATCGACCCAAAACAGATGAAATGAAATAAAGTCGAATATGAGAAAGAAGAGAGAAAAGTCGATCTTGGATCTACCATTTCTCATCAATAGTTTGGAAGAAAAACGACAAAGGCCTCTTCATCGACCTAAACAAATGAAATGGAACAAAATGCCCAATAACAAATGAGAAAATATAATTTAGCTCTACAAATATAAAATATTCTAAAAGAAATACTAAGAGTTTCTAAAAAAGAAAATAATATAAAAAGCTAAAATAATATAATATATATAAATAAATGTAAAAGAGAAAATAATATATATATATATATATATATATATATATATATATATATATATATATATATATATATATATATATATATATATATATATATATATATATATATATATATATATATATATATATATATATATATATATATATATATATATATATATATATATATATATATAATACATAACTTATAAAACAAAACCATAATATAATATATACATATTAACTAAAAATAATGTTTACATAACAAAATGAGATAAGAAATAAAAAACAGAGAGGGGTATGTAATAGAAACAGGGGGTGGGAATGAAGTTCACACGGTTCAGCTAAATGGGCTTTGAGCCCAAACCAACAATAAAATAAAACAAAAAGGAAAAAGAAAAACTCTCCTCCTGAAAACTCGTCCTCTTCCTTCTCTCACTCTTAATCCATCATCACCTTCACTAACAACGTGACAAGTCTCAACATCTCTCCCCAGACTTTTTCTTTGAAATCAATCCCAATCTACTTCGGTTTTAGTCTGCGTGTGAGAGATTTGAAACGGGTTTGATATGGCTGTGGAAGATTTTGCGAGAAACGGGTTTCGATGGTGTTTGATTCAAATGGATTTGTGTTTTGACGAAAATTGGGTGTGAAGGTGGTGTTGAGATGAAGGTGATGATTTACGGAGGGTTGTAATGGGTTTCGAAGTGCAGGTTTCGAAGTTGGAGTTTGGGTTGTTTGTTGGTTGTGAAACTGGAAATGGGTTTTCAGCTTGTTGAGAATGGAAGTTGACGGAGAATGTTGGTCGGTTGATGAGATTGAGGGATTTCTTGTTTTGTGAAGTGGGTTGGTGTTTGTTGGAAGATGAGTCGAAGGTGTGTTGGTGATGAATGTTGAATCTGGGTTGAAGGTGATGTTTGAGATTTACCGGGTTGAACGGAAGGTTATGAAGAAGTGAAGGGTGACTCGTCTGTTTTGCGATGAAGAAGAATATGGGTTTCGGTTTTTGGTATGTTTAAAGAAGAAGGAAAATGGTTTTCTGGATTCAAGTTGACAGATTGTGAGATGAAGCTTGAAGGAGGTTCCAAGAAATGGGAATCTGGGTTTAATTGAAGGTGAAGACTTGAGTGAGATTGTTTGTTGTTTCTCGTTGATGGTGGTGATTGAAGTTGGCTCATGATGATGAAGATGAAGTTGTGAGGGAGAAGGGGGCTGTGCAGAAGTCTCTTGGGTTTCCGTCTGGGAGGTTGGGGATGATGAACAGTGGGTTATATACCTACTGTTCGACACGTGGCGTTGTACTGGCTTGATTAATGCTAATTAAATTGATAAAACTGGTTAAATTAATTAAGAATGCTGACTTAATTGACTGATTAAAATGCTAATGATGAAGCTGACTAATGAAAAATGCTGAGATAAAATAAAGATGGCTAATTAATTCATAACAAAAACAAATCAACATTAAAATAAAAAAACTAAAGTTTAATTAAATTGGACTCTACTCTAATAATAAAAATCTAGCTTAAGCGCTCTAAATAAATCTAATTAATAAAAAAACTAGTTCTTAATTAATAAAACTCTACTTAAAAAATCTAATTTCCATTTTTCTATTTAAAACAAATATTCTAAATTATTCTAAAACTAATAAAATCCTAACAAATAAAATCTAGATCTATCCATTTAAAAAAAAACAATATTAAAAACCTATTTAAACTATTTTCTAAATAATATAAACATAAAGCAAAAATAACAATAAAAATGCAAAATGCCATGGAAAAAGAAATGGAAAATCGGGCGAACACCGAAATGCGCCAAATTATCAGCACAGACTGAATCATCAAGAAGAGGGCGACTTTCAGTCGATTTTGACACGGAACTTCTTGTTTGAATTGATTTGAATCGTCTGAAACGCGAGCAAAGCGGCTAAAATCCTGATAAATTCAATCCGACTGATAAAATGGACAAGATGCGAGAAATGATCTACCTAAATGATATGCAGATGAAATGCAGAGCAAAAGCCAGTCAAAGTTAGAAAACGGTGGGCAAATTTTAGGGTGCAACAGCGGGCACTTGCGTACCAATCTTGCACTCTGACTTCTAGGACCAGCATCATCAACAGATGCCACGATATTCCCTTTCTGGAAACCAGCGCCATTGAACTTGATCAAGTTGCACTTCTTCTAACTGTACAAACTAGCTTGTTGATCGGGGCGGTAACCCAGTCCAAAACACTCATGCTTCTCAACCACACTCAGGATTTTATCCCATCCAGGCAAGGCACCTCTCTCAATGGTCTTTTTAGCACTCTTGATAGATGACATGGTAATTTTTGGTAATCTACTTGGATTGACAGAAGTGAAGCTGACATCTTCAAATTCAAGACATTACAACGGCACCTCAACTATGCCTTCATCAGTCTTGACATGTCAGAAGGATGATAACTCGCTTACTAGAAAGTCTTCTTCACCATAAACGATGACCATTTGATCGTCAAACATGAATTTCAGATTCTTATGCAATGTGGAAGTAACTGCCCCTATGACATGAATATAGGGTCGACCCAATAAGCAATTATATGCAGGATTAATATCCATCACTTGGAAAGTAATGGTAAACAAATGCGGCCTGATCTTAATGGGTAGACCCGCTTCACCAATAACTTGCCTTCTAGAACCGTCAAAAGCTCTGGCAATTAATGTGTTTGGTATCATCTTGCTCCCTTCTACCAGTAGTTGACTCAATGTGCCCTTTGGCATCACATTGAGAGAAGAACTGGTATCTACGAGGAAACGAGATAATAAAGAGTCCATACAAGTTACTGATATATGCAAGGCTCTTTATAGGCAGTTTCTTCATGAGGCAACTCTGACTCGTTGAAACCCAAATACTGACTTGCAGTTATGTTTGCGACCATGTTATCAAACTGTTCTATGAGAATATCATGCATTAGATGAGCAGTGTTCAAAACTTTCAACAAAGTTGATCTGTGCGCAGGCGAGCTCATGAGTAAAGACAAGATTGGAATCCTCTAAGGAGTTTTCCCCAAATGATCCATAATCTTAAAATCTCTCTTTTTGATCAACTTGAGAAACTCTTGATCATCCATTACCTTTTTACCTTTTGCAGCATTCATAGCCGGAGTGATTAGCACTGACGTAGATTCCCCTTGTTGCACAACAGGGGTTATTGAAGCAGATTTTTCCTTGGGAGGAACAACGATTGGAACTCGCACTAGCTTAGTTGTGACCTTCGAAGAAAACACTCGCCCGCTATGAGTCATCCCTCTAGTAGCAGTTACGTTCATAATTTCAGATTCTAAAAACTGAATTTATCGGCACCCAGAAAACACGATGGAACAATACTTCCAAGGAACCTCTTTTGAATTAACGACGGTTTGATGAAAGTGAGGGTTCTTAATGAAGAAGTCACTTTTGATCTTTTCGAAGCAATGAAGCATTCTAAGGATAGACGAGATAGCATTCGAATTGACGTAATTGAAGAAGCAAGTTTTGAAGTATCTAAGCATATTCATGAGATATCTCCTATGGAGTTAGCTCTTGATGACTCTTTTGAAGTTTTTACCGTTGAAGAAGAACAAGCCCTTAACGAATGCCTCAAGGAACTTGATAGTTTGAAGGAGTTACAACCATGGGAAGTTGAGGAAGAAATATTGAAGGAGGATAAAGTAGTGATAAAGGATGTGAATGAAGAAAAACCATCAATTAACTTGAAAATGCTACCTTCTAACCTGAAGTATGCTACCTTCATGTTTATGCATCTTTGCTGGTGTACTTATTTTGTTTTGCTTCCAAAAGCTTGGTTATGCATTATTGATGAACATAATTCTGATTGTTTCATGTTAGGGGCTTGTTATAGGTCTTGTGTGTCAATTCTTAGGTCTTTACCTTATGCATAAGTTGTTCATTTGATCTCATACTTTCATGTTTGCATATTGTGTTTCCATAAGTGATGTTTGCTTGCATTCTTTGATGTTATTGTTGGCATTTGCTTGTGATGTTTTATGTTAGGTTTTGAGATCTCCTCTCCTCATCCCCATTCTGTCCTATGACCTTGGAATACTACTTAAGGTTGCTTGGTTCCTCC
The DNA here is from genome assembly GCA_963859935.3 of Lathyrus sativus. Lineage (NCBI taxonomy): Eukaryota > Viridiplantae > Streptophyta > Magnoliopsida > Fabales > Fabaceae > Lathyrus > Lathyrus sativus. The sequence continues at coordinate 209,394,275 of OZ012735.1, forward strand.
TGAGGAGGAACCTGAAGCTTGCCTAAAGTAATGAATCCATGAGGACTTTTTCTCATTGTTTTTGTTACTTGTTTTCTATACATCTTCTTCTCCTTTTCTCTTGTGTTTATTCATACCATGGCTTAAGGTTGAGATGAGCTTGTGGAGGTTCCAGCCCCACACATATTTCCTCCCTCACTTGCATTGCATCTTTGTCTTCCTTGTTGCATTTGTGCTTGCATTCTACATTTGCATTGTTTCATTTGTATTGTTTCTTCTTCTTTTGTCTTCCTTCCCTTAGGATTTCTAACCTCTCTTGTTCAAGAGCGTTTATGATAGACATTAGGGTTCTAGCCATGCATGATAACATTAGGTAGTCCCCTTTCAAACTCAACTTTAGGTGCATCTTGCATGACAACTTTTAGGGTTTGGTCTAGTCCCCCTTAGTTGGTCTCTTTCTCTTCTCATCTTCAAACAACTTCAATCCACTTAATAAAGCTTGACAATTGTTGCACGCTACGAGCCTTAAGCCATTTGGGAAATGATGATTGGGTGGTTGCCTCTCAATTATCTAGAATGTTAGTGTATGTCCTTCGGACGATATACGAAGCATTTGCTCCTAGATCATAGTCTCTAATATAGCATGAGTCGCAAACCAAATTCAAAACACTTCTTCCTTAAAAAACACAAAAACAATTCAAACTCTTTTTCACCCCTTGGGGTCTTAATCAGGAAACTCTTTTCATAAACAAGAATGTTGTTAACTTTCAGTCCTATCGCAAACGGTAACGCCTAAGTCTCCAAAGGTCGAGCTGCATACACCAACTGCTAAAACTATCTGTTAACCTTACTCAGGTAAAACTTTTGAACAGCCTGTGTTCTCGTAAGCCCGAACTATGTTTGCTCTGGTCTTTCATACTAGACGAAAGTACGTAGGCACAATACGCGATGTCTTGGCGAGCAACCTTCCCCCTTCTTTGGCCTTAGTTAGGCAAACTACGTTGACTCTGACTTTCCCATTGCACGAGGGAGTACGTAGACACAGAGCGGCGATGCTCTGCCGAGTCAGTTCTTTTTCTTTCTCTTTTGTCCATAAGCCTTTAGCGTAGATAGTTTACACACCCTTTTAGCTAGACAACATATGCATGGATCCCGTCGAGTACGACGAACGTGAGGGGTGCTTATACCTTCCCCTTGCGTAACCGACTCCCGAACCTAGGACTTGGTTGCGATGACCTGGTCTTTTCCCGTTTTCATCAGTTTTTCTGATTGTTTCCTTTCCCTCTCTTTGGGATAAATAACGATAGGTAGCGACTCTGTTAGTCATTGCCGGCCTCTTCTCTTTTTTCGCAGTAGCGACATCTGGCGACTCTGCTGGGGGACAGGAATATCCCATATGCGAGTCAATCCTAGCGCTTGTGTGTTTTCTTTTTAGGTGTGTGTATATATTTGCTTTCTCTTTATTTACTTCCGCATTTTATTTTCCGCATCATATATCATTACTGATGTGCTGTGGGGAGGGAAGTTCCATTGAGTGAGAAGCCGGACCTGGGCTTGAGTACAAACTTAGTATTAGCAGCGAAAAATAGTGGTGAACTTGTATGTTAGGTGTCGCACCCCAATTTTTGACCACAAGATACCACCTCCTTTTGCGCGTTTTCTATTATTATTTGACTTTTTTATATATTTATGTTTTACGGCTAACCAGTTTATGCAAGTATAGTAATGGCAAGCGTGAATCCTTACAAAGTCAGTTTCTCAGAATACGAGGCGTAAGGCAAAAAAGTCCCGAGGTCTACATAAGTGTAAATTCAAAGTTTAAAGTTCAAGCTTCAAGCCCTAGGGTTTACGAATTCAATCCAAAGGGATCTCAAGCTTTTATTTCCATAAAATGCAAATTCAAGACATCATTACAAAACCAGAAATTTTGTTAAAGTCGGTTTATTTGAAGATCAAGTCCATAATTTATATCGGGGAGTTCTTATGTCCAAGTTGGGTTCTATTTATTTCCACGATAAACTAGGACTCAAAACCACGAGTTCTTTACGAAGCAAGGAATTAAGTAATCTCATGACTCATTTGCTGTTCAAAGGAAATGCCATTAAATGTGCAGTATAAATCCGGGTTTTTACATCTAAAGCAACCAACACTGCAATATCCGTACAAACTCATAATCCAATTTATCTTTGAATTCAAGAAAAGATTCTAAGTAAGATCATCAAATTACAAATTACTATAAGCTTAGACCATACACGGATAATACGGTACCAACAGTACATCCATCATTAAAGCCCATGAGCCTATTCTTAATACAAGACCAGCTTTACAATTCAAGATCCTATCTTTGATCAATGCAAAGGCTACAAAGTAAAAGAGGACATGTTCATAAAATTTACATTACAACTTCAGATTTACGTGTTGCTACATAATAGAATCCAATGGGTCACCAAAGTCTCGGTATTTAGTCTCTGTTTCAAGGAACTTTGTCCATTGCAGGTTTAGAAATAATTGGCACCCTGTTAATCATGAACCTCCACACCATGAGCATCGGCGAGCTCCTTGATGTTCAACCTGAAGGTTTGCATTCTGAATTGGAGAAACAAATCTCGTATTCTTGCTTCCGAGATTATCCAATTACCGGTCCACCTTTGTCGTTCTAATGGAGATTCCACAAGGTTGATTTTGGTGGACGACTTCGTTCATACAGATGCGCACCTCAGTTTGGAAGCCGTCTTAAACGTTACTTCCGCCGTTCTCTAGGCAATATCCATCGACCTGTGAAATTAGCAATGCAGTCAGCAGCCATGGTTCGACATCGTTAGGGATAAGCTCGAGTTAATTAAAGGAGAATAACAACAGGTCATAAAATTACAATTCTCAAGTATTGCAAATCAGTTACAGCAGCTTCAAAACTTCTACTAGCATGCCACGGCCAAGTCAATGACGAATCTCACTGTAATTAGCAACCATGTCCTACGAGGTCATATTCGGCCGTTGTTTCCCCGCATTAGGCACCTGCAAACACGAGAATAGCATATTGCTTATGGACTTCGATGAATTTAAGACAACTTGACAAGAATCTTAAAGGCAGGTGTGATCTAGCCACTAATGGTAAAAACACAGAATTAGCTTCTACGCACGAGCAGTACCTTCGGCATCATATGACAGACACGCCGACACCCTGGAGCAACGAGGGAATTAACTCCAACCTTCCACCAGCACATTGTGTACATGTTTGCGCAACCTGCAACAACGATAAAGAACAGAATGGAATCCAATTCTAGCTTAACAGTAGACGTTGCAAAAGCTACAAAAGCAACTGCGTCTAACTTCAATTATTAAGTCCTTAAAACGCGGTCAAAGCAAGATACCAAGCAGAATCCAACAACCTTGCTCTTCTTGTCACGGCTATAGTCAGCAGCCAATTTCCATTTTACATTACTAATTCAAGATCAATTAAGAGTAATGCATACCAAGAAACTAAAGCAGCATCATTCAGCAGAGTCGCTTCCACCCGCTCTTTCATGCGATTTACTCATAACTAGCAGCTCACAAGGAAACCAACAATAACCTACCTGCATCTACGTCAATATTGCTTTAAGAATCTTGCCTTATCGTGACCACAACAAACTCACACGGTTGTGCTAATCCCGACCCCAACTTGGTGTTTCATTAAACCCTGTTACAACAAAACTTAATGAACGTTAGTCAAAACCGAAGGCAGCCAAGAGATCAAAAACTCTACAGTACCATCGCAATAGCACACCAATTTTATTTCGCACTCCAAAGTCGTCTATTACCATAAGACGCGATTGAGCACCCTGCACCACTTCCGAACCACGCTCTTCAAAATCCTCGCACTCAAGACTTTACCTCATCCAGACACATTTCCCCTGCAGACCTGTGGAAAACCAGCTAGCGTAGCCTTGATCAAGGCAAACATATTCTGAGTACCTACGCATGCAGAAACTTCCAATACTGGTAATGGCCATGGTTGATGTGATAGAACTGCTGCTTGAATCCATATGCACTTCTGTTCCTTCCTTGAAGAACGAAAATACATCAAATGTACTTCCTGGCATCACAACTATTAAGTAACGTGGACATCAATGTTTCTATGAATAAAGGAAAAACATTCAGATACGTATCAGTTTGAAGGAAAACCAAAGGATTAGAGTTCTAATTGGAAAGGAAACATACCTTGCGTTCAGCTTGTGCGCAAAGAACAATTGCAGCTGTTACTCTTCGTCACCAACTTTGTTTTCATAGAGGCTCTCACCAACGTATCAAGCGCAAGTTTCATTTTGAGCTTCTAATCATTCTTTGGGCCCAAGACTGCCATTACCTACACTTGCCAAGTCACATTCCGAGTCAGCAATAGAATCATTTGAAGAATATTCCACAAGACTCAAGAATATCCAAATCCAAATATTGAACCTAAACAGATAGCATTTAAGGCATTTGATACAGAATCAGGGATTTGATTTTCGATTGGAACAGAAAAGGGATGTTTTCAAAATCGATTGATACCAAAACAGAAGGTCCAAATCCACAATTAATTTGATTTTAATCAAATTCAGTGGAAATCCCAAATTGAAGTCTATATAAGAGTGAATCAAATGAACGAAGAAAGAAGGAGAGAATCATCACAAAAAACCTATGTGCATAAGAGAAGCTTATCTCTGAAACTGCTGAAGCTATCGCACACCGCCGCAAGTCCCCACAGACGAAGCATCCGCTCTTGCTACCGCCACCACCAATCTTCGGTAAATCTCCATCTTTACTCATGGTATTGAAATATTGATGCGTTTGGATTTCTTTCAGGATTCAAAAAAAAGCGAGGGGAACGATGAACGAAAGAGGGAGACGGAGCGATCGAGAGAGATCGCCGCGAGGGAGGAAGGGGGGAGTTTCTCCGATCTAGGGTTTCTCATCCGTTTCTTTCTTTATTTTTGTTGTTGTATGTTTATTATTTGTGTTAAACTAATCACACACCACTAAACACTCCAACCACGTTTAACCCTTCATTATCCTCTAACTCACCAGTAACCCTAACTAACCAGGTTTTTTTATATAATTAATTTCAATTAATAAACTTTGGAAATAAATAATAATGTTAAACCCTCTTTAGTTAACTTTATTAATAAAATAGGTTTTACTAATTCATTAAGTTAATTTTAATCTTTTTTTTTAATTTTAAACTAATGTCTCTTTTAAGTAAATTGTAATTAATCAACCATTTAATTGATATTCTATTTTAAAATAACTTAATAACCTTTTAAAATAAGTAAATTATTAAACCTCCTCGGTTCAAAATTAAACTAATCCTTTATAAACCAATTCCTTTTTAAGTAAACAATTTTATGATTTAAATAATTTAAGTGAATAAAATCTTGGTAATTTAGGAAGACCTTCTTTTTTTAACAAAAAAATCACTTATGTCTGAGTATCAATTTAACTAATTCCTAACCTTTTCTTTTTAAATTAATAACCTACTTAATTCAACTTTTTAAATCAATATCAATAATTAAGTGACTTTTCTCGAATTAATTTATTGCCTAAAACCTTTTTACTACAATAAATTAGACTAAATCACACCTTAAGATAATTTCTTATAAAATTTAATCTCTCATTAATCAAGCAACTTTTCTTAAACCAATATCCGTCAAATCAACTCAATCCCCTTAAGATCAAATCAATCCGCTTAAAATTAATCAACAACGTGCAATTTAATCAATCGTACACTTCACGACACCTTTCACTCTCACACACTTCTAGCGCTTTCATGCGTGTGTATGATTTACTTTTCCGCAACTTTATTTACCGCAAAATTTGCATTATCATGTTTACATTCCCGCATCGCATCCGTCCAAAGGAAAAACCTACACATAATTCAACGTTGTGTGTAGTTGCACATCATATACATCATTCTCCCCACGATCCTTGATCCCATTCAAGTTGATCATTTAAGATTAGGACCTACCCCATAGGAAGGACCTTGTCTTTATTCTTTACAACATAGAAACAAAACAATCAACACAATACAATCTTCAAACACATTAGAGAATAGATGTTAATCATCTTAAGTGAGATATAATATCCACCCCCACAACAATACAATCAAACATGTAGGGACTTTGCCTTAAGAGCGATAAAGGCATACTTGGCGACCATCCGAGTATGTAAGACCTTTTCTTAAGACGATGCAAAGACCATTTCCTACAACCCCTTTTACATTTGTGGTGGTTACATCTCCCTTAACATGAAGACTCGTCTCTTCTCCTAGACCCAATCAAACAACTACCCTAAACCCGTAGGAACTTTGACCACAGTCAAAGGTCTCCTTAAACCCTTTAGGGTGAACTACAACATAATCTGATTCCACTCCCATAAGGATATGTAGGCATAAGATGCGACATCTTATCGAGTATACTTAGAAACAAACCACTAGGGTCTTTCACCCATTAAGCAGATAAACCTTAGCAGTAAACAACATAAACAAGAGGTTCCTGTAGAGTACTACAGAAACTTAGGATGCTAGTACCTTCCCTAAGTTTAACCAACCCCCGAACCTATAACTCTCTAGCTTGCATTTGCGTTGCATTGTGGGAATTTCGATCTTTATCCCTTCCTTTGGACAAATCAAAGTTCGGTTGCAAATGAATAAGATTCAAACTAATCAATAGTTTGGTATCCAAATTTCACCGCGACAGAAATAGCGACTTCACTGGGGATCCTCTAGTGGGTTTCCCTATCTTATTTTATTTTGTTTACTGCTTTATATCTGCCTACTTGATTAATTGTTTATATGCTTTTTTTCTTGTATTTCTTTTGGGATTACTGTTCTTGAGTGGTGAGATAAAGTTCTGCACCCGAACTTGAGAGAAATTAAGATAGGATGGTGACATATTCGAGGAGGCTTATAGGGAGTGGAATCCCTACTAAGTTGAATCGAAAATCCGCTCAGTTGAGGCCCTTTCGAAATAGTATTGTTGAACGAGCAATCGTGAAGACACTCATTATTTTCGACTTTGGAGCCTATGATATTGAGGACCGTAGTTACCTTAACCCAACTTTGGCCTTTATTAGGACGTAGTGCGATACTATGAGGAAGTACTTCCGAAATAGTGCTACGCGAAGCTGCACTCAAAAGAAGTTCTCCTGAGAATATTATTAATCCTCGAGTAATTGGGAAATTGATAATATCCGATAGATGGGCTGATGATTCTGAGTCCCCTTAGAACCTTGTTCTGCAGGTACAAACAACCTTTAGTCCTTAAACCTTTGGGAAGGGTACACCTTTACTCCATGCTCGTTGCTAGCCTAGGGTGCCCCTTGTTTGTTTATCTTTATGTCCTTATGTGAATACTTGTGTTTGTTGCATTCATATAACATCATTCTGCATTGGACTTCATGGGATTTACTTTCGTTTATGAACATTGTAGGTCACTATGGCTTCAAATAAAAGATATACTATGAAATATACTTTTAAGAGTCCCAAATTGGATGACCTAAAGAAGTTATGGGGTTTCATCGAAGATCAAGAAGAATTCAAGAACAAGTATGGGAAGCTGATATCTTTGTTGGGTTGCTCAGTGAATGAAGGACTTCTTGCCACTCTACTGCAGTCCTATGATCCTCTTTACCATTGTTTCACCATTCCAGACTTTCAGTTGTTACCTACATTGGAAGAGTATTCTTTTTTGGTTGGTCTGCCTGTTCAAGAAGAATCTCCTTTTCCCTTCTTGGAAAAGGACCCTGATGAGAAAGATATTGCTAAAGCCCTCCGTTTGAAGGTGTCTGACGTGAAAGCCAACCTAGTTACTAAGGATGGAATTCTTGGTTTAAAGACAGGTTTCTTAATCGAGAAGGCTTCATTCTATGCTGATTATTCTAATATGGCTCCGTTTGAACCAATTTTTGCTTTGCTTGTTTATGGGTTGTTTCTATTCCCGAGTTTTGAAGGTTTCATCGACCTCAAAGCATTCAAGATCTTTATGAAGAACAACCCAGTGCCAACTCTGTTGGGAAATACATATCACTCTGTACATCTCCGAAACCTTCGTGGTGGAGGGATGATTACTTGTTGTGTACCTTTACTTTACAAGTGGTTTATTTCGCACTTGCCGAAGTCTAGCTCTTTTACAAACATTGGCAAAGAGCATTGGTCTCCAAGGGTTATGGCTTTGACCCATTCTGACATTGATTGGTACAATCGAGTGTATGATGGAGTATTAATCATTGATAGATGCGGTGACTTTGCCAATGTACCATTGCTCAGCTTTGATGGAGGAATCAGCTACAATCCTATTTTAGCTCGTCGACAGTTGGGATACCCGTTGAAGGAACCTCCCAAGAGTGTTCAAGTAGAGGGTATATTCTTCAAAGATGATATGGAACTACGAGGAAAGATTCTAAATGCATGGCGTAATGTACACAAGAAAGGGAAGAGAAGTCTAGGGAAGCCTAACTGTGTGTCTTTAGAACCATACCTCCAGTGGGTCAGAAAAAGGGCAACCAAGCTAAAGATGCCCTATTCCCGTCAAGATCCCATAGCTCCAAGGAGAGAGCCCACTTATGTCTTTATGTCTGAAGCCGAGAGGTTAGAGGTGTCCTTAAGGAAGTCTCAACAAGAGCTGGAATCTTGGAAGAACAAGTACCACGTAGCAGTGGCAGAAAATGATGAGTGTCAAAAGCAGGAGTCTGAACTTCAAAAGCAGAAGGCTGAACTTCAAAAGGAGAGGGATGAACTTCAGAAACAGCTACTATTAAAGGATGAAGAGCTACTCCCTTGCAAGAAGAGGAAAGTCATGGAGGATTTATTTTTCTCCGACCCACAATGCACTATTTGGAAAATAATTGTGGACAACCTTATCCGTGAAAAGGCGCAACTAGAAGAGCAGCTCAAGCAGCAACATTCAAAGCTTCTTTAGTGTCTTTACTAGCTTTTATTTAGCTTTTATTTGGGACTCTTTAAAAGAATATTTATGTAGTCCGTTTCAAATTTAATAAAACGTTTCCTTTTACCGCAATGCCTATAAATAAGAGGAATCCCATGAAGTCCTAATCATCTTGCATTGCATTCTTTTCCTTTATTCACTTCAAGAAACTCAAATTCGTTCTGTAGGTGTTGTAATCATGGATTTCAGAAGAGAAACCCTGAAGTACACTTTTCAGAGTCCCAACCTCGAAAGCTTGAGAGAACTAGCTGAACTCGTCGAGGATCGCTTTGCCTTCGCAGCAGAATATGGAGGAGTTTTCCGTTTCCTCGAGCTGAGGATGAAAGAAGGGTTGTTGGAAACATTGGTTCAATTTTACGACCTGATGTATCACTGCTTCACTTTTCCAGACTACCAGTTGATGCCGACCATGGAAGAGTACTCAGAACTCTTGAGGATGCCTGTGACTGTTTGACCTCTATTCACCGGAAGGGAAGACACGCCTAGTCGCCAAGAGATTGCAAATGCCACTCATCTTAGCCTTGAAGATGTTCAAGCACACCTGATCACCAAGGAAGGAGTCCTTGGGTTCCCATCCGACTTTTTGATCGAAAAATTCCGTTACCATGCTGAACGAAAGGAGGCTCTCATATTGGAAGCCAATTTTGCTTTGTTGGTTTATGGGACTTTCTGGTTCCCTAAAATTGACAGTTTTGTTGATATGGATGCGATCAAGCTATTCATACTCAAGAATCCAGTACCCACCTTGCTTGCTGATACGTACTTTTCAATCCACTCGAGGAATGCCGAGGGAGGAGGACACATTGTATGTTGTACTGCCTTGCTGTACTCATGGTTCATCACTCGTTTGACCTGGTATCCGTCCCTTTGGGAGGAAGTAGCAACACCTCGATGGTCCGAGATACTTATGGCCCTTACCCATTCGGACATTGTTTGGTATGATCCCGCCTATGGAGGCGTGCCTATGATTCCTAGCATCGGAGGATTCCCCAACGTACCGCTTATTGGAAGAGAAGGATGTATAAGTTACAATCCCGCTTTGGCCCGTAGACAGTTTGGACAACCCATGATCCAAGTGCCTGACCTGGCTTCGTTGGAAGAGATCTATTTCAAGGGAGAAGAGGATCCAGACCTAAAGACTGTCATCATTTATGCATGGAAATACATTGATAGGGAAGGAACAGCTGCTTCAGGATACCCCAACTGTGTTGTTTCCGAGGATTATCTGCATTGGGTGCGAGAAAGGGCTCTCGATCTCAAGATGCCTTTTCCTTTTCACGAACCTATGGTATTGTCTGCTCATGACCCCAACTGGTTCGATGTGGATGAAATTGAACAAGTAAAGATTGCTTTAGATGAAGCCCGGAAATTGAGGACTGCCTGGAAGAATAAGTTCCTCACCCTCAAAGTAGAGAAGGAAAGACTTCAGAAGACACCAGAATTAGAAGTTTCCAGAAAGAGAAAGGCACAAGGAGATTTATTTTCTCCTCATGCCTCTTCAAGTGCTGTTACCAGTGATGATCTCCCCTCAACTACCATGGCTTGGAAGGAGTGTGTGGAACGACTCATCATCGAGAAAGCGGCGCTGCAGGAGCGTATTGATCAGCTAACCGAGGAGCTCCGTACAAAGGAGAAGACTGTGGAATAGAGCTCTAGGCTTCCTTTTGCTTTCGATGTAATAAACTCTTAAAAGAGTACTTTGTTTTCATTGTTTCTCAAAAAATAAAAAGTTTTTCAATTATTCTACATTATAATACTGAAAAACACTTTGAGTTTCTTGAAGTCTCCTCCTGCATCTGCATTTTCGCATTAGCATTCTGCATTTAGCATGGCATTTTACATTTGTGCATGTGTCCTTCCTTTGTTGTGGCTCATTTCGGTTTTCCATCTTTTGCTGTCAGTCGCCGTCTCGACCATCTGACCAAGCCGGAAGTATCATTAAAGGATAGTGAGGAGAACAAAGACATGGATCGCATGACTAGCTTCAGAGTAAGGTCTAATCCGACATTTCACCGTCCCTCAGACAACTTTGTTCCTGTGCAACTTCAGCCTGGGCAAGACAACCCGCTTGCTGACTTTCAAAATATTCATGCTGAGAAAGAAGTGGATGATCCTGGGCTTATAGCATTCGAGAATGAGTTTCGTGACTTCAAGGAACGATGGAAAATGATGAAGAGGAACCGTGCGCCTGACTTTCGTGCTCATGACCTGCACCTAGTTCCAAACCTAGTCGTCCCTCTGGGATTCCAAATGCCCGCCTTTGAAGTGTACAAAGGTACAACTTGTCCAAGGTATCATTTGATGATGTTTTGTCAGAAGATGACCGCCTATCTTGGGAACGACCAACTATTGATTCACTGCTTCCAAGAAAGTTTGTGTGGAGCACCATTAACATGGTATATGAAGCTACAAAGGAATCACATTCAGTCTTGGGAAGACTTAACTTTTGCTTTTGTGAAGCAATACCATCATAACTTGGGTATAACCCCAGACAATAAAGATGACCGTGGACCTTCCAGAGAATTCATAGCTCCGGTACCCCATCCTCAGTGCCAGTATGTGATGCCTGCTCAGCGTGAACAACAGCCATCTCCTAGACAGAGGTTGGCCTCTCCAGATCAACCACATAATCGACGATTTCGGAAAAGGTATCAAAGGATACCTCTGGATACTCCAAGAGAAGCAATTCATCAGTTTGATCCCATCCCTGTGAAGTACGCTGATTTGTTTCCAGCCCTAATTCAAAGAGGGCATATCTAGACAAGAGCCCCACCTAAGGTACCTAAGAAGTTTCCATACTGGTACAAAGCCAACAGATTTTGCCTGTATCATCAAGGTGCTCCGGGGCACGACATTGAGAGTTGTTATGGCATGAAAGCAGACGTCCAAAATTTGGTCAAAGATGGAGTCTTGTTCTTTGAGGGTTATGTCCCTTACGTACGAGATAGCCCCCTATCTCGATAAGGTTCGTCCTCCCCAGGCATGGTTCAAGGTCGTCAACGCCGCGTTTGAAAGCTGCGCACAAGACGTTTCTGCATGTCTTTCCCGTCTACATGAAAGCACAATAAAGATCTTGGAAAGGACTCCCCGAAGAAGTTTATTTCATTTTGTCCATGTTTATTTCTTTGATTGAAAGCATATTTGGCATGTAAGAACTTTCTGTTTTGAATAAGTAATACAATAACTGTTTGTCTTGAAGAAATCCATTCGTTTTCACTCAAATAGTTTTTCAAAATTATTTCCAATGCCGACTTTTACCCGATCTCTTGCTCTGACAGAGAATTGGAAGGAGGATGATGAAGTAAAACATATGATCTCTTGTTGTATGCTTCAAATAAGTACCCTACTGATGATGTAAGGCATTATTTTAAACCTCTTAAACACCAACATAGTCAACCCTTTCTTTTAAACCTTGATTGAGGATCCGTTCTCTTTCTCCCAAACCCTTTCAAACATCATTTTCTTAACCTGGGGCAGGGTGATCTCAAAAAATGATGAACATTCTTCAAAAATTGGGTGGGCACAAATATACTAACCCTTTATTCATCCATTCTACAAGTCATAAATTAAACCCATATACGACCCTCAAAGTCCTAATTGAAGGAAGGTTTAATTTGAAAGCATACTCGATGAGATATTGTTTCCTGACTCCTTGAGCTACGCTCAAATTTAAATCGGCTTTATAAATAATAATTCAATTTGTATCCTAACTAGTGGTTTCGATCACAAGTTATTGCGATACCCCTTTTCAAAACTTCAAGACAAATGTGTGTCACATTAACCATTTCAAAATGGATATTTCAAATGTGCTAAATACGCTTGACATCTTAGAAATACCACATACAGATATTGATGATGATATTTGAAGACTTTGCTGACTTGGGGCAAGTCATTCTTCCCAAGACAATTCCATCCGCGCAAGTCTTGGGTTCAACTAGAAGAAATTCAAAGACTCACTTCCCGCCAATCAGGGGCAATTACGTCGAGATTCGGCGAATCTCTCCGAGAGTTTGAAAACAGTGGGGCATTTAGACACCATGTTTTCTATAAAATCCTCTCGAGACTTTTCTCTTAAACTATGTGACTTGGGGCATTTGAAGATTGGAGCAAAAGATGTATATTTCATCCTCAGGAAGCTCAAGTCCGACATGTTCAACAACTACGAAGACCCAGGATATTTATTTTATCCCCTATGAAACTTCGGTTTGGGTACCTCCTTCTACAATTTCATACAACACGCCAAACTTATCAAGATGCTACATCCCCGATTGGATGGATCCCTCTTCCTCAGGAGAAATTTTGAAGTCTTGAAGCAGGACTGGGATCCTACACTTGGTTCTCCATCTACCCCCAGTGATACTCCTATCTTTGAAGATTGGTCGGATGTTTGTTTCGAGACGTTTATCCCGTATTCGGTCATTGCTTTCGTCTGTCTTGTCAGCATAAGCATACACATATCATATAAGTAGATAACATAACATTTGCATTTTGTGCATCCTTTGTATGTTTTACTCTATTTCTTCGATTGCGTTTACCCTTGGGTATTTGGGCGTGTCTTATTCCTTCCAAATATAGTCGTCAGCCCTAAGCAGAAAAAAACTCAATATTCCTATTTCCCCACGAAGTTCGATCCTCGTGGAAGACAGTTATTTAAGTACATTCCCATTGGAGTTTATACCTCTATGGTTGAGTCTTGCTTGACAGTTTCTCTTCGGTTACTTCCCGAATTGAACTTCGGTCTTTGGCAATCACACTATGAACATCTCCAGCTTTTGAGCATGGATCAAAAGTGCATTTTATTTTGCACTTTTACATTATGAGGATCACCATTTGAAGACACACTGTTTCTTCAACACCGTTACAAGATTTCCTCAACAACTTACAGCCGAATGACAGAAGATCTCTTTATTTGAGCAACTCGTTTTGAACAGATTTATTCTCAAAACGACAAACAACAATTTCATCAAGGCAATCTGTCCATCCCCAGTGGATTATCTCAAGATTATCAAGTCAAAACAGAGGACATTACAGACACTCCCCCACTTGAGGACTTCTGCTACAACAAATTCACATATTTTTACAATTACAACAAAGATACTCCTCAGAAACGATCTTCCTCAGAGAGCTCATTACGAGTACTATCAACGACATATCTCCTTACAAGAGGACACTCCACAAATCAACCGGCTTACAGCTCCTCTGAAGATCCCCGGTGCACATTCTACAAATTGCTAATACAATACAAATTGCATCTACAATTACAAGTACAAGATCACATCTACAAAATTCTACAATTACAGACTACACAACATTTACATTCACAATTCTACAGTTCTACAAATCACAACATACAATTTACAATGACACTATGGCTCACAGCCGAACATCTACATCAACATTACAATTTACAACTACAGCCGAACATCTACAACCCCTCTTTGTGAAGATGCTCTCACGAGTTTCCATCATTTTGGGCAGGAACCGAGACCAGCTCATGGTTCCCATACCATGATGTAAGGGGAAGTTCGACATCAGGAATCGAGACCAGCTCATGGTTCCCATACCATGACGCAAGGGGAAGTTCGACATCAGAAACCGAGACCAGCTCATGGTTCCCATACCATGATGCAAGGGGAAGTTCGACATCAGAGACCGAGACCAGCTCATGACTCCCATATCATGATGCTCGGGGAAGCTCTACCACAACAACATCTACAACGACATTTGTATCTACAGTGATTACATCTACAAAGTCTTGACATTTCAGACAGAGACTGAGACCAACTCATGATTCCCATATCATGACGCTCGGGGAAGTCCTACATTTTATTATTTCAAGTTGAGTTCCGAAAGAAAAGATATACAAAAAAAAGAGAGAAAGAGAAATACGAATAAAAATGAATCATCGACTCATTTGGATTAGTACCAATCACTACACTATGGTAATAAGTTTCTCACCTATTGTCTAAATCGCCATATCCTTGGAGATTCCCCATTGGTGGTTGTTTCTAGTCTCAGTGGAGTCCCACTTCGTTGAGTCTGTTACTCTTTCGCTTCTCGCATGTCATGTCTGGTTTTTCCCTGTGGCGCCATTTCTCCACAGGATCCTCTATCTTGCATTCTCATATCATTGCATATCATTTGCATTCGGTGGCTTCTTATGGCCCAAAAATTCGTGCAATGTTTGTATTTAAGTCCCTCCTATCTCGTCGAGACAGAGATTTCATCTCCATATCTCCGAATAGGAGTAACTTAAATAGGGGCATCTGTCGCACCCCAATTTTGACCACAAGATACCACCTCCTTTTGCGCGTTTTCTATTATTATTTGACTTTTTTATATATTTATGTTTTACGGCTAACCAGTTTATGCAAGTACAGTAACGGCAAGCGTGAATCCTTACAAAGTCAGTTTCTCAGAATACGAGGCGTAAGGCAAAGAAGTCCCGAGGTCTACATAAGTGTAAATTCAAAGTTTAAAGTTCAAGCTTCAAGCCCTAGGGTTTACGAATTCAATCCAAAGGGATCTCAAGCTTTTATTTCCATAAAATGCAAATTCAAGACATCATTACAAAACCAGAAATTTTGTTAAAGTCGGTTTATTTGAAGATCAAGTCCATAATTTATACCGGGGAGTTCTTATGTCCAAGTTGGGTTCTATTTATTTCCACGATAAACTAGGACTCAAAACCACGAGTTCTTTACGAAGCAAGGAATTAAGTAATCTCATGACTCATTTGCTGTTCAAAGGAAATGCCATTCAATGTGCAGTATAAATCCGGGTTTTTACATCTAAAGCAACCAACACTGCAATATCCGTACAAACTCATAATCCAATTTATATTTGAATTCAAGAAAAGATTCTAAGTAAGATCATCAAATTACGAATTACTATAAGCTTAGACCATACACGGACAATACGGTACCAACAATACATCCATCACTAAAGCCCATGAGCCTATTCTTAATACAAGACCAGCTTTACAATTCAAGATCCTATCTTTGATCAATGCAAAGGCTACAAAGTAAAAGAGGACATGTTCATAAAATTTACATTACAACTTCAGATTTACGTGTTGCTACATAATAGAATCCAATGGGTCACCAAAGTCTCGGTATTTAGTCTCTGTTTCAAGGAACTTTGTCCATTGTAGGTTTAGAAATAATTGGCACCCTGTTAATCATGAACCTCCACACCATGAGCATCGGCGAGCTCCTTGATGTTCAACCTGAAGGTTTGCATTCTGAATTGGAGAAACAAATCTCGTATTCTTGCTTCCGGGATTATCCAATTACCGGTCCACCTTTGTCGTTCTAATGGAGATTCCACAAGGTTGATTTTGGTGGACGACTTCGTTCATGCAGATGCGCACCTCAGTTTGAAAGCCGTCTTAAACGTTACTTCCGCCGTTCTCTAGGCAATATCCATCGACCTGCGAAATTAGCAATGCAGTCAGCAGCCATGGTTCGACATCGTTAGGGATAAGCTCGAGTTAATTAAAGGAGAATAACAACAGGTCATAAAATTACAATTCTCAAGTATTGCAAATCAGTTACAGCAGCTTCGAAACTTCTACTAGCATGCCACGACCAAGTCAATGACGAATCTCACTGTAATTAGCAACCATGTCCTACGAGGTCATATTCGGCCGTTGTTTCCCCGCATTAGGCACCTGCAAACACGAGAATAGCATATTGCTTATGGACTTCGATGAATTTAAGACAACTTGACAAGAATCTTAAAGGCATGTGTGATATAGCCACTAATGGTAAAAACACAGAATTAGCTTCTAGGCACGAGCAGTACCTTCGGCATCCTATGACGGACACGCCGACACCCTGGAGCAACGAGGGAATTAACTCCAACCTTCCACCAGCACATTGTGTACATGTTTACGCAACCTGCAACAACGATAAAGAACAGAATGGAATCCAATTCTAGCTTAACAGTAGACGTTGAAAAAGCTACAAAAGCAACTGCGTCTAACTTCAATTATTAAACCCTTAAAACGCGGTCAAAGCAAGATACCAAGCAGAATCCAACAACCTTGCTCTTCTTGTCACGGCTATAGTCAGCAGCCAATTTCCATTTTACATTACTAATTCAAGATCAACTAAGAGTAATGCGTACCAAGAAACTAAAGCAGCATCATTCAGCACAGTCGCTTCCACCCGCTCTTTCATGCGATTTACTCATAACTAGCAGCTCACAAGGAAACCAACAATAACCTACCTGCATCTAAGTCAATATTGCTTTAAGAATCTTGCCTTATGGTGACCACGACAAACTCACACGGTTGTGCTAATCCCGGCCCCAACTTGGTGTTTCATTAAACCCTGTTACAACAAAAGTTAACGAACGTTAGTCAAAACCGAAGGCAGCCAAGAGATCAAAAACTCTGCAGTACCATCGCAGTAGCACACCAATTTTATTTCGCACTCCAAAGTCGTCTATTACCATAAGACGCGATTGAGCACCCTGCACCACTTCCGAACCACGCTCTTCAAAATCCTCGCACTCAAGACTTTACCTCATCCAGACACATTTCCCCTGCAGACCTGTGGAAAACCAGCTAGCGTAGCCTTGATCAAGGCAAACATATTCTGAGTACCTACGCACGCAGAAACTTCCAATACTGGTAATGGCCATGGTTGATGTGATAGAACTGCTGCTTGAATCCATATGCACTTCCTTTCCTTCCTTGAAGAACGACAATACATCAAATGTACTTCCTAGCATCACAACCATCAAGTAACGTGGACATCAATGTTTCTATAAATAAAGGAAAAACGTTCAGATACGTATCAGTTTGAAGGAAAACCAAAGGATTAGAGTTCTAATTGGAAAGGAAACATACCCTGCGTTCAGCTTGTGCGCAAAGAACAATTGCAGCTGTTACTCTTCGTCACCAACTTTGTTTTCATAGAGGCTCTCACCAACGTATCAAGCGCAAGTTTCGTTCTGAGCTTCTAATCATTCTTTGGGCCCAAGACTGCCATTACCTACACTTGCCAAGTCACATTCTGAGTCAGCAAAAGAATCATCTGAAGCATATTCCACAAGACTCAAGAATATCCAAATCCAAATATTGAACCTAAACAGATAGCATTTAAGGCATTTGATACAGAATCAGGGATTTGATTTTCGATTGGAACAGAAAAGGGAAGTTTTCAAAATCGATTGATACCAAAACAGAAGGTCCAAATCCACAATTAATTTGATTTTAATCAAATTCAGTGGAAATCCCAAATTGAAGTCTATATAAGAGTGAATCAAATGAACGAAGAAAGAAGGAGAGAATCATCACAAAAAACCTATGTGCAGAAGAGAAGCTTATCTCTGAAACTGCTGAAGCTACCGCACACCGCCGCAAGTCCCCACAGACGAAGCATCCGCTCTTGCTACCGCCACCACCAATCTTCGGTAAATCTCCATCTTTACTCATGGTATTGAAATATTGATGCGTTTGGATTTCTTTCAGGATTCAAAAAAAAGCGAGGGGAACGATGAACGACAGAGGGAGACGGAGCGATCGAGAGAGATCGCCGCGAGGGAGGAAGGGGGGAGTTTCTTCGATCTAGGGTTTCTCATCCGTTTCTTTCTTTATTTTTGTTGTTGTATGTTTATTATTTGTGTTAAACTAATCACACACCACTAAACACTCCAACCACGTTTAACCCTTCATTATCCTCTAACTCACCAGTAACCCTAACTAACCAGGTTTTTTATATAATTAATTTCAATTAATAAACTTTGGAAATAAATAATAATGTTAAACCCTCTTTAGTTAACTTTATTAATAAAATAGGTTTTACTAATTCATTAAGTTAATTTTAATCTTTTTTTTTAATTTTAAACTAATGTCTCT
The DNA here is from genome assembly GCA_963859935.3 of Lathyrus sativus. NCBI lineage: Eukaryota > Viridiplantae > Streptophyta > Magnoliopsida > Fabales > Fabaceae > Lathyrus > Lathyrus sativus. The sequence continues at coordinate 209,413,082 of OZ012735.1, forward strand.
TTTAAGCAAATTGTAATTAATCAACCATTTAATTGATATTCTATTTTAAAATAACTTAATAACCTTTTAAAATAAGTAAATTATTAAACCTCCTCGGTTCAAAATTAAACTAATCCTTTATAAACCAATTCCTTTTTAAGTAAACAATTTTATGATTTAAATAATTTAAGTGAATAAAATCTTGGTAATTTAGGAAGACCTTCTTTTTTTAACAAAAAAATCACTTATGTCTGAGTATCAATTTAACTAATTCCTAACCTTTTCTTTTTAAATTAATAACCTACTTAATTCAACTTTTTAAATCAATATCAATAATTAAGTGACTTTTCTCGAATTAATTTATTGCCTAAAACCTTTTTACTACAATAAATTAGACTAAATCACACCTTAAGATAATTTCTTATAAAATTTAATCCCTCATTAATCAAGCAACTTTTCTTAAACCAATATCCGTCAAATCAACTCAATCCCCTTAAGATCAAATCAATCCGCTTAAAATTAATCAACAACGTGCAATTTAATCAATCGTACACTTCACGACACCTTTCACTCTCACACACTTCTAGAGCTTTCATGCGTGTGTATGATTTACTTTTCCGCAACTTTATTTACCGCAAAATTTGCATTATCATGTTTACATTCCCGCATCGCATCCGTCCAAAGGAAAAACCTACACATAATTCAACGTTGTGTGTAGTTGCACATCATATACATCATTCTCCCCACGATCCTTGATCCCATTCAAGTTGATCATTTAAGATTAGGACCTACCCCATAGGAAGGACCTTGTCTTTATTCTTTACAACATAGAAACAAAACAATCAACACAATACAATCTTCAAACACATTAGAGAATAGATGTTAATCATCTTAAGTGAGATATAATCTCCACCCCCACAACAATACAATCAAACATGTAGGGACTTTGCCTTAAGAGCGATAAAGGCATACTTGGCGACCATCCGAGTATGTAAGACCTTTTCTTAAGACGATGCAAAGACCATTTCCTACAACCCCTTTTACATTTGTGGTGGTTACATCTCCCTTAACATGAAGACTCGTCTCTTCTCCTAGACCCAATCAAACAACTACCCTAAACCCGTAGGAACTTTGACCACAGTCAAAGGTCTCCTTAAACCCTTTAGGGTGAACTACAACATACTCTGATTCCACTCCCGTAAGGATATGTAGGCATAAGATGCGACATCTTATCGAGTATACTTAGAAACAAACCACTAGGGTCTTTCATCCATTAAGCAGATAAACCTTAGCAGTAAACAACATAAACAAGAGGTTCCTGTAGAGTACTACAGAAACTTAGGATGCTAGTACCTTCCCTAAGTTTAACCAACCCCCGAACCTATAACTCTCTAGCTTGCATTTGCGTTGCATTGTGGGAATTTCGATCTTTATCCCTTCCTTTGGACAAATCAAAGTTCGGTTGCAAATGAATAAGATTCAAACTAATCAATAGTTTGGTATCCAAATTTCACCGCGACATTAGGCATGCACTAGTTCCCACGAAATTTGCACTCAGACGAGATTCTCTTTGATGTCTTTCTTTCCAGCCCAGTGGACCGTTGAGAGAATTGCAGATTTGAGGGTTGTCGACTCTGGGGACCGATCATTTGTGATTCAGCTAAGTGAGGCCTCTTCAAGAGATGATGATGCCACACCTTTTGGGTATCATATCATCGTTTCTTGAAAGTCTGTGATGCTGATGAACGCATAAGATGTCAAACCTTGTCAGTGGATAGGTCCATACCTGTGAGTGGGTGGGTTATGCAGGAAACCTTGACTTCCAGATTACCCAGTTCTTGACAGTGTAAACCTGTGTTCATGATACAAAGGGGTCTTATGTCAGTGATTTTGTCGGTACTAAGGCGAAGCGCTGGTTCTTCTCAACCGACAGCACAACAGTCCTGATCCCCTGTTTGCATTTGCATGTGCATTTTCATTTTCATTTCATTGACGTGTGTTTATGTTGCAGGTGTACATTTCCTCTTCGATTATGGTGATATTGTTCTATCTTTGTTGACATGGAGCCCTTGAGGAGAACCCTGGCTTACAAGTTTCCTACGCCCGACATCAGAATCTTGCGAAGCCTGATTTCTCTAGCTGAAAAGAAGGTTATGGAGGATTTCAGAGAATCTTATGGGAGGATTTTGAATATTGTTTGCAAACCTTCTTTGGATGAATTGAATGGCCTTCAGACATTGTTACAATTCTATGATCCTCAGCTGCGAGGCTTCACCTTCCGGAGTTTTGTTCTAGCACCGACATTGGAGGAGTTTTCTGATATATTGGGTATACCTATTCTAAACCAGATACCGTTCCATCATGTTGAGGGAGAGCTAGATTTGACTAACCTTGCTAAGGCTTTACATTTGGATGTCTCTGGGTTGAAAGGGAAGTTAGCCAGTAGGAGTGGAATGTTTGGGTTTCCATTGCCTTTTCTTGCGGACAAGGCTCGAAAGTTTGTTAAGAAAGGTTGTTGGGTGATATTCAATGCTATCTTGGACTTGTGTATTTATGGCATTATGTTATTCCCGAACATCCCAGATTTTGTAGATGTTGATGCATTCAGTATCTTTGCTTCAAAGAACCCTATACCCACTCTGTTAGGCGATGTTTATCATTCCGTGCACTACAAGAACTAGAACAAGAGAGGGAAGAGCGTGTCTTGTTGTGCACCTTTGTTCTATGCATGGTTCAGGAGCCATCTTCCTAAGACCGGTCCATCCTGTGCTACTGATGGCACTTTGGAATGGTCTGAGCGTTTGATGAGATTGTCTGCCGAAAAAATTGTTTGGTTTGATAGAGATGTATTGGGCATTAAGATTATCTATAGTTGTGGAAGCTTTCCTCACGTCCCGTTGGTCGGAAGGAAAGGTTGTATAAACTATAATTCGACTATCACTATCAGACAATTTGGGTATGCACTTAGAGGGCCTCCGAAGGATGAAGAGATACAGGAATCTCTGTATCTCACTGGTTTGTTGGAGGGAGATACTTTGGCTAGGGTTGAGAATGCATGGAGAAATGTCCATAGGAGAGGAAAGGTTGCTTTGGGAAAGAGCAATAGTCAGGCATATGCTCCATATTTGGCTTGGATTCAAAGTAGAGCCAAAGAATTGATGATGCCATATCCATCTATTCAGCCTGTGCATCCTCCTGAGATTGCAGAGCCTACTACAATAGATATCCAAAGGTATGAACAGGTATGTCGCGAGAAAGAAGAGTTGCAAAAGACAAACGAAGAGTTAGAGGAAGAGACGGCTCAACTCAGAAGTGAAAGGAACAAATCAAGGTATTCTTTGAAGAAGAAAACTGAATTGGTGAATAAGTTGGGAACAGACTTAACTCAGGAAGCTAGTTATAGGGAGCGCACAGGCAAAGACTTGAATGCCACCTACAGTATTCTGGCCACGAAGAAGGAAGAGTTGAGTAAAGCCTATCTACAGATTTCCAAGTTTGAGGCTCAGTGGAACGCTGCCATGTCTACTAGCAAGCAGCGTGAAGACAAGTTGAAGGCGCATATCAACAAGCTGAAGGCTCAGCTCCAAGCTAAAGATGAGGAGATCTCAAAGGAATCCGCACTCAGAAGACATAGTGACTGCAAATTATATGAAGCGCTTGCAACCTTGGAGGAGCATAGAGAGGAAGTCGGTGCTAAGAGGCGTAGGCTCGAGGAGACTGTTGGGAAGAAGGACTCGGTTGAGGATCTTCAGTCTACTATCAGTCAGCAGGAGTTGCTCATACGTGGTTTGCTCACTAGGCCAGACCATCCGGATACACAGGCGTTGTTGAAGGATTTCCAGTCTCGCCACCCAGTTTGATTTGTTTCTTTGTATTCTGTAGCGTAGACTTTTGTATGTACCATCACCAGACCTGTTGGTTGAGGTCCCTTTCTGTTTGTACTCATTTGCTGTTTATACTTTGCCTATGGGCTTATGTTTATATATGAGGAGTTTCTATTATGTGCTTGCCTGCGGGGCTCTCCATCGTCTTGGTTGTTATCACGAAACTAGAATCGAGGGGGAAATGTCCTTATTTGCATAAATACATGTCTGCATTTTAGCATATTTCTCGCATTTGCAGGTGCATCAGAACTGTTAACCTTATCTTGTTTCTTGTGCCACTAGTGTTTCAGGATTGCAGAACAGACAACTCACCGCTACGGTACTAGAGGTAATCAGAGAAGAATAATGGATCAAATGCAAGTGGAAATGCAAGAAATGAGGGATCGCATTGCACAGCTGATGGATTTGATGCAAGGAGTTGCTACTGGGCAGGCTCAACTTCAGACTATGGTGCCACCCCTATTGACGCGAATGGATAGTGACGGTGTGCTGCACGAGGGGATTGGTTCTAATCCTCCTAACCGTGAAACCCCTCAGGTGGGCAATTCAATACCAACTTTAGTCATCCCTATTGCTGGAGGAGATGGACACACTACTGGTGCTGGGAATACAACAGGTCTTAATCGTGGTGGCTTTGCTAATGGGGGTAATGGAAATGGGAATGGCTTCGGTTTTGATACTAAAGGTGGTATTCATGGTAGTTTGGACCATACATGGAACGAGGATCAGCAGGAGGATATATTCACTCCTAGGTTTGTAAATGCTGCAGGACCTTCTGAGGCTGATAGAAGGATTGAAATGATTGAAGAAAAGATGCGATCTCTGGAGTGCCAAAATTCCATGGGGCTAGATATGTCTAACCTGGGGCTGATCCCAGGCTTAAGAGTACATCATAAGTTCAAAGTGCCCGACTTCGATAAGTACAAAGGCACTACTTGCCCTAGGGTCCACCTGCGCTCGTACTATAGAAAGATGTCCGCGTACTCGGATGATGAAAAAAATCCTGATGCACTTTTTCCAGGATAGCTTGTCCGGTCCCTCTTTGGAGTGGTACATGGGGCTAGAGCCCACAAACGTCCGCAGCTGGAAAGAACCTGCCGAGGCTTTTGTAAGGCACTATCAATACAATAGTGACCTTGCACCGAATAAATTCCAATTGCAGAACCTTTCTCAAAAGAATAACGAGTGTTTTAAAGAATACGCCCAGAGGTGGCGAGAGCTTGATGCTAGAGTGCAGCCACCCATGGTAGAAAGGGAGCTAGTGGACATGTTTGTTGCTACTCTACAAGAGGTGTACTATGAGAAGCTCATAAGCAGTATGTCCGGAAGTTTCTCAGATTTGATAATCACTGGTGAAAGGGTGGAGAACGGTATTAAGCTTGGAAAGATTCAGGTGGGAGAAGTACCCTCAGCTGGAGGAGGAGGAAATAAGATGTTTGGAAACAAGAAGCGTGAAGGTGACGTTAGTTCAGTGACAAATTCTAGAGGAAGAGGAAGGGGTCAGCCACAAAATCAATATCGCCAACAGCAGGTGGCTAGTGTCACTATTCCTGTGCCACAACAGCAACGACCATAACAACAAGAACAGCAAAGACAGTATCAGCCACAACAACAAAATCAGCAGGGTTATAGGAGGTATCCTGACAGGGCCAGGCCGAATAGAGTATTTCACACTCCCCTAATGCCTTACGCTCAGGTGCTTCAGACTTTATTGCAGCTACAATTAATTCAGAAAAGGACTCTTGCTCCTTTGACAGGTGATCCCCCACCTGGCTATGATGCAAATGCACGTTGCGAATTTCACTATGGGGCGCCTGATCACTCTATTGATGATTGCAAGGCTTTTAAACACAAGTTGCAAGATCTCATTGACATTAAAGCGATAAATTTTTCTCATGATGCACCTAACGTCGTGCAAAACCCTATGCCAAACCATGGGCATTGCTAGGGTTGGTGCTATTCTGGTGGAGGAGGATTTAGACTTGATAATGGATGTGAATGAATTGAAAAATCCATTGAAGTTTGTGAAAGACAAGTTGTTGGGAGGAGGTGTACTCCCAGGCTGCAGTGAGGATTGTGTTGATTGCTTAAGTCATCCTGAGGGATGTGTTGATGTGAGAAGGGGTATCCAAGGAACGATAGACGAGGGGATGTTGCAGTTTAAGCAGACTGCAGAAAAGAAACCTGTTGAGGAGGTAAGCAAGGAGAGGGATGAGGTCGCTACGATCTCGATGCCATATAAGACTATAACTATTTCAGCGCCTCCTAGGCCACCAACAATCACTATTACCAAAGCAGGACTCGTGCCTTATGAAAGCACAAAAGCCATCCCATGGAACTATAGGGCTGAGGTGTATTGTAATGATCAGAAGATAGATTTGAAAAGTTTTCCTGTGGAGTATGCAGAGAATGTTGTGGGAGCAGCGCCAATTACCCGAAGCGGCAGAGTCTTTGCATCGCCCAAAGTGGTGGCTGAAAAAGGCTATAGAGGGAAGGGTAAGATGGTAATTGAAGAAACTACCCAGTCTGGTGAAAAAGGATCTTTGGAGAATGATGTGGAGGAGGTCATGAGGCTAATACGCAAAAGCGACTACAAGATAGTCGAGCACTTACAGCAGACACCTTCCAAAATTTCGCTTTTATCGCTGTTGTTGAGTTTCGAAGCTCACAGAAATGCATTGATGAAAGTGTTGAGTACCACTTTTGTGCCTCAGGAGATATCAGTGAATCAGCTTGAAGGGGTTGTTGGGCATGTAAGGGCGGGAAATAGCCTTGGATTTACAGATCTAGACTTAACGCTAAGGGGCAGAAACCACAATTGTGCGCTGCACATTTCTGTTGAATGTAGAGGAGTGGTTATGTCTCATGTCCTTGTTGACACAGGGTAATCTTTGAATGTGTTGCCAAAGAAAGCACTTATGAAACTGGATACTAGGGGCATTACCTGTACACCGAGTGATTTGGTTGTACGTGCTTTCGATGGTACTCGGAGGTCTGTCTTCGGTGAGCTGACTTTGCCTATCCAAGTGGGCTCAGAAGTTTTTGACGCAGTATTTTATATCATGGACATTCAGCCTGCTTATAGCTGTTTGTTAGGCAGACCATGGATCCACTCAGCTGGGGCTGTCACATCGACTCTGCATCAGAAGTTGAAATATATGGTGGGTGGCAGTGTTGTGACAGTATGTGGAGAGGAAGACATCATGGTTAGTCACCTGTCTTCTTTCAAGTATGTTGAGGTAGATGGGGAAATTCATGAGACCCTGTGTTAGGCGTTTGAAACCGTTCAGTTGGGATAAGCGCAGGCGGTGGTACAAGCTGGCTCAACCCAAGGATGGGGGCAGGTGATTGATATCCCTCAAAAGCAAGACAAATTCGGCCTGGGGTACCAACCATCCTCTTCACCAAGCACACCAAAGTTCAAGGGGCCGATCAGGTTTACCAGCGGAGGTGTCTTCTTCAAACAGCTCAACGCCATTTCAGATGATGAAGCTGGAGACAGCGACTGCGACATGGATGCTTGGATCAAGCCATGCCTTCCAGGACATCGCTTATACAACTGGTCCATCGAGGAATTTGTCCAAGTGACCAATGAACAGTAATACTTTGTTTTTCAATTATTGTACGACCCTATGTTCTACCCGGAACATAGTGGTTTGTTATTTCAGGGCTTGTCTTGTTTATGCTTGAATACTGTTTCATCTATTAATCAAAGGGCGTTTTTCCATTCAAATTTTGAGATATCTGTTTTTCTTGTTTTATCTTTAACAATAAAATGGCAATGTGTTTGTTTGCATATCATTTGAAGCACTTAACCATTTTCATTGCAGGTCTCATATCATTGCAGATGACACTGACCAAGAATCTTCTATGACTCGCTTCGACTTTGATAACCCGGTATTCCAAGATGAAGAAAAGATTGATGAGGATGAAGACTTGCCTGAGGAATTGGCTAGACTATTGAGACAAGAAGAAAAGGTCATTCTGCCTCATGAAGAAGAGATTGAGATCGTCAACTTGGGTTCTGAAGAAGTTCTTAGAAATGTCAGGATAGGGGCCGCATTGCTAGAAGACATCAAGCAAATGTTGATAGAGATGCTTCGAGAGTACAGTGACATCTTTGCTTGGTCTTACGAAGATATGCCCGGGCTTGATACTGACATTGTGGTTCATCGGTTGCCACTTCGGGAAGAATGTATACCCGTCAAACAGAAGCTTAGGAGGACGAGACCAGACATGGCGGTAAAAATCAAAGAAGAAGTTCAAAAGCAGTTGGACGCTGGATTTTTAGCCGTAACAACTTACCCTCCATGGGTCGCCAACATCGTACCTGTACCTAAGAAGGATGGTAAGGTACGAATGTGCGTTGATTATAGAGACTTGAACAGGGCGAGCCCAAAAGATGATTTCCCGCTCCCCCACATTGATGTATTGGTTGACAATACAACTCAATTCTCAGTGTTTTCCTTTATGGATGGCTTCTCCGGTTATAATCAGATAAAAATGGCACCAGAGGACATGGAGAAAACAACATTCATTACACCGTGGGGAACATTTTTCTATAAGGTGATGTCGTTTGGGTTGAAAAATGCAGGGACAACCTATCAGCGGGCAATGGTGACTTTGTTTCATGATATGATTCATCATGAGATTGAGGTTTATGTTGATGACATGTTCGCGAAGTCCCATATGGAGGAAGAACATATGGTCAATCTATTGAAGCTGTTTGAGAGGTTGAGGAAGCTTAAATTGAGGTTGAATCCAAATAAGTTCACTTTCGGAATTCGATCCGGAAAGCTATTGGGGTTTATTGTCAGCAGAAAAGGAATCGAGGTAGATCCTGCAAAAATAAGAGCTATTCAAGAAATGCCAGCACCAAAGACTGAAAAAGAGGTCTGTGGCTTCTTAGGGAGGTTGAACTACATCGCTCGGTTCATATCTCATCTAACGGCCACGTGTGAACCAATGTTTAAGCTGTTAAAGAAAGATCAGGCGGTGGTCTGGAACGAAAATTGTCAAAGAGCATTCGGCAACATAAAACAGTACTTGCAGGATCCTCCGATACTGATACCCCTAGTGGCTGGAAGACCATTAATAATGTATTTAACGGTTCTGGAGAATAGTATGGGTTGTGTTCTCGGTCAACACAACGTGACAGGGAGGAAAGAGCATGCGATTTATTACTTGAGTAAAAAGTTCACAGACTGTGAATCCCGCTACTCCATGCTTGAAAAAACGTGTTGTGCACTCGCTTGGGTGGTCAAACGTTTAAGACAGTACATGCTCAATCATACAACCATGCTAATTTCAAAGATGGATCCGATTAAGTATATCTTTGAAAAGCATGCACTTTCTGGAAGGATTGCCAGATGGAAAATGGTATTGACAGAATACGACATCCAGTACGTTTCCCAGAAAGCCATTAAAGGGAGTGTTCTGTCAGAATACCTTGCTGAACAACCAATTGATGATTACCAACCGATGAGATTTGAATTCCCAGATGAGGACATTATGTACTTGAAAGCAAAAGATTGTGATGAGCCATTACCCACTGAAGGACCAGAGAGGGGATCTCCATGGCAGATGATATTCGATGGTGCAGTTAATTCATATGGTAGCGGAATTGGGGAAATTATTACAACTCCCCATGGAACGCATATCCCTTTCACTGCCAGATTAACTTTCCCTTGTACCAACAATGAGGCCAAGTACGAAGCATGTATCATGGGTTTGGAAGAAGCTATTGATCTGAGGATCAAGAATCTTGATGTATATGGAGATTCAGCGCTAGTTGTTAATCAGATCGAAGGAGAATGGGAAACTCGACAGCCCAATCTAATCCCTTACAAGGATTACGCAAGAAGACTGTTACCATTTTTCGACCGTGTAGACCTCCACCATGTGCCAAGAGCGGAGAATCAAATGGCAGACGCTTTGGCTACACTGGCTTCAATGTACAAGATCAATTTTTGGAATGAAGCGCCAAGGATTGTTATCTCACGCCTCGACAGGCCCACTTTCATATTTTCTATTGAAGGAGCTTTCGATGGTAAACCATGGTTTCATGACATCCAAAATTTCCTTAAGAACCAAGAGTATCCACCAGGGGCATCGACTTTAGATAAGAAAACTCTTAGGAGATTGTCTGGAAACTTCTACCTCAACCCAGATGGTGTGCTGTATAGGAGGAATCATGATCTGGTACTACTCAGGTGTGTGGAAGAAAAAGAAGCAAGCTTGCTTATGGAAGAAGTCCACGAGGGTACTTTTGGCACGCATGCCGACGGACATGCCATGACTCGAAAGATTCTACGAGCTGGTTATTTTTGGCTAACAATGGAGTCGGATTGTTTCAAATTCGCGAAGAGATGCCATAAATGCTAGATTTATACTGATAAAATTCATGTGCCGTCGTTCCCGTTGAATGTAATGTCATCCCCTTGGCCGTTCTCCATGTGGGGCATCGATATGATTGGGAAGATCGAGCCTACTGCTTCCAACGGACACCGTTTTATTCTGGTAGCCATCAATTACTTTACCAAGTGGGTGGAGGCAGCTTCGTATGCTAATGTGACCAAGCAAGTGGTAGCAAGATTCATAAAGAAGGACATCATCTGCAGATATGGAATTCCCGAGCGAATCATTACTGACAATGATTCGAATCTGAATAACAAGATGATGAAGGAGCTATGCCAAAGCTATAAGATTGAACATCACAACTCATCACCCTATCGACCGAAGATGAATGGCATTGTCGAAGCGGCCAACAAGAACATTAAAATGATAATGCAAAAGATGGTTGTTACATACAAAGATTGGCATGAAATGTTACCTTTCGCCTTGCACGGTTATCGTACGACGGTACGCACATTAACCAGGGGAACTCCTTTCTCACTAGTGTACGGTATGGAAGTTGTCCTACCGTTAGAGGTTGAGATTCCTTCTTTAAGGGTTTTGGTTGACGTAAAACTTGATGAGGCAGAATGGATCAAGAATAGATTGAATCAACTTAGTTTGATGGACGAAAAGAGGTTAGCATCAATTGCATATGGTCGTTTGTACTAGAGCCGGATGAAGAAAGCTTATGATAAGAAGGTGCGCCCTCGAAGCTTTCAGACATGCGATCTTGTGCTGAAAAGGATTCTCCCACCACAGTCAGATCACATGGGCAAATGGACTCCCAACTACGAAGGTCCATTTGTTGTACGAAAGGTTTTCTCTGGAGGAGCCCTAGTATTATCCACCGTGGACGGTGAGGACTTTGCATCCCCTGTGAATGCAGACGCAGTTAAAAAAATACTTTGCTTGAAAGAGACCCGCTGGACACAAAAAGAAAAGTCCAGGCAAAAATGGGGCATCCCGGCGAACCATAAAAAAGGAAAAAGGTTCGGGCAAAAACTAGGGATAAAAAAAAATGTAAACCCGCAGAGTCGAAAACCTGAAAAGGCAGCTTTGGCAAAAATGGGTATCCCGGTGAATCGAAAACCCGAAAGGGTGGTTCAGGCAAAAGTTAGGGATTGAAAAGCAAATGACTGCGGTCTGCGTATGAACTTCATTGCTTAGTGGATTGGGAGAACCTGAGGGCCGTTTAATCCGAATCAATCTCTTCTGAAGATGAAGCATCGGGAAAGAGTCAGGGTCAAGCGAATCATAAAGGAATCAACTTATGGTGTTTGTCTGCGCCACATTGCCGACATTGCTGCACTTTTTGTTTAAAATGTACACTTTTGTATTTGCTTTTATGCATACTTGTAGTTTTTGCGCAGCTTCCTCTTTGCAGGAGTTGCATCTTTTGTAAAAAACTTTGCCTATTCACAGGCCGTTATCAATACACATATACTATTCAGTACTCTGTTTATGCGCTTTGTTTTTATGCTTTTACTGTTTTGTTTATGAAAAACGCCCGATATTTTTGATGAACTTGCATACATAAACTTGCAGGCCTTGGCCAATAATTGCTAAAACTTTGATATTAATTGAACAATGTCACGGATGATGACCAAGATAGTCCTGTTGTATAGGTTGTCTTGTCTGTTTGTCTTTTGCAGGGTTGTTACCCTTGGGGCAAGGTTTATGAATATGATTGGATTCATCTTTTCCCCCAGACAGTGTTGTTTTCCAGCAATCGAGGTTGCATCTCTATCCCAGTAGAGTTACATGCAGTGGTTAGCATTTCCTTGGCAGTGTGCCAGTGCACTTTTAATCCCCGCAGAGTACGAAATTGTGTTCACTCCCCAGCGAGTCGAAATTAGGGCGTGTCCCCACAAAGTAGGTGCCAGGTTTTCCCAAGCAGTGGCCTAGTATTTCTCCCTCTCACTCAGTCTGATTGAAGGAACTTGGCTTTCAGCAGTACAGACTGAGACATCCGACAGAAGTTTTGTTCTCTATCAGGTAAGTGAGGCTGTTTAACCTGTTTGTTTTAAGTACTCGGTGAGTTATTTGTTCTTCAGAAGATTTTGTATTCCGGAGAGCTAGCTCGGACATTTACCTCAGCAAGTGTTGATCTGCATCCTCAGTTGAGTTTTGGATTTTTTGTTCTTGTATGAACTTTATCCCCGGTAGGTGAGCCTTCCGAGGACTTTTTTGCGTAATTCCAATTGTTATTGGCATGGGTAAGCTTTTCCCGGCAGGGTTGTTTGTTGTTCCTGACAGGATGGTTTCTTTTTCCCTGGCATTTATTTTGCTGTTTCAGTTCCGATGCATCTGCATGTGTGCATAACATCTACCCAAACGTGTAGCATTTCCATTTCGTATGGAGCATTACGCTATTTTTCAAACATTTGCATGTGAAACATATACCAGGTTGTTATCTCTTTGTTTCAGGTGTTTCTTCAAAGGTTTGATTTTCTATTTTGGTGTCCAGACCATGTGATCTCTCTTAGCCCGCATGGTATTCAGACCCCGGCTCATGTTATTCCCCAGAAGTATCTGCGGATTTGAGTGGGTCATGATAAGTATGGTGATAATCATCTCTCCCCATTGAGTATCCAGACTCCGGCCGGTACCTAGTTGATGAAGTTTTCCTTTTTCCGTCGAGTATCCAGACTCCGGTAAGGATGGTTGTGGTATCCAGACCACGGTGACCGATATTATTTTGCTTTTTCCGTTGAGTATCCAGACTCCGGTATTTTTCAAACGGGTATTTTCTTGACTCGTTGAGTATCCAGACTCCGGTCAAATCCCTTTGTGATATCCAGATCACAACAAGTGTGTTTGTGCCTTATGGTATCCAGACCATGGCTTATGCTCGTTTTATTATGCTTTTTCTGTTGAGTATCCAGACTCTGGTAAAATCGTTTGGGTGTCCAGACCTTGATGAATTTTGTTTATGTTTTTTCTGTTGAGTATCCAGACTCCGGTAAAGTCAGTTGGGTGTCCAGACCCTGATGAATCTTGTTTGTACCTTCTCCGTTGAGTATCCAAACTCCAGTAAAGGCAGTAATGGTATCGAGGCCATGGTAGTTTCTCTGATGCTCCGTGATATCCAGATCACACTAATTGTTGTTATCTCCTATCACCGTGTGGTATCCAGACCTTGGCACGTAATGTTTTCTCAGCCTATGTGGTATCCAGATCACGACTAATTTTGTTTCCCAGGAACGTCGTTTGACTTGAACGTGCAGGATATCTAGATCCTGACTAATATATTTCTATTTGCATAGAGCATCCAGGCTCAGATTGCATTGAGTATTCAGGCTCAGGTTTTTGAGTATCCAGACTCAGAATTATTATCAAGCATCCAGGCTCAGGTTAACCGAGTATCCAGACTCAGGTTATTTGCATAGAGCATCCAGGCTCAGATTGCATTGAGCATCCAGGCTCAGGCTATTGAGTATCCAGACTCAGATGTGTTCTTTGAGTGTCCAGGCTCTAGATTTGTGTTTTTGAGCTTCCAGGCTCCGATTCATCGAGCATCCAGGCTCCAGATATTGAGTATCCAGGCTCAAATTTATTACCGAGCATCCAGGCTCTAGTTCTCAATTTATTGAGCATCCAGGCTCTAGTTTTGTGTTTATCGAGCATCCAGGCTCTAATCCTTGAGTATCCAGACTCAGTTTTGTTTCTGTGAGCAATCAGGATCCGTTTATTGAGTATCCAGACTCAGAGTTATGTTGAGCGTTCAGGCTTTGATTTCTATGGAGTATCCAGACTCTGGTAACTTGGATTGTTACCTTTTGCCAGTATGGTATCCAGACCATGGCGCCGTTTTTGACGTTTGTGTTCTCTTTCCCCAACAGGGTGGCTTTGAGATTAATTTTGCTATATTCGGATTCTCTGCGGTTGGCAAATTTCCGGGTTCTTTGGTATTCAACCGTCTTTTACCTTGATTGCATGAAATCCGTTCGCTTTTCACTCATTCAGGTCCAAGTCGTTTGAATAGGGGCAGCTGTTGCACCCCAAAATTTGCTCAACCTTTTTCTTAACTTGGTTTATGTTTCATTTCGTTTCATTTCTTTCTAGCATTTGCATTGCATTGCATTTTTCATGGAATAGGGAATCAAAAGTTTGTGCACCTCAAGAGGAATCTTCTCAGAGGTTTGAGCCTAAGCAGGGGTTGCTACTCAAGCTTGAGTGGTCATCAGGACATCTTGAAGTGGTCAGTGTGTTGTGAAAGGACAAATGGATATGTGTGGGTCAGCTCCTAACTGGGAGGCCAACTAAAGAGCATCAGAGGTTTGTGAATGCATGATTTTGGGTATGAGATGTAAATAAAGCTTATTGAGGGCCTTGAGGGACATTGTGGAGCTTATGTAAGTGGTTGTGTGAAGTGGAACAAGCCACGGTTGAGGGTATTGCAGTTAAGGTTTTCATCTGGTAAATCCTCAATCAACTGTGCAATTGAAGATAGAAACTCAATTCAAAGTCTCTATGGTAATGGGATGTTGTGTTAAGACATATGGGACATTATTTCAAGTTCAATGCATCAAGGGTTAAATGTGTGAGAAGTTACTAAATTAGGGTTCTCAGGGTAAAATCCCCTATTTAGTGCCTGACTTCAAGACCATTTACCTCAAGATAAAAGTCTCATCTTAATTTTTGGCCAACATGGAACTTGTAGAGCATATTTTTAGCTTTAATTTGAGTACTAGAAGTCCTCTATTGGATTTATAGAACTCAAGTTATGATCCGAACAAGTTACAGGTCATTTGAGGTATGTGATTTTGGTCAACAAAAATCAACCAACTTCTAAGTCAGTTTTGACCTAGAAGGGTGTTTCTCCTCAACTTTCGGTCAACATGAAAGTTATAGGTCTTGATCTTAGCTTTCCAAATTGTATTAGAAGTCTTTCATATGATTTGTAGAACTCAAGTTATGTGGTTTACGAGTCAGGGGTATTTTGGGAAAGTAAGATTACAGGTCATAAAATTATAGGTCCATTTCACCAACTTGCACACTTCAAATGGAAATCTTCACAACATGAAACTTGTTTCAGATGGGTCCATTTGCACTACCAAATCATATCTTGTTATGGTGGGGTCTTGGATTGATAATTTGGGGTTTGATATTTTCATAAAGGAGGCTTAAATTGAGAATTAATGGATTTTAAACTTTTTCAAGGCAAGTTTGTGCATTTTTTGATTGCAAATAATATTTCTAAGACATTGCCATCTTCACATTGGAATTTTGAACTATCAAAATGGGCCATTTTCATGGTTTCTTCCTCTTGAAGTAACAAAATGAAAATCAACCATAGGATTAAAATTAAGCCTCCAATCTCATTCCTTTGATCAACACAACTGATTTGTAGTTGATTTGGATCAAAAAACCAGCTGGTGTAGTGGTAAAAACGTGCATGATATTTTCAAAAAGTGGTGAAATGTGAATTTTCAAAATGGGCTGTTTTGCTTGAATTAAAGCCCCATTTGATTATAAACCCATCATATAAGTATTCTAGATGAAATTTGAGGCAGAGCTAGTTCATTTTGGTGCATGAACAACCATTTCACGTTTTCAAAAAAGTGGTGAAAAACTCAAAAACCAATTCTCAGATCCAACCATTTTCAGACCAAATCAAGCTTTCAAACACCTCAATTGAAGTTCATGGAGTGATTCTGGACGTTTTTCGTTAAGCTTCATCACCATTTCAAGGCCTAGTGGAGGATCTCCACTAGGTAAACTTTATTTCAACTTTACACTCTTAATACTCCATGGTTTTCCACCATTTTCGTTGCATTTGAACCTTTGAGTTACATAGATCATTTCTGGATCATTTTTGTTTGTGTTTATGATATTTGATTTTGTGAGCTCAAATTTGTGTTGTTTCTTTTTGATGGATTTTCGTGTTGTTTTGCTTTAATTTTCATGGACTCTTACTCCTTGCAACATATAGATGATGTTTGAACCTTTTAATTTGAGTTTTGGTGAACTTTATTTTTTGCACGTTTTGCTTGTTGTTTGATTTATGGAGTGGTTGTTGAGAATTAATGGAAATAGAGGTTGGATTCTTGTTCCTCTCGGCGAGTAGATGAATTTTCATCTAAAGTTTGTAAGAAACGGTTGAGATTTGATGAAGCCACGGTGGGGGGAGGGTGTCCGCGGCGGCCGGAATGGTGGGGAAGACAACCGGAGTTCGTCCGACACCGGAGAGCTCCAATAGGGAAGAAGAAGGTGATGTGGCGGAAGCATGTTCGTCCGATTCGCTGTTTTTTGATCATGCGTTCCAAAATAAGACCTATGTGTTCCTCTTTTGCTTGTCCACGCCATAATAATACTCTAATTCATTAATTGATGTGGCATTTCATGAGCCACTTGATTGCATTACTTTTATTTTGATCATGTGGTCTGTGATGCTTTCCACCATGCACTAAGTCAACCCAACCATACAATGTCTATTCTGATTTTAATTTCTTTTTTTTCTCTTGCTGGGCCTTGCGCGAATTGATGTTCACACCCCCCAGGGAGGCTCATTTCTGTTTTCCACTTTAATTGTTTGCTGTTTGCACCCATCTTTTGTATTTAATTCTTATGTTATTTTATTTTTCTGTTTTGTACAGTTTTCATTTTAATTCAAATAAAATAGCTCTAATAGTTTAAAAATTTACAAAAAATAATTGTCATAAACTTTGAGAAGTCTAGTTTTTTCTGGAAATTTTTATTTTGTTTTTTGACTTTATTTTCAATTTAAAAACAAATTAAATATTGGGGCTGTTTTATTTGATTTAAATTGTGGTTTTATTCTTTCTTGATTTTATTTCCATGTTTAAAATTCTTATTTTTGCATGATTTTTTTTTATCATTGTGTTAACATGTTAGTTGATCTTTGGATATTTTTTCCATGATTTTTAAGTGCTGTTTCCATGTGGTTTGAATTGCTTTTTGTTCCCTCTCCATTTCTGCCTTATTTTGGGACACTCTTGGTGTTTGCCTCCTATTGAGGCACTTCCCTTTTGATTTTTAATCTCCCCTTTTGACCCCTGGTTCCTAATACCTTGGGGGTCCTCTGAGTCTTTATTTGGCATTTTTAGATGCATTTTCATATTTTTCATGTATTTTGCAAGTTGCTTCATGTTTATGCATCTTTGCTGGTGTACTTATTTTGTTTTGCTTCCAAAAGCTTGGTTATGCATTATTGATGAACATATTTCTTATTTTTTTCATGTTAGGGGCTTGTTATAGGTCTTGTGTGCCAATTCTTAGGTCTTTACCTTATGCATAAGTTGTTCATTTGATCTCATACTTTCATGTTTGCATATTGTGTTTCCATAAGTGATGTTTGCTTGCATTCTTTGATGTTATTGTTGGCATTTGCTTGTGATGTTTTGTGTTAGATTTTGAGATCTCCTCTCTTCATCCCCATTCTTTCCTATGACCTTGGAATACTACTTAAGGTTTCTTG
The DNA here is from genome assembly GCA_963859935.3 of Lathyrus sativus. Lineage (NCBI taxonomy): Eukaryota > Viridiplantae > Streptophyta > Magnoliopsida > Fabales > Fabaceae > Lathyrus > Lathyrus sativus. The sequence continues at coordinate 209,430,782 of OZ012735.1, forward strand.
TTTCCACCTTAGGAGGAACCTGAAGCTTGCCTAAAGTAATGAATCCATGAGGACTTTTTCTCATTGTTTTTGTTACTTGTTTTCTATGCATCTCCTTCTCCTTTTCTCTTGTGTTTATTCATAACATGGCTTGAGGTTGAGATGAGCTTGTGGAGGTTCCAGCCCCGCACATATTCCCTCTCTCACTTGCATTGCATCTTTGTCTTCCTTGTTGCATTTGTGCTTGCATTCTACATTTGCATTGTTTCATTTGTATTGTTTCTTCTTCTTTTGTCTTCTTTCCCTTAGGATTTCTAACCTCTCTGAACAAGAGAGGTTATGATAGACATTAGGGTTCTAACAATGCATGATAACATTAGGTAGTCCCCTTTCAAACTCAACTTTAGGTGCATCTTGCATGACAACTTTTAGGGTTTGGTCTAATCCCCCTTAGTTGGTCTCTTTCTCTTCTCATCTTCAAACAACTTCAATCCACTTAATAAAGCTTGACAATTGTTGCACGCTACGAGCCTTAAACCATTTGGGAAATGATGATTGGGTGGTTGCCTCTCAATTATCTAGAATGATAGTGTATGTCCTTTGGACGATATACGAAGCATTCGCTCCTAGATCATAGTCTCTAGCGTAGCATGAGTCGCAAACCAAATTCAAAACACTTCTTCCTTAAAAAACACAAAAACAATTCAAACTCTTTTTCACCCCTTGGGGTCTTAATCAGGAAACTCTTTTCATAAATAAGAGTGTTGTTAACTTTCAGTCCTATCGCAAACGGTAACGCCTAAGTCTCCAAAGGTCGAGCTGCATACACCAACTGCTAGAACTGTCTATTAACCCTACTCGGGTAAAACTTTTGAACAGCCTGTGTTCTCGTAAGCCCGAACTACGTTTGCTCTGATCTTTCGTTCCAGACGAAAGTACATAGGCACAAGACACGATGTCTTGGCGAGCAACCTTCCCCCTTCTTTGGCCGTAGTTAGGCGAACTACGTTGACTCTGACTTTCCCATTGCACGAGGGAGTACGTAGGCACAGAGCGGCGATGCTCTGCCGAGTCAGTTCTTTTTCTTTCTCTTTTGTCTATAAGCCTTTAGCGTCGATAGTTTACACACCCTTTTAGCTAGACAACACATGTGTGGATCCCGTCGAGTACGACGGACGTGAGGGGTGCTCATACCTTCCCCTTGCGTAACCGACTCCCGAACCTAGGACTTAGTTGCGATGACCTCGTCTTTTCCCATTTTCGTCAGGTTTTTCTGATCGTTTCCTTTCCCTCTCTTTGGGATAAATAACGATAGGTGGTGACTCTGTTAGTCATTGTCGGCCTCTTCTCTTTTTTCGCAGTAGCGACACAAAAGAAAGACAGTTGGACGGTAAATGGCCAACGTTTAAAGGTATATCTTGGTGGCCATGTGAATCGTGATAGCTATGTTATCCGTTTAGATGTTCCGGAGTGAGCATCTTGGACCGTCGAGCTTATCTGACGTTAAACAAGCGCTTGTTGAGAGGCACCTCAACATTGTAGGTATTTACATGTTTTTTTATGTTCTTTTTTTTTTTTGCTTATTGTGAAAGGTTGGTTGTGGCTGTGTGAAAAGGAACAATGCAGCAGGCCCTATTTTGCTATCATGTTCGCTAACATTCGCCTGGCGAGTGAAGGCGAGTATTCGCCCGGCGAACCAAACCGAAGGTTTGCTAGCTTTCGCCTGGCAAAGGATGCGAAACAGGGTGTGCCACATCAGTTAAATTTGGGAAATTGGATGGGTCACTTGGGCCCATGAACCGTTACACTTTTATTTTCTGAAACCCTAAACTCCATTTGCCTCATTTGCATTGTCTCACTTTCACACTTCCTCCTTCCAACATTCTCTCTGATTTTTCCTTTCTTTGAATTACTACATTTCAATCCAAAGGTATGTTTTCTAAATTTTTTCTTTCAATTTGTACATTGTTATTATTGCTTTCTTTTACTGTTGTTCTTCTATGTACATCTTGTAATTTGGAATCCATGAATTTGCGTCTGAAATTGTGTTAGGTTTAGAAAACCCTTTCTTTTTTTCTGTTTAAATTTAGTGTGTGCATGTTTCAATTGCATCTGGTAAAGAGAATAGGGGATATAACACATTTGGTTTGAAATTAGCACTATTGCAGAAGCACTGTTTTTCTGCATTTTTCGCACCTTCGCTGGCATTCGCCTGGCGAGTGGTAGCGAACATTCGCCATGATTCTCCCAGCGAACCAATGCGAATACAGCCGAATTTATCTTTCTTTGTTGTTTAGTACTGGCTGTTTCTTTCTAACATCTGGGTTCTATTTTGTTTGTTTTTAACGTTGTTTGCAGATGGGACCTAGGATGATCCACCCCAACAAGAGAAAGGCCTCCACTTCTCGTACCGTACTGATCCGCTTCGATTTAGACAGGTTCCGCGGTGCTACTTAGGCCACCCGCTACGAAACTCTTGAAAGGAGGAATATCGTGGCAGAAAAGAGGTTCCAATTGAGTGACATTGGATCGTACCGTGCTATTGACGCGCTTTTTGTGGCAAAAAAGTGGGAGCGTCTGATGACCCCTCTGGATGGTTACAATGCTGAGATAGTTTGGGAATTCTATGCAAATGCCCTCCCGGATGATGGTGAAGTTTTTAATTGGGCCTCGACATTTCGTGGTGTCACGGTAAGGTTTGGGTAACCCTCTATCTCTTCTAGGAAGCCAGATAGATGAGTACCACCGGGACCTGAACAAGCATCGTGATTTGGATGCAATGACCAGAGATTTGTGTTTAGATGGACGCACTATGGTGCATAATTCTTCAGGGGTGGCTATTCGGTATCTTCGCACTGATATGAAGCCTTTAGTGTAGCTGATTTTGTTGTTTGTTCTGACGAATGTTGTGCCAAGGTCCCACCACAGCTCAGTGCCTATACCTATTGCCCATTTGATTCATTCGATCCTGCAGATTGTCCAGATTGACATTGCACGCATCATTGCTGATGAGATGCGTGTTGTGGTCTTAAGTGGATGTGGAGGGATAGCAGCTCGCAAGAATGCCCCGCTAACTTTCCCGTGCCTTATTATGTCGCTTTGTGCTTATGCCGGTGTGGATATCCCTCAGAGGAGACAGGTGACCATTCCTGCTGCGATTGATGATAAGTATATTGACAAATTTTGTAGAGCTTGGCCTGCTGTTGGTGAAACTTCTGCTGCCGGTACTGATGCTGGAAGGCGTGCCGGTGGCACTCCTGGATCTAGTCAGGTTCCTCCTGCTTTCTACCCATTCCTACAGGAGATTTGTACTTATAATTGGGATTGGATGGCCGCTCAGCAACGTGCCACTTGTGATCTTCATGACTTCATGCAGCTTTTGCAGCTGCAGATACGTGATCCTACCGGGAACCACACGATGATGACTAGGGAGCAGTTCCTTGAGCATGTTGCATAGCCTGTTGACATGCCCAGTTTTGGTACGGGGGAGGATGCAGAGGATGATGACCCTACTGGTGATGAGGTAGATGGTGATGATGATGACGGTGACGAGGGTGATGATGACGATGATGATGGTTATGACATGTCCGAGGAGGAGGAGTGATCTCTCTGTGTTTGTTACTTCCTTTGTGCTATAAAGTGAAGTTTTTATCTTGTTCTTGTTTTTATCTTGTATTTCCATTCATTTGTTTTGTGATGTACTTTGGATTGAATTTATGTTTTGTACTTGTACCTTTTAAGGTACCCTTGACATTGTTGGTGTTATACACCATTTTATCATTTAGCATTATTATTAATATATAAAAGTTTTTTTTGTTATTACTTATTTATTATTTAAGTTTTTTTTAGTAAGTTTTATGTGAAGTTTATTCAAGGGTGGTTGTGAATATATTAACACCCTATTGTCGACGTTTAGTGTCTTTTGTAGATATGCAAAAAAAAATTTCAAGTGGGACGGCGATGATATTATCATTCTCACAAATTTGTTGACAAGGTTCTTAGTTACCTTATTCCTGAATTTAAAATGTTTTAGAACTTGTTATCCTTTGAACAATTTTTGTAACTTTGCTTTTTTTTGCAACTTTGAGGGTTGATATGTCATTTAGGTCCTATATCACAAATGTAAGAATCCTCCTTTTAATTATACATATGCTATGGATGGATGATGAATTTTGTGTATACTTATAATTCTTGTTCTATCTCTTGTTCTTTATAATTTTGTGGAAGTTTTAGAGAGGATCAAGGCACTTGTTTGTATTGAGCACAACCATTTCCATACATGTCCCGTGAGGAGTGTGACTTTCGTTAGCCCCTTTTGAGCCTTTTTGTTTAAGCTCATCTTTTGAGCTTCTAATTTTCGGTTTCTTCTTGAACCTTGAGTCTTGCTGTAAAAGCTTGGAACAATTCACTTTGGGTGGAGTTGGAATTCAGTTGGGGAGAACAGAGAAAGTCGAGAAAAAGAAAAAAAGAAAATTGTGAAAATCTTTCAAGCAAGCGGTGTGAACAAAGATTGATAAGAAAAAAGAGAGAGAAAAGATAAAAAGAACACAATGATATAAAAAAAGAAGAGTATGCTTGCTTGAAGAAAAGAAAAAGAAAATAAGTGTGCAAAAGGCTTGTGAGGGTTGGCATTTGTAGGAATTTGATGAATGAAGTGGTGATGTTGTAAATACTTGTATAGTGAGTGTTCCCGAGCATCGGCAATTTCGTTTCAATGGCCTTATAAATGACCCTTTGTTGTAACCCGGCCAAGCTACAACCCTTGAAGTCCTATGTGATCTTTAACTTCCATAATTTTGTTGTGAGCATTTAGATATTGTATGAATTGTGTAGTATTGCATTATTTGTCATTGGAGTGAATTTTTGTGCCGCGCTTGCATGCGCGTTTTACTTCAATCCTTCTTCAAAGTGGAGTGTTAGAATGACATGTCATGAGATTTAATTGTTTCTTGAAGCATTGTTTAATTTGTTTTTAGAATCAAGTTCTTGTACATTGTCTATTGTGGAATTTTGTAATCTCTTGCCTTGTTGCTTTTGTTGTAAAGATAAACAGCCAAACCAAACAAGAAAGCAAACAAAACTAGGCAAGACTCCAACTTGCAAGAGCAAGGACTCCCCAATAGAGTCTCCAGCTGAAGCTGGGGAGTCCTAGCTAGCCAGGAAACAAACAAACCTAGGAGAGACTTCAACTTGCAAGAGCAAGGATTCCCTAGCAGAGTCGCTAGCTGAAGTTAGAAAGATTATACTTGAGTGAATTGCATACTCAAAGATACAACAGAGTCGCCACCGAACTTTATTTAGTCCCAAAGGACAGGGAAAATATCGATAAAACCCAAAGGGAAGAGAAACGGGTAAGGGGGTCGGTTATGAGAAAGGAAGGTACTAGCATCTTACGCATCTGTCGTACTTGACGAGAACTGTTTCGCTTGCTTCTAGGCTTGGATGGGTGATCTATCTAAAGGCTTCTAGATAAAAGGAAGAGAGAGAGAGAGAGAGAGAGAGAGAGAGAGAGAGAGAGAGAGAGAGAGAGAGAGAGAGAGAGAGAGAGAGAGCAGAGGATTGGGACCCTCGTGCCTACGTATCTTTATAGTGCAATGAGGAATTCAAAGCTCCGTAGTTCACGGAACCAGGAAAAGAGAAAGGAGAGTGTGGAAGGTAGCTCGCCAAGATCTCGTAATCTCGTGCCTACATATCCTCATAGTGCAACGAGGAAGTTAGAGCCTACGTAGTTCGGGGAACTAAGACAGAGAAAGAAAAGGAAATGAAGACGGTGTCAAAACCAAGAGCGAAAGGAGGTAGCAAGACCCTACCGGGGATGAAAAAGAATGGTGTCAAAACCAAGAAAAAAAGGCAAAGGAAAACTCTGCTGAGGAATACGAAAGCAAGGTGATAAATTTGTCAGGGATAAAACAAAAGAACGGTGTCGAAACCAGAAGAATAAAGGAATAAAGGATAAGAATAGAAGTAAAGGTAAGATTCGCAGAAGACTCGATGCGTTAACTGACAGGGAGTGACTAACCGAAGAAAGATAAGACCAAGACTCTGTAGGGAAAGCAAAAGGTTGGTGTCAACAGACGGACTATGATGAACCAGAATGAGAGTATTGAACCAAGGGAAGGTGTTTGACGACATGATAAATGATAAACAGTGGTTAACCGAAAAGAGAAAGGGGTTGATTTTAATCGGTATATGGTGATCAACCAAAAGGAAGAGTCTGGAACTAAGCGAAGATTGTAACCCAAAGGACATGTTTGGAACCAAGCAAAGATTGTGACCCAAAGGACGGGTGTTGAACCAAGTGAAGCTTGTGACCCAAAGGATGGTACACTGACTGAACAAGCAGTATTTAACTGAAGGAAAGGGTTTTTGAACTAAACAAAGTTACTAACCTAAAGGTGCGAGTGTTTGAACCAAAGAAAAGTTGCTAACTGCATGAATTCGGTGTTTTAATAAATGTACTGTGATTAACCAAAAAGAGTGAGTGATTAACCAAGAGAAGGTGATTAACTCAAGAAAAACTTAGTATGTTAATAGACAGGCTGTGGTTAACTGAGAAAAGGGTAAATTGGTGTTTTAACTGACAGACAGTGATTAACCAAACAAACAGGGAATGGGAACCAAAAGAAAGTTGTGAACTTTGCTAGGGACTCGATATTTAACAGTCAGGCTATAATCAACCAAAGAAAAAGGGTTGTGTTAGATCCCAAATATTGTATATATTTGGCCTCTTTTTAGTAGTATTTTTACTTGTTTTTTATCTAGTAGTGTTTGAATTAGTAGTTGAATTTGTTTAGTTTCATTTTGTTGTGATTCAAGTGAATGGTGCTTGTAATATTGCTGTTAGTGTGCATGATTGACACTAATAGGGGCACCTTGGAAGGGATGAGTCATGGCTGCCAGAAGAAGTTGAAAATCAAAGCATTCGCCTGGCGAAGCTTAGCGAGTGCCAGCGAATGTTTGCCTGGCGAGTGCTGGCGAGCCAAAGAGAATAATTCAAATTAAACTCCCAGACCAAAAGGGCAGGAAGTTTTCCAGGTGAAGGTTCCAGCGAAGCTTCGCTACCGTTCGCCTGGCGAAGGTGCTGGCGAAGAAGTCTTGGCTTTTTTCTTGGCTATTCCAGTAGCAAACCAATATGAAGTTCGCCTGGAAAGTGGAACCAGCAAAGGTTTGCCTGGCGAATGATTCTTTCACCTGGAGAAGGTGTCGCTACTGCGAAAATCGGCTCCGGCTGAACAGAAGAGTCGCCACCGTGCGTTATTTATCCCACGGGAGGGAAAGGAAACGCTTAGAGTAAACCTCGCACAACACGGGAAAGGTATGGTCGTCGCAACCAAAACCTGGATTCGGGAGTCGGTTACGCAAGGGGAAGGTATTAGCACCCCTCACGTCCGTCGTACTCGACGGGATCCACGCTTGTTTTCGGGTATGGATTGTTATTCTATCTAAACTATAGGTCAAGGGTGAAAAAGAAAATAAAATGACTCGGCAAAGTATCGCACTTTATGCCTACGTATTCCCGTCTGGAACGAGAAATCAGAGTCAACGTAGTTCGCCTAACTACGGGAAAGGAGGGGAAGGTTGCTCGCTAGGATATCGCATCCTATGCCTACGTACTTCCACACAGCATGGAAGATCAGAGCAAACGTAGTTCGGGCTACGTACGACACAAGCTTGTCTTGGTTGATTTTATTCCTTCTGAAAAAGGTTTTTCTGATTAGCAGTCCAAGCGGACAAAGATGACGCTTTGATGAGTTCACATTCTTTTACGGAAGAAGTGTCTTTTATTGTGTTTGAAATCTTTATGTGTTTTTCTGTTTGTTTTGAGAAAGAAAGAGACAGAACTCTAACCTACGGTTGCGAAGGGAATCAAACTATCCTAATATTATCATGCATGGGTTAAGACCTAGTGTCTATCATGCTCCTCTCTTGCGCAGAGAGAAACAGAGATCCTACGGGATAGGCAGAAACAGAAACAATCACAGATATATACAGTAAAGCAGTAGAATATGCATGGATGCAACAGTACAAGCGAGGCAAGGGAGTCCCACTCAACCTCGAACCTAGAAAACAATAGGCAAAAGTGAACAGGATTCACTTTCAACCCAACAGGGTAAACAGCAAACAATACAGTCCAGAAAACCAATCAATACATCAGCAAATGAAATACAGCAAAAGAAACAGCATCAGCAGCTCTGAATTAACATCTGGCTCCCATTAATCTCCAATCAGCTACAGGCTTCAACAAGCATCAATCTCCATCTTCATGGCCTTCAGGCAAGGGCTTTGATCATCAGTATTCTATCTGCAATGGCTTTTCTTCAAGCTCAAACCTCCAGGATGAGGGATCAGTCATAAGAGTGAATTGGGTGTTAAGCAATCAGTTGACTACCAAAGGTGGTGAACAAACTGCTTCTAACACAAAAGACATTTTCTCTCAGGAGTTCTATCTCTTAGACACTATCACCAAGCCTTCCAAAGGAAGGGGGTGAGTGTCTTGGAGAGACTCTGAATCACAGAGAAGAATGGATGCAGACAAGGCAATCCATGTTTGAGAAACAAACTTTCTGACCTAAAGCTCTGCCTAGCTCCTAAACCCTAGTCTCCTCAGCATCTGCTAGCAAGAACCTCCTCTTCAACTCTAGAAGTTGATCTTCCATCTCTGGATCTCCAATGGCCTTCATCTCCCCAAGTCTTCAGCTCTCCCAAATCCCCAGACAATCCCAATACCCACACAAGCAAGCAACAATCCCCAGAGGGCACACCACACCAGTCAATCAGATATATACAGTACAGTAATAGCAGTAGGGGAATCCTGACTTTTCTAAGGGGATCTAATAACTACCCATAGCCCCTATAGTCCCATAGCTAAACTATTCAAACCCTAAGTCCTAAGGGAAATGAATTGATTCTCCTAAGTCATCACCTAAAACCCTAGTTTGTTCATGTTGTTCAAGCCTACATTAAGCACCTAAAACTAATTCCTAAAAATGGGAACTAAATTGAATCTACAAGTTTAATATCTAATCTAAACAACCTAAAAAGAATGAACAAAAAATATGAAAACATCTAATAGAACAAAAATTAATAAAATCATGCATGAAATGAAACTATTTAAAATGCCATTTATTTAGAAAATATGAAAAAAATATCAAATGAAAATAAAAATGCAATTTTATTTAATGACAATTTTCTACACATTCTAATGAAAATAGTGTAAAAAGAATGAATTGAAAATGATTTTTTATGAATTTATTATGAATTTTTAAAAGTTGGTAAAATTAAAGTGGAATTAAAAAACAATTGAAATTAAAATGAGAGGGAGGGGGGTAAGAATAGCAGGCGCCCTAGTTGATATTTGGATGGGCCAGGCAGTGGTGGGGTGTGGTTAGCGAACTTGGATTAGGCCCAGAACCACTCAGCAATATTGAAAAATAAAAACAAGCAGGGGGGGTGAAAATAGAAGGGTTTCCACGTTCAAAACTGATTGGGCTTAAAACTGGGGGGTGGGGATATCACTCATGCACTCAGGCCCGCCCGTTTCAATTAATGAAACGGTGCGTTTAGGGCACCACGCTAATTCCCTCCAAATTCTGAATCAAATCTCAGCCACACGATGGGCTTCTGAGTCAAAGGTCTTGCACCAAACGGACGCTCCAGATTTCGTCTTCTCCAATGGATCATATGAGCTAGGGTTTACACCATGAAAGCACATGCACGAGCAAACTTCCCTCAATCGGTTCTCCTTCCACAATCCATGAAACACCACGATATAAACATGAAAAATATTCAGAATCTCTCCCTCTACACGTCTATGGCCTTTGTTTGCATTAAAACTCAACCAATCAATAAACCCGCGCGCAACAATCTCTGGCTCCATGAAAATACACTGAGATGCATCACAATAATTCTCAATCAAGCTTATCCTAATCTAATCTATGACTAATGGTGATTATCCTGCGCTAACAACCTAAGATTCTAATGCACTAATCCACGAGTTCTAGGTCCTAACAGTTTGGTGCACCTGCTATGAATTGTCTCTATTCAGCCTCAAATTCATCTAAACTAACCTCCTAACATCATAGACCATGAATATACTAGTAAAACTACCTAAATCTCCCTAGATTGAGTAAGTTAGAAAGATTTGCACCTTGATCAAGCTTTAATGGAGGCTGAGTAATCACGTGGATCCAGGCTCTCGTATGCTTCAATCTTGATCCATTCTTGATATACTTGATTCTGTTTGCAATATTTGGATGAAACTTGGCTTGGATCTTGCTGTCCAATGGAAATTGCAATTTGTGTGTTCTTGATGGAAGTGCACGAAATTGGATTGATCACACCTTGTTCTTGGTTGAATTCTGATCTATGATGATGAATCAGTATGATGAAGTTGATTTTGATGGTGATTGGTGAAGAATTTGAGAATTTGGAGTGAAAATGCAATGAGAAAGAATGAGAGAATTTGGGAAATTCTTGGTGAAAAATGAGTCCAACCCTTGATCAATCTTCATTTCATGAATATATAGTGTTCAATGGTAACTTCTAGATCCCTCTTACACATTCCCTTGCCTTCCAACTTTGATTCATTTTGGCTATGTTTCTTAAAATGCAAGTAACCAAGGATAACTTTGAAATCTTCCACTAAACTCAAAAAAGTGCTTGAACCATTGTCTTTAGAATGTCTTTTCCATTCAAAATCATATATTGGAAGTCTCCATTTGGACTTATAAATCTCCCAAACCATTTTCCACTTTGACTTTATTCAAATTATAAGCCATTTTAGTTCAAATTTGGACCAATCATGCAACTTCATGTTATGAGCTTTTCCAACAATTTGTGACCTTCTTTCTAGACTCAAAATGTCATTTGGAGCAAGTTTGATGTTGTAAGTTTTTCCATTTGAGGCCTCCTTGTATGAGTTTTGGACATAGGTTAAAATGACCTGTAATTCACAAATGCCCAAAATACCCTTTGCTTGCCAAGACCATAAGTTGAGTTCCACACATCATATGAGGGCATACTATACCATTCTAGAAAGCTAAGACAATGAGGAACAATCCTTATGTTGACCAAAAATTCATTTGAAATCTCCTTGAGGGGTAAAAATTGCTTGGAAGTCAAGTCACTTTCACAGACAAAATTTCAGATACCTCAGATGACCTGTAACTTGCAAGGACCATAACTTGAGTTCTATAAATCTCCTTGATGTCTTCCACCACTCAAATTAAAGGTCTTGAGATCCTCTACAAGTTTCATGTTGGCCAAGAAGCCATTTGAAGCTAGCATTTTGACTTATCTTGCTTGGAAATTTGACCTAAACTAGGGGATTTTACACAGAAACCCTAATTTAGAAACTCCTCTCCTCCTTGATTTCTCTTGAATTCTTCTTGGAATATCTCCATATCCTTCTTTATATGTCCAATGATGAACCCCAAATCTCTCCACTAGACTTGAATGCCCCTTAAATCAGTCAATTGACCTAGGGTTGACCTAGGGTTGACCCAGATGAAACCCTAGTTGACTGCCTTCAGCTGTAGCTCTTGTGCTCTCATCAATGACTTGTCTCCTTCTTTAAATGACTTTCTAAGTCCCTCATAATGTCTAGATACTCTCCATGCCTTCAATTCACAGCTCACAACCCTCTTGTTGACCCTCAGATACCCTTAGCTAGGAGATGGACTCAAGGCTTGATCTGCTGAACTCTTTGCTTTCAAATTCTTTCCTGATGACTTGAATAAGATTGAATTGGGATAATAACCTCTTGATAGGCTTCTAGAGATGAGAATAATGATTGGTCCCCCTGTTGTATGACTTGCTATGCTTATGCTATGCAGATGATTAGACTATGTACATGACTCTATATGCAAATGCTAATGATATTGAAACATAAACCAAGTGAATAAGGTTGAGCAAATTTTAGGGTGCAACAGCTGCCCCTATTCAAGCGACTTGGACCCGATTGGGTGAAGAGCCCGGAGCCTTCAGACATTCGCGGTACGAGACGGTTGAATATTAGTGAAACCAGAAATTTGCCAACCGCAGAAACTAAGTTGCGCTCCTGCTTGAGGAACGACATTCATCAGCTGAATCTGACTGTTACAGTAACCCACTGATCTCGCATGACCGTGCTGGGGATTGTCTTCATCGTTCTGAAGAGGATTCTGTCATAACAGATTGCTTGCTTGTCCACGTTAGGACTCTGTCCGTCATCGATGCGAAGAAATCTCAGCTAAAATCTGTCCACGTTAGGACTCCACTTGCTGTTAACCCAGAAAAATCTCGGCAACTCCGCTGGGGATAATTCGTTTGCATTTCCATAAACTGAATCGTCCACGTTAGGAATAAAACTCTTTCTCGTTAGGAGTAGCACCTGTCCACGTCAGGAATCATTTCTTCTGTATCTGTCCACGTCAGGACTAACCCTTTCATCTCTCCACGTCAGGAGGCAATCTTCTTTCCGCGTAAGGAGAACTATATCAATTTGTCCATGTAAGGACTCCAATACCACTTGACATGCCCGCGTCAGGACTCCCATCTTTCCACGTAAGGAATTCAACTTTGGTTCTGAACCTGTCCACGTCAGGACTCAACTTTTCTTGAATCTGTCCACGTAAGGACTAAATCTCCTTCTTCCACATTAGGAATAACTTCTTTGATCTGTCCGCGTCAGGACTGAACTCTTCCACGTCAGGAATAATCTCTTTCTTCCCACGTCAGGAATCAATCTTGATATGTCCGCGTAAGGACTCTGATTTTTCCACGTCAGGAATGCTGTCATTTCCACGTAAGGAAACTATCTTTTTCCACGTAAGGGATGCTCTTGATATGTCCACGTAAGGACTCTGATTTTTCCACGTAAGGAATACCAACTTCTTTCCGATTTGTCCACGTCAGGACTCATTTTTCCACGTAAGGAATGCCATCGTAATCTGTCCACGTAAGGACTCCATACTTTCCACGTTAGGAATCACCTCTTTCCACGTAAGGAATCCTCTTCTGATATGTCCGCGTAAGGACTACATCGTCCACGTTAGGAATAATAATCTCTTTGATTTGTCCACGTCAGGACACTGATCTCGTCTTGATTTATCCACGTTAGGACTCAGGCGTCTTCGACCCGCTGAGGAAATAAGACTCGTCCACGTAAGGACTCACACCCTTGTCTGATCTGTCCGCTTCAGGACACCAACACAAAGAGTAATCACTTTTGTCAACGTCATGACCTCCCATTCCACTAATTTCGAGAAACCGAATCTGCCCACGTTAGGACTAACACCTCTCACCCATCCGGGGAAATAAACCTGTCCACGTTAGGACGCCCACTTCTGAAGAAATCTCGTCAATATATGAATAAATTGTCCCCGTCAGGACTCAGTTCTCCACCGATCCACACCCACAAACTTCTTAGCACTGACGTGACAGCGACTTTGAGATGAACTCTACTGGGGATGTCTGGAACCCAAACTATCGGACGCCTGCTCTGATAACCGGCGGTGGCCTCTGCAATTCTGATTCATGTAACCCTTGATGACAACTGATTCTGCCTGGGAACAAAGAGAAACTTATCCTGGTAACTCTGTGGGGAATACTGCCAAAACTGACATTGGATGAATATCTCATGCTGAGATCTTGAACATTTGGTAGTTCTTTTGAGCAAGAATTCTCTCCACCTGAACTGCTAGAGTACAGAAACTGCTTCAGCAAAAATAAATGCTGAAAGGATAATGCCGACTCCGCCGGGGATAGCCAGATGCTACAGAATTATTCCAACAAAATAAATGCTGGAAAGGTGACGTCAACCTTGCTGGGAAATTGGGAACTCAAACCAAACGCCTTGTTGAGGTAACCCCCTGCTGGGGAATATAACTTTGCTGGGGAATAGCAGATGTGCATAGTTCGATCGGACTTTCTGCTGGAACGTGAACTGATATTACTAGTATATCTGACAAAATGAATGATAGGAACCACCATCGACTCTGCTTGGGAGAGTCTTAATCTTCGAATTCCACTGGAAGGAATGAAAACACTCGCAAAGAGAATTCCGCTGGGGATGAGATGATTCTCTTGGGGAAAATTAACTGACTCCGCTGGGGGAGAGTGCATGACCCTGCGGGGAAAGATGAACCTGTCTGAATACAGCCTTACGATCTTGGAATCGCCAAACTCTGCTGAGGACGAATAACTTTTCTGGAGCACGTCCTTTTGGGTAAGCTACGGCTAGCTGGGGAATTCTATCCTTCTTCAGGAAGAACATGCATGACCTATGTGAAGACTGAGTCTTTCGTTATCGCAATCTTTTGATCATCTTCCTCGTATGGTTACGAAACCTGCAACAACACAAACAAGACACGACAGGCCTATGCAATCAAATCAATTCAGGTTAGTGACGTTACACTCAGTTAATTCAAAGCTTTAACAATTGTTGGCAAGGGCCAGTGATGTTATACTCATGCTATCTTCAATAAACTTAGGCGTTTTATCATGCACAAAACAGTAAAGAACCATCATCAAGTACTGAACAACATATTTTATTGATCGGGCCCCTGAATGGGCGGAGTTTTTGTACATGGGATGTAACTCCTGAAATGAGGAAGCTACGCAAAGCAAATACATAAGTATGCATAAGAAGCATGAATATTTTGACAAATTAAATTTTGTACGCATGTCGGCAACGGGATGCAGATGAACACCACGAACTGATCCTCCCATGACTCGTCCGACTCTAATGCTTTTCCCAGTATCCTCCCTTCTGAAGAGATTGTATCCGATAACTGGCTCCTCCAACATATTCTCCCGCATTGATGCTCATTGAATTCGGACCGCAGTCATTTGCTTTTCAAATCCCTAACTTTTGCGTGAACCGCCCTTTACGGGTTTTCAGTTCACCGGGATACCCTTTTTTGCCGAAGCCGCCCAGTGTAAGTTTTCAACTTCGCGGGTGTACATTTTTTCAATTTTATCCCTAACTTTTGCCCGAACCTTTCATTCTGTTTTTGGTTCGCCAGGATGCCCCATTTTTGCCTGGACTCTCTTTTTTCTGTCCAGCGGGTCTATTTTAAGCAAAGTATTTTTTAACTGCGTCCGAATTCACAGGTGACGCAAAGTCTTCTCCGTCCATGGTGGACAACAACAACGCTCCTCCTGAAAAGGCTTTACTGACAACGTATGGCCCTTCGTAGTTGGGGGTCCACTTGCCCCTGTGATCTGCTTGCGGCGGGAGAATCCTTTTCAGCACAAGGTCGCCCGTCTGAAAGCTTCGCGGAAGTATCTTCTTGTCGTACGCTTTCTTCATTCGTCTTTGGTACAAACGACCGTATGCCAGAGAAGCTAGCCTCTTCTCATCCATTAAGCTCAGTTGGTTCAATCTATTCGTTACCCATTCTGCCTCGTCCAGCTGAACGTCTCGCAATACCCTCAGAGAAGGGATCTCAACTTCCAATGGTAATACCGCTTCCATTCCGTATACCAACGAGAACGGAGTTGCCCCGGTTGATGTGCGTACCGTCGTACGATAACCGTGCAAAGCAAAAGGTAGCATTTCGTGCCAATCCTTATAGGTCACCACCATTTTCTGGACGATTTTCTTGATATTCTTATTGGCCGCCTCAACAGCGCCATTCATCTTGGGTCGGTAAGGGGAGGAGTTGTGATGTTCGATCTTGAAATTCTGACAGAGCTCCTTCATCATTTTGTTGTTCAGATTTGAACCGTTGTCCGTGATTATCCGCTCGGGAATCCCATATCGGCAAATGATATCTCTTTTGATGAATCTGGCCACCACTTGCTTCGTTACATTTGCGTAAGACGCCGCTTCCACCCACTTGGTGAAATAATCGATCGCTACTAGGATGAACCGATGCCCGTTAGAAGCCGTCGGCTCGATCTTTCCAATCATATCGATTCCCCACATAGAGAATGGCCATGGCGATGACATCACATTTAGAGGACTTGGAGGCACATGGATCTTATCAGCATAGATTTGGCACTTGTGGCACTTCCTTGCGAACTTGAAACAATCAGTTTCCATTGTCAACCAAAAGTAACCTGCCCTCAGCAGCTTTCTCGTCATAGCATGTCCACCAGCATGCGTACCAAAGGTACCTTCGTGAATTTCCTCCATGAGAAGCTTTGCCTCTTTCTCGTCTACGCAACGCAACAACACCAAATCGTGGTTCCTTCTGTACAAGACGCCATCCGGATTCAGGTAGAAATTACCCGCTAATCTCCTGAGAGTCTTCTGATCTTGACTGGATGCCCCAGCCGGATACTCTTTATTCTTCAGGAAATTAAGGATATCGAAATACCACGGTTTGTCGTCGGATGCTTCATCAATAGCAAATACATAAGCCGGCCTGTCCAACCGAGAGATAGTGATTTGGGGAGCTTCGTTCCAGAAGTTGACCTTGTACATGGAAGACAAAGTGGCAAGGGCGTCAGCCATTTGATTTTCTGCCCGCGGTACGTGATGCAATTCAACCTTGTCGAAGAAAGGCAACAATCTCCTTGCGTAATTCATGTAATGTATCAAATTAGGCTGCCTTGTCTCCCATTCCCCTTTTATCTGATTCACCACCAGAGCTGAGTCTCCGTATACGTCTAGATGCTTGATTCGCAAATCAATGGCTTCTTCAAGCCCCATTATACAAGCTTCGTATTCGGCCTCATTGTTGGTGACGGCAAAGGTCAATCGTGCAGTAAACGGGATGTGCGACCCGTGTGGCGTAGTGATGATTGCCCCTATTCCGCTACCGTAAGCATTCACAGCTCCGTCAAAAATCATCTTCCATTTGGACCCCAACTCTGGTCCTTCGTCTGGCAACGGTTCTTCGCAATCCTTCATCTTTAAGTACATGATATCCTCGTCAGGAAAATCAAATCTCATCGATTGGTACTCTTCAATAGGCTGCTCCGCCAGATACTCAGACAGCACACTCCCCTTTATAGCCTTTTGCGAGACGTATTGGATATCATATTCAGTCAAGACCATCTGCCACCGGGCAATTCTACCTGACAACGCCTGCTTTTCGAATACATATTTGATAGGATCCATCTTCGAGATGAGCATGGTTGTATGATTCAGCATGTACTGCCTCAAACGCTTGGCGGCCCAGGCTAGCGCGCAACAAGTTTTCTCCAGCATTGAGTATCGAGATTCACAGTCTGTAAATTTCTTACTCAGGTAATAGATCGCATGCTCTTTTCTCCCCGTCTCGTCGTGTTGACCGAGAACACAACCCATGCTTCCCTCAAGAACCGTCAAATACATTATCAAGGGTCTACCTGCCACTGGGGGTATCAAAATAGGAGGCTCCTGCAGATACTTCTTTATTTTATCGAACGCCTTTTGACAATTTTCGTTCCACGTTACAGCTTGATCTTTCTTCAAGAGCTTGAATAACGGTTCACACGTGGCCGTTAGGTGAGATATGAACCGGGCAATGTAGTTCAATCTCCCTAAAAACCCACGCACCTCTTTCTCTGTTTTAGGCGTCGGCATTTCTTGAATCGCTTTTATTTTAGCAGGATCGACCTCTATTCCTCTTTCGCTTACGATAAACCCCAGCAGTTTACCCGATCTCACCCCGAAGGTGCATTTGTTAGGGTTCAGCCTCAGCCTGAACTTCCTAAGTCTTTTAAACAACTTCAGCAGATTCACCAGATGCTCTTCCTCCGTCTGGGATTTGGCAATCATATCGTCAACATAAACTTCGATCTCTTTATGCATCATGTCATGAAAAAGAGTCGTCATCGCACGCTGATATGTTGCCCCAGCATTTTTCAAACCAAAGGGCATCACTTTGTAGCAAAATGTTCCCCACGGCGTTATGAAAGTAGTCTTCTCCATATCCTCTGGCGCCATTTTAATTTGATTATAGCCTGAAAAGCCATCCATGAAGGAGAATACAGAGTATTGAGCGGTATTATCAACTAACACGTCAATGTGAGGAAGTGGAAAATCGTCTTTTGGGCTTGCTTTATTCAAATCTCTATAATCCACGCACATCCGAACCTTGCCATCTTTCTTTGGCACTGGTACGATGTTAGCAACCCATGAAGGATACTTCGTCACAGCCAGGAACCCAGCGTCCCACTGTTTCTGCACCTCTTCTTTGATCTTCATTGCCATATCTGGTCGAGTTCTGCGAAGTTTTTGCTTGACTGGCGGGCAATCTTCTTTCAATGGCAGGCGATGCACAACCATATCTGTATCGAGCCCCGGCATATCTTCATATGACCAAGCGAATACATCATTATACTCTCGGAGCATTTCAACCAGTCTTCGCTTGATATCACTCTGCAGTGCGGCTCCGATACGAATATTCTTCTCAACCCCTTCCGACCCCAAATTGATAATTTCGATGACCTCGTCGTGAGGCAGAATGGCTCTTTCCTCTTGCTTCACTAACCAAGACAGTTCTTCAGGAACGTCGCTATCTTCGACAACCTCTTCTTCGGCCTGGAATACCGGGTGATCGAAGTCGGGACGAGTCATAGGTGGTTCAAGGATGTCATCTGAAAATGTTATCCTGCAAAAGAAATGGTTAAGTGCTTCAAAATGCGTATAAAGCGAATAACCACGTTGCCATTTTATTGAAAAATACAAAATAAGAAAGACAGGGATTACGGTATTTGCACATGAAAAAACGCCATTTATTTAATGATTAACACGCAATGTTTATAACAACACAGCCCTAAGCAAATCCTGATGCCCCGGGCAAGACATCAGATTATTCAACAATTAATAAAGCAAAGCATTACTGTTTAAAAGTCACAGGAACAAGCTCCTGAATAGACCAGTTGCACAGTCCTTGTCCTGGCGTGCTTGGTTGAATCCAGGCATCCATATCACAGTCGCTGTCTCCTTCATCAGACTCCGAAGCAGCATTGACAGTTTCATGACATACTCCACTGGCAGAGATGGTAATTGGCTTTCTGAAACGGGGGGCCCCCACGGAAGGAGTTGATGACGACGGTCGGTACCCCAGCCCGAACCGGTCCATCTTCACAGGAATGTCCAGCACTTTGCCCCAGCCCTTGGCTTCTCCTGCTTCCACTAGAGCTTGAGCTTCCTTATACGATGAGACAGCTATCTCTGGCACTTTGCTCGGCCCGGGACCCTTGTCCTTGATGCGCAAACCTTCGAATGCCTGGCATGGTGTCTCGTGGATCTCCCCGTCGACTTCCACATATTTAAACGATGATAGATGGCTGACCAGGATGTCTTCTTCTCCGCACACGGTGACTACGCTGTCTCCGACCATATATTTTAACTTCTGATGCAGGGTGGACGTGACGGCCCCTGCCCCATGAATCCAGGGTCTTCCAAGCAAGCAGCTGTACGCAGGCTGTATATCCATGATATAAAATTCAGTTGCAAACACTTCCGGCCCCACTTGCAGAGGCAAGGTAATCGATCCGAAGACTGTCCTCCGCGTGCCGTCAAATGCTCTGACTACCAAATCACTGGGTGTGCACAAGATTCCTCGAACATCCAGCTTCATCATCGCCTTCTTGGGCAGCACATTCAAAGATGATCCGGTGTCAACCAATACGTGCGACATTACTGATCCTCTACACTCTACAGATACGTGTAATGCCATATTATGATCTCTCCCTTTCGGAGTCAAGTCAAAATCGGTAAAACCCAGACTGTGGCCTGCATTCACATGTGCCAATACTCCTTCTAGCTGATTTACGGAGACATCCTGGGGTACAAAAGAAGTGTCCAGGACTTTCAGCAAAGCATTTCTGTGAGCTTCCGAACACAACAGCAATGACAGGATAGATATTTTGGACGGCGTCTGCTGCAGATGCTCCACAATCTTATAATCACTTTTTCGAATTAAGCGCATGAATTCTTCTACATCCTTCGATGCTGCTTCTTTTTCACTTGCTTGTACCGGAACATTTTCAACCGCTTTCCCTTTTCCTTTCCCTAGTCTTTCAGCCTCCACTTCAGGAGATATAAAGATCCTGCCACTCCTTGTCATGCCTCCTGAGCCAACAACATTATCCACAATCTCCGCTGGCTGCTTGCTAACATCAATCTTTATCCCATCACAATACACCTCTAACCCATATGACCATGGGACTGCTTTCGTGTTCTCATACGGGATTGGCCCGGCCTTAGTTATGGTAATCGGCGGTCGTTGAGCTGGTGCTGCAATAGTGATCGTCTTCCGAGGAATCGTTACCGTGGCCACATCACTCCGATTATCCACTACTGCCCCTGCAGGCTCATCAGTTGCTGCTCGGTCAAACTGCAATATGCCCTCGTCAATTAAAGCCTGAATGCCTTTCTTCAAATCCTCACACCCCTCAGCTAGGGTCCAACAGTCTAAGCAATACTCGTTACATCCTGGGTAAACACCTCCTTGTAACAGTCGGCTCTTTATCTCGCTCAGCGGCGTCTTTAAATCTTCAACATTCATAATAAGATTCAGGCCTTCCTCAGTCAGAACGGCGTTTGCCCCATGATTAGGCATGGGTTTCTGGACTATATTCGGACCTGCCGTTCCGAAGTTGATAGTCTTGTTGTCCAAAAGATCCTGCACAACGTGCTTAAAAGCATGGCAACCTTCTATATCGTGGCCCGGGGCCCCAGAATGAAACTCACAGTGCCTGCTTGCATCGTAGCCGAACGGGGGAGCTCCCGTTATTGGCGCCAGAGTTCTTTTCTCTACTAGATTCAATCCCAACAATGTCTGCAATAAATCAGCATAGGTTGAGGGAGGCTTCTCAAATACTCTTCTCGGTTTACTACCCTGGAATCTTCGCTGAGCCTGCGGTGCCCCCTGATGAGGCTGCTGCTGCTGTGGCATTGGTTGCTGCTGAACCGGTTGTTGTTGCTGGAGTGGTTGTTGTTGATAGGGAATAGTAACACTCGACACATGCTGCGACTGACGATATTGACCTCGTCCCCTGCCTCGGCCTCGGCCTCGGCCTCCAAATACTGCGCTAGCTTCGCCCTGACGGCGCCCTCCATAAGCTTTCCTATTACTGCCAGATGCAGTTGATTCATCGACTTGGAACTTTCCTTGCTTAATATTACGTTCAATCTTTTCCCCCATCAGAATCAGGTCTGAAAAACTGGCCAGAGACGTATGAAACAGCATATCATGAAACAGCCCGGTGAATGTGCCGACAAACATGTCATTCATTTCCTTATCTTCTACAGGAGGACGGACCCTGGCAGCCATATCGCGCCACCTTTGCGCGTACTCTTTAAAACTCTCCCCCTTCTTCTGCGAAAGCCCGGCCAACTGGACCCGATTGGGCGCCAGGTCGCTGTTATACTTGTAATGGGCTACAAATGCCTCTGCTAATTGCTTCCATGTCTTGATATCAGTTGGCTCCAACCCCATGTACCACTCTAGGGAAGGGCCCGACAGACTATCCTGAAAGAAATGCATTAGCATTCTTTCATCAGTGGAGTATGCAGACATCTTTCTGTAATAAGCTCGTACATGCACTTTCGGACATGTGTCTCCTTTGTACTTATCGAACGCAGGAGCCTTGAATTTAATTGGCACCCTCAAGCCAGGTACCAAGCCCATTGTTGCCATGTCCAATCCCACAGCACTCTGATTTAAGACTCCCTTCATCTGCTCTTCCAGCATTCTAATCTTTTGGGAATCATCCATCGGCCCTTCAAAACCTCCTCCGGAGAAGGCGTCTTCCTGCTGATCTTCTTGCCACATACCATTTCCAGCCCCGTACCCCTCGTACGCATTATTACGTCCAGCTCTGATCTGATTCATCCCCGGACCTCGGCCTCTGTTGCCGTACCCTTGAACACCTCCAGCAGGACCAAAAGCCATAAATCCAGTACCGTTTCCGTTTCCAAAGCCTCCGTAACCCTGATTGACCATACCATAACCATCTTGCCCAAAGCCTTGAGCATTAAAGCCATACTTCCCAGTGTTATCGAATCCCTGATCGTTGAATCCGAATCCAGCGTTGACAAAGCCGTTGCCTCCTAGATTATCTCCCAAATTGACATCACCCAGCCCAACATTATGGACAACAGTCTCATTTCCAACCCCGACGTTACCGTTCGCAGCAGCGGTAGCGTTGTTGACATTAGCAGCAGGCATATTGATTACGGGCGGAGCCACTGGCGTGGGAGTGCCGTCTCCATGAGCAGTATCAACCCGGACAGACTGATGATCTTCATTACCATGACCAGCGTTGCGAGCCAACAGAGGCTGGACCATGGCCTGCAAATTCTCCTGCCCTTTTGCTATAGCTTCCATGGTCTGCATGAAGAGGGCGAGCTTCTCGCGCACATCTTGCATCTCGTTCTGCATCTGGTCCATGATTTTCCGACAATTGGAGCGTGTAGAATAGCGGTGCGGATGTTGATCTGGAATCCTGTTAAGTACCTGATGCAAAGCAGGAAATAAGACACCATTCAAAGATTACCTGTAATGCAATATGAATATGAATGCAATGCAATGTGTCTGTGCCTTAGGGAAGTTCATTCCCCCAGTTCTAGTGCGAAGGTGCCGGTGCAGTGACAGTGCTGATAATAGGAATATCGGAGCTGAATCATAGAAAGCCTCATATATTGCAGAGAGAATCAATAAGCCCAGGGTACAATATCACTGAGAGTACAAAGAAGGCATGACCTCAACCAACAATCCTGGTGATGGTCAGCACTATGCAAATAAAGCATACAAGTTACTACATGACATGATCAAATCCTCCCAAAAGTCTGGTACTCTTCTATCAACTTCTTGGTCTCTGGATGACTTGGTCGATCAAGCAGCCCTTCAACAAGTTGGTTTCTCTTCTTAAGAACACGGCGCACGTCTGCAGCAGTTTCTTCCCATGTTGCTTCTCCGAAGCAATCTTCTAGCTTTCGCTTCTGAGACACCGCTTCATCTCTGAATTTGATTGCTTTGTCCAGTGCATGCTGGACACTATACCGGGTCATCACTTCTTCTTCACACTTCTTGATGCTGGACTTCAACTTCTCTTCGAGGTCGGAAATTTGCTGCTTTAGCTTATCTTCCCTCTTCTTATTGTTGGTGAGTGTAGCATTCGAAGTCTTATTGCAAGAAGATATCTCTCGGTGTGCTGCATCGAGCGCCTTCTTTTTGGCTTCCAGCATGTCATGGGAACTTCTGAACTCTTGCCCCAGACGTTCACGCTTTTTCTTTTCCTCAGTCAACTCAGCCCCTAGTCTGTTTACCAGCTCGATCTGTTGTTGGAAAGCATACACAGCCTTGTTTTTCTCGCTGCGTACCTGGGCTAACTCTTGCTCTAACCCTTCATTAATCTTCATCAAGGCTTCTTTCTCTCTCACAACTTGTTCATAGACTTCCCTAGAAACAGTAGTTGGCTCTTCTGCCGGGACGGGAACAATGACGGGTGCAGCTGGAAATGGCATTAATAACTGACTTGCTCGTTCCTGGATCCAAACCCTGTAAGGTTCATAGGCCTGACAATCGTTCTTACCTAACAGTGGCTTCCCTTTGCGGTTAATACGCGTCCAGGCATGTTGCAACTTGGCTAATAACTCCCCCTTCACGTCACCTGTGAAGTACAGAGATTCCTGTACTTCTTCCTCCTGAGGTGGATTCTTCAGCGCATATCCGAACTGACGAATGAATAGAGAAGGGTTGTAATTGATACACCCTTTTCTTCCTATCAACGGCACATTAGGGTACCCAGAACAACTGAAGATGAGCTCAGATCCCAACAGGTCCCGATCAAACCACTCCATATCTTCCGACGATAGCCTCATCAGGCGCTCTGGCCAACCAGCTGGAACTGTAGCCTCTGCAACAGATCTTCTCTTAGGGAGGTGACTCTCAAACCACCTACTCAACAAGGGTACACACAGATGAACATTCTTTCCTCTTCCCTTCTCATTCTTGTAATGCAGTGAGTGGTAGAGATCTCCGAGTAAAGTAGGTACAGGATTACCAGCGGCAAACAAGTAGAAAGCGTCGAAGTCCACGAAATCCGGTATATTGGGGAACAGTACTATGCCATAAATGCACAAGGCCAACACAGCATTGAAAGCAACCCAGCACCCGCTCTTGGCATACTCTTGGGCTTTACCAACTAAGAACTGAAATGAGAAGCCTGGAACTCCACGGGAAACAGTAGTCACAAGTTCAGAAGCATCAATATGCAAGGCTTTTGCCAAATCCTCCGGCTTGGGCTTGGCGTCATAATGAATGAATGGAACCTGGTTCTGCACGGGCAGCTCAACATACTCAGCGTATTCCTCCAGGGTTGGTCCCATAATAAAGTCAGAGAATGTAAAGCACCTCAAAGCAGGGTCGTAGAATTGCATCAGAGCATACAGCCCATCTAACTCTACCTCTGTAGGTTTGCACACCAATCTCAATAGTCTACCATAGCTCATCCGGAAGCTCCTGCGAACACCCTCATCAGCAAGAGAGATCAACCCCAGTAAAGGAACAATATCAGGAGTAGGCAATTTGTAAGCAACTGTCCTTCTTAAGCTGGCCATGACCAAACACTCAGAAATCCGGACACTAGAACTAGGGAAATGCAAATGCACCTGCAGCACAGACACACATTAGTGAAATGCAAATGGTAATGGATATGCAGGCAATGCAATGCAAGTAACATGCAACAGGGACCAAAGCTGTAGCTGAATAGCCTGAACCCAATCAAGAAAGGTCTCGGATAGACCATCCAGAAGTCATCAAACCCTGGTCTCAGATAGACCTAAAATAACACTCCAACACTGGTCTCAGACAGACCTCAAACCATAACTCCAACTGGTCTCTGATAGACCCCAAATCACATCTCTAATTGGTCTCTGACAGACCTCAGAACACATCTCCAAATGGTCTCTGACAGACCTCAGAACACATCTCCAAATGGTCTCTGACAGACCTCAGAACACATCTCCAAATGGTCTCTGACAGACCTCATAACCCTCCATAAATACCCAGGATCTCTGATCAAGAAATAACCGGTAGTCTGAAGGTCTAGTTACCTGCATAACCCTAAATCCCCTCACAGGTGGGTGGCCCTATAACTGGCACAAGGTACGGCATCCTATGCGGTCGTCGGCGTCACAGACTTTCAGGGTTGATGATACGATTCCCAGAAGGAGTGGCATCATCAATTCCTGAAGAGGCCTCACTTAGCCAACTTCCAAATGATCGGTCCCCAGAGTCGACAATCCAACTAACCAGCAACCCACGCCAACCAAAGGAAGGGGCAGGAGGCCAACCAGAGGAACCTCGTCTGAGTGTAGATTTCATGGGACACCGAAGCAAGCAAAGCAAGCGGGCGCCCACTAATTTCTACTCTAATTCTAGGTGCACTCAAGCCCAGGTCCGGCTTATCTCTCAATATCAGAACACCCGTCACACCCCAGATACAGCAACAATAATCAATATATAAAACTGAAAATACGAGGTTAGACATATAAAATAACTCCATACAAAATCCTCGACGGGAAAACAAGCGCTAGGATTGACTCTCTTAAGGGACGTTGGATCCCAAATGCATAAGAACTATCGCAGTCCTTAGCAGCCAGGGGACGTTGGATCCCCAGCAGAGTCGCCAGCTGTCGCTACTGCGAAAATCGGCGCCGGCTGAACAGAAGAGTCGCCACCGTGCGTTATTTATCCCACGGGAGGGAAAGGAAACGCTCAGAGTAAACCTCGCACAACACGGGAAAGGTATGGTCGTCGCAACCAAAACCTGGATTCGGGAGTCGGTTACGCAAGGGGAAGGTATTAGCACCCCTCACGTCCGTCGTACTCGACGGGATCCACGCTTGTTTTCGGGTATGGATTGTTATTCTATCTAAACTATAGGTCAAGGGTGAAAAAGAAAATAAAATGACTCGGCAAAGTATCGCACTTTATGCCTACGTATTCCCGTCTGGAACGAGAAATCAGAGTCAACGTAGTTCGCCTAACTACGGGAAAGGAGGGGAAGGTTGCTCGCTAGGATATCGCATCCTATGCCTACGTACTTCCACACAGCATGGAAGATCAGAGCAAACGTAGTTCGGGCTACGTACGACACAAGCTTGTCTTGGTTGATTTTATTCCTTCTGAAAAAGGTTTTTCTGATTAGCAGTCCAAGCGGACAAAGATGACGCTTTGATGAGTTCACATTCTTTTACGGAAGAAGTGTCTTTTATTGTGTTTGAAATCTTTATGTGTTTTTCTGTTTGTTTTGAGAAAGAAAGAGACAGAACTCTAACCTACGGTTGCGAAGGGAATCAAACTATCCTAATATTATCATGCATGGGTTAAGACCTAGTGTCTATCATGCTCCTCTCTTGCGCAGAGAGAAACAGAGATCCTACGGGATAGGCAGAAACAGAAACAATCACAGATATATACAGTAAAGCAGTAGAATATGCATGGATGCAACAGTACAAGCGAGGCAAGGGAGTCCCACTCAACCTCGAACCTAGAAAACAATAGGCAAAAGTGAACAGGATTCACTTTCAACCCAACAGGGTAAACAGCAAACAATACAGTCCAGAAAACCAATCAATACATCAGCAAATGAAATACAGCAAAAGAAACAGCATCAGCAGCTCTGAATTAACATCTGGCTCCCATTAATCTCCAATCAGCTACAGGCTTCAACAAGCATCAATCTCCATCTTCATGGCCTTCAGGCAAGGGCTTTGATCATCAGTATTCTATCTGCAATGGCTTTTCTTCAAGCTCAAACCTCCAGGATGAGGGATCAGTCATAAGAGTGAATTGGGTGTTAAGCAATCAGTTGACTACCAAAGGTGGTGAACAAACTGCTTCTAACACAAAAGACATTTTCTCTCAGGAGTTCTATCTCTTAGACACTATCACCAAGCCTTCCAAAGGAAGGGGGTGAGTGTCTTGGAGAGACTCTGAATCACAGAGAAGAATGGATGCAGACAAGGCAATCCATGTTTGAGAAACAAACTTTCTGACCTAAAGCTCTGCCTAGCTCCTAAACCCTAGTCTCCTCAGCATCTGCTAGCAAGAACCTCCTCTTCAACTCTAGAAGTTGATCTTCCATCTCTGGATCTCCAATGGCCTTCATCTCCCCAAGTCTTCAGCTCTCCCAAATCCCCAGACAATCCCAATACCCACACAAGCAAGCAACAATCCCCAGAGGGCACACCACACCAGTCAATCAGATATATACAGTACAGTAATAGCAGTAGGGGAATCCTGACTTTTCTAAGGGGATCTAATAACTACCCATAGCCCCTATAGTCCCATAGCTAAACTATTCAAACCCTAAGTCCTAAGGGAAATGAATTGATTCTCCTAAGTCATCACCTAAAACCCTAGTTTGTTCATGTTGTTCAAGCCTACATTAAGCACCTAAAACTAATTCCTAACAATGGGAACTAAATTGAATCTACAAGTTTAATATCTAATCTAAACAACCTAAAAAGAATGAACAAAAAATATGAAAACATCTAATAGAACAAAAATTAATAAAATCATGCATGAAATGAAACTATTTAAAATGCCATTTATTTAGAAAATATGAAAAAAATATCAAATGAAAATAAAAATGCAATTTTATTTAATGACAATTTTCTACACATTCTAATGAAAATAGTGTAAAAAGAATGAATTGAAAATGATTTTTTATGAATTTATTATGAATTTTTAAAAGTTGGTAAAATTAAAGTGGAATTAAAAAACAATTGAAATTAAAATGAGAGGGAAGGGGGTAAGAATAACAGGCGCCCTAGTTGATATTTGGATGGGCCAGGCAGTGGTGGGGTGTGGTTAGCGAACTTGGATTAGGCCCAGAACCACTCAGCAATATTGAAAAATAAAAACAAGCAGGGGGGGTGAAAATAGAAGGGTTTCCACGTTCAAAACTGATTGGGCTTAAAACTGGGGGGTGGGGATATCACTCATGCACTCAGGCCCGCCCGTTTCAATTAATGAAACGGTGCGTTTAGGGCACCACGCTAATTCCCTCCAAATTCTGAATCAAATCTCAGCCACACGATGGGCTTCTGAGTCAAAGGTCTTGCACCAAACGGACGCTCCAGATTTCGTCTTCTCCAATGGATCATATGAGCTAGGGTTTACACCATGAAAGCACATGCACGAGCAAACTTCCCTCAATCGGTTCTCCTTCCACAATCCATGAAACACCACGATATAAACATGAAAAATATTCAGAATCTCTCCCTCTACACGTCTATGGCCTTTGTTTGCATTAAAACTCAACCAATCAATAAACCCGCGCGCAACAATCTCTGGCTCCATGAAAATACACTGAGATGCATCACAATAATTCTCAATCAAGCTTATCCTAATCTAATCTATGACTAATGGTGATTATCCTGCGCTAACAACCTAAGATTCTAATGCACTAATCCACGAGTTCTAGGTCCTAACAGTTTGGTGCACCTGCTATGAATTGTCTCTATTCAGCCTCAAATTCATCTAAACTAACCTCCTAACATCATAGACCATGAATATACTAGTAAAACTACCTAAATCTCCCTAGATTGAGTAAGTTAGAAAGATTTGCACCTTGAGCAAGCTTTAATGGAGGCTGAGTAATCACGTGGATCCAGGCTCTCGTATGCTTCAATCTTGATCCATTCTTGATATACTTGATTCTGTTTGCAATATTTGGATGAAACTTGGCTTGGATCTTGCTGTCCAATGGAAATTGCAATTTGTGTGTTCTTGATGGAAGTGCACGAAATTGGATTGATCACACCTTGTTCTTGGTTGAATTCTGATCTATGATGATGAATCAGTATGATGAAGTTGATTTTGATGGTGATTGGTGAAGAATTTGAGAATTTGGAGTGAAAATGCAATGAGAAAGAATGAGAGAATTTGGGAAATTCTTGGTGAAAAATGAGTCCAACCCTTGATCAATCTTCATTTCATGAATATATAGTGTTCAATGGTAACTTCTAGATCCCTCTTACACATTCCCTTGCCTTCCAACTTTGATTCATTTTGGCTATGTTTCTTAAAATGCAAGTAACCAAGGATAACTTTGAAATCTTCCACTAAACTCAAAAAAGTGCTTGAACCATTGTCTTTAGAATGTCTTTTCCATTCAAAATCATATATTGGAAGTCTCCATTTGGACTTATAAATCTCCCAAACCATTTTCCACTTTGACTTTATTCAAATTATAAGCCATTTTAGTTCAAATTTGGACCAATCATGCAACTTCATGTTATGAGCTTTTCCAACAATTTGTGACCTTCTTTCTAGACTCAAAATGTCATTTGGAGCAAGTTTGATGTTGTAAGTTTTTCCATTTGAGGCCTCCTTGTATGAGTTTTGGACATAGGTTAAAATGACCTGTAATTCACAAATGCCCAAAATACCCTTTGCTTGCCAAGACCATAAGTTGAGTTCCACACATCATATGAGGGCATACTATACCATTCTAGAAAGCTAAGACAATGAGGAACAATCCTTATGTTGACCAAAAATTCATTTGAAATCTCCTTGAGGGGTAAAAATTGCTTGGAAGTCAAGTCACTTTCACAGACAAAATTTCAGATACCTCAGATGACCTGTAACTTGCAAGGACCATAACTTGAGTTCTATAAATCTCCTTTATGTCTTCCACCACTCAAATTAAAGGTCTTGAGATCCTCTACAAGTTTCATGTTGGCCAAGAATCCATTTGAAGCTAGCATTTTGACTTATCTTGCTTGGAAATTTGACCTAAACTAGGGGATTTTACACAGAAACCCTAATTTAGAAACTCCTCTCCTCCTTGATTTCTCTTGAATTCTTCTTGGCATATCTCCATATCCTTCTTTATATGTCCAATGATGAACCCCACATCTCTCCACTAGACTTGAATGCCCCTTAAATCAGTCAATTGACCTAGGGTTGACCTAGGGTTGACCCAGATGAAACCCTAGTTGACTGCCTTCAGCTGTAGCTCTTGTGCTCTCATCAATGACTTGTCTCCTTCTTTAAATGACTTTCTAAGTCCCTCATAATGTCTAGATACTCTCCATGCCTTCAATTCACAGCTCACAACCCTCTTGTTGACCCTCAGATACCCTTAGCTAGGAGATGGACTCAAGGCTTGATCTGCTGAACTCTTTGCTTTCAAATTCTTTCCTGATGACTTGAATAAGATTGAATTGGGATAATAACCTCTTGATAGGCTTCTAGAGATGAGAATAATGATTGGTCCCCCTGTTGTATGACTTGCTATGCTTATGCTATGCAGATGATTAGACTATGTACATGACTCTATATGCAAATGCTAATGATATTGAAACATAAACCAAGTGAATAAGGTTGAGCAAATTTTAGGGTGCAACAGAAGGCGCGATATCACAGAGGGCGGTTTGCTTACTGAGGAAACAAAGCTACTTTTTGTACTTTATGTTCGCCTGTTCGCCTGGCGAATATGCGGAAACAGAGCTACTTTTTGTACTTTATTATTGCTTTATAAGTGCCATACCTTGTACTAGGTGGATACAACATCTTGGAACATAAAAACTCAAACCTAGAACTCAAAATAGAGTAGTTTTTCTCTCTTTGCTCATTTTTGTAATCAAGAGAAGTGGAATCACATCCTTCATCGATTCTTTGAAGTGGATGTTCTTCATCTTCTCCCTTTTCTTCTTGTTCAAGCTACCCATGAGAATGAGTAGCTAAGTGCTTCTTTTTGTCAAGGTTAGATATAGGTGATCATCAAGCTTTGTATGTAAATGTATTGATCATGATTTATAAACTCTTGGTTGATGAATGTATGGTGAAAACTTTGCTTTCATGTTAACTCTTTGTGTTGGTTTATGATTGAAAAATGTTTTCCAACTCTTAACCTAGGTTTTCATCCATCTTTGTTCTTAAGCTAGAGATAGTTAAGAATGAAGTTGTTCACTAAAATGTTAAACTTTAATGTTGTCATTTTGATAGATTGTGTGAGAAATCAACAATGGATCAAAATGGTAAAACCCACAATGTGAGTTAGAAATAATCACATTGAGAGGATGTTGTGAATGTATTTATCATCTAATGGAGTTTATGAATCTTGTTTGATCGAACATGTGCATGAAAAGCGATCATCGAACCCTAACTTTGACAATCTTTCTTTAAACCGTAAAACTCTAACTTTTACCGCATTACATTACTTTTTATGCAAGAAATAGTTACCAAAACCAAAATCCCCCTTTGTTACTAATAGTTAAGAATTTTACAACTGTCGAACTGCGACAATATCTTATATTCCCTGTGGATACGATAACAAAAACCCGATACTCTACTACTGTTCTAACAGGTTGCAACTTTGCTAGGGAAGAAGAAAATTGGTTTTAACCAAAGGACGGTTGATTGACCAAAGAAAGGGATGATTACAAATCTTCTGGGGCATCAAAGAGTAGTGATTAGCCATAGGAAAAAAACATTGAATCGAAAGGAGGAAGTTAAATCCAGGGACAATGATTAGGGTACAAACGATCAGGGATCAACTCGACTAGGGAGCAGAAGATGTTACAGTAAGGAGATAAAGATGACTATTCCAGGAACAAGGTCATTCGTCCCCTATCCAAAGTAATCAGAATGAGTTTAGGAATTATCAACTCTCATTCCTTCCCTAACACCAATGTGTAGTGCGGAAATCGAAACCGACAGAGTAATGGCACAAACTTGTACAACACTACAAAGTGTTGTGCGGACTTCAAACTCAGCAAGGGATCGAGAGAATAAGGCTCTAAAGGATCCTAAAGAGAAGAAAGAGGGAAAATCAACCAATTGAAACAAGGTTTCGATCAATTGATCAAAAGGGAATTAACAAGCCAATAATCTTTCAAGCGAGTTGAAAGATCATCAAAGCAAGCGTGTGAGGTGATGATTATAAAAAATTAAGTTTATTCAAATGAAGAACAAACTTAATGCAATAAAAAAGAAATTACACAGCAACAAACATCAATTAGCATGCATCACTAATCATGTTATCATGTGGACAAAAGAGTGCAAGAATGATCATGATCATACAAGTGTCAAAAATGCAAATAATCAAGAATTGAAAAATCGTGCATTGAAAGTTTGCATACATGCTTCAAATAGAGGTTATACAGCTCATAAAACATCCCTAAATATCAATTATATCAAGCCATGGAAGTTAAATGAGGAAAGAAAACCAAACAAACATGAAAAACACAAAAATGACATTCTGGTTCAGTGTTAATCGATTAACCATTTGCTAGTGCAAAATGGTTATTCGATTAACCTTTGGAAAAAAGAAGATTTTTACTGAAAACAGAGGTGTTAATCGATTAACCATTTTGCACTAGCAAATGGTTAATCGATTAACCCTGTAGCAGTGACAGAAAATTGGTTTTCCAAAAGCACTTTTAGCAACTTATCAATTATGCAATCACTCACATGTTAGGGAAAACATTTGTGCATGAAAATCAAGTTCAAAAACAACTATTAAGCATCAATTGAATCAATTAATTCATCAAGAACAAGAATTAAGTCATTAAATAATCAATTTGCACACAAAAATCATCGAATCTACATCGCTAACAATACAAAAGTGATAAAAAAAACAATAAATTGAGTGAGAAATTCCAACCTACAAGGCGGTGGATTGCCTTGGTGATTGCTGCAAGTGAATTATGATGAAGATAATCAAAGAGAACCAGAGAAATTTGAACTTGTAACCGAACCTTAGCGAAACCGAGCAAAATTCGATGAAAGCTCCAAATACGAATTTGCACCGAAGGAACTTGAGATAATCACTTGAGCTGAAGCAAAAGCTAATGAAACTCCAAAAAACCAAGTAGAAGTGCAAGACAATGGAGGTTAAGCTCAAGAGAAAAGCACTTTCAATGTGAAAGTTGCTACTCTTTAATGTTGAATTTGAGCTCTAGTGTGGTTTGGGGAGAAGATGAAGATGAATGTGAGAAAAAGTTGTAGAAACTTCAGAGAGAATGTGAGAGAGAAGAGTGAAAATTGAGAGAGAATTGTAAAAATGGTTGAAGTTCCCTTGCAACAAAGTGAAGATTCCTTTATATAGAGTGAAGGTTTGGAGTTTCTAGATTTGGAATGTGCTTTGGAGTTTCCTTTGGAACCAACCTTGGAGTTAGTTACACATAACTCACTGAGTCAGAAATTGACTCGGTTAGTTAGTTAGTTAACTCGGTAGAGCAATCCCAATGTAAGTCCAAATACAACGGTTCACATGCTTGCAAATGAAGTTACATGGTGGTCTTGATTGGAAATGATGTATTATCATAAATGTAAGTGAACTCTTGAAATGTCTCGAAGTGTCTAGAGAAGTCTAGAATGTTCCACACAATGCTAGAACCAAGTGAAGCCCAAAAGAGTAGAGGAAAAGTTGCTTTCATGAAAATGCAGTAGAATCTGCCAAATTACAATGGTTAACCGATTAACCATTTTGCACTAGCAAATGGTTAATTGATTAACACAACCAAAATTTGCCCAATTTGTTGAAAAAAGGTGTTATGGCCATGGTTTCAATTTTCAAACCTTTTGCTTTGATGAATAGGCATAAAAACCCTTGTTTTTGCTTATGTTGATGATATGATGTCTTTGTGAAGACGTGATTAATCGAGCTTCGGAAAACCTGAATATTCCTGCAACCAAAACCACAGAGAAAAACCAATGCGTATGCCAGCAATGCAAACGTACATGCTTATGTAAAAGGAAAAAGGGGAGGTCAAATTTTGGGTTACGACAGCAAGCAACATATTATTTCATGCACACCACCCATTCCACACAGACAACACAACAACCATCTAAGATTACAACAACGTCCAACATACATCTACAACATTTAACATACAACATACATCAGTCACAACAAACCATGCAATCAAATTTGTATATTCAATGAGACTCACAACTCAACTCAAATGCATGTGGTACCATTCAGGTCCTATTTCAGAACCCGATCACTTTTTTAGAATCAAAATTTCCGTAGGAATTCTAATACGTGAACACTCAGGTTCACCGAATCCGATCCCCACCTCTTATGATATTGAGCTCACAATTCGGTATCATAATCGATAACATCTCACTAATTCCATTCATCCCAACAATTAGCTATCGGCATACAATCCTCACTTCCTAGGATTAATGCTCACAAAAATGGACCGAAGTCCCAACATCATGAATGCATGCAACATATTAACCATGCAACAACAACAACATCGAGTACAAGGAAAACACCTCCACAGTCACGTACTCTTGCCATTACTGGTCATCATGCTCACAAACATGCTGTAACAACCCAACAACAATAATTTACAACATAACCATCAACAACGATACAATTCAGATTATGTACATTACAACATAAAAACTATAATTGCATTTAAGCCATCACAAAAAAATAATCAGCTTCTAGAGAAGAAACCATTTTTACAAGGTAGTTGGTCGCGTTAGCTTCCAACGCTTCAAACGACACTTGAATCAGACACTCAGAACAAAAGTTATGATTTTTCAAAGATATTTTTTCAAAAATTAGTTCCAGTGTAATCGGTTACCCAAAATGGGGGTAACTAGTTATACCCCTGCGAAAACCATAACACACACAAAAGTAACACAGTGTAACCGATTACCATAGATAGGGTAACCGATTATACCCGACCCAGAAGGCCAAAATACGCAGATTCTCAGCAGTGTAACCTATTACACCCTTTCTGGTAACCGATTACACTGTTGACATAATCACTTTTCTGGAAATTTTCCAAAATAGAATCACTTTTGAAGCATCCTAAAAACCCTTTTCCCCATAAATCGTTTGCAATATATTCTAATACGGAAAAACACTTTCGTAGTTAAAAAACAAACCAATTCCTCCCATTAAAACTACCCATAATTCTGTTCCAACTCAGACTCGCGATTACGCACAACCACAACTTCCACAACACCATACAAATCATCAACCTTATGATTTCAACAACAAAAATTGCATCGATGTATCATTCTAACTGAAACTATAATAGCAACATCAACACATATCATGCAATTCATCAACAAGTTCATAATTCACACAATCAACCATTCATCAAGAACATGGATAGAGAAGAAAACATAAATTCTACATGTTATAATCTATCCACCATTCATCATAATCCCCCTTAGATAATTAGAACCGCACCCTTATCTTAACTTTCTTGTAATAAAGCTTCTTCTACCTCAATAATGGTGATGTTCTATCTCCTCTTTACCCTAACTCTCTTCTTTCTGTTTTCTCCAAAGTTCACGTAATGACTATCTTTCTTTCCCACTTCTCTTATTATTATTTTATATTATTATTACTAATTCCAAATAATTAAATAATAATAATAATAATGATAATAATAATAATAATAATAATAATAATTTAATCCAATTAATATTCACTTTTAATTAAATGATTACTAACCAATATTAATAATCATATTTACTTTCCACACCACTAATCTATACAAAATTGATAACACGCATCCAACACCTTAAACTCTAGTCTTCAAGGCCATTACCCTCCCTAAGAGTATCTACAACTACAACAAAACACCCAAAATCATATACACATACACAACATCATTTAATTTAATTACAAAAAAAAATTAAAATAAATCGTGGCGTTACAACTCTCCCCCACTTAGAAATTTTTTGTCCATGAAAATTTACCTGATCCTAAAAGCTCAAGATACGCTTCACGCATCCTGCTCTCTAACTCCCAAGTCATACTCCCATCGGCAGCTCCTCCCCCACTACCTTCACGAGATCAAATTTTTTCCCTCCCCAGTTGCTTCACCACACGGTCTTCAATCCTCACAGGCAAAGCCTCAACCATAAGGTTATCCCTTACCTAAACATCATCCATCAGAATCACATGCGACGGATCTGGAGCATACTTCCGAAGCTGTGAAATATAGAACACATCATGCAAATTCTACAAATTTGGTGGCAACGCCATTCTAAAAGCAACAGCCCAAATCTTGTTGATATCTGATACAGACCAATAAAATGAGAAGTAAGCTTCCTCGACTTCCAAGCATGTCTAACTTTGGTCACCGGAGTGACTCTCAAGAATACACGATCTCCTTCTTAGAACTCAAGATCCTTCCTCATCTTATCATGATAACTCTTCGGCCTACTTTGAAAAGCTTTCATCTTCTCCTAAATCAACTTCACCTTCTTAGTAGTCTTTGAACAATGTCAGGTCCAAGCACCACACTCTCACCAAAATCATGCCAAAACAAAGGTGTCCTACACCTCCGACCATATAAAGATTCAAAAGGTGTCATACCAATACTAGAATGATAATTGTTATTATAAGTGAACCCAATCAATGACAAATGATTATCGCAAGAGCCTCCTTGTTCAAGCACACAAGCCCTCAACAAATCCTCCAGAGACTGAATAGTCCTCTCAGTCTAACCATCTGTCTGTGGATGATAAAGTAAACTCAACCTCAACTTTGAACCCAAAGCCTCTTGCAAACTTTCCCAAAATCTGGAAGTAAACCACAAATCTCTATCCGACACAACACTCAACAAAACTCCATGCAGCTTCACAATAACACAGATATAAATCTCTGCCAACTTCTTCAAGGAAAAATTGATGTTAATCAGAAAAAAAATGCCTACTTCGTCAGTCAATCAAAAATCACCCAAATAACATCATGCACTCTCGGAGTATTTGGAAATCCAGTCACAAAATCCATAGAAATACTGCCCATTTCCACTCTAGGATGTCTAACAGTTGCATCAATCATACATGTTTCTGATGCTCGACTTTCGACTTCTGACAAGTCAAACAAGCATACACAAATTGTGCCACATCTATTTTCAATCCAGGACACCAAAATATTCTATTCAAATCCTGATACATCTTTGTAGCTCCTGGATGGATACTCAGGCTACTCTTATGACTTTCCACTATAATCATTCTTTTCAACTCAGAATCATCCAGAATACAAAATCTACCATGAAACCTCATCACACCTTGTTCATCCACTCTAAAGTCAACATCCTCAGTCTGATTACTTCCAACCATCAACTCCACCAGCTTCACATCCAACTTCTGACTCTCTCTAATATTATTAATAAAACCATTGTTGATCTTTAGCATACCCAGCATAACACTCTGTGGTGTCAACTCATATACCAAACTCAAGTCTCTAAACTGCTCAATCAATTCCAACTCTCTAACCATCATAGCCAACATATGCAAAGACTTCCGACTCAAAGCATCAACCACAACATTAGCTTTAACGTGATAATAATTCAAGCCGAAGTCATAATCCTTCAAAAGCTCTAACCATTTTCTCTATCTTATATTAAACTCTTTCTGATCAAACAGATACTTCAAGCTCTTATCATCACTATAAACCTCAAATATGGAACAACAAAGATAATGCCTTCAAATCTTTAACACAAAAACAACTGCAGCCAACTCTAAATCATGAGTATGATAGTTTCTCTCATGAACCCTCAGCTATCACGAAACATAAGCCACAACCTTACCATCTTGCATCAACACTCCACCTAAACCCATCATAGAAGTATCACAATACACCATAAACGTTTCATTTGGTTCCAGAAAAATCAAAACTGGAGCTGTAGTCAACCTCATCTTCAGCTCAATAAAACTCTTCTCATAATGAATATCCCATACAAAAGCTTTACCTTTGCAAGTCAACTGAGTCAACGAAAGTGATAACTTAGAAAAACCTTCAATAAACCTGCGATAATAAGCAGCCAAGCCCAAAAATCTTATAACCACTTTAACCAACTTTAGAGCCTCCCATTGCAGAACTACATCTACCTTGGATGAATCTATAACAATTCCATCACCCGAAATAACATGGCCAAGAAAGCTCACCTCTTTCAACCAGAATTCACACTTCAACAATTTAGCATAAAGTTTCTTTTCTTGCAATACTTGCAACACGATCCTTAAATGATCATCATGCTCTTCTTCCGACTTAGAATAAATCAGAATGTCATGAACAAAAACCACCACAAAACAATCCAAGCAAGTATGAAAGATTCGATCCATATACTCCATAAATACACCAGGTGCATTAGAAACGACGAACAATATTACCAAATACTCATAATGTCCATATCGAGTTTTAAAAGTCGTCTTCTGAATATCTTCATCCTTCACTCAAATCTGATGATAACCCGACCTCAAGTTAATTTTTCTAAACACTCGTGCAGCCACCAACTGATCTATCAAGTTATCTATTCTTGGAAGCAAATACTTGTTCTTAATTGTTACATTATTCAATTGTCTGTAATCCATGCACAATCTCATACTACCATCCTTCTTCTCTATCAACGACACTGAAGCTCCCCTAAGGCGATAACAAACTCTATTTCCAACAATTCTTCTAATTGCTTCAACTTTGCTAACTCCGATGTTGACATCCTGTATGGTGCCATAGAAATAGGTCTAGTACCAGGGATAATATCGATAGAAAACTCCACCTCTCTTTCTGGTGGCACATTCAAAATATCATCTGGAAACACATATGGAAATTTGTGCACCACTTGCAACTCACCGATCACATATTGACTCTCCACTGACAAGGAAGCAAATAATGCAATCACTTGAGATTCATCTTCCAAAAGCTCCTTCAACTCTCTAGCAAACAAAAAACTAGCTTCTTCCTCATTATCGGGAGCAAGAAACCGCGCCGACTTATTATAGCAGTTGATATGAACATGATTGAACTTCAACTAGTTCTTTCCCAAGATAACATCAAGATTCCTCAAGGGCAAACAAATAAGATCAACACCAAAGTCACTATCAAATATCGACATAGGACAATTCAAACAAACCAGAGAAGTAGTCGTCGATCCCTTAGCAGGAGTTTCGATAACTATTTCCACCTTCATAGAAGAAACAAGGCCTAACCTTTTCACACAATCATCAACAATAAAAGAATGAGCAATACCAATATTAATAATAACAATCAAAGGTGTATTATTAATATAACATATACATATGATAAGTCTGTCATCACTAGAAGTCTGGGTTCCCGATAGAGCAAACACCTTTCCTTCATTCAAAGCTTGCTCTGGCTTCTGCAATGAGTACAGTTATGTCCAGGTTCTCCACAGTTGTAGCAAGTCACCACATTAGCTTTGCAGTTAACCACCAGATGTCCTCCCTGTCCATACTTGTAACATTTCTTCACGTCACTCGTATATTCACTTATACGATGACCAGACTCACCATACTTATAGCATTTAAGAGGAGCAGGAACACCTCCCTCACTTAGCCTCTTACCAACAACAAATCTATGTTTACCTTTATCAACTAGAGCATTGTATGCCTTTCCATGGTTCATACCCTGCTTTCCCTTCTTCTCACTCAGACTCTTATAATGAGCTGATCGAGCCTTGCTATCCTCTTCATAAATTCTATAGTTATTTACCAACTATGGAAACCTTCTGATCTGTCGATATCCATCCGCTTGCTTGATCTCAGGATGCAACCCATTCTAAAATTTGACACACTTAGAGAATTCATTCGTTGCCTCACTGTAATGCAGATAGAACTTAGCAAGTTCGACAAACCTGGCAGCATACTCCGCAACACTTAGATTGCCCTGCTTCAGTTCCAAAAACTCAATTTTCTTCTTCCCTCGAACGTATTTTGGAAAGTACTTCCTCAAAAATTCCCTATGAAACATAACCCAGGTGATAACTTCATCTGCAGTCCTTAACACCTGACGAGTGTTGAGCTACCAATCATCAACCTCCTCAGTTAGCATATAAGTACTAAATCATAGCTTATGCTCTTCAGAACAATCCATCAATATAAGGATTCTTTCAATCTCTTTGAGCCAAGCCTGAACTCCATCAGGATCATAACTACCATTGAAAGTAGGTGGTTTGTTCCTCTGGAACTCCCCTAAGTGAAGGAATTCATCATTCCCTCCAGCATTAGGCTGATTCTGAACAGCCTGAGCAACAACATGCAAAGCAGCAGCAAGTGCAACATCTTCTCCTCTAGCCATTTTCTGTTTCACGTCAACAACAACAATAATGCTTAGAAGTTCACATCGACAGTAGTCAGCTGTCATAACACAACGACTCAACAACTTGGCCGGACAGGCCTTCCTACTCTGATACCACTAATGTAACACCCTAACTAACCCCCGCACAAAATCAAATAAAATCAGAGTAAATATTTACAAAAACATATTTAGGATGTCACTTTTCCACAAAACCTAGTCATACAAATAAATATGCAACACCTACTACTTTTAAAAATCAATAATAGTAATAACGATAGTGAAAGATTGTCTGAATATTCAATCCTTATTGCGACAACACTAAAATAATTATTCAAATAAATATCATGTTTCAAAAAGAATATAAATGACCATCCAAAGGAGATATCCAAAAATATCCAACCAACATAAAGAAAACAAATGTTCCAAGACCCTGGTGTTACACATCATATTAGACGCTGACACTAAAATAAAATTGAAAGACTTTAGCTTCCACTAACATCAACTCTTCTACTGCGAGTTATCTACATGATGCCCATGAAAAGGAAAAATTCAAATAGAAAGTGTCAGATATCATAATTGTATATAGGAAAGCATGATAAATAGCAAGCAAAAAATTATTTCATGTACATCACCCATTCTACACAGCCAACCCAACAACCATCCAACATAATAACAATGTCCAACATACATCTACAACATTTAACATACAATAGACATCAATCACAACAACCCATGCAATAAAATGTGCAAATGCAGTGAGACTCACAACTCGACTCAAATGCATGTGGTACCATTCAATTCCTATTTCAGAACTTGATCCCTTTTTCAGAATCACAATTCTCGTCAGAATTCTAATACGTGAACACCCAGGTTCACCGGCTCCGATCCCAGCCTCATAGGATATTGAGATCACAATTCATTATCATCATTGATAACATCTCACTGATCCATTCATCTCGAAAATCAGCTACCGACATACAATCCTCACTTCCTAGGATTGATGCTCACAACAGTGGGCCAAAGTCCCAACATCATGAATGCATGCAACATATTAACCATGCAACAACAATAACACCGAGCACAAGACCAATACCTCCACATTCATGTACTTTGCCATTACTGGCCATCATGCTCACAAACATACTGTAACAACCCAACAACAACAATTTACATCATAGCCATCAACACGATACAATTTGGATTATGTACACTATAACATAAACACTACAATTGCATTTAAGCCATCACACAGTAAAATAATCAGGTTCTGGAGAAGAAACCATTTTTGCAAGGTAGTTTATCGTCTTAACTTTCCAACGCTTCGAACGGAACTCGAATTGGACACTCGATACAAAAGTTATAAATTTTCAAAGATTTTTTTATAAAAATTAGTTCCAGTGTAATCGGTTACCCAAAATGGGGTAACCAATTACATCCCTGCAACCAGTCATACGCACACAAAAATAACACAGTGTAACCGATTACCATAAACATGGTAACCGATTACACCTTTCCCAGAAGGCTAAAATACGCAGATTCTCAGTAGTGT
This sequence comes from Lathyrus sativus, assembly GCA_963859935.3. Lineage (NCBI taxonomy): Eukaryota > Viridiplantae > Streptophyta > Magnoliopsida > Fabales > Fabaceae > Lathyrus > Lathyrus sativus. The sequence goes on from OZ012735.1 coordinate 209,472,279, forward strand.
AATCGATTACACTGTTGATAAAATCACTTTTCTGCAACCGGTTACGCTCTTTTTAGTAACCGATTACACTGTTGACATAATCACTTTTCTGCAACCTTTTTCCAAACTAGAATCACTTTGAAGCATCCTAAAAACCCTTATTTCCCACAAATCATTTGCAACATAATTTAACACGAAAAAAATACTTTCATAGTTCAAAAATAAACAAATTCCTCCCATCAAAACTACCCATAACTTTGTTCTGACTCAGACTTGCAATTACACACAACCACAAGCTCCACAACATCATACAAATCATTAACCATATGATTTCAACAATCATTGCATCGATGTATCATCTAACAATAACTACAATAGCAACATCAGCACATATCATGCAATTCATCAACAAGTTCATAATTCACACAATTAACCATTCATCAAAAACATGGATAGAGAAGAAACCACAAATTCTACATGTTATAATCTACCCACCATTCATCATAATCCCCCTTAGATGATTAGATCCCCTTCTTTATCTTATATTTATTGTAACAAAGCTCATTCTACCTCAACAACGGTGATCTTCTATCTTCTCCCTTTGCCCTAGCTCTCTTCTTTCAGTTTTCTCCAAAGTTCACGTACTGACTATCTTTCTAGCCGACTTCTCTTATTATTATTTTATATTATTATTACTCATTCCCAAATAATTAAATAATATTAGTAATAATAATATCAATAATTTAATCCAATTAATATTCAGTTTAATTAAATGATTACTAACCAATATTACTAATCATATTTACTCTCCACGCCACTCATCTTTACACAATTACTCACACACCCCCAACACCTTAAAATCTAGTCTTCAAGGCCACTACCCTCCCTAAGGGTATCTACAACTACAAAAAAACACACAAAATCACATACACATACACAAATCATTTAATTTAATTATGAAAAATAATTAAAATAAATACGGGGGTAATAGTGTACATATTCACAACCAATAAAAAACATCGTTAACAACCAAATGCGTATGCAATTATGTATGCAAATGTGCTCCACAACTGACTCATTATGCATGCATTACCGTTTATGAACACTCAGGTTCATCTCGCTCCCGACACTACTATAAAAAGTGCTTTTAACGTTGAACGCAAAATACATTTTACATCAGCTGCAGTAGCGAGGTAACGATTGCCTTTAACAGGATTCACTATTAACTTCTCAAAACTCACATTTTTAAGACATACAATCGATTGAATAGATGGTGCAATCAATTGTGTTGTTTATTTTTTTAAAAAATTGAACGAGTGCAATTGATTGTCATGTGGTAACAATCGATTATCACTGCATCTTTTTTCCAAAAAACCCAGATGTTCATCATCCCATCATCCCTAAACCTTCATACATGATTCCAATTAACTTTTCCTAAAATTAATTAATCCAAAAACAAATTTAATAGTGAATCATGTTATCATAATCATCAACATATAAATCACTTATTTCATCACAATCCACTACAATTTCATCAACAATTTCAACAGAAAATTTCATCATCATCATGAATAAAACTTAAGCTTTCACACCTTCATCAATGGCAGGACGTCATACATACATACATATTCATGTTGATTCAAATATAGATTCAATCATAGCAACATATATAAACACAAGATCCACCAATAGTTTCTAAAATTTCATCATACAACAATTCATCAAAAGGAAATTAGGAACCCCAATGAGAGTAAGGACTTCTCAACTCTACCCCATCATACAATCACCTTAATTGATAGCCCTTTCTCTACCTTACCTTAGATTTCTAGCAAAGCAACAACAACTTTTAAGGAACCCTTCTCTCTAACCCTAGCTTTGTGCTTCTCCTTTTTCTCCAACTTTTGTTTTCATGCACTATAAACTTTCTCAATTCCCAAACCCCTCTATTTATAAAAATATGTTTAATCATCCAATTTAGGTTTTCCCCTCATTACCCCATAGTTATTCTCTAAATCCCCTCATTGCTCCTTATTTCTCTACTAACTCCTATTTTCTTCAATTTTTATTTTTTTTAATAATAACAATTAAAATTCTAATTATTCTAATTATTCTAATTATTACCCAATTTATTCTATTTTCTCACCACACCCTCCTAACTCCACTACACCCCATCAACACATATGATCATATGATTTATTTAAATACACACCAACATCAAATGATTAAACAAAATGAATCCAAATAATTTAATTAAATAATTTAATCAAATTTGGAGTGTTACAACTTTCTCATCTGGATTTCCACCTTCCAAGTCATACTTCCACCAGCTCGTCGTCCCCACACTACCTTTACCAAGGAAATCTCTTTACCATGCAAGCAGTTCACTTCGTGATCCTCTATCTGCATAGGTGATGCCTCAACGGTTAGGTTCTTTCTCACATATATATATATATCATCCACTTGGACCACATGAGATAGATCTAATATGTATCTCCTCAACTGAGACACAAAACACACCACGAATATTAGCAAGTGGAGGTGGTAAGGAAATCCGATAGGCCACCTCTACTATCCTCTATAATATTTGGTATGGACCAACAAATCATGGTGTAAGCTTTCGAGACTTCAAATCTCGACCAACACGAGTTATTGGAGTAACCCTAAAAAACACATGGTCTCCTTCTTGGAATTCAAGTTTCTTCCTCCTCTTATCATGGTAAATCTTTTGGCGACTCTGCAAAGCTTTCATCTTCTTCTGGATCATCTTGATCTTTTCAAATGTTTTTTTTGCATAATCTGATGTCCAATCACTGCATTTTCCACATATTTGTACCATCACAGAGGTGTCCTACGCCTCATACCATACAACACCTCAAACGGGGCCATCCCAATACTCTAATGAAAACTATTTTTGTAAGTAAGCTTAATCAGCGGTAAGTAGTTATCCCAAGTACCTCCTTGTTCTAGAACATAAGCCCTCAACAAATCCTCTAAGGATTGGATGGTCTTCTCCATTTGACCATCTTCTTACGAGTGATAAGAAGAACTCAGCTTCAGCTTAGTACTCAACGCCTCTTGAAAACTCTGCCAAAACCTCGACATGAACCTCAAATCTTTATCTGACACAATGCTTGACGGAATACCATACATGGTAACAAAATTTCAATGTACAACTCAAATATCTTCTGCAAAGGATAACTAACCTTAATCACTATGAAATGATCCAATTTAGTTAGTCTATCAACAATCACTCAAATGGAATCATGTCTCTTCGTCGTCTTCAGCAAACTTATCACAAAATCTATGGAAATGTCGCCCCACTTCCACTATGGAATACTCAATGGCTGTATCATACCCAACAACTTCTAATATTAAATCTTTGATTTCTAACAAGTCAAGCAAGTATACACAAACTCAACTACTTCCTTCTTCATTCTTGGTGTAGTGGGAAATTTGTGAGTATAAGCTATTGATTAACTTAACTCAAAAATGTAAGAGTCGCCACCACACTTTTATTTTATCCAAAAGGAAAGGAAAAAAGAGTGAACAAAACCTAAACAAGTTCTAAAACAAGAACAAACAAAGAATGGGTAAGGGGGTTGGTTACACGATGGGAAGGTGTTAGCACCCAAAATGTCTATAGTACTCTATAGGAGCCCTTTGAAATATCTACACTTTTTGGTTTGAAAATGTTTGCTTGAAAGGAGATTAGGGAGATGATAAGAGAATTATTTTTAAGATTTTTGTGTTTGGAGATACTTATCGCCTCATGCCTACGTACCCACAAAGTGCAATATACGATCAAAACCCTGTAGTTGGTGGTACAAATGTAAAAAATTTGGGTTGTTTCGAGTGATTTTTAAATGTAAAGACAAGTCGTCATTTTAAGGAGAAAACTACGACTAGTCGCCCACAAGTATAAGATAACATTTGCATCACCTAAAGATGGATGATTTTTCTTGGATTAAAATCAATAAGTCTATCACTCAATATCTAAGTAGAAAATGTCAACATCTTAAATACTATAAGGGAATAGGAGAATTATATCTCAACTATGCAAATGGCTCATGTCTAAACTTTATGAAAAGTTTTTAAAATGAAAAAGTGCACAAAGGCACAAAAAGATTTGAATGAGTTTTTGTATTTTTAAAGTCTTTTTGAAATTGGTCCAAATATGATTAACATTAATTGACATTTATTAAAGAAAACAAAGTTTGAAAATCACTTGACAAAAGTCAATGTTTTTTATGAAAGCGGTTTTAAGTTTGAAAACAAGAAGGTTTTTGAAAAATGGAGAAGATTTTGAAAATTTAAGAAGGGGATGAGATGAAGTGACTACCCTTGAAAAAAAAAGCTAGAGATAAGAAGGATCTAACCAAAGTATAGCAAACTCCAACACAAGTGAAATAAGAATCCCATCCATCTTGAAGCATAAGAAATTGAGCAAGCCAAATAAAGGCAAAGATCCATAATACTCCAATCATAGGGAAAGAGACCTAATTCACAGTCCAAGAGTCCAAGAATAATCCAAGAGGTCCAAAGTATAAGTCCAATGCAAAGGATAGTAACCATAATCCACAATTAAGAGAACAATGTTTTTAGGGGTTTAAGCCTTTATTAATGTTTTTGGTCCAAACGGACAAAAGAAAAAGAACATAAACATAAACAAAAGGTCCAAGTGGACAAAGGAAAAATTGCGGAAGCATAAACAATAATATGATATGAGATGATAATAATGGAGCATGAAAATAAAAGAGAGATAGGGAGCAAGAAAGAAGCATAAACAAAATTAGCACAATGATATTGTTAGTGAGTTAGTGATTAGTTGTTAGAACAAATGATCAACCATGGTTAACTCATGTACTTAGGTAATGAAAACTCTTTAGAGGATTGATAAAATTAAAGCCACCTAATAACAAGTTTCATAGGTAATGAACCTAAGAAAAATAATTGTAATACCCCAAATTTTACCCTTATATTAGTCGTTTCATTTCGCATTTCATCTCATTATTCATTGCATTGTAAACTAATCGCTAACCGGTTTGCTCAGTCTATTGGTTTTGCAGGAAAAATCACATTGTGCACTTTCTAACTTATGAAGGAAAAAATGGTCATTAATTTGCAGTCTGCTGACAATTTATGAAGCTGAGTCGTCCTCAGGAATCCCTCGAACGATTAGGGTTTTCCATCTCCGAGTCCTGCGATTTATTTGAAGATGAGCTAAATTTTACAACAGTTTATGACGTCAGATTTCTTGTGACACATCACATTTTATTCAAGAGGCGAGAATTAGTCGTCAGTGGGATTTCAGAAATGTTGTTTGATTCCTAAATCATATGGAGCTGAGTGTGTTGAGATATCTACGGATTCAGGTTAAATCGAGAATGTGCTTTGAAGAATTTATTTTAATAGACGCATGTTTTCCTGCTTTCTGTTGGTCGACGCTCGATTTCGAAGAAAACAGTGGAATTTTGGTTCATTTGGAATTTATAATGAATATTTGTTTGTTTTGATTATGACTGTTAGTCAAGTTGGTTCAGGTTACCGAGTTAAAGTAGTCGAGACGTGATTTGAATTTTCAATACGGAAGGCAGTTCAATTTGTCGTTTAACTAAATTTCTCTACTTATCCGCTCAAGGCCATATTCGCCGTTAATATCAATTACAAAATAATTTGCAAGATGATTTGTTTGAGCTCAGTTATGTTCGATTTAAATCGTGTAAAATGATTAATGGCCGAGTTCGGAGTTGGAAATCGGTTAAATCTCATTTGAGGAATTTATCCAATTTGATTTATTTGGATGAGCTTAAACCGGAAGAGTTTAGCCATTTGAATTTAATCAAACAAGTTGGATTTAATCAATTTGATTTATTTTGGATGAGCTTAAATCGGAAGAGTTTAGCCATTTGAATTTAATCGAACAAGTTGGATTTATTAAGATGAGATTATTCGTTCAAGTTATCGATTGAGTTATTCGGAGATTTTATCGAAGATTGGGATTAATCGGATGGATTCGTTGCGAGAAATTCAAGTTAATAGAAAAGATAGAATTTTATTTATTCTATTATTTTTTTATTACAATATTACAAAAGAATTAAAAATTACAAAACAAATTCTTAAAATCCATAATTGTTTCTAAAAATTTGTCTTCACGCTGATTCTTCGATTTTTGTCTTCACATCCGAACCTGCAAAGAAAAATCAACAACAGAGCAATTTTTAAATGGTTAAAATTAGGTTTTTTCCGATCCGATACCTTCAGTTAATTCATCATTGGGTATGTTGGGAGGGTAACGGAATATTCCGCCACCAGCTCCCAGCTTCACTTTTCGGCCTCGGTAAACCCGACAACATCTGTTTATTTTTGCCAGGAGAGAGAAAAAGTGATTTTGAAAATAAGTGCTTTTTCCAAAAGCACTTATTGAAAAAATGGGTTTTGCTAAACAAGCCATGAAAATAATTTCCCACATTTCCAGCATGCACGTAACAACAGTAACAAAGTCCTAGAAAAGTTCAAACAAACCCTATAATAAAATTGGCAGCTATCAAGTACCAAAACTTCCTGAAAATCACAACAAATAAATCAAAACCAACAAGCAAATTTCCAGCATAAAAAGCACGAAAAATTCCGGAAAAATAGTAACAATTTCAGTTGAAAAATCGTGAATCTAGGCCCAAAGAAGATTTAGAAAGACGATAAAATCATCAGTTCAGGGGGGACGAGGGGGAAGAACCCTAAAAGAATCACCAAACGGCGGCGCAAAACACAACGGCCGTAAACCATCACAAAAGATCAAAATCCGCGATAGAACCCTGAGAGAGGTCACAATCGCCATTCATCAAGAGAACGGTGGGCAACCTAACTCACCAGCCTCATTCGATAAACATCACTAGCCGTCACCTAAAATTCTAAAACTAAAAATTCCTAACTTTTTCCCGTTAATTTGTTTCATCTAACTCTCATTGTCTCTCATTTTGTCCATGGCTACTAATCCTTCATTTTTTTTCATATTTATTTTTATGGTTGTAAATTATGCAGGAGATCTTCGCTTTTTATTTCGTTATTATTCTTTCATTTATGGGTTGTAATTTTACGCGAGTATATCGTCGCGGTGCATTTCCTTTACTGTTTCGCACTTTTTCATATTTTTCATACTGCCGCTCAATCATTTTCATTACATTATTTACCATTAAGCCCTCCAAAGGATTGGGTCTAGCCGTTTGACCGCCGAGTCAATAGTCCTCCCCTTTGAACATTTCCCTTTCCGAAACCCTAATTGCCTAGGCGTCCCGCCGTGGACTAAAATACCCTTTACCCTAGCATTAGGTTAAGGAGTCGCCGCACTCCGTTTTAGGGTTTCCTGCCGTGGAATACCTTTTTTACCCTCTGCATTTCAATTCAATTTTCAACGTAGAAATAGGAGTCGCCGCACTCCACGTAAGCGCTTCCTTAAGAACGCTTATTCCGCATTGAAACCTTGACCACAGTCAAGAAGTTTCTATCCTCCCTTTCGAGGGGAACTATGATTACTCTGATTCCATCCCCTACCCAGGATAGTAGGCACAAGATGTGAATCTTACCGAGTAAACTTAGGACTAACCCTTAGGTCTTTCTTTCATCTCTAATCCTTAGCAATATACCCTCAAGCAAATAATTAAAGCAAAATAGTAACAGTAAACAAAAGGTTCCTGTAGAGTACTACAGAAGTTTAGAGTGTTAATACCTTCCTTAAGCTTAACAAACCCCTTACCTAGATCTCTCCCCGCATTGTATTTACGATGCAAAATTAGGTGTTTCCTTTCTTTGACCTTTCCTTCGGATAAATTAAATACCGATTATGAACTAAAGATACGGTTCAAATTAATTAATAATTTGATATCCTATTCTCACGCAACAGAAAATGGCGACTTCACTGGGGACATTCCTAACTTTTAAGGGTTACCCCAACTTTGTTTATTTTGCTATTTGCTTCATTAGTTGCCTTCTTGTATATAATATCTTGTACCTTGCTTGAGGTATCTTTATTGTGAGATAAGTCCTACACCCGGACTTGAGTGACATTGTTATAGGAAGGTGATATATTCGACGAGGCTTATAGGGAGTTGAGTCCCGACCAAGCTGACTTGAGAATCACCGCTCAGTTGAGACCCTTTCAAAAATGGTTCGTTTGAACGAGTATATTCGTGAAAACCCTTACTATTTTCGGCTAGGTGTCCGTGATACTGGGGACCATAGTACCTTAACACCACTTTGGCCTTATCTAGAACGTAGTGCGATGACTATGAGGGAGTAGTCCCAAAATAGTCAATACACGATACTACCCTCAAAAGAGGTTCTCTTGAGAATATTATTAACCACTGAGTCAGTCGGAAAATTGATAATATCCAAAGTATGGACTGATGACTTTGGGAACTTCTTTAGAACCCTTGTGCTGCAGGTACAACTAACCTTAGTACATACCTTATGGGGATGGGTAGACCTTGAATCCACTCATACACCTCTAACCTAGGACCTTGTGTGCTTGTGTGTATATGTGCATTGCATCGCATTAGCATCATATTTTGTATATCATATGTCTGTCCGATAACTCATGTCCAGTTGTCTTTATCTTTCAGTGTATCTTTGAGTCGTCAAGCTAATTCCTCGACACAGATATCGAACTAGAGCTAACTATAGACTCCAGATGTCAGAGCAAGATGAACATAATGCGGAAAATGGAGATCGATGAGTTGAAAGCAGGCATGACCAGGCTTACCCAGATGCTTCAAGTACTGATTTCCAGAGGAGAGCCACCTCAGAGGACCCTCATTCAGGAAGTTTCAAGTGCTGATCCACCTCCTGTTCAAGTTCCACCCTCTACTTGGTTGGAGTTTGGTTTACCTCCTAACTATTCTTCACCTTTTGCATCTACTGCTACGATTGGTCAAACTCTCAGACTGGTTTTTCAAGCTCCCGTCCTTACCGAAGCCAGACCTGTGGTCCACACTATTAACTAGACTGCCCAAGTTCCCTTTGAGAACCCTCAGTATGAGTACAATGCTGTCGGTGCTCAAGCAGAAAACCATGAAGATTTTGTTGAGCCCGAGATTACCCGTGAACAGTTTCAGATCATAAATAACAGACTCCAAGCTGTCGAGGGTACTGATTTCTTCAACGTTTGATGCAGACAATATGTGCCTAGTTTCTGGTCTTGTTTTGCCTGCCAAATTTAAGACTCCTGAGTTTGTGAAGTATCAAGGTCACTCATGTCCAAGGGCCTATCTAGTCATGTACTTCCGAAATATGGCAGCTTACACCAACAATCAGAAGCTGCTCATCCATTGCTTTCAGGATAGTTTGAGTGGTGCTTCTATCAAATGGTATATGAATTTAGAGCATAACAGCGTCCACTACTTCCAAGATCTCGCCAACGCTTTTATGAAGCAATACAAATACAATTTGGACATGGCTCCTGATTGTCGTCAATTTCAAAGTATGTCTCATAAGGAAAGAGAGTCGTTCAAGGAATACACTCAGCACTGGAGAGAGTTAGCTTCCCAAGTTGAACCCCCTATAGAAGAGAAGGAACTAACATGAACGTTCATGGATGCTTTGTCTCCTTTCTATTGGGAAAATATGATTGGAAGTGTCTCTTCAAGCTTTACAGATCTGGTGACTATTGGCTAAAGATTAGAAGAAGGCTTGAAAAATGGTAAGGTATCCAAAGCTGCTGAATCTTCTAGTGGGGCAAAGAAATCCCATGGGAATTTCCAGAAAAGGAAAGAGGATCAGACTAATGCTATTACGACTGAAGCGAGAAGGCCTCGCCATGGACCTCAACCTGTTGATCATCATGTTGTTGCTCCACAACCAGCTCAGACTCCTCAACGTCCAGTTGTTAGACAAAACCAGTATCGGAACAGGAATCAATTTGATCCTATTCCCATGACTTACATAGAGCTTTATCCTTAGCTGGTTCAAAAAGGGCTGATCACTACAAGGGCTTTACCACCTCCTCCTAATCCTCCTCCAGCTTGATTTAGGGCTGATTTCCAGTGCGCTTTTCATGAGGGTGCCTTAGGCCACGACTTGGAGCATTATTTTTCACTGAAGGCTAGAGTGCGTGAGTTGGTCAGAGATGGAATACTTGATTTTGCAGATAATCCTCCAAATGTCCAGAACAATCCTTTGCCAGGGCATCAAAAGTAAAGCTTCGGCTTGACCCCAACGGATTATTTGTGTTTCAGACAGGACAACTCATCTTAGTACTGATTTAGTCACCACGCCTTTTTTTTCTTGTTTTTTGCAATTTCCTTACTTTGTTTAAGCTATTTGCCTTCAAATTATGTTTGTACTTTCATACCAATGAAATGAGCATTGCAACTCTTGATTTCAATTATTTTCACGTTTATACTTTATCTTTCAAATATTTACTTCTTGTCCAAACTTTTGATATGCAAAGATTGAAGGGAGGATGACGAAAACGTTATACCCATAACTGTTGTTAGTGTGCTTTCAATCAAACTTTTCTGACGATGTAAGGCATTGTTTCAACTCCCAAACACTGGAGTAATAAGGAAGATAATCCCTTGTTAACCCCTTTGATCCTAGAAGTTGGAGTTTCGTTCTGTACAAAAAAAAACCCGCAATCTTAACCAGGGGCATGGGTAGTTCTCAGTTAACTTGGTGGTGTGTTCCTGCAATATGCCTTCCATGTGAAGGTTTCATTCACAAGTTTTCCTTTGCACACCGCAAGCGATTGTTGGAGATGTCTTTTAAGTCGATGATGGTTCACTGTAATCATTAGAGCTAGGTAGTCACTTTCTTCCAAAAAAAATCAAAAGAAAAGCCTACTAAGTCAAAACCTATGAAGGAAACTTAGGCAAAACTAAGGGATCCTACTGACTATAATCTTCGCAAGAAACAACTCAGGCAAAAGTTAGGGATACTAAAAAGAGGTGACCTTTAAACTCTTCACCATGTAAATCCTCAATGCTAAAACAACTAAATGTTATAGGGAAGTAGTGGCTGCCTTTTCATAGGTCCCTTGACTTCTGAACCATCATTGCTACCATCAGTGCAATTCCTAACCTATAGGAACCTGAATGCCATAATATGAGTTAACTGAGCGTAGGACTGAAGATTATCACGTAGATTGGATGGGTACAATAAATTTTAAGTCTTTATCCTTTGTTTCATAAACTGTGAACCAGGCCACGTTACAACCCTCAAAAGACCTAACTGAAGCGAGGTTATTTTGAAAGCATACTACAACAAGGTTGCGTAAGCTGACTCCAAAAGATCTTTACAAATCATTTATTTTGGCAGTATACCTTTGTTTTAAACTTTGAGCGTCTTGAACCACCATGTTCTAACCAACGACTCATTTATTTTTCATCTTTCAAAAATGATTTTGGTTTTCAAAAGTTGCATGAACTTCGCATTACCATGCTTGTATAAATACTTTTGGTTGCAAGCTGGCTTTCCTCTCAAGGAATTTCCAAACAATTGAGAAGCTTGGTCAAATGATCCTATTAGGGGCAAGTTCCTTTCACATCCTGTTGAAAATCAGTTCAATATTTGTTCAAGGAAAGTCTTTCTTAGATTTGGTTTATCTATAATATTTTTCAAGACTCAGACTGGGGCAGACCTTCTAGGGGCATAGTAGCGTAATCATCTACAGAATCAGGCAAGCTGCAGCAATTACTAGTTCATCTATAACAGGCGATTTAATCTGGGGCAGCTTACTTGAAGGATCCCCAAGCAGATCTTCATCCTTCCTACAAGGATCATCAACTTGATATAGGTTAGCAGTGTGGCAAAGATGTGTTCAGCAGTAGCATCTTTAGTCCCCGAGCAGAATAACATTGATCTTCGTGTTGAGGAATCAATTTTCTAGTCTTGTCATTTCACCACAAGAGTCGAACCTTGTCGTCGGCATTTGCATTTGCATTTGATCATATATCATAAGCATTACTAATATACATATGCATAGCATGAGTGTTTCATCCTCATTTGTATTTCTCCCGAGGTCGTGTTTTATCCATGTCTTACCTTGTGGTCAAAGTCCAACTCGCTTGGAACCTACCCAACTATTTGTGTCGTGTCTATCTGACATTCTCCCAGATGTGATATTTCATATTTGACTGTTCTTCCGGATATGTCTGTTCCTTTTACGTACAATACTATTCTCATATATTGTGTTTACACCTTTCATTCAAAGCCATTATTGGATGTCTGGTATCTTTTTATCCAATGTCATTCTTGGATTTCACCTTTTATTCCTCTTTCTGATGGTTTTCCAGATTGAGTCTTTTTCTTGATGTTCTTCCAGAACTTGTCTGATGGTTTTCCAGATATTCTTTTGTGATTCTGATGGTTTTCTAGAATCTATCCGATGTTTTTCCACATATGTTTCTCTTTCTAATGTTTTTCCAGATTGAGTCTTTGCTCTGATGTTCTTCCAGAACTTATTGGATGGTTTTCCAGATATTTCCTTTAATTCTGATGTTTTTCCAGAATCTATCCGATGTTTTTCTGGATTTATTTCTCTTTCTGATGGTTTTCCAGATATTTTCCTTCGATTCTGATGGTTTTCCAGAATCTATCTGATGTTTTTTAGGATTTGTTTCTCTTTCTGATGTTTTTCCAGATTGAGTCTTTGTTCTGATGTTCTTCCAGAACTTATCTAATGGTTTTCTAGATATTCCTTTTGATTTTGATGGTTTTCCAGATGGAGTCTTTGTTCTGATGTTCTTCCATAACTTATCTGATGGTTTCCCAAATATTCTCCCTCGATTCTGATGGTTTTCCAAAATCTACTCGATGTTTTTCTAGACTTGTTTCCCTTTCTGATCTTCTTCCAGATTTCCTTTGTTGCTTATCTGATGTTCTTTCATATATGCCTTCAAACATGTCCCGTACATTTATTGCTTTCCTAAATGTTTCAGATGTACCTTCAAAGACCTTGTCGTCATCTCGTGCTTTTATAGATGTTCTCATTTTGTTTCTTTGTCCCAGAGTTTATTCGACGTTTTTCCGAGTATCTATGGTGTGTTTTAGAGTTTATTCGATGTTCTTCTGGATGTCCCTGAAATTTGTTTCTTTGTCTTAGAGTTCATTCGACGTTCTTCCGGATGTTTCTAATGTTTGTTTCTACCTGTATATTTTCCGACGATTCCTGAAGATCTCGCTTGATCTCTTCGTTTAAGGGAATGTCCAGTGTGTCATCGTGTCGTCTGCATCCTTGCATTTAGCATTCCCATCATGCGCATCATACTAGATTCATGGCATTGTCAGCATCATATTTTGTTCCGTTTTGTCCATAGCATTGCATATCACTGCATATAAGGGCAAAATTTTCGGTTATCTGTATTTAATCAAATTCACCCTGATTTGATGAGGATTTTCATCACTCATATCATCTGGTGAAGCTATTTAAATAGGGGCAACTGTAATAACCCAAATTTTACCCTTAGATTAGTCGTTTCATTTTGCATTTCATCTCATTTTGCATTGCATTGTAAACTAACCGCTAACCAGTTTGCTTAGTCTGTTGGTTTTATAGGAAAAATCACACTGTACGCTTTCTAACTTATGAAGGGAAAAATGGTCATTAATTTGCAGCCTGCTGACAATTTATGAAGCTGATTCGTCCTCAAGAATCCCTCGAACGATTAGGGTTTTCCATCTCCGAGTCCTGCAATTTATTTGAGGATGAGCTAAATTTTATGGCAGTTTGTGACGTGAGATTTCTTGTGACACAACACATTTTATTCAAGAGCCGAGATTTAGTCATCAGTGGGATTTCAGAAATGTTGTTTGATTCCTAAATCATATGGAGCTGAGTGTGTTGAGATATAAGTTGATTCGGGTTAAATCGGTGCGAGAATGTGCTTTGAAGAATTTATTTTAACAGGTGCATGTTTTCCTGCTTTCTGCTGGTCGACGGTCGATTTCGAAGAAAATAGTGGAATTTCGGTTCATGTGGAATTTATAATGAATATTTGTTTGTTTTGATTATGACTGTTAGTCTAGCTAGTTCAGGTTATCGGGTTAAAGTAGTCGAGACGTGATTTGAATTTTCAATACGGAAGGCAGTTTGTTTTTCCATTTAACTAAATTTCTCTGCTTATCCGTTAAAGGCCATATTCACCGTTAATATCAGGTACAAATTAATTTGCAAGATGATTTGTTTGAGCTCAGTTATGTCCGATTTAAATCGTGCAAAATGATTAATGGCCGAGTTCGGAGTTGGAAATCAGATAAATCACATTTGAGGAATTTAGTCAATTTGATTTATTTGGATGAGCTTAAATCGGAAGAGTTTAGCCATTTGAATTTAATTAAATAAGTTGGATTTAATCAATTTGATTTATTTTGGATGAGCTTAAATCATAAGACTTTAGCCATTTGAATTTAATCGAACAAGTTGGATTTATTAAGATGAGGTTATTCTTTCAAGTTATCGATTGAGTTATTCATAGATTTTATCAGAGATTGGGATTAATCGGATGGATTCGTTGCTAGAAATTCAAGTTAATAGCAAAGATAGAATTTTATTTATTCTATTATTTTTTATTACAATATTACCAAAGAATTACAAATTACAAAACAAATTGTTAAAATCCCTAATTGTTTCTAAAAATTTGTCTTCACGCCGATTCTTCGATTTTTGTCTTCACGTCCGAACCTGCAAAGAAAAATCAACAACAGAGCAATTTTTAAATGGTTAAAATTAGGTTTTTTTCCGATCCGATACCCTCAGTTAATTCATCATCGGGTACGTCGGGAGGGTAACAGAATATTCCGCCGCCAGCTCCCGACATCACTTTCCGACCTCGGTAAACCCGACAACATTTGTTCATTTTAGCCAGGAGAGAGAAAAGTGATTTTGAAAATAAGTGCTTTTTCCAAAAGCAGTTATTAAAAAAAATGGGTTTTGCCAAACAAGCCATGCACATAATTTCCCACATTTCCAGCATGTGCATAACAACAGCAACAAAGTCCTGGAAAAGTACAAACAAACCCAATAATAAAATTGGGAGCCATCTGTTGCACCCCAAAATTTGACCAACCTTTTTCTTAATCTTTGGCTTTTGTTTCATTGCATTTTAGCATCTTTCATTTGCATAGCATAGTTCTTACAAGGGATCAAGTGTTTGTTTGTGTATCATCCAAGAGGAAAGTCTTTATTGGTTTCAAGCTCAAGCAAAGGCACTGGTACAAAGCATCAGAATGTTGTCAAGGGGTCCATAAGGTTTTATCATTAGTGTGAACATGAGGTAGAAGTTTGTTGAATACCTCAGAGGTCATGGTGGAGTGGAAATGGTCACTCAGTTCATCTAAACAATGCCTAGGCAAAAAAGGAGAGATTAGGGTTTCATTTTTTAATCAGGATAAACTTGTTTTTGGAGAAAAACTTGTTTCCATGGTCTTCCATATGTCCTAAGGTGTTTGAGGATGGGTGATTGACCATCAATTTTAATCAGAAGAGCTTCAATTGATCAGTTGATTGAAAACCAAGAGATTTAGAGAAAAAATCAATTGTGCAGTGAAAAAGTCAAGTCCTGACTTTTTGAGGCCAAGATCATGATCCTTAATTTCAATATGACCAATGGATGGAATTTGATCAAGAAAAGTCAAGGAAATCATGAAATATCAAGAGTTGTTGAAATTTGCTATTTCGGGATTTAGGATTTTAGAATCTTTCTATTTTTCGAAAGTTTTATGGTTGGAACAACCATCTTCAAAGTTATTTTTCTTCATGATCAAAGTTTAAAATGAACCTTTGGCCAACATCAAAGTTGTTCCTTGTATTTCAAGCTTTCCAAAAAGTCCAAGAAGTCTTCCAGATGATACTTGGAGATCAAGTTATGGAGGTTCAAAGTTGGGAAAAAATAGTCCAAAATTCATAACTTAGAATTTTTCTAAGTTACCTCTAGGAAAATTTTCATTTCATGGGTTTTATGCCTATTTTTCATGATCTTCCCAACTCCATTTTAATTTTTCTCAAGCATGAAAGTTGTAGACCTCATTTCAAGCTTTTCAGTCATGGTTAGAGCTCAGTTTTTCATCCATCATAGCATGAGATATGGTCTTCACAAGATAGGGTTTGCAAGTTGGCAAGTGTGGAAACTTAGTGAAATTTCACTAAGTATGCAGAATGTCTCTTGAGGACAGATTTTCAAGTGAATTTTTCATACCATTTTTGGCCTTGTATCAATTTCATCTTAACATGAAAGTTGTCCATGGATATGCAATCTTCATATTTTGTTCAAACATCATATCATTTGCTTGAGTATTCATTCACTTATGGTGGTTTGAAGTGAGCCTCTTGGAGCTTTTGCAAAGTGCCATTCATGAAGCATTTTTTGCCACCATTTCTTGCAGCATACAAGCCACACGTATGATATGTATTCTTTGTGCATTCTTTGTGTACCAAACATTACCCAAACAAGAGAAACCAAGCTTGTACCACTTGTACACTATTTTGAATTTCTTGCCCCAAAAAGGAAGAGACAAGCCACCCTTATTCTGCCCACTATGCAGTCCATCCAGCTTGCTCCCTCCACTCCAGAAAACAACAAGAAAGCCAACATGCTCATGTACTTCCCCTTGATCCACCATTTGATTCAAAAACCTTGAACATGTAGCATCTGATCCATCCATCTTTCACCATAGTAAAATCCCCCAAAATCCCCTTTTCACATCCTATTTAAGCTAACTAGCAGCTGGGAAAAATCCTAGCCTCTGTTATTGCAAGAGAAACCAGAGTTTTTGAACCATCTTCAAATCTTCCAAAACCTAAAAAATGGCCTGTTGAAAACTGCATACCAACAACCCCTTCAACCACCCAATCACCTCAAAAAATCATCCACACAACCCACAAATGACCTTTGGAAGGTGTTCAAACCTTTAAACCAGTCCAAAACTTCATATATAAAAAAAGTCACTTGTTGTCGAAAAAAGAAGAAAGCTCAAAGGAGGTACTGTGTGTCTGCTGCTAGCTTGTTGTTTTTCTTGTAGGTCTACAAGAGGTATGTATACCTAAACCCCTTCATTACGCATCATGTTTATGTTGTTGGATAGTTTGGACATTTTTATGCTAAATGGTGATTATGCTGTCAAAATGCCTTGAATATGGTAAGCTCATAATTGTTGTGATTTGAGCTTGTGTGTGAACTAGTTTTGTTGTTGGTATATTGAACTCATGTGCTTTGCTGCGAAAATCATTTTTGAAAGATGAGTTTATTAACTTTTGATTGTTGGCTGTTTAACTTGTTTGCTCTTGTTATAGTGGGTTGTGATTGGTTTTGGTAATATTTAGAGCTCTCATCTAACTTCCTTTTGAATTAGTGTGTGAGTCTTGGTTATGACAACAAAGTGGTACTGTCATGAGATAGGGGTTTTGATTGGTGTCATCAGGTCTTGAGTTTTTGGTACATCAGCCTTGGTCAACCTATGATGGCAGGTCTTAGACAGTTTAGGAAATGCTGGTTTGTGACAGTTAGCAGAATCCTTTGTAGTTGCTTTACTGATGTGATGAGACAAGAAGGAGACTATTATCATAAGTCTGTTGGAATTCATGACAAATTGGATTGTCATTTGTGGTTGACATAGTGTGCTTAGATCTGTCAAGGGCTTTAGGACCTTAAACCTTATTGCGGTGGAAATAGGATCACAAACTATTAATGAGTTTGAATCGCAATTCAATTCACAACCGCTCTTTGATTTATCCGAAGGAAAAGGTCAAAAAAGGGAAAACCTATTTTGCATCGTAAACACAATGCGGGGAAAGATCTAGGGTTCGGGGGTTGGTTAAATTTAGGGAAGGTATTAGCACCCTAAACTTCTGTAGTACTCTACAGGAACCTTTTGTTCAAATGTTTACTATTTGCTTTATTTATTTGCTTAAGATATATGTACAAAGGGATTAAAAGTGAGAAAAGAGACCTAAGTGGGTTAATTCTAAGTTTACTCGGCAAGACATCGCATCTTGTGCCTACGTATCCTTACGGGAGTGGAATCAGAGTAATCGTAGTTCCCCTCAAAAGGGAGGTTAGAGACTTCTCGACTGTGGTCAAGGTCCCAAGGGGAATAAACGCATCTTAAGGACACGCTTACGTGGAGTGTAGAAACTCCAAATCTCTACGTTGAATTGTTAAGTTGTAATTAGGGTTAAATTAGGGATTCCACGGCGGGAAACCCTAAAATGAGCGCGGCGGCTCTTTGACCTAATGCTATGGGTAAAATTGTAATTTGGCCTGCGGCGAGGCATTTGTGAAAATAGGGTTTGTGAGGTTGTAAGGTTTTGGAGTTGAGGACTATTGACACGGCGGTCAAAAGCTAGACCTAAATCCTTCGGAGTGTGGTGTGACTGGGATATTGATAAATGCATGAAGTGATTGAGTTATGCAAACAGGGAATAACGACAGCAGTTAAAAGCCATGCAAACAGAAATTAAAAAGCAGAAATTTAAAGCGCGATTATTAGATTCGCGGGGTTACATATGAGAAGCAGTTACAATATAGTAATGAACTCGGAATGAAAAATAAGATGAAATAAGTAATAAGCTGCAAAATGAACGAACGACGTTAGTGGGCAGAGTTAGGCGAAACAATAAAGAAAAAGATGCAAATTTGAGATTATTACAATTTTTAATATTAGCTTGCAAAAAGATTTAATTTTAAAAAATGCTTTTTCAAAAAGAGTTTTATTTTTGAATATTTCTAAGAAAAGTTCTTTCTTATTTTCATTTAAAAAAGAGTTTTTTATTTTTATATTTACAAAAGTTTTAGTTTTATATTAAAAAAAAGATTTTAATTTTAATTTTAAAAAAAAGAGGTTTTTTTTAATTTTATTATAAAAAGATTTTTATTTATTTACAAAAAAGAGGTTTTTAAAACAATTTTCTAAAATTATAAAACAATTTAAAATAATTAAAAACATAATTTAGAAAACAAAAATAAAAAAAATAAAACATAAAACATAAGGGGTTGGGCCGGTCATCACCTCCGGACCCAACCCAGTGGTTAGTCGTAAGAAACAAATTTTTAGGGTTTCCCCCCAGAGAACCCTCGCGGCGCCGTTTCCCTTTTCTTCTTCATCTCTCTCGCGTCTTTCTTCTTCCTCGCGCTGTGATCCTCTTATTTCCTCAGTAACCTGAAATCGAATACGAATGTTGTGAGGGAGATATCTCATAGCTTACATTTATGGTGAACGGCCGATGATGAGGGTTTCCTCTGAGGCTTGGAGTTGATTGCCCGCCGTTTAAACGGCGAAGGCGATCTTCCCCTTCGTTGGTGCTTTGCTCGTGGTTTTATGATGTTTGTTCGTCGGAGACGATGATGAGGGTGCCGGTCCCTCTGAGTCTCGCGATTCTCGTTCGTTAGGGTTTGCGATTTGTGTGTTCTTCGTTAGAGTTTCCGCGATCCTTCCTCCTCTCTTTCTCGTGGCTACCAATTAGGGTTTTTGATGGTGAGATCGTCCCTTCTTATACTCTTCAGATTTCATCTTTCCGGGCCTTTAATCCGTGTTGGATTTGTGCTATTTGATTTTGATGATTCGATTTGGGATTTTTGATACGATTCTGATTTTATCTGACATTGATTGGATTTCTGAAATTAATTTGTTTGACCGATCTGTACTGATTCGTTTGATTTGATTTTGTTTGGTTTTTTCAGATTGAGTTCCAATGGGGATGTTTCCTGATACGATTTGGATCTGACTCGAAACTTTCCATTTCCAGAACTCCTTAATTGATTCGATTTTGTTTGATCATTTTCTGATATACTGATTGGATTTTTGCAGATGTGGATTGGATTGCCTTTGGGGAATTTGGATACCGATTTGGTTCCTGATGAGATTTTGTTTTGATCTGTTTTGGGACCAAACCTGATTGGATATTGCGATCTGTTTTCATTCAACTTGAGTGTTAACACCTACTTTTCTTCTTCTTCTTTCAGGATGGACGCTTTGCCTTGGTCTTTGCCGCCGAGGGAGGTTCGACACGGTGATGATAACGACTTGTCTGAACCGTCGAGAAGATGACACTGCTACCATTTGCCTTTGATTATGTTTTAGTGACAATGACCTTCGGGTGCTGAGCGAAAAATTACCGTATGTTGTGTACTTTCGATGTTCGGTAGGGAGTTGGCGACAGGCTTTGGCCGTTGCCCTTCCAGCCGCTCGAATGTTACGCCCGATGATGAACAACCTGAGGGCTATGTGACACTTTTCTTCTGAAGCTGGATATGATGTTCGTGAACTCATTTGCAGATGTAATCGAGGATTTGTTTGATGCTTCTGATATCGTTTGTATCTATTTCCGCTTTTGACATGTAGCCCATGATTTGGACTTGTTTCTGATCCAGTTTTTTTTGGTTCGACTCGCCTTTGGCTTTCCTTACTTGTTTGATCTCAGAGCTGCTGCTAGCATTGTAGCTTATCTGCTTTGATCTTGAACCAATTTTGATGGCCTGATATTCAGATTGTTGTTGTTGGTGTGTGGTTCTCTTCAGAACACAAACTCGGTTTCTTTGAACTGATATCCCTTCCTTTTCGTTGTTTCAGGGCTGGGGCGTTTGGATTCGCAAACTGATTATGCTGCTGGCTATTGTTGTCTGATAACAGGGGCTTATGTGTTGCGTGCCATTGAAACTGGTTCGGACGGGGCCTTACCTTTAACTGATGCTGCTGAAACTTTTTGATACTTTGTCCTATGTAATTTTGACGCAGCTTGTTTTGTGCCTCATTTTTCTGTTCTGTTTGAACTTGGTTTTCATGAATTTGCCTATGTGATTAGGAATTGATGCAGTTTGATGTCATGGTTCGGTTTGTATTTTCCCTTACCTATGGCAACTTATGAATTGTTTTGGGTTTTGAGTTCTGAATGCTGAACCTGGTATTGATGTGTTTGCGGATTTTCAGGTGTGGAAAAATGACTCAGACCTGCCGGCATCCGGGTCTGGGTCCAAATTCGCCTATGTTGCCTTACTCTCGTATCAGTTCGGAAATCCAATTGCGGCAAAACGAATCAGTCCCACTTCTTTTATTACTTCTATCTCTCGGATGTCCCGTACCGATAAGAACATGTGTTACCTGATCTGACACCAACGGTGCGGATCGGTAACGGGGGGTAGGACGCAGCTTCGGTTGTGCCACTCCCAGCACTCGATGATGACACTGTTCTGAGAGTGTCAAAACAACTTCTAACATTTTCTTTCTATACTGTTTGCTATTTTTTTGATGTGCAGGTTGATCGGGGACTCGTGGAGAAACTCAAAGGCCAACATGAAGACACTTAGCAATTTTAGGACTTAGGATTTTTAGAGTTAATGTAAATCCTTGTAACAGTATTTCTAAAATGTGAAGCAATCTCCACTTCTTGTATGATGAGATCTTTATGAAATAAAATTCCCAAAACTTGAATCTATTTATATTTTGTTCTTAGTTAAAAAAAATTATAAACATTTGTGAATAAATCCACAAATATTTAAATTCATTAACATAGTCATGAAACATAAACACTCCCAAATGATATTCTTATTTGTGCACTTGTCTCATCATCTGATTAAAATCCAATTTAAATGCTAACCAGCCATTTCATAACCGAACATGGATGTGCACCGTAATCACAACAGTTTCAGCATCAACAATAACACTACTCGTAATTAAATTCCACTGACCAAATGCCAAGAGCCACAATCCAATAACACCCAATTACGACTGTGCCTTAATAACAGAAACGGAAACGCTTTGGAAATAAACCATGAGCGATGGAATGGATCTTAAATCCAGTTGTGCTCGACAAGTTTTAATACCGACCACATCAAATTGGCACCTTGATATAATCAGACCTAGTGATAGGTAAATGCCTCAAAAATAGTGTATCAAACGCCTCAGAACTTAATAATAGCCCGTCTTCAAGGAATTAGCAGAACTTGCGTAAAATGACCAAAATACCCCTGGAACCAAATCTGCAAAACAAAACCTCCGTAACTTGTTAGTGGTTAGCAAATGCACAGATGAGATGATATGCGGAATGACTGACTAAATATAAGGGTAAAATTTGGGGTATTACAGTTGCCCCTATTTAAATAGCTACACCGGACGATTTGAGTGACAGAGACTCGAGGAATCGTGGTGGGGAGATTTAAATATAGATAACCGAAAATTTTGCCCTTATATGCGACGATATGCAATGCTATGGACAAAGCGAGGACAGCTTAATGCAGATGATGCCATGAACATGATATGATGCGTATGCTGAAATGATAGATGCGAAAATGCTGACGAATACGACGACACAGATGCTACGAGAAGAACACACTGGGGAAAACGACGCGCTGAGACACAGTACAACACTGGGGAATTCTAAAAATGATGGTCAACTGGTGCGAACACGACCAATTGTCTTTTTTTAGAAAACGAGATTCTCAAATGGAGATGGTACCTATGAGACGGCCTCCACTGGGGAATTTAAAAATAAAACTGGATCACGTACGATTGCAAGATCGATTACAGAATGCTGGAGCATTGAGCAAAGAATAACATCCAAGCTTCTGTAAACTATCTCTCGTGACAGGATCAAACGGACTTTTCGGAACTCCGTAACAAATATACAGGGTAAAGACCGGCTGTATGCCAAAATAAATGGACATTGATGGGAAACGCCCTGATAAGCTTCTCGCGGGAGAATTGTCACTTATCGTTGGAAGGGACTTATGTGCCAAAATGGATAAGCACTCAAATAAAAAGGCTGCTGCTTATCTGATAAATAAATCTTCTCGCATTTAAGGTCGGCGCCTGGAATACGATTCTGATTCTTCTCTTACTGAAGGATAAATAAACTTCTTCATGCTTCAAGATCGTGCTCTTTTGAACATGAAAAAGGTAAACTGAACTTCCTCATACTTCAGAATCGTGCTCTCCTGAATATGATTCGGCTTTTCGAGTAAATGAAATTCTTCATACTTCAGAATTGTGCTCTCCTGAATATGAAAGGGGTGAACTGAACTTCCTCATAACTCAGAATCGTGCTCTCCTGAATATGATTCGGCTCTTTCTTGTAAATGAAATTTTTCATACTTCAGAATCGTGCTCTCCTGAATATGAAAAGGGCTAATTGAACTTCCTCATAACTCAGAATCGTGCTCTCCTGAATATGATTCGGCTCTTTCTTGTAAATGAAATTTTTCATACTTCAGAATCGTGCTCTCCTGAATATGAAAAGGGCTAATTGAACTTCCTCATAACTCAAAATCGTGCTCTCCTGAATATGATTCGGCTCAAACCTCCTCGTACTTCAAGATCGTGCTCTCCTGAATACGATTTGGTTTCTTCTTTTACTAAAGGATAAATGAACTTCTTCATACTTCAGAATCGTGCTCTCCTGAATATGATTCCGCTCAAACCTCCCCGTACTTCAGGATCGTGCTCTCCTGAATACGATTTGGTTCAAAACCCCCCATACTTCCAGACGACAGGTAAAATGGAAGCCCAACTGCTCCATGGAGATGGCCATTTGCTGCGAGTCATAACGAAGATAGGATCGGCTTCTTAGGTGAGAAATGTTGTATATCGATGTTGTAAGATGTAGGATTGTAATAATAAAATATCCAGGCATGAACTGGCATGTATCTGTAAAGGATTGTAGTTGATTTTCTTGAAAGATAGTGCAAAATAAATGCACGTCCGGGTACAACGATAAACCTCTCAAGCGAGATAGTCGCGTATCTGTCATGGTATGGTGAAAACCTTTAGATGGTGCAAAATAAATGCACGTCCGGTTGAGATTGACGACCGACAAAACTGAGATTCAATCTAGGATCGAGCTAGAAAGAAGACTGGTAATCAAAACTCCATCGAGGGAATGAGCCCGAAGGGTAGATATCTTATCCTGGCGAGGAAAGATAGCTGAAGTAACTGTCATCCACGAGGATCGAGCTCTGTGGGGAAACTGGAAACAAGTAAGTATTTTATGCTTAGGGCTGACAATCTATTTGGAGAGAGTGGACGAACCCAGTTACTCGGCGGTAACGATCAATGATGGAGACACAATGAACCTGTGCCTGCTAACGCGTATGTTAATGAATATGTTAATATGAATGTATGTCGATGTCTATGTATGTAAATATGCATGTATGCAAGATGGTATGAAATGAGTACGTAATGAGTATGTAATGAATATGTAATGAAATAGGCATGTGACGCTTATGCCCTTGCGTATGCTGACGAAACTGACTAGAGACAGGACGAGAGATGAAATAAACATCTCGACGGAGATACCCTGCGTTCTCTGCAACCAATACGTCAATCATGGGAGAGAATGGTAGGACCAAATCTGGTTTCAAAATTCTGAATTCTCTGGGGAGAAAGTAAATTGCTTAGGTGCGCAGTATCCCGTCTTCTCATGGGGAGAGGAAAACCTGAAGGACACTTTCGAGTTACCCAAGAAAAGGTTGTCAGCTTATAGTCTCGCTGGGGACTGTGTTAGAGCAATGATTTGAAAGTGTTTCTGCAATAATGATATTTTCGGGGAGTGAAGAGATCCTTTCGAAATTTCCACTAGTCAAAGTAATTTCTTATATTTCAAATTTGTTTTTTTGAAAAACAATTTTTTTGAAAAATCTACAATGCACCTTTCATTTTCAAATTTTAAGAATAAACGCATTTTGCATAACAATAGAAAACAAAGAGCAATGCACCAAGAAATGTAAGTAACAAAATGGTATCTTTTATTAAAGGGTGGTAGCTCGCTGAAGGCATAGCTCCACAGATGATTATGTTTTGAAATTGGCAACATGGGAAAAGGTTACATTGAATCCAATGACACCTACTGACACTAATAACTAAGATTAATCCAGAATCATGCTTTGGGCAAGGATGAAAGAAACGAAACATGGCTCTCATGCGGAAAGTGTGTTCGAGATGATCAGTGTCCTCTGATGCAATGAAATGCCTTTGTCCCTAACTTTTGCCTGGACCGCCCTCTCGGGTTTTCAATCCACCGGGACGCTCCTTTTTGCCTAAGCCGCCCTTTTGGGTTTTCAACTTAGCGAGCTTTTTATTATTTATTTTTTTTCAACCCTTATTTTTGCCTAAGTCGCCTTTTGCAGGTTTTCGACTTAGCGGGTTTTTAGGCATAATATTTTCGGACTGCATCAGAATTCACGGGATGTGCTAGTTCTTCACCGTCCATTGTTGTAAGTATCAGAGACCCTCCGGAGAAAACGGTCTTTACGACGAATGGGCCTTCATAATTGGGCATCCACTTTCCACGCATATCTTTATGTACTGGCAAGATCTTTTTGAGTACGAGCTCTCCTTGACGAAACTCACGGATACGAATCTTCTTATCAAACGCTCTTTTCATCCGTTTCTGATATAATTGCCCATGGCACATGGCTGTCAAGCGCTTCTCATCAATGAGATTCAACTGATCCAGTCTGTCTTGAACCCACTCAGCTTCCTCAAGTTCAGCTTCCATCAACGCTCTTAAAGAAGGTATCTCTACTTCGATGGGGAGCACGGCGTCCATTCCATACACCAATGAGAAAGGTGTTGCCCCTGTCGAAGTTCTCACTGAGGTTCTGTATCCATGCAAAGCAAACGGTAACATCTCATGCCAATCTTTGTAAGTCATAACCATCTTTTGCAGGATTTTCTTGATATTCTTATTCGCAGCTTCAACGACCCCATTCATCTTAGGACGGTACGGAGAAGAATTGTGATGAGTGATCTTGAAACTGTCACACAGCTCTTTCATAGTCTTGTTATTCAGATTGATGCCATTGTCAGTTATTATCCGGCTTGGGATTCCATAACGGCAGATGATTTCTTTCCTGATGAAGCGGGCAACCACTTGCTTGGTCACGTTGGTGTAGGAGGCAGCCTCTACCCACTTGGTGAAATAATCAATAGCAACAAGGATAAAACGATGACCGTTAGAAGCCTTCGGCTCGATTGCCCCAATCATGTCAATGCCCCACATAGAGAACGGCCATGGTGAAGACAAAACATTCAACGGTGATGGAGGTACATGCATCTTATCGGCGTAAATTTGGCACTTATGGCATTTTCTAGCGTATTGGATGCAGTCAGCTTCCATGGTTAACCAATAATACCCAGCCCTTAACATCTTCTTGGACATAGCATAACCATTGGCATGCGTTCCGAAGGTTCCCTCATGAATTTCCTGCAGTAACATGTCCGCTTCCCGTTTATCAACACATCTGAGCAGAACCATGTCGTGATTTCTCTTGTATAACACACCATTACTGATAAAGAATTTGGACGCCAATCTTCTCAATGTTTTCTTGTCCAGACCAGTAGCACCATCGGGATACTCTTGCTTGACGAGATAGCTCTTGATATCATGAAACCAAGGCTTTTCATCCGCCTCAACTTCTTCGACCACCTGACAATAAACGGGCTCAACTTTGCGCTCAATATGGATAAGAGGTGCTTCATTAACGAATTTAACTTTCCACATGGATGCCAACATGGCTAAAGCATCAGCAACGTGATTCTCGGATCTAGGAACATGCTCGAACTCTATCTCGTCGAAATACTTGATCAGCTCAATAATATAGTCCTTATAAGGGATTAACTTCTCATTCTTCGTTTCCCATTTGCCTTGTACCTGGTAAATAACCAAGGCTGAGTCACCACTTACTTTAAGAAGTTTGATTCGGAGGTGAATCGCTGCTTCAAGGTCAAGAATACATGCTTCATATTCTGCGACGTTATTAGTACACTCAAAGTCCAACCTTGCTGTAAATGGAGTGAATCCACCCTTCGGGTTCATCAAAACGGCGCCTATACCATGCCCATTGAAATTCGAGGAACCATCAAACATCATCCTCCACCAAAGACCTGGTTCTGGACCTTCGCTCGGATCTGGCTCTTCACAATCTCTTTTAATCAACAAAATATCCTCATCAGGAAAATCAAACTTAAGAGGTTCATAATCTTCAACCGGCTGGTCTGCAAGATAATCAGATAAAATACTACCCTTAATCGCCTTCTGGGGTACATACTGGATGTCATATTCGGATAACAACATGTGCCAACGGGCTAGCCTCCCGGTTTGAGCAGGTTTTTCAAAAATATACTTGATCGGATCCATTTTAGAAATCAACAATGTGGTATGACAGACCATATACTGCCGAAGGCGCCTA
Source organism: Lathyrus sativus (assembly GCA_963859935.3). NCBI lineage: Eukaryota > Viridiplantae > Streptophyta > Magnoliopsida > Fabales > Fabaceae > Lathyrus > Lathyrus sativus. Next base: position 209,499,422 of record OZ012735.1, read on the forward strand.
GCGGCCCATGCCAATGCACAACAAGTTCTCTCCAATGGTGAGTATCTGTTTTCACAATCGGTAAACTTTTTGCTCAGGTAATAAATCGCATGTTCCTTTCTTCCAGTCTCATCATGTTGCCCAAGCACACAACCCATAGACTTCTCAAGAACGGTAAGGTACATAAACAACGGTCTTCCAGGTACGGGAGGAATCAGAATAGGGGGGTCTTGCAAGTAACCCTTAATCTTCTCAAACGCTTTCTGACAATCGGGGTTCCACTCAACCGTCTGCCCCTTGCAAAGTAACTTGAATATCGGCTCACAAGTAGCGGTCATGTTGGAGATGAACCGGGAAATATAATTCAAACGTCCCAGAAAACCTCTAACTTGCGTCTCGGTTTGCAGAGCTGGCATATCTTGAATGGCTCGGACTTTGTCAGGATCCACCTCAATCCCTCGCTGGCTAACGATGAAACCAAGCAGTTTTCCAGATCTGACACCGAAGGTACATTTAGCAGGATTCAATTTCAACTGATATTTCCTGAGTCGTTCAAACAGCTTCACCAAATGGTCTAGATGCTCCTCTTCACTCTGAGACTTGGCTATCATATCGTCCACATACACCTCGATCTCCTTGTGCATCATATCATGAAAAAGAGTGGTCATAGCGCGTTGGTACGTTGCCCCCGCGTTCTTTAAACCGAAGGGCATGACTTTGTAGCAGAAGGTTCCCCAAGGAGTAATGAAAGTAGTTTTCTCTCGATCGTCGGGATCCATTTTGATCTGATTATAGCCAGAGAAACCATCCATAAATGAGAACAACGCAAAACTGGCTGTATTGTCTACCAGTGTATCAATATGCGGCAGAGGGAAGTCGTCTTTCGGACTTGCTTTGTTCAGATCCCTGTAATCCACACACATCCTAACTTTACCGTCCTTCTTAGGCACTAGCACAATGTTGGCAACCCAATCTGGATATTTGGCGACTGCCAAGAAACCGGCATCCAACTGCTTTTTAACCTCATCTCGAATCTTCAAAGCCATGTCGGGTCTCGTTCTTCGAAGTTTTTGCTTGATAGGTGGACAATCTGGCTTAAGTGGCAACTTGTGAACAACAATATCTGTGTCTAGGCCCGGCATATCTTGATACGACCACGCGAACACATCAATATATTCTTTTAACAGCTCAATCAACCTCGGCTTAACCTCTGTCCCAAGCATTGCACCAATCTTGACCTCTTTCTTGTTCTCATCTGTACCGAGATTAATTAAGTCTACCTGCTCTTTATACGGTTGGAGCTCGGTGTACTCGTACTCAATCAATCTTGTCAGTTCAGCGGGTACTTCAAAATCTTCTTCACCCTCGTCTTCAGCTTGATTGATGGGTGCGTCCCAGTCAGGAGTGTCAGTAAAGTCATTGGATCCAACAAGGTTTACGATGTCTCTGCATGATGGAAGGCTTACTTAATTAAAATGCTCGAAGATATGTAAGAATGAAATGCTGTTTTTTTTATTTTTTGGAAAAAGGTTGCCAATTTCATTTTTAAAGGTGAAAACGAAAAACGCAAATGAACCAAAATGGAATTGAACAAAATGCCTTTATTAATATCCTTTTAGAAATGAAAGGTGGCCCAATAAAAGCGACCCTATAGCCTTGGGCAGAGCTACGGATTTTTATTTGAAAATGTAAATGAAACTTTAAAAAAATTACTTTGACAAGGGAAAAATAACAGGGATCTCTACGGCCTCCCAGTTGTTCAAAACTGCATCACCCTTAAACACCAGGTTGCTCAGCTCTTCATTTTCCTCACAGTCACCGATGGCATTGACTTGGAAACCTCCGCTGACAAATACCTCTTGGATAACCTTCGGACGCCCTTCGACAGTTGTGGCAGCTCCATTCTGAGTTGGTTTGTAACCAAACCCAGAGCGATCAGTCTTGGTCTTGACATCAATTACCTCTCCCCATCCTTCAGGAATGCCCCTGTCAATTGTTGATTTGGTACTCTTCAGAGATGCAAAAGATGGATTACCCTGACCCACTGTCTCTTCGACTTCCAGCAGAACAGCATTGGCGATCTCAAGTGCTTGAAAGGAGATTTCTAAAGCATTCTCATCGGCCTCAATATAACGGAAAGAAGACAGGTTACTGACCATCAGATCCTCCTCACCGTGTATAATAACCAACTTTCCATCGATTACGAACTTCATCTTTTGATGTAACGTTGAGGTTACTGCCCCAGCGGCATGAATCCACGGCCTTCCAAGTAAACAACTGTAATTGGGATTAATGTCCATGACTTGAAACGTGATATTAAAAACTTGCGGACCAATCAGGATAGGAAGCTCAACCTCCCCCATTACCGACCGGCGAGAACCATCGAAAGCCTTGACGACCAAAGGAGTAGGTTTCAACACAGTCTCTTTGAAAACTAACTTATCAAGAACCCTCTTCGGTAGAACGTTCAAAGAAGAACCGGTGTCCACTAGCACTCTTGCTAAATTGTCCTCCTGACATTTCACCGATATATGTAAAGCACGATTATGATTCGGACCCTCCTTCGGTAACTCTTCATTGCTGAAACTAAGGGTGTTACATGCGGTCAAATTGGCAATCACACTATCAAACCGACTGGTGCTGATATCTTGATCCACATGTGCTTGAGTCAAAACTTTCTGCAAGGCCATCCTATGAGCGGGTGAACTCATCAACAGAGATAAAATCGAAATCTTGGAAGGAGTCTGATGAAGTTGGTCGATAACTTTATAGTCACTTTTCTTGATGATCCTCAAAAACTCAGCATCTTCGTCATTCGTAACGGCTCCCTTACCTTTGTCTTTGGCAGGAACAGGGATACTAGTGGTTTCCTTAGGTGGAACCTCATTGGAATGGGGAGTATACACACGACCACTGCGAGTCATCCTGCTTGCCTCTGCGATATTGGTCACAGTGCCCTTAACCTCTTCATTTGGAATAACCTTCCCAGACTCTTTGTCAATCATCGTCACGTCGTATTTCCAAGGCACGGCTTTAGGATCACTGAAAGGAAACGGACCTGGTTTTCGAATAACTATTGGCCTATGCTAATTCACCTCAGGGATAGACGACTTGGGTATATCGAACACGAGATTGGCAGAACCTGCCCCTGATAGATTAAACACTGGCACCTTTCCCTTTGATCCAGGCTGATGGAAGACTGGCTCAATCACAGCGACCTCCTCTTTCTTGGATTGGCTTGTCACTTGTAAAACACCCTCATTAATCAACCTCTGAACATCATTCTGAACCAACACACAACCCTTAATACTGGCTTCACAACTTACACATGTAGCATGGGACGTATCTACCAGACCAGCTTCAAACAGTTTCGAATGGAAGATCTTGAGAGGAGTCTTAATCTGTTCAACGTCAAGGACATAACCTTCCTCCGAATCGGCACTAATGGCATTGACACTATCATGGTTAGGAAAAGGGTTCTTCTTAACATTCGGTTGAGGATCTTCAAATGACAAAATCTTCTTTTCCAATAAATCCCTGACAAGATTTTTGAGAGCATAACAATTCTCCAGATCATGACCAGGCGCACCCTCATGAAATAAACAATGAGCGGCGGCGTTGTAATTGGCGGGTAGAGGATTAGGAGGCGGACCCAAAGCCCGAGTAGTGATTAGACCTTGCTTGACCAAAGAGGGATACAACTCGGTGAAAGTCATCGGAATCGGCGGACAAGGCTTATACGTTCTTCTGTTCGGAACATTCTGGCGAGGAGCCGGACTCTTTGGCTGTTGAGGAGCAGGAGCGTTGGGCGCCTGTAGGTAGTTGATAGGAGGTGGATAAACAGGAGGTTGTTGCATAGGTTGATACATAGGAACCTGTTGATTGAAAGAAGGTGTAATAGCTGCCACATAGGGTTGTTGAGCATATTGGATTGGGTACCCTTGAGGTTGAGCATAACCTTGCGGATATCGATAAAAGTGTTCTCTTGGTCTACCAGAGGATATAGCATTAGTCTCGCCCTCTTTTTTCTTCTGGGAGCTATACGGAGGTTTCTTCGGCTGATCCTTAGAAGCACCATGATTATTTGTCATTTTACCACTTTTCATACCCAATTCAATCTTGACACCCACAGCAACGATGTCGGAGAAATTTGCAGTCACACTACCCACCATTCTCTCGTAAAATTCTGGACGAACCGTGTCGACAAACCAATCAGCTAACTCTTTCTCGGTCAAAGGAGGTTCTACCTGCGAAGCAATCTCTCTCCACCTTTGAGCATACTCTTTGAATGACTCAGAATTCTTTTGTGACATACTCAACAACTGTCTTCTGTCAGGAGCCAGATCCATATTGTACTTGTAGTGTTTGATGAAAGCGTCAGATAAATCCTGGAAACTCTTAACGCGAGACTGGTCCAAAGTTAAATACCACTTGGAAGAAGCACCCTTCAAACTATCTTGGAAGCAATGAATCATCAGTTTATCATTCTCAACATGGGCAGCCATTTTGCGATAATACATGATCAGATGACTCTTAGGACAGGTGGCACCTTCATAACGATCGAAGTTTGGAGTTTTGAACTTCGGGGGAATAACCAACCCCGAGACCAAACAAACATCCCTTGCAGCAGTCCCAAAAATTTGGTCGCCCTCTACTTTTTTCAATCTCTGGACGATGGTGTCTACTTCCTCACGAAGTTTATCATGTTTCTCATAACCTTCAACATTCTCATCAAGATTATCAAAAACTGTCTCATTGAAATACGGTTGCGCACGAGTGTGTACAACGGGTGGTGCAAAGATAGGAGCCCCCCTAGGAACTTCAGAAAATAAAGGCACGGCTTGCTGAACAGGCTGATTAATCGGAACAGTGGCTTGAGGAGGCACAAAACCGGGAGCAAGACCATAAGGTGGGTCCCTTGCTACGGTCACATTTGGTGGAGGGTCCACAGTAACGCCAGTAATCTCGGAAACAACAGTGGGCTGGGTATCCATCTTAGCATTCATGACATGTAACAATTCCATCATACGCCCCATACCCCCTCGAAGGTCTTCAAGTTCATTGCTAAGGCGATCAATCTCTTTTGCCTGATCCTCCATTCTTTTCCGAGTTTGAGCTCTGGTGTTGTACTGGTGCCGAGAACTCAGGGTGACGAAACTGGAAGGCGAGAGAACCGAACATGAGAAAACGGAAGACACATGCAATACAAGAAAGTAAATGATGCTATGATGCTAATGAAGATTTCATGGAATTCAAACATTTACGAATGTCGTGGGGTACCAAGGAAATCTTTTTCTTGTTTTTTCATTTTATTTTCTTATTTATGGTATCCCGCGATATCCATAAATGATATTTGAACTCCATGAAATGTAATGAGATGCTTTATGGATGCAATGCATGAAAACACACAAAGTCCTAGGTTAGAAGAACGTGAGCGGAGTCAAGGTCTACCCATCCCCGAAAGGAGTGTACTATAGGTTAGTTGTACCTGCCGAACAAGGTTCTACAAAGTGCCCAAAGTCATCAGCCCATCTTTCGGATATTATCAACCTTCCGACTGACTCAGGGGTTAATAATATTCTCAAGAGAACCTCTTTTGAGTGTAGTATCGCGTAGCAGCCATTGTAAGATTACTCCCACATAGCTCCCGCACTACGTCCTAAATAAGGCCAAAGTGGTGTTAAGGTACTACGGTCCTCAATATCACAGGCTCCAATCGACCATGGAAAAAGTTTTCGCGATTACTCGTTCAACCGAACCATTTTCGAAAAGGTCTCAACTGAGCGGTGATTCTCGAATCAGCTTGGTCGGGATTCACTCCCTATAAGCCTCATCGAATATATCCCCATCCTATAATAATGTCACTAGTCCGGGCGTAGGACTTATCTCACAGCACAAGGAACAGTCCCACCATGAAAGCATAAATATATACATGTAAATGAATAATAACACAGATAGTAATAAATATGAACAAGTTAGGGATAACCCTCAAAAATTAAAACAATCCCCAGTGAAGTCGCCATTTTCTGTTGCGGTGGAAATAGGATCACAAACTATTAATGAGTTTGAATCGCAATTCAATTCACAACCGCTCTTTGATTTATCCGAAGGAAAAGGTCAAAAGAGGGAAAACCTATTTTGCATCGTAAACACAATGCGGGGAAAGATCTAGGGTTCGGGGGTTGGTTAAATTTAGGGAAGGTATTAGCACCCTAAACTTCTGTAGTACTCTACAGGAACCTTTTGTTCAAATGTTTACTATTTGCTTTATTTATTTGCTTAAGATATATGTACAAAGGGATTAAAAGTGAGAAAAGAGACCTAAGTGGGTTAATTCTAAGTTTACTCGGCAAGACATCGCATCTGGTGCCTACGTATCCTTACGGGAGTGGAATCAGAGTAATCGTAGTTCCCCTCAAAAGGGAGGTTAGAGACTTCTCGACTGTGGTGAAGGTCCCAAGGGGAATAAACGCATCTTAAGGACACACTTACGTGGAGTGTAGAAACTCCAAATCTCTACGTTGAATTGTTAAGTTGTAATTAGGGTTAAATTAGGGATTCCACGGCGGGAAACCCTAAAATGAGCGCGGCGGCTCTTTGACCTAATGTTATGGGTAAAATTGTAATTTGGCCTGCGGCGAGGCATTTGTGAAAATTAGGGTTTGTGAGGTTGTAAGGTTTTGGAGTTGAGGACTATTGACACGGCGGTCAAAAGCTAGACCTAAATCCTTCGGAGTGTGGTGTGACTGGGATATTGATAAATGCATGAAGTGATTGAGTTATGCAAACAGGGAATAACGACAGCAGTTAAAAGCCATGCAAACATAAATTAAAAAGCAGAAATTTAAAGCGCGATTATTAGATTCGCGGGGTTACATATGAGAAGCAGTTACAATATAGTAATGAACTCGGAATGAAAAATAAGATGAAATAAGTAATAAGCTGCAAAATGAACGAACGACGTTAGTGGGCAGAGTTAGGCGAAACAATAAAGAAAAAGATGCAAATTTGAGATTATTACAATTTTTAATATTAGCTTGCAAAAAGATTTAATTTTAAAAAATGCTTTTTCAAAAAGAGTTTTATTTTTGAATATTTCTAAGAAAAGTTCTTTCTTATTTTCATTTAAAAAAGAGTTTTTTATTTTTATATTTACAAAAGTTTTAGTTTTATATTAAAAAAAAGATTTTTATTTTTATTTTAAAAAAAAGAGGTTTTTTTTAATTTTATTATAAAAAGATTTTTATTTATTTACAAAAAAGAGGTTTTTAAAACAATTTTCTAAAATTATAAAACAATTTAAAATAATTAAAAACATAATTTAGAAAACAAAAATAAAAAAAATAAAACATAAAACATAAGGGGTTGGGCCGGTCATCACCTCCGGACCCAACCCAATGGTTAGTCGTAAGAAACAAATTTTTAGGGTTTCCCCCCAGAGAACCCTCGCGGCGCCGTTTCCCTTTTCTTCTTCATCTCTCTCGCGTCTTTCTTCTTCCTCGCGCTGTGATCCTCTTATTTCCTCAGTAACCTGAAATCGAATACGAATGTTGTGAGGGAGATATCTCATAGCTTACATTTATGGTGAACGGCCGATGATGAGGGTTTCCTCTGAGGCTTGGAGTTGATTGCCCGCCGTTTAAACGGCGAAGGCGATCTTCCCCTTCGTTGGTGCTTCGCTCGTGGTTTTATGATGTTTGTTCGTCGGAGATGATGATGAGGGTGCCGGTCCCTCTGAGTCTCGCGATTCTCGTTCGTTAGGGTTTGCGATTTGTGTGTTCTTCGTTAGAGTTTCCGCGATCCTTCCTCCTCTCTTTCTCGTGGCTACCAGTTAGGGTTTTTGATGGTGAGATCGTCCCTTCTTATACTCTTCAGATTTCATCTTTCCGGGCCTTTAATCCGTGTTGGATTTGTGCTATTTGATTTTGATGATTCGATTTGGGATTTTTGATACGATTCTGATTTTATCTGACATTGATTGGATTTCTGAAATTAATTTGTTTGACCGATCTGTACTGATTCGTTTGATTTGATTTTGTTTGGTTTTTTCAGATTGAGTTCCAATGGGGATGTTTCCTGATACGATTTGGATCTGACTCGAAACTTTCCATTTCCAGAACTCCTTAATTGATTCGATTTTGTTTGATCATTTTCTGATATACTGATTGGATTTTTGCAGATGTGGATTGGATTGCCTTTGGGGAATTTGGATACCGATTTGGTTCCTGATGAGATTTTGTTTTGATCTGTTTTGGGACCAAATCTGATTGGATATTGCGATCTGTTTTCATTCAACTTGAGTGTTAACACCTACTTTTCTTCTTCTTCTTTCAGGATGGACGCTTTGCCTTGGTCTTTGCCGCCGAGGGAGGTTCGACACGGTGATGATGACGACTTGTCTGAACCGTCGAGAAGATGACACTGCTACCATTTGCCTTTGATTATGTTTTAGTGACAATGACCTTCGGGTGCTGAGCGAAAAATTACCGTATGTTGTGTACTTTCGATGTTCGGTAGGGAGTTGGCGACAGGCTTTGGCCGTTGCCCTTCCAGCCGCTCGAATGTTACGCACGATGATGAACAACCTGAGGGTTATGTGACACTTTTCTTCTGAAGCTGGATATGATGTTCGTGAACTCATTTGCAGATGTAATCGAGGATTTGTTTGATGCTTCTGATATCGTTTGTATCTATTTCCGCTTTTGACGTGTAGCCCATGATTTGGACTTGTTTCTGATCCAGTTTTTTTTGGTTCGACTCGCCTTTGGCTTTCCTTACTTGTTTGATCTCAGAGCTGCTGCTAGCATTGTAGCTTATCTGCTTTGATCTTGAACCAATTTTGATGGCCTGATATTCAGATTGTTGTGGTTGGTGTGTGGTTCTCTTCAGAACACAAACTCGGTTTCTTTGAACTGATATCCCTTCCTTTTCGTTGTTTCAGGGCTGGGGCGTTTGGATTCGCAAACTGATTATGCTGCTGGCTATTGTTGTCTGATAACAGGGGCTTATGTGTTGCGTGCCATTGAAACTGGTTCGGACGGGGCCTTACCTTTAACTGATGCTGCTGAAACTTTTTGATACTTTGTCCTATGTAATTTTGACGCAGCTTGTTTTGTGCCTCATTTTTCTGTTCTGTTTGAACTTGGTTTTCATGAATTTGCCTATGTGATTAGGAATTGATGCAGTTTGATGTCATGGTTCGGTTTGTATTTTCCCTTACCTATGGCAACTTATGAATTGTTTTGGGTTTTGAGTTCTGAATGCTGAACCTGGTATTGATGTGTTTGCGGATTTTCAGGTGTGGAAAAATGACTCAGACCTGCCGGCATCCGGGTCTGGGTCCAAATTCGCCTATGTTGCCTTACTCTCGTATCAGTTCGGAAATCCAATTGCGGCAAAACGAATCAGTCCCACTTCTTTTATTACTTCTATCTCTCGGATGTCCCGTACCGATAAGAACATGTGTTACCTGATCTGACACCAACGGTGCGGATCGGTAACGGGGGGTAGGACGCAGCTTCGGTTGTGCCACTCCCGGCACTCGATGATGACACTGTTCTGAGAGTGTCAAAACAACTTCTAACATTTTCTTTCTATACTGTTTGCTATTTTTTTGATGTGCAGGTTGATCGGGGACTCGTGGAGAAACTCAAAGGCCAACATGAAGACACTTAGCAATTTTAGGACTTAGGATTTTTAGAGTTAATGTAAATCCTTGTAACAGTATTTCTAAAATGTGAAGCAATCTCCATTTCTTGTATGATGAGATCTTTATGAAATAAAATTCCCAAAACTTGAATCTATTTATATTTTGTTCTTAGTTAAAAAAAATTATAAACATTTGTGAATAAATCCACAAATATTTAAATTCATTAACATAGTCATGAAACATAAACACTCCCAAATGATATTCTTATTTGTGCACTTGTCTCATCATCTGATTAAAATCCAATTTAAATGCTAACCAGCCATTTCATAACCGAACATGGATGTGCACCGTAATCACAACAGTTTCAGCATCAACAATAACACTACTCGTAATTAAATTCCACTGACCAAATGCCAAGAGCCACAATCCAATAACACCCAATTACGATTGTGCCTTAATAACAGAAACGGAAACGCTTTGGAAATAAACCATGAGCGATGGAATGGATCTTAAATCCAGTTGTGCTCGACAAGTTTTAATACCGACCACATCAAATTGGCACCTTGATATAATCAGACCTAATGATAGGTAAATGCCTCAAAAATAGTGTATCAAACGCCTCAGAACTTAATAATAGCCCGTCTTCAAGGAATTAGCAGAACTTGCGTAAAATGACCAAAATACCCCTGGAACCAAATCTGCAAAACAAAACCTCCGTAACTTGTTAGTGGTTAGCAAATGCACAGATGAGATGATATGCGAAATGACTGACTAAATATAAGGGTAAAATTTGGGGTATTACAAACCTGTTGTTGGAGTTTGTGCTGGATCTGTCAAGGGCATGTTGAATTTTGGAGTTGCTTGACTCTTTATATTAGTGTGCATTTTATTTTGGACTTAGCATGATAATGTCATTTCTGTTCAGCCTTTAGGTTGGACTTTAGGCTTTGAGCTGTAGGCTTTAGTTTGTTTAGCATAGAGTTGAGAGTTAGCATTGTAGTTTGTGTTCATGGCTATTTCTAGGGTTGTTTTGGTGAGATACCTAGCTGCTGTCAGCTTAGGATCATTTTCTAAGCAGTAGGTTTGTGCTACAGATTTTTATCTAGGGTAAGTTTGAAACCTATTTTTGAATTGATGCTTGATATTTTCATGATAAAGTGTAGGGTTTGTTTTTGAGCTGAAGGTTAGTTGTGGTTTGCTTTTTGAGATGAATCTCAATTGTTGTTGGTATTGTAAGAACTAGACTCCTACTGTCATGAACTTGTAAATTCTCATTTGAGTGAAGTTTTGGAATAGTTGTTGGATGATTCGAGCATTGCCCTCTTAGAGTTCATATAGGGTTATCTCATGTTAAAACTGCTACCATATTGCTGTTGGAGTCCATGACAAGTTGGATTTATTTTTATTGGACATAGTGTAGTTTTTGTGTGGCACTCTACATGTTGTCCAGCTTTTCTGCTGGGATATTGTTATTTGGCTTCTCCTCAAGTTAACCTCCTTTTTGTTTAGAACCATTTTAATTTGACCTCAGATTGTGTTATAGGATGTTGGAAATATATGGAGCTTTGAGAATTGATGTGGTGACTTTTATTTTCTTGATCATGTAATATTCAGAGCTGTTTTAAGAGTGGAGTTTGCCAACTTATGTCCAATGTTGGGATGATTCATTTAGATGTGCTTAGGCATTGGGGGATCAGTGTGTTTTATGAGTTTTATTTTACAGGTTGGTAGCAGTTTGAGATTGGTGTCTGAGTATGGTTTGACATAGACCATTTAGCCCTGTCATGTAGCTTTTGAATGGATATTGTTTTTCAGTCCCCATTTTGGATAAGTCTGTTTTGAACTTGTTTTTAAACCTATTTGGATTTTGTCAAGCCAGGTTTGGGTTCAGGCCTATCAACTCCCTTGGGCTGCAATTTTTGTTTAGCTGTTGTAATCATGTTAACCATTAGTGGCCTGTTGAGTCTGCTGCTAGGGTGTTGTGAGTTTAGGATGAGGGTTCCAAGAATTTCTTCTGCTAGTTGGCTCTAGTGAGGGAGGGAGGTTTCTATTTTGGTTCTGAGCTGATTGGAGTTTCAACTTCATTGACAGTGCATTGATGCTCAGTTTGTTGTTCAATTGTTGAGAGCCAAAGAAATTTAGATTTCCATCAAAACCTGGTTGGATTCCATTTTGTGGCAGATGCTAGATGAAGAGTAAGATCATAGTTTATTTGCAGTTTTGGACTAGATTTAGCTTGCTGTCAAGAACACATTTTTGTGAAGACATGATGTCTTGAGTCCCTCTATGACTGTTCTTAGAGGCTAAGCTTGTTAGCCTGTGTTTGTTTGCTGCCATGAGAATTTAAACTGGTTGTGTGCTCCATTTATGTTTAGGACTATTGAGAGAAGTTTTGGTAATTCTGTTTTTGATGCTTTTTTTCCTGTCAGTTTTCTTTGAGGTTTGATAACCTCTGCTGCCATCAGGCTCAACCTTATCTTGTTTCAATTCATATGTGTTGAGTTCATGACCTATTGCGCCTACTGTCACAAATCCTTATTTAACATAGTGCCAAGTCCATTTTGAATCAATTCTATTAGTTTTGCAACTGTCAAGATGATTGGTGTTGAATTTGATTTGTGAATGTTGCTGGTTTTGATTAGCCCATGTATGATTAAAGCATTACTTGAATTTGAGACTTTGATGGATTATGCATTGTGTGACATGTTGGTAGGAAAATTTTGTTTAAGTCAGTTTGAGGCCAATGTTTAGGCCTGCAGTTAGAGCAGAATGTCAAGTCTGGCCAGTTTTACATAAATGCCATTTGTGATGAGCATGTTCATGATTGATGCTTGTCAACTGTTAGAACACATATTTCTTGCTGAATATTTTGCATCTGTCTTGTGAAGCATGATTGAATCTTATCATTGAATTGCTTGCTAGTACCATAGTTTGCATTGCTTTGAATTTTTCTATCAAACTATACCACGTTTTCTCTATGCTTCCATGACTTAGCAGTCCCCTAAATCTTCAATATCTTGCTGACAATGTGGTTTAGTAGTTCCTAGGTGTTGATCCATTTTGTGTTCAAACTCTTTGTATGTTGGAATTGATCAATTTGAGAGTTTTGTATGTGTTCTTACTTTTGTAAAAGTATGACTGTTGAAGTTCCATGTGTAGGCTGTTAAAACAATTTTTGAATGATACATCAGAACTGTTTTCCATTTTAACATCATTTCAACATTTTGCAACATAATAGTCATGCTTTGGTGTAGTAAGAGTTTGAACTACATCTTTGGATGAATCTCATTATCAAACTGTTTAGAGTTTGTGCAAACCCTCCTTTGTTTGTAAACACATCTAATTTGATCCATGATTTCAAAAATGCTCCTTAAAAGCCTCACTTGCATTTCCATTCGTGTTTTAATTTGTGTGTATCTTTTGAAAAAACTAATAGCACCATCTTGTTCCTTGTGAAAAATTGAGTGAGATAGGTTTTTATTTCATCAAATTTGGTGGATTTTTTAGAGAGTTATGACGAAAACACATTTTGGGTTGTTTGCCTTGAATCTTGCCTAGCTTTGCCCAGAAATCATGCGTGTTTTAGGTTATATATTTAAGGGGTGGCGTTATACAGTGGATGTATCACCACCGCAGTGGTTAGAACCTTGCCCATAGTACCTTGCCTTGCCATAAGAACCCCTGTTCGAGCCCTGTTGAGGGCGTTTTTGCTTCTCTTTTTTTATTTTCCATGTTTTAATTTTTTTTTCTTTCCTTCTCCATTTACTTGCACACGCGTGAGAGTGGAGGAGTTGGTTTTGTTTTAAGTTTGGAACCCCAAGGTCAAGGGTTCAACTCCTAGTGTAGACATTGCCTTATTTATTTTATTTCTTCTATTTTATTTCTTTTCTTCTTGTTTTATTTATTTTAAAATTAGTTTTAAATATTATAAAAACCCAAAAAAATTTCTTTTTATTTTAATGTGTTATTTTCCATTCCTTTTTATTTTATTTTATTTTCCATTTTATTTTATTTTATTTTATCATTTTATTTTGAATTTATCAATTTATTTTCTTTCTCTTTTCAGTTTGTGAGTGAATTATTTAGTGTTTTGTTGGCTTTGTGCCATGATCCCTCTAGGATTCCTAGTCCCTCCGTTTAGGATGGGAGTAGGAGAGACATTAGGTGCTCAATCCTATGCATGACAACTTTAGGGTCATTCTTCCCTTTCATCCCAACTTTAGGAGCATTGTGCATGACAATTTTGCTTCTCTTTTTTTATTTTCCATGTTTTAATTTTTTTTTTCTTTCCTTCTCCATTTACTTGCACACGCGTGAGAGTGGAAGAGTTGGTTTTGTTTTAAGTTTGGAACCCCAAGGTCAAGGGTTCAACTCCTAGTGTAGACATTGCCTTATTTATTTTATTTCTTCTATTTTATTTCTTTTCTTCTTGTTTTATTTATTTTAAAATTAGTTTTAAATATTATAAAAACCCAAAAAAATTTCTTTTTATTTTAATGTGTTATTTTCCATTCCTTTTTATTTTATTTTATTTTCCATTTTATTTTATTTTATTTTATCATTTTATTTTGAATTTATCAATTTATTTTCTTTCTCTTTTCAGTTTGTGAGTGAATTATTTAGTGTTTTGTTGGCTTTGTGCCATGATCCCTCTAGGATTCCTAGTCCCTCCGTTTAGGATGGGAGTAGGAGAGACATTAGGTGCTCAATCCTATGCATGACAACTTTAGGGTCGTTCTTCCCTTTCATCCCAACTTTAGGAGCATTGTGCATGATAACTTTAGGGTCCAGTTTCTCCTTAGTTCGAGTCTTTCTCTTCTCATCTCCTAAATAGTTCAAAACACTTAATAAAGGATAGTTTGTGTCGTACGCTACGAGCCTTAAGTATTCAAGGAATGATGGTTGGAGGGCCTCCTCTCAACTGTCTAGAGTGTTTAGCGTATGCCCTTTAGGCAATATGCGACGCATTCGCTCTCGAGTCATAGTCTTTAGTGCGACATGAGTTTCAAACCATAACTCAATCCACTTCTTGTCTTAAAAAAAAACATCAAATCTTTTTATCCTTCGGGATCTTAATTGGAAAACCATTTTCAGAAAGAGTTTTGTTAAGCTTTGGTTCTACCGCAAACAGGCTTCGTCCCTAACTGCTAGAACTAAGGTTTAACCCTACTCGGTTTAAAACACTCGAACCAACCAGTGGTCGTGTCAGCCGGAACTACGTTTTGCTCTGATTTCTCATACTAGACGAGGATACGTAGGCACAAGACGCGATGTCTTGGCGAGCAACCTTCCCCCACCTTCACCCGTAGTTTTTTGAACTACGTCGACTCTGACTTTCCCATTGCACGAGGGAATACGTAGGCATAGAGCGGCGATGCTTTATCGAGTCTCACTTTTCTTTTCTTTTGCCCTTGTGAGCCTTTAGCATAGATAGATTTACACCCTTATAGACTAGACAACAACGTGGATCCAGTCTAGTACGACTGACGTGAGGGGTGCTAATACCTTCCCCTTGCGTAACCGACTCCCGTACCCGAGATTTGGTTGCGATGACCTGTCTTATTCCCTTTTCGTTAGGTTTTCTTCGATCGTTTCCTTTCCCTCTCTTTGGGATAAATAATGAACGGTAGCGACTCTTCTGTCATCCGCCGACCCCTCTTCCCAGCGATGCGACAGCTGGCGACTCTGCTGGGAAATCTTCCTTTTCCCTATGCGAGTCAATCCTAGCGCTTGTGTGTTTTGTCTTTGGGTGTGTATATATGTGCATATGTGTTGCATCTGTATAGTTTTGCATTTGCATTTTTATTTCTATCACTTTATATCATATATCATGTTGTTGTGTTGTGGGTGGGATGTCCCATTGAGAGATAAGCCAAAACCCAGGCTTGAGGATACACATAGCATTAGAGTGGAGAGTAGTAGGGACCTGGACGTTAGGCGTGCACTAGTCTCCATGAAATTCGCGTTCAGACGAGGTTTTCAGTTGAAGACATCATATCCTGTGCATTGTTCAGGAAAGGGTGTTGGATTTGAAAGTTGTCGACTCTGGAGACCGATCACTTGGGAGTCAGCTAAGTGAGGCCACTTCATGAGGCAATGATGCTAAACCAGAAATGGTGAACGTATCATCGTTTCTCGAAGGTCTGTGACGCTGACGACCGCATAGGATGCCGAACCTTGTCAGATTAGGTCCATACCTGTTAGAGGGATAGGGTTTGCAGGGAACCTTGACCTTCAGCCTACTTGTTTGTCTCGTCAGTATGAACGGTTCCTGTACTAGTGCTATATGGTTTTCTCGCCAACGCGAAGTGCTGTTTTATCTCCGTCAACGACACAACAGCCTTAATCCTCTGTTTCATTTCATATTGCATTGCATGGCATTTGCATTTCATTTGCATAGCAGGTGTTCGAGACTTGGTTTGGTTATCCTGATCCAATTTGTCTTCGGAACTAGACATTAGCTTTTCAAGGAAGACATAAGTGACTATGGAGAAGATTCAAGCTGAGTTGAGGGAAGACCGAAGCCAAATTGGACAATTTATGGTGGATATGCAAGCCTTGTGTCTGGACCAGAAGATGCTTAGGGAGGAAGTTCATCAGTTGAAGACTCATATGGGCCTGATCTCAAAAGTCATAAGAAACGGGTTAAGAAAGGAAGGCGATCATGTGCCTAAAGCTCCCTTAGAAATGGCTATTCCAACTTTACTTGTGGAACCTCTCCCAAGGCGTGAGGTGCCTCAAAGATCTTCTTGTCAACCTGAGGCTCCAGAATTTCACCTTCAGCAGCTACCTCCTGTTCCCCAGGGCAACCCTAGGATTAGGAGGTATGCTCAAAGGACGAAGCAGCTCAACAGAATCTTTGACCAGATCCTTATGACTTACGCTCAATTGTTGCAACTCTTGCTTCAACTTCATTTGGTTAAACTTCAGACTATGTCTCTATTTATTGGTGAGCCACCACAAGGCTATGATGTAAGTGCCCATTGTGATTTTTATTCTGGGGCACCGGGGTATAATATCGAGAACTGTAAAGCTTTTAAGCACAAAGTTCAAGACTTAATTGATTCAAAGGCAGTTGAATTCGCGTCAGGCAGCGTAAGCTTACCAGGTGGTCCTATTCCATTCATAGCAAAAGAGGTGGATATTTCTGCTCTCTTCCTTGAAGATGCATCAGGTCAGAAGTATGTATTGCAATCTATGATTTCAGAATCTCCATGCCCACAGTTGTTGCCTGTTCCTAGGACAAGCCTAAGGATGAAAGCACATGAATGAGGGAAGTCCTCGGTACCTGTCGCTACCGCGAAAATAAGGTGCCGGAAAAACAGAAGAGTCGCCACCTTTCGTTATTTATCCCTCAGAGCAGGAAAGGAAACGATCGGAAAAACCTGACGAAAAGGTATAAGACAAGGTCATCGAAACCATTGTCTGGGTTCGGGAGTCGGTTACGCAAGGGGAACGTATTAGCACCCCTCACGTCCATCGTACTCGATGGGATCCACGCTTGTTGTGTTTATCTGACAGGTTTGTTTACTATCTATCTACCTATCAAGGATGGTCTAAAAAGAAAAGAAAATGACTCGGCAAAGCGTCGCACTTTATGCCCACGTATTCTCATCAGAGAATAAGAAATCAGAGTCAACGTAGTTCGCCTAACTACGGGTTACGGGGAAGGTGGCTCGCCAATACATCAGTATTGTGCCTACGTACTCTCAACAGGTATGAGAGATTAGAGCTTACGTAGTTCGGGATAGTACGGGTAACCGGGGTTCAGATTCATTTATTTTTCGAGTAGGGTTAACAAACAGTTCCAGCAGTTTGGTGTATGCAGCTCGACCTTTGGAGACTTAGGCGTTACCGTTTACGATAGAACTGGAAGTTAACGACACTCTTTTCTTCAGAAAAGCTTCCTTTGAATTATGGGCCCACGGGGCAAAAAGGTTTGAAGTTTGTTTTCTGTCTTTTACGGAAGAACTGTTTTTTATGTTTGTCTGTAGTTCGTACAGCACTAGAGACTATGACCTGGGAACGAATGTGTCGCATATCGTCCAAAGAACGTATACTAAACATTCTAGATGATTGAGAGGAGACCGCTCAATTATCATTACCCACGTAGCTTAAGGCTCGTAACGCGCTTATGCTAACTTGCCTTTATTACGTTTTTTACTGTTGTTTGAGATGAGAAGAGAGAACAGGCTCAACCAAGGGGAGACTATCAAGTCCTAATGTTGTCGTGCCAAGGATTCATCCTATGGTTGAAGTTTGAAACAGGGAACTCCTAGAAGTTATCATGCATAGGTTTCAACCTAAAGTTCTAATCATCACTTCCTTATCAAAGGAAATGAGATTCCTAGGGGATCATGTCAATGATAAACAGCAATAGATAAAGCATCATCTTAAACAGTAAACAGTAAACAATTGTAAAATGCATGCAATGCAAGTGAGGGAGGAAATGTGTGGGGGGCATCAGCCTCCACAAGCTCATCTCAACCTCAAGCCAGATATGAATAACTGTAATCATATAGAAAAAATAAAATGACATCAAGCAAATCATAAACCACATAGGCAAGGGAGCAGGGCTCTACCGAATACCCGCAACCAAAGCCATACAGTAAAAATACAAGCAGACGGAGCAACTCAAACTCTAGTGCAATCATGCTCCTAGCTTAGCACAATCTAAACATGAACTTATTCTAATGCATCAAGCAAATCACACAAGTCACATTAATACATTTGCACAGAAAGCAAACAGACAGGAAAGAAAGCAAATCAACAGCTTCCCCAGCTTCACAGCAAATCAATCTTCTGACAGCAACTCAGTCCTCATTCTGAAACTGTTCTTCAAAGCTCTCATCTTCAATAGCAAGTATCAACTTGATTCTTCAAGCTTCAATCTTCTAACACAAGTATCAACTTATTCTTCTTCTTATCCAAGCTTCAGCTCTTTCTTCAATCTCAAATTGATCCACTTCACACAAGTGTCATGTTCTTCTTGACCTTCAAGCTTCAGCTCCACAGTCAGTCTTCAAACACAGAGAAGTAGCAACCTCTAGCATCTTCAATCTTATAGCAATCTTCTATCTTCAAGGAAGTCCATCTTCTAGCAAGGGGAGAGAGATTCATCTAACAAGAGCAAGGTGTAGATAGTGGTGAGCAAAGTGAAGACCAAAGGTCACCTCTAAGCACTCCACCATCAAGGAAAGGCACCCTCAAAGGTTCTACCACTTTGTGAGGAGCCAATGATACTACCAAAGGAGGGATGAGGCCTTCACAATGGGACCTTACATCATAGGTAGGAATGGAAGTGGTCAACACCTTCCATGTTTCATAAAGGAAGAAAATCTATTCTAAGAGATCTCCTTAAAACCCTAATCCTTAGCCCTAAATAACCTACACCAAAGGAAGAGCAAACTTCAAGTTCAAGCTCCACCATGCACTCCTCAGCAGCCCACACATGCCTTCATCATCCTCCAAGAGCAAGAGAATCAAAACCCTAATCTAAGGAAACTAAAGAAGTCATTCTAGTTGAGTTAGCAAGTTAAGATCACCTAAAACCTAGTACTAAAGTTAAATCCAACTAAAATACTAAAACCAATTGTAAAATCCTACAAAAATAACTATGGGAACCTAAGTCAATCATGACTTTATCATGTTATATCCATAGATCAAATCATCCAATAACTCCTAGAATTAAATCCTAAACTATGAGGTACTAAGGTTAAACCCTAAAACTAGAACACCTAAAGTTCCAATCTAAAAACCACACCTAATTTCATCACAAAAATGTGAGAAAATTACTAGGGGAACATACATGCCTAATCTAACTACACACAAAAAATCAGCTCAAAAATCATCACCAAGTGATCACACAAAATTTCACAAGACAAGGTATCAACCATAATGAAATTAATGTCAATTAAAATACAAAAAATGCAATTAAAATCACAAATGCATGAATTCCTAATCTTTTAATTTCCTAAAATTCTAGACTCATTCAAGAGTCAGGAGAAAAAAACCTGGATCAAATTGAGTTATTTTCCTATTTATTATGAATTATTTTCTAAACTATATGAAATGATGAAAGAAAAAGAAAAAAAAAAGAAAATAATAAAATACACGTGCTGAATAGCAATTATTTCAAGTTCATTTTCCAGACTGGGCCAGAACAGGGGTGTGAATATCAATCAGTACACTAAGCCCAAACCAACCAATTAATGAAACGGTGCGTTTCATTCAAAGTCTCTCTTCAGAGTTTGAAATCACATCGTGGCCATCCATTCCTTTCCCCAGTCAATGGTCAAACGCTCATCTGATGGTTCCCATGCATCGTCCCCAATTTGAACTCAGATGGAGGGAATTCTCCAGACGGTGGCCTGAGTTGCAGTGCCACCGTCTTCTCCGGTGAGGTGCTCGTCTCAGGTCATCAAAAATGTCAAACCAATACCCAATCTTACTCAATTTTTCCTCCTGAACACGAATCGAATCTCCACTTTTACTAATTCCTTCTCTAACTTCAAACACGATAGGATTTTCAGAAATACACCAAATCTTGATCATCACAATTCTCAACAATACTGATCCTAATGTAATATACACTTCTCACTGATCAATTTCCACTATCCAATCATGAATATATCACCAAGAATCTTGAGAAATCAAGCTCAACAGAAAGTGGTCCATAACCTAGAGTGTCTCTATCCATCAAATTCTTGTACCAAAATCCATCTATGTCATGCTAAGAACCTAACCACATGCAAGTTTCTAGCTATCTCTCCATAAATTAAGCACAAATTTGATTTGTACAAACCTAGTTTCAGATGAAGAACAGATGCAATTCTTGCTCGATTCCTCCTCCACAATGATCCAGATTCACTCCAAATCTTCCTCTGAAGCTAATGCACACCTCAATTTGCTCTGATTCTTCCTCAATCCAAGAACACGATCTTGAGTTGCAGCTCTTCAAAATCCAATCCTCTCTCTGCTATCAGCTTCAAATGCTTCCAAAAAAATGGCTGAACACACTCCAAATCTTATATAGAACTCATTAGAATCATCTAGAAAGTTCTGTAACCACCCAAATGAGATTTTGCAATTTCAGTTTCTCTTCAAAATGTCATCCATACCAGTCACGATTCTGGCTCTCCTTGGGCATGAAAAAACCTTGGAAAATTCATCTCATGAGATATTGAATTGGTTGGTTATGCTCACTTCCTTGTTTGCAATCCAATGGCTCATGTGGATTATGTTACTTCATCATGAAGAAATGAAATGAAATGGCATGAATTTGAACTCAAACCAAAATTCTAACATTGCCAAAGTTTATAAAATGATTTTTCCATTCAAAATGACCTATAACTTTGCCTTATTTGGACAAAATGAATTATTTCAATTTTTGGTCATTAAATGCCTTTAATCTTCTTTTTTCAAAATTTTCTCAAACCACATCCTTCCTTGAGCCATTTAAATGTCTCCTTGATGCATGGTCAAGGTTAAAACCCCATTTTGAGAAACTTTCAAGTTGAACAAAAGTTCATTTGAGGTGTCTAAGTTGGTGAAAATGACCCATGATCATAAATGACCTATAATCACAACTTCCCAAAATACCCTTGACTTGTCAAAGCCATCACTTGAGTTCTACAAATCCTATCAAGGACTTATAGTACTCTATGGAAAGCTAAGAGGATAAGGAACAACATTCATGTTTACCAAAATTTCATAGGAATCATCCTTCTTGGGCAAAAGTTTCATGCAGGTTGGGTAACTTTCAAACTCCAAATTCACATACCTCAGATGACTTGTAACTTGTCTGGCTCATAACTTGAGTTCTATAAACCCTATCAAGGACTTATAGTAATCAAATTAAATCTAAGATCATGCCTTACAACAATCATGTTGGGGTCAAGATGAGATGACAATCATATCTTGAGTTAAATAGTCTTGAAGTTAGGGGTCAAACTAGGGGATTTTACACTGTCAAGTCTTAGAAACCCTAGCCTGAAACTTCTCAAACTCTTCAATCATGATGAGTTAACCTTGGAATCATACTTATAACATCTCAATATATTAATCCATGATCACATGGATCTTGGATTAGGTCTCAACCTTCTTCAAATCATTAGTTGACTTAGGGTTGACCTAGTCAAACCCTAGCTGCACCACTCATGGCTGAGCCTTCTTAATCTTGCACAATGACCTGTCTAGGCCTCAAAGTGATCTTCAACACTTCTCATGAGCTCTCTCAAGACCTCAAGTCCATCTCCATGACCTTAGAATCATCTGATGGCTTCCCACAACTCTCAAGTTAGGAGACCTACACACTTGGCTTCAATCACTCTCTCTGAGGATCTTTTAACTTCTCTGACAAGGATATCAACCCTTGAGCACCTGAATAACCTTCTTAGCTAGATTCATAGTCTTGTATAGCTCTTAATTGGTAATCATACCTCTTGATCTCCTGCACACATGTCAATGAAATGCAAATGATAATGCTAATGTGACTGAAATGAAACACAAGCTAGGTGAAGAAATGTTGGGCAAATTTTGGAGTGCAACAGTACCTCAGATTCAATTTTCAGACGCTTCGAGTGTTCAGAATCAGCAACCTGTTGGGTCTGTATATCAGATATTTGTTCCCCTCCAGAGTCAACGGTTATACCGTTATCAGCCGCGTCAGCACGCTTGATAAAGACCAAGGAAGCCAGAGAGGCATTTCACTCAGCTGCCGATGTCGTATAGTCAGATGTTGCCGGATTTGATCAGAGGTGGGTTGATAGTGCCAAATAAGATTAATCCAGAGATTCCTCCATATCTGCCGGTTTTTAATATCAACGCCCGTTGTGAGTACCATGTTGGGGCACAGGGGCATTCAACCGAAGACTGTAAGGTGCTTAGAAGTAAGATTCAAACTCTGCTTGACTCCAACATGTTCTCCATCACACCTCAGGGTATTCATATCAACGATCCTCCTTCGTCCAGTCATGTGGGTTCGGCAGCTAATGTTATGGAGGGATTCACTGAGAGCCGATGTTCAGAAGATTATCAGGCTGACTTCAACGAGTAATTCTGAAGATGGTTGGTTCAGTAGCAAATCTAGACTTGAAAGCCCAGTTCCCCGAAGCTGGAAATCTTTTTATTATGTTATTTCTTTGCATTTGTAGTTTCTTTTCTGTTTAAGTGCGAACTTATTTGCAAATCTTATCTGTAGAACTTGTTTATTTTCAATTGATAATGATATTGAAATGAATATGCATGTTTTGATTAAATTCATTCGTGTTCACTCAATACTTTTTATTGATGGCAAACACTTGTTTAAGCGGAATCTGAGGGAGGATGATGAAGTTGAAAAGACGCAAAGCTTCCGATAGTATGCTTTTGAATAAACCTATGCTGATGATTGTTGCGGTGAGAATCGTGATATCGAGCTATTGATTAACTTGAATCTTAATTCTTAAATTCACAACGGGACTTTAATTTATCCAAAGGAAAGGTCTAAAGAAAGAAAGAACCTTTTGCGCGATGTAACAACAACGCTAAGAGATTCGGGGATCGGGGGTTGGTTATGCATAGGGTAGGTATTTCACATCCTAAACATCTGTAGTACTCTACAGGAACCTTTTGTTTGTTTGTATGCTAAGTTTGCTAAATGTTTGCTATGGATTGGGATTAGGTAAAAGGTGAAGGTTAAAACCTAAAGATAGTTTCTAAGTTTGCTCGTAAAGACATCGCGTCCTCTGCCTACGTATCCTTACTAGGATAGAATCAGAGCAGTCGTAGTTCACCTTACTAGGGATGAAGAACACTTGATTATGATCAAGGTTCCAAGGGGAACAAACATATCCATGCTTGTGTAGAGTTTATCCAAACTCTCTAGATCTATGTTGTACACTCAAGAAAGGGGAGTAAGCAATCATTTCCATGATTCTTACATAGAGTTAACAAAACTCTACCTAACTCTACGTTGTAAGACCAATTGGTTCTATCCAGGCCAAAAGCTGAAAGAAAGGGGAAGGTTGCCCGTCAAGACATCGCATCTTGTGCCTACGTATTCTCATTATCCAATGAGAAATCAGAGCAACTGTAGTTCGGGCACGAATTATAGAATAAGGATCAATTGGTTCTTTCCAGACCAAAAAGAGGGAGAAAGTTCTATCCAGACCTATGAGTTTAAGTCCTATTGGTTTTATCCAGACCAAAAGGGGGAGAAGGCTCTATCCAGACCTATGATTTAACTCCTATCATTTCTTTCCAGACCAAAAAGGGGAGAAGGTTCTATCCAGACCTATGAGGGTATTGAGCTATCTATGACCCAAGGGTCAATAGAGAGACTTTCCTTTTAAAGGGAAAATATGAGGAAACTTGGATGGGAACTAAAGAGTTCCATCACTTGTGGAAAATAAACTCAACAAAGAAATAATCATTCAATCATGGTGAATACAAGAGGCATGGTTACAACCAAGAACATGCAAGCATATTACGATATCAAGCAAGGATTATGAGTAAAGTATATGGTTATGACCAAGGCAAGTATCAAGATATTACGATATCAATGATTTCAATTAATATAGATGGTTAGGACCAAGATCATGCAAGCATATTACGATATCAAGCAAGGATTACGATCAAGATAAGTGGTTACGACCAAGGCATGCAAGCATATTACAATATCAAGCAATGATTTCAATCAAGATAAGTGGTTACAACCAAAAATCATGTAAGCATCAAGATATCACAATATTGTAAAGGGGGTTCTTACAAGACTTAAGCACAAAAGTTTAAAGTCAAAAATGACATATCTTAATGAAGATGATGGTAACAACCCAAAAGAGATATATTAACAAATATGAAGGTAACAACCATGCAAATAAGTCACAACTTGAGGTAAGCATGCTATAGGTCAAAGTATAGCAAATGTAACAACATCATACTAACAAATCATGCCTTGATGACAATCAAATACAAGCAAGAAGGGTTACAACAGTTCAAGCTCAAGGTTTTATGAAGAAAGCATACAAGTTCATAGTGACGACCAAAAAAAGGTAGACCCTAACATGTTATGATTCTAAACATACATATAAACAAGTTAACAAACACATATGGATCAAGCACAAACAATCTCACAAGATAGCTCAAGCATTAATTGAGAAAAGCTTCAATAAGAAACAAGGTAAACAACTTTAAAAGGAAACAAATTTCAAGTGGGTAAAAGTATTTCTAGAATGAATATATTTGAATTATTTTCTCATTATGTGAAACTAGACAAAATCAAGAACATTTAGCAAAAAGAATGGATCAAAAATGTTAAAACATGAAAAAGTTATGAGGTGTTGAGTTTTGTGAAGAAAACATAAAAAACAAGTGGTAAAAAATAATAGAATGCTCATGGAAGGTGTTGAACCCACGACCCTTGGTCTACAAACTCAAAATATTACCAACTCAGCCAATGCACGTGCGTGTATATTCAATGGAAATGAAAGAGGAAAATAATAAAACAAGATAAATAAAATAAAACAACAAAAGAGTTGATCCACCAGGGATCGAACTCAGGACATGTAGGAAAGAAAGGCACTTAGCGCATAGGTTACAACCACTAGGGTGGAAATACACCCGTATATTATGCCACCCCAATAAATAGATAAGCCTTCAATGCAAACATTTCTGGGCAAGATTTCACAAGCAAAAATGGCCAAATACGTGAATGTTCAAACTAGTTCAAAACTCCATCAATTTTGACAAAACAAAAGTCTAAGTTGTGTGAAATTTAATAAGGATCAAGATGGCATCATTAGTTTTCTCAAAAGATGCACACATTTTGAAATTCACATGAACATGCAGTTGTAGCTTTTGAAATGCATTTTGGAAGTTATGAATCAAAACTGATATAAACAAGATCAAAGAAATCCATACACATGTTTCAAATATGCTACTCATGATTATGTTCAAAGAGAAAATCTCCAATCCATACTGAATCATGAAGTGACCATCCAGTTTCAACTTATGGAAGTAGTTTAGAACAAACTTTGTATATAACCAAATGTTAAAACAACAGTTCATAACATCATTTGCTTATTAATCCACATTTGTAACAGTCACTGAATACACACACACACACAAATGGTGATAGTTTTTTAAGTTTGAAAATTAAACTTGACATCAGAGGTTAACAAACCTCAAAGCGGGAACTAAAAATCTTGTTTGTCTCAAATCAAAGTGTTAAATAACCATGCATAAAGAATCTTACAATAATGATGCTCACAAGACACACACATATGCATTTTCTCAATTTAGCAACTTGTTCTAACCAGACAATTTTGACAAACTTATGCTTCTAAACGTGATTAAAAGGTCTGCATAATAACTCAAACAGAAGCAGCAACAGGACTTTGGTCATTAACATCAATTCCAAACAAAACCCTTTAACTGAAAATCACATCATGACCAAACTAAATAACTAAATTTGACAACAACCAGGTATGATGAACTGACAAACTCAGACCTCAAAGATAGTCATTGACAACATGGTTACAACCTAAACATTATCAAATCATTCTATCAAACTAAAGCTCACAACATGGAGTTACAATCTCTACAACAGTGACAAATGCAAGCAGTTAACTCAACAACAGGCTATCCTTATATATGGTAGAGCAAAGGTTAAATCACTAACAAGCTTAGCTATGAGAAAAAAAACAAGGTTCTTTGTCTACCAGGAGCAAAATCTTGACAAAGGTTGGAAGTGATAGATGGTAGCAGCATTATGTAGCATTTGCTCATGAATTAGGAAGTGACTGTCAAGTTGCACATGAAATGGTTTTTCTTAAAAAAAGATTTTGTGCATGCATCATGTTAAAACAAGTGTGCTATGATAGTAACACTAACACACCATCATACATAGAGATGGCATGAAGTCTCAAATACCAAAGGAAGCTCTAAAACAGAAACTGTCAAGTAAACTAGAGCAATATCGTTCATGATGAGTTTTAAACAACAAATTCCTTTACAAAGACTAAAAACTCACATTTTCACTTTTAAAGATATATACCAAATCAACAAGCTAAAGCCTAAACATGTTTAACAAAACTATGCATAAAACTTGAACAGAACCAAACCACAAATCTTTGGACCTAGCCAAACCAATAACCAACACAAAACAACCTTAATGTATACTTCTCATAATGGTTACAACCTTGACAGATCTTTCAAAAAAAGTTTAGTGTTCAACATAAAAATGCTAGAAACTACCTTCACCATATATTCAATAACATGTTTTCACAAAAGTGTACACACCAACTGAACTAAATGACCAACAACAACCATACATGGTATCCATACACTTTTGACAGCAAAATTACAACTTTAAACATAACAATCTATCACTCATAAACCAAATCCATATATGTATGATGCAAAATAATGAGATGGTTCAAAGCTACATACCTCTTGTAGACCTCCTTGAGCAAGCTAGCAGCAAGAAAACCAGAGATCCTTCCTTCCCTTGAGCAAGCTTTGAGTTTTCTCCCTTTTGAAGCAATAAGTGACTTCTTGGGACAGATCTAGCAAATGAATCTCCAGTTTTTTTATAAGGTTATAGACGATTGAGATAACATGAATGGAAGGTGTTCAAAGTCTCATGATGATGAAAAATGGTTTTTGTGGTGATTTGGCTTGAAATGTGCATAAAAGTCAAACTATGGTGTGTGGATAGTTGAATTTTTTATTCAAAGGTTTTTTGGAGAAAATGATGATGGATACAGCTTCAAATGGTCATTTTAAGGTTGTATATATGATCTTTATGGTGGTTTCATGGCTAGAAATGATGCTGGTGTGAAAAATGTAAAAGGGCAATTTTTGGTGGTTTTATGATTTTTCTTCACTTACAAGTAAAGAGGGAAAGAAGGAGAGCTATGTGTTTATGATGTTTTGGATAGCTCTGGTGTACTTCTCAACATAGAGGAAACCTCTATTTATAGGCAAGGAGAGGCTTGGGGCAGATTGGTACTTTGGCACTTTTTGGAGGGAGTTTTAAAAATGAGATCTTCCTTGAGATTTGCTGCAGCTGCAAGTTCAAGTCTTTGGCTCAAGCTGATGCATATGAATGACATAGAAGTGATTGAAGTGTGGCTAGGTAGTAGGAGGACTTCTACTGCAAGATCTCCATAAAGTTTCTCTTTCTTCATTTTGATTTTCTTTGATTAAAATAATACAACTTGCATACCACTTGTTAAAACCATTAAAGTCCTTCATTTTCTGCATTTTCATTCATCATACCCTCTAAATGTCAGATAGAAACATGATCCAAGGGCTGAGAATAGCTCAAGTGATCAAAAGGTGAGTTTGTGAAAAAATGAAAATGTTGGACTCAAGTGTTGAAACCTCAAGTTGTTGGATCCATAACTCTCAACTCATAAGGGCTATGGAGGAGTTCTAGTACATTATGGAAAGCCCTCATGTAGCTCTACAAATTTCATGTTTTCATGATCTTCATATTCCAAATGGAACTAGGTCAAAAATCCACTCAAAGTTGCTAAAAAAACATGCCTAAAAAGGCCAAAAACTTAGAATTTTTCTAAGTTATTTTTCCCTCTTGCAATGATTTTGGTCATAACTCAAAATCTATGCATTTTCTGCTCATGGACCACTGTGGGACTTTTGTAGGACTTGTCAAGAGCTTTCTAATGAGCTTTGAAACAACTCAATTGGATGTGTGGTTAGGGAGTTATGGTCTTGCCTCTTTCAAAACCCTAATTTCCCGATTTTTCGATTACTCCTTAATCCTTGATCCAATGGTCATGAAACTTCATGGACAGGTGTAATATGTTACTAGGAACATTTTTTCCTCATACTTTGAGGTCAAATTCCTTATGATTGAAGAGTTGACTTTTCAGTCAACCGAACGATCGATCGATGACTACCGAGTCGACTGTTGATGTTTCGGGTCTTTTGAGGCCTTGAAACTTCTTGAATAGACTTCACTAAGCCATATGAACTTCATGGACCATGATCCCATCATTGGAACACCATTTAAATCAAAATTCAAACTATAGTTGACTTTTCCTAATCGAAAACCCTAATCGGGTATCCTGAATTGCACTGTTCTTGATCCTTGGGTGACAACCTCAAATTGGATTAATACTTGAGTCAATGGAGTATATTTGATGATGTGGAGACTTATTTCATGGGAAATCAATCCAAGACATTGACCGATTAAACCGTCGAAACTTCGATTCCCCGTTGTACGGGACCCTGATGCCTGTATCTTAACAAAGACCAACTTGAAATATGTTAAGGTTAGATAATCAAATAAATATGACCCTAAAATGATGATGAAGATCTAAGGGGTCAAAATTTGGGGTGCAACAATGATGTACAGGCATTGTTTCAAATCCCTAAACACCGAAGAGATAAGGAGTTAATCCCTAGTTAACCCCTTTGAGCCTAGTAGTAGGAGTTTCTTTCTGAAAACGAAAAACCCTCAATCTTAACCTGGGGTAGGGTAGGTGTTGTCACTACTGCGAAAATCGGCGCCGACTATGACAGAAGAGTCGCCACCGTGCGTTATTTATCCCACAAAAGGGAAAGGAAACGCTCAGAGTAAACCTAACGCAAAACGGGAAAGGAATGGTCGTCGCAACCAAATTCCTGGATTCGGGAGTCAATTACGCAAGGGGAAGGTATTAGCACCCCTCACGTCCGTCGTACTCGACGGGATCCACGCTTGTTTTCTGGTACGGATTGTTACTCTATCTACTCTACCGGTCTGGTTAAAAAGAAAAGAAAGTGACTCGGCAAAGTATCGCACTTTATGCCTACGTATTCCCGTATGAAACGAGAAATCAGAGTCAACGTAGTTCGCCTAACTACGGATGAAGGAGGGGAAGGTTGCTCGCTAGGATACGACATCCTATGCCTACGTACTTTCATACAGCATGAAAGATCAGAGCAAACGTAGTTCGGGCTACGGAAGACACAAGCTTGTCTGATTGTTTTTAGTACCTTCAAAAAGGGTTTTCCTTGATTAAGAGTCCAAGCGGACAAAAATGACACTTTGATGTTTGTTTTGAATCTTTTACGAAAGAAGTGTTTTTTAGCTTGTTTGCAATCTCTGACGCACTAGAGACTATGATTTGAGAGTGACTACGTCGCGTGTCACCCAAAGGGTGCCACACTAAGTAGCCAGACTACTGGAAAGAAGCTCTCCAGCGACCCTTTCTCAAATAGCTTAAGGCTCGTAACGTACGACATCGATCAACCTTATTACTGTATTTTTGAGTTGTTTGGAGATAAGAAGAGAAAGAAGCTCTAAAAAGCCTAGGGTTGAAAAGGGAATAAAAAATATCCTAATGTTGTCATGCATGGATAAGAATCCTAATGTCTGTCATAATTCCCTCCTGCACAGAGGAAATCAGAGATCCTAGGGGATAAACAGAAAAGAAAGCAAGCAAATACAGTAAAATGCATGCAATGCAGCAATACAAGCGAGGCAAGGGAGTCCCGTTCAACCTCGAACCTAGGAAAACAACAGGCAAAGTGAATCAACATTCACTTCAAACCTAGGGGCAAACTAAGCAAGCCAACAAACAATACAGAAAACAAAACCCAAAGCAGAGGAGGCAGCCCAAGCAACAGCACCAAACTCCTACAGCAAATAGCACAAGCAGCAGCTCTGACAGCAACAATTGATTAAACAGCAAAAAGTTGACAGCAACAACCTCTATCTTCATGAATAGCCCCTATCTTCAAGCTCCACTAAACCTTCAACCTTCAACAAGCACCAAGCTTCAACAAGCTTCAAACTTCAACAAGCAGCCAGCTTAAACCAACAAACTTCAACCAGTAAACAACTTCAACAAGCTCCTCACCTCATCTTCAACAAGCAGCAAAACCCTAACTTCAACAAGCAACCAGCTTAAACTAGCAAACTTCAACCAGTAAACAGCTTCAACAAGCTCCTCACCTCATCTTCAACAAGCAGCAAAACCCTAGCTTCAACAAGCAACCAGCTTCAACAAGCAACACTTCTAGCTTCAACAAGCACAAACCTCATTCTCAACAAGCTTCAACAAGCAACCTCCAAAGGAGAATCAATTAACAAGATCAGGTTGAAATGTTAAGTAACTTAATGACAACCAAAGGAAGCCACTAATAACTTAACATTATAATAGAAAGGCATCCTCAAAGTTCTACTCTAAAAGCATGCCACTCATCCCTCCAAAGGAGAGATGTGACTTCTTTAAGAGGACTTTATGTCATTGGATTGAATGGATATGAACAATATACTCCATGTTTGAAGAAACAAGCAAAACTAATCTAATGCTCTTCCTAAAACCCTAGTTTCCCTAAGCTCCTGACAAGCATCCACAAGATGAGAAATCTTCACATCCAAGCTTCTTTAAGCTCTCCAAAGCATCTTCAATTGGTCTTCATGTTCATCCAAGCACAAGAGCACCACCACCGTAATCTAAGGGGAACTATTGAGTTAAACTAGTCAAGTTAGTTCACTAGAAACACCTAGAAGTTAGTCCTAAAACTAATTCTAATTAAAATACCAAAAATGATTGTAAAATCCTATAAAAAATTCTAAGGGTTCCTACACCTCTTAAGAATATCTTCATACAAAAACCAGGGGGTTAACCATTCATTAAAACCTAAAACTATTCCCTAAACCTAAGGGTACTATCCTAAAACCCTAAATCTACACCACTTAATGTTTAATGCTCAAAACAACCTAAAATCATCTCACGAAAATATGAGAAAATTGCTAGAGGTACATACATATCTAAGCTAACTAGTCCAAAAAGAATCACTCCAAAAATCAACACCTAATTATTATGAATTTATTCTAAACTATATGCAAATAACAAAATTAAAAGAAAATAGATGAAAATTAATAAACCTGCGTTGCAAATAGCAAAACAAACCAGTTGTTTTCCAGGCTTGGGCCCAAAGTGGGGGTGTTACTAGCAAGCGAAGGCTTAAGCCCAACACAACTAAAACAAAATCAGGAAAAAACCAAGATAAATGAAAAGCATGTGTGGCAAATAGCAAGGTTTCTTAGTGTAAATTCCATCATGGGCTTAAACTGGGGTGTAGGAAGCAATGAATCACTAAGCCCACCCAAATGCGTTTAATGAAACGTAGAGTTTCATAAGAAACTCACTCTCTTCAGAACTCAAATTTCAATCCTGGCCGTTGGTTTGAGTTAGTGGTCAAAGTCAAACTATCATCCAAGGGCAGACACATCATCTTCTCCAAATATTCAAATAAGAGAGGGAAGGGAAGGGACGGCGGCCTGAGCTGCAGCGCCACCATCGTCTCCGGTGAGGTCAGGCCAAAACGCATCAAACACCAAACTGGAACACCCTATCTCACTCCAAATTTCATCCTGAGCACGAATATGATCTCCAAATTCCATGATTCTTGCTCCATCTTAAAACACGAGCCAATGTTCAGAAATGGTGTCCAACTTCAAATGTCACGATTCTTGAAATTAACAAGCATAATCTCATCTACATGTTTCACTGATCAAAACCTACTATCTAAACACCATTAATACCTCAAGAATCAAGAGTTCTACTCCTCAACAGAAATCTTGGTGCACCTAATTTGGCCTCTAATTGCTCAATTCTTGTGCCTAAATCCATCCTAGCATCATCACCAATCTATCCTCACCTCAAAACCTAAGTAATTCACTATAATCTAGAGCAAAAAAATGAAATATTCAAACCTAGTGTAAATGGATGAACAGAGGGTGATTTTGCTCTATCCAAGCCCCAATCTTCTCCAGAATCACTCAAGAACAACTTCCCAAGCTTCTCCAATGATCAATTTGCCTTGAACTTCCCTCTATCTCCAAACCCGATTCTGATATGCAATGAAGAAATTCCAATGGCTTCCTCTCGATTCTCTTCAACTCTGGCCCAAAAAACCATCTGAACACATTGCAAACAATATATAGAAGCTGTTGTAAACCTCTAGAAGCTTCTGTAACTAACTGAATGAGATTTTGAATTTCTCATTCTCTTCCAATTTCTCATATGTGCAGCTAGTGAATTGCCCTGTTCTTGGCCTTGATTTTGCTTGAATTTCTCACCTCATGACATTTTGAATTGAATGGGAGTGATAGATCCCTTGTTTTTGATCCCATGGTGTGTGATTGAAGTGTTACTTCCACCTTAAGTTACAAAAGGGAAGTTCTTGAAAATGACCTCAAATCCAAAATATAACAATGTCATCACTCTTAAAATGTGTTTTCTGATCAATTTGACATATAACATTGTTCAATTTGGCCACAAAACAATTTTCCCCAAATTTTGGCCTTTTAAGGTGTATTAAAGTTCCTTTTCAAAGCCATTTCAAATGAATTTGTGTTCCAAGCCAAACCAAGCTTTCATGACCACTTGATTGCACTCAAAACATCATTTTGAACAAGTTCCATGTTGAACAATGTTCCATTTGAAGCTTGCAAGTTGGAGTTATGGACCTATGATCACAAATGACCTATAATCACCAATATCGAAAATACCCCTGGCTTGCAAAGATCATAACTTGAGTTCTATAAATCCCCTTTAGGACTTCTAGTACTAAAATTAAAGGTATTTAGATGCTCTACAAGTTGCATGTTGGCCAAAGATCCATTTGAAACTTGTATTTTGACTTATGTGGCTTTGAAGTTAGGCACTAAACAGGGGATTTTACACTGAAACCCTAATTTAGCAACTTCCCACATTCTTGATTCTTCTTTGCTTAATCTTAGCACAACACCACACATGTATCAACATACCAATCTATGAACCCCATGACCTCAAAGTAGGCTTTAAGCTCTTCAATTGCATAATTGACCTAGGGTTGACCCAGATGAAACCCTAGTTGACTGCACCTCAACTGTGGCTCTCATACTTGAATCAATGACTTGTCTTAGCTTCAATAGGGACCTCTAGGAATTCCATGAGATCCATACACACCTCAAATTCACATTCCATGTTTCACATCCTACTGATGATTCTCAATATTCCTCAAGATAGGAGCAAAACCCACATGTAGGCACTCAAACTTCTCAAGACTTCAAATCACTTCTTGATGGCTTGGATGACTTCTCATACTTGGATAAGACCTCTTGCTAGGCTCTTTCTGATAAGAATCACACTTGATCCCCTATTGGATGAGTGATATGCTATGATATGCAAATGATTAGAACTATGTGAATGATGTAACTATGCAAATGAAATGCAATGAAACATAAATCAGGCAAGAAAAAGGTTGAGCAAATTTTGGGGTGCAACAGGTGTCAGTTAATTTGACCGGGCATCCAAATTGCAGAAGGGAGTGTTCCTGTTCAAGGAACAATCACACCTATATTGGTCGTACCTAAAGAACCACGATGGTTATCCAAGGAGTGAGACAATCACAAGTCAGACAAGCTGGTGTCACACGATTTGTTCCCGAAAAATCAAAGAAAACAAAAGAAAAAAAATATACAAGAATCCCGTTAAGTCGATAACTTGTAAACAAGTGGCTTAAGAAAAAATTAGGGCATCTCGCTGGACTTTGAGAGAAGATATACTCCAAAAAGTCAGTCTAGGAAAAAATAGGGAAATCGAAAAAATGACGAAGAAGCAAGTCGTGTGACTCTAGGCACCAAAGATAAAAGTGAGTGATTGTCACTCCGAAAACTTGTGGTTTCCTGAACCATCGCTCCTGTGATTCAACCTTTGAGAGGTGAGTGCTTGTGTCGAATTAGCTGAATATAGGATTAAAGAGCATCAAGGAGAATGGGTGGGTTAAAACAAACTTAGAGCCTTATATCCTTTCTTTCTATAACCGTGAACCTGACCAAGTTATCACCTTCAAAAGTCCTAATTGAAGCAGATTTGTTTTGAAAGCATACTTCGGTAAAGATCGCGTTGAGGCTGACTCCTAAAATGATTCTTCTTACCTTATGGGTATTAAGATTGACATTTTGATAAGTGATTCGTTCACTATATGTCACAATTTTTTTCCAGTGAATAGACTTGGATTTCAAAACTGTCATATACATTGCATTAATATTGTCATTTGCAAAACAAATTTTTTTACTTGTGAGTAAGCACTTGACATTAGGAGAGCTTCTGCAATGTGAATTTTGATCGAGATAAGATGCAAAACGCCAGAGAGCTCCGTCGGGCAGGGGCATGCCAAAGGATCATAAAAGAGGAGTCAATCGTTCCAAGATTCAGTTAATTTAGGGCAATCAGGTTGAGACTCGATAAATCTCTCGAAGTCGGAGGCACTTCTCCAAATTAGCCAATTAGGGGAAAAGTCATTTCAAGGCTGGGGCAAGCTACCCCAAGAGCACAACAGCTATCCTTATCCAAAAGGGAAATTAACTTGAAGGTTCAAAGTGCTAAAGCGGTACATATTAAACTGTCAGAGTACAGAAATTTCAGGTTTCCTTTTGAGAAAGTTTTTACAGAAGCCCCACAGGCTGGGGCAAAATTGGAAACAAAAGAGATGCATTCCTCTCCATATATTCAGAGCTTATCAGAGTTATTCAAGAAGGTTCAGTCAACCTTCAAGTTCAAGATGAATGTCAGGAAGTCATAGAAATTATCCCCTGACCCACATCAAACCTGTATCCAGATAGAGCATTTCTTGACCTCAGCTGTACCAGACCTTCCACGGAAAACCTAAAGCCCAATCACACTTGGCACATCCAGTGGAGTTGCTACGTCTCTATCCCTACAAAGTGAAGATGTCAAACCAGAAGTATCTCGCCAGTGATAATATACAGTCGAGATCAGTCCTTCCCCAGCAGGTTGGAACACCGTACAATCAAGGTTATCCTCAGCAGGTCGAGATTAATATCTCCAGCAGAGTAGGATCGTCTCCAACAAGTAGGCGTAGGATTATCCCCAGCAGTGGAACGAATTCAGAAGTTCGTTTTCCCCATAGAGTCTAAATGACTGACTCTTTTCCCCTCAGAGTCTAGGTCATTGACTCATTCCCCAAGCCAAAGTTGTTATTGTTGAGTTTATTTCTCATTTTCCCCAAGAAGAGGTCGATGTTGTTTCCCTCCTTACCTAATCCCCAGCCAAGTCAGTGGAGTAGTTTTCTTCCCTGAGATTGTTTATTCTCCATCCTCAGTAGAGAGTAAGCTTGGGACGGTTCCCCAGTAGATCTTATTCATAATCTCTAACAGATAACAAATTAAATCTTCAGCAGTCTGCCTTGATTCCCAACAGAGTTGTCTGTTCCCCAGAATGTTATATTTTGGCAGACCATCCAGGGCTGATTCCCCCGGTAGATTGGATTTATTTGTCTTCAGCCGAGTTGTTAGTTCCCCAGAGGAGTTGTATTCTGGTAGGCCATCTGGGACGTTTTCCTCAACAAAGTTTGATTTTTGATCCCCAGCGGAGTGGATTTGTGCTTAGTAGAGCAGTTTTACCCGGAAGTTTTCTCGGAGGCCATCCAAGGCTTGTATTCCCCAGCATGAGTCCGTTTGCACTAGGCATGCCTAGTCTTTCCCCGGCAGAGTTGGTTTCCTCTCTTCAGCATTTATTTTGCTGAAGTGGTTCCTTTGCATTTGCATTGTGCATAGCATCCTCCCAAACGCTTAGCATTTCCATTTCGTATGGAGCATTACACCATATTCAAACATGTGCATTTGAAACATAAGCCAGGTTGTTACCTCTTTATTTTTAAGTGTATCTCCAGCAATTATCAGTATATTTCTCAAGCCTGTGTGGTATCCAG
This sequence comes from Lathyrus sativus, assembly GCA_963859935.3. Classification (NCBI taxonomy): domain Eukaryota; kingdom Viridiplantae; phylum Streptophyta; class Magnoliopsida; order Fabales; family Fabaceae; genus Lathyrus; species Lathyrus sativus. The sequence continues at coordinate 209,535,771 of OZ012735.1, forward strand.
GCCTCCAGCAAGATCATTGACAGATGTGTTCATCTTATCATTCTCTCCAACAGAGTGTATTTATTCAAGTTCATATTCCCTAACGGATTTCTTCACCGAGATGGTGAATCGACGAACGTTCTTCTCAACTTAAGGTTGAGCCGGCCTTTTGGTCCGATGCTCGCTTTTATTTAGCGAATGACTGACGGCGAAGTCAGATGATTTTGAGAACTGATAGTGAGGTCAGATCTTTTTACCGACTTGATGTCGAGGCCTGAAGGTGGTGTCAGATGCTTTTACCGATTTGATATCGAGGACTGACGGCAAGGTCAGATCTTTTTACCGACTTGATGTCGAGGCCTGACGGTGATGTCAGATGCTTTTACTGATTTGATATCGAGGAATGACGACGAGGTCAGATCTTTTTACCGACTTGATGTCGAGGCCTGACGGTGATGTCAGATGCTTTTATCGATTTGAAATCGAGGATTGACGGCGAGGTCAGATCTTTTTACCGACTTGATGTTGAGGCCTGACTGTGATGTCAGATGCTTTTACCGATTTGATATCTAGGACTGACGACGAGGTCAAATATTTTTACCGATTTGATGTCGAGGCCTGACGGTGATGTCAGATGCTTTTACCGATTTGAAATCAAGGATTGACGGCGAGGTCAGATCTTCTTACCGACTCGATGTCGAGGCCTGACGGTGATGTCTGATGCTTTTACCGATTTGATATCAAGGAATGACAGCAAGGTCAGATCTTTTTACCGACATGATGTCGATGCCTGACAGTGATGTCAGATGCTTTTACCGATTTGATATCGAGGACTGACGGAGAGGTCAGATCTTTTTATCGACTTGATGTTGAGGCCTCGCGGTGATGTCATATGCTTTTACCGATTTGAAATCGAGGATTGACGGCGAGGTCAGATCTTTTTACTGACTTGATGTCGAGGCCTGACGGTGATGTCAGATGCTTTTACCGATTTGATATCGAGGACTGACGGCGAGGTCAGATCTTTTTACCGACTTGATGTCGATGCCTGACGGTGATGTCAGATGCTTTTACCGAATTGAAATCGAGGATTGACAACGAGGTCAGATATTTTTACCGACTTGATGTCGAGGCCTGACGGTGATGTCAGATGCTTTTACCGATTTGATATCGAGGACTGACAGTAAGGTCAGATCTTTTTACTGACTTGATGTCGAGGACAGACGGTGATGTCAGATGCTTTTACCGATTTGATATCGGGGACTGACGGCAAGGTCAGATCTTTTTACCGACTTGATATCGAGGCTTGACGGTGATGTCATATGCTTTTACTGATTTGAAATCGAGGATTGACGGCGAGGTCAGATCTTTTTAGCGTCTTGATGTCAAGGCCTGACGATGATGTTAGATGCTTTTGTCGATTTGATATCGAGGACTGACGATGAGGTCAGATCTTTTTACGGACTTGATGTCGAGGCCTGATGGTGATGTCAGATGCTTTTACCGATTTGAAATCAAGGATTGATGGCAAGGTCAGATCTTTTTACCGACTTGATGTCGAGGCCTGACGGTGATGTCAGATGCTTTTACTTATTTGATATCGGGGACTGACGGCGAGGTCAGATCTTTTTACCGACTTGATGTCGATGCCTGACAGTGATGTCAGATGCTTTTACCAATTTGAAATCGAGGATTGACGGCGAGGTCAGATCTTTTTACCGACTTCATGTCGAGGCCTGACGGTGATGTCAGATGCTTTTATCGATTTGATATCAAGGACTAACGGCGAGGTCAGATCTTTTTACTGACTTGATGTCGAGGCCTGACAGTGATATGAAATGCTCTTACCAATTTGAAATCGAGAACTGACGGCGAGGTCAGATCTTTTTACCGACTTGATGTCGAGGCCTGACGGAGAAGTCAGATGCTTTTACCAATTTGATGTTAATGACTGACGACGAAGTCAGATGATGTTGAGTCCTGAAGGTGAAGTCAGATGCTTTTACCAACTTGATATGGATGATTGACGGCGAGGTCAGATGTTCTTACCGACTTGACGTCGATGTTTCCTATTTGGTGATGAGTTAGCTCATTGTCCTTGCAACCATCAGATACAGTTATTTCTGGGGACTTTATTCTAGTGAACAGAGTTTATCCAGTTTCAGTTTTGTTCTGCGGTTATCAAATTTCTGGGTTCTTTGGTATTCAACCGTCTTTTACCTCGAATGCTTGAAAGCAGTTGCTTTTCATCCCTTCAGGTCCAAGATGCTCGAATAGGGGCAGCTGTTGCACCCCAAAATTTGACCAACCTTTTTATTAATCTTTGGCTTATGTTTCATTGCATTTTAGCATCTTGCATTTGCATAGCATAGTTCTTACAAGGGATCAAGTGTTTGTTTGTGTATTATCCAAGAGGAAAGTCTTTATTGGTTTCAAGCTCAAGCAAAGGCACTGGTACAAACCATCAGAATGTTGTCAAGGGGTCCATAAGGTTTTATCATTAGTGTGAACATGAGGTAGAAGTTTGTTGAATACCTCAGAGGTCATGGTGGAGTGGAAATGGTCACTCAGTTCATCTAAACAATGCCTAGGCAAAAAAAGGAGAGATTAGGGTTTCATTTTTTAATCAGGATAAAATTGTTTTTGGAGAAAAACTTGTTTCCATGGTCTTCCATATGTCCTAAGGTGTTTGAGGATGGGTGATTGACTATCAATTTTAATCAGAAGAGCTTCAATTGATCAGTTGATTGAAAATCAATATATTTGGAGAAAAAGTCAACTGTGCAGTAAAAAAGTCAACTCCTGACTTTTTGAGGTCAAAATCATGATCCTTAATTCCAATATGACCAATAGGTGGAATTTGATCAAGAAAAGTCAAGGAAATCATGAAAAATCAAGAGTTGTTGAAAGTTTCTATTTTGGGATTTAGGGTTTTAGAAACTTTCTATTTTTGGAAAGTTTTATGTTTGGAACAACCATCTTCATAGCCATTTTTCTTCATGATCAAGGTTTCAAATGAACCTTTGGCCAACATCAAAGTTGTTCCTTGTATTTCAAGCTTTCCAAAAACTCCAAGAAGTCTTCCATATGATACTTGGAGCTCAAGTTATGGAGGTTCAAAGTTGGGAATAAATAGTCCAAAATTCATATCTTAGAATTTTTCTAAGTTACCTCTAGGCAGATTTTCATGTCATGGTTTTTATGCCTATTTTCATGATCTTCCTAACTAGATTTTAATTTTTCTCAAGCATGAAAGTTGTAGACCTCATTTCAAGCTTTTCAATCATGGTTAGAGCTCAATTTTTCATCCATCATAGCATGAGATATGGTCTTCACAAGATAGGGTTTTCAAGTTGGCAAGTGTGGAAACTTAGTCAAATTTCACTAAGTATGGAGAATGTCTCTTGAGGACAGATTTTCAAGTGAATTTTTCATACCATTTTTGGCCTTGTATCAATTTCATCTCAACATGAAAGTTGTTCATGGATATGCAATCATCATTTTTTGTTCAAATATCATATCATTTGCTTGAGTATTCATTCACTTATGGTGGTTTGAAGTGACCCTCTTGGAGCTTTTGCAAAGTGCCATTCATGAAGCATTTTTGGCCACCATTTCTTGCAGCATACAAGCCACACGTATGATATGTATTCTTTGTGCATTCCTTGTGTACCAAACATTACCCAAACAAGAGAAACCAAGCTTGTACCACTTGTACACTATTTTGAATTTCTTGCCCCAAAAAGGAAGAGACAAGCCACCCTCATTCTGCCCACTATGCAGTCCATCCAGCTTGCTCCCTCCACTCCAGAAAACAACAATAAAGCCAGCATGCTCATGTACTTCCCCTTGATCCACCATTTGATTCAAAAACCTTAAACATGTAGCATCTGATCCATCCATCTTTCACCACAGTAAAATCCCCCAAAATCCCCTTTTCACATCCTATTTAAGCTAACTAGCAGCTGGGAAAAACCCTAGCCTCCGTTATTGCAAGAGAAACCAGAGTTTGTGAACTATCTTCAAATCTTCCAAAACCTAAAAAACTGTCTGTTGAAAACTGCATACCAGCAGCCCCTTCAACCACCCAATCACCTCAAAAAATAATCCACACAACCCACAAATGACCTTTGGAAGGTGTTCAAACCTTTAAACCAGTCCAAAACTTCATATATAAAAAAGTCACTTGTTGTTGAAAAAAGAAGAAAGCTCAAAGGAGATACTGTGTGTCTGCTACTAGCTTGTTGTTTTTCTTGGAGGTCTATAACAGGTATGTAAACCTAAACCCCTTCATTATGCATCATGTTTATGTTGTTGGATGGTTTGGACATTTTTATGCTAAATGGTGATTATGCTGTCAAAATGCCTTGAATATGGTAAGCTCGTAACTGTTGTGATTTGAGCTTGTGTGTGAACTAGTTTTGCTGTTGGTATATTGAACTCATGTGCTTTGCTGCAAAAATCATTTTTGAAAGATGATTTTATTAAATTTTGATTGTTGGCTATTTAATTTGTTTGCTCTTGTTAGAGTGGGTTGTGATTGGTTTTGGTAATATTTAGAGCTCTCATCTAACTTCCTTTTAAATTAGTGTGTGAGTCTTGGTTATGACAACAAAGTGGTACTGTCATGAGATAGGGGTTTTGATTGGATTCATCAGGTCTTGCGTTTTTGGTACATCAGGCTTGGTCAACCTATGATGGCAAGTCTTAGATAGTTTAGGAGAGGCTGGTTTGTGACAGTTAGCAGAATCCTTTATAGTTACTTTGTTGATGTGATGAGACAAGAAGGAGAATATTATCATAAGTCTGTTGGAATTCATGACAAATTGGATTGTCATTTGTGGTTGACATAGTGTTCTTAGATCTGTCAAGGGCTTTAGGACCTTAAACTTGTTGTTTGAGTTTGTGCTGGATCTGTCAAGGGCATGTTGATATTTGGAGTTGCTTAACTCTTTATATTAGTGTGCGTTTTCTTTTGGACTTAGCATGATAATGTCAATTCTGTTCAGCCTTTAGGTAGGACTTTAGGCTTTGAGTTGTAGGCTTTAGTTTGTTTAGCATGGAGTTGAGAGTTAGCATTGTAGTTTGTGTTCATGGCTATTTCTAGGGCTGTTTTGGTGAGATACCTAGTTGCTGTCATCTTAGGATCATTTTCTAAGCAGTAGGTTTGTGCTACTGATTTTCATCTAGGGTAAGTTTGAAACCTATTTTTGAATTGATGCTTGAGATTTTCATGATAAAGTGTAGGTTTTGTTTTTGAGCTAAAGGTTAGTTGTGGTTTTCTTTTTGAGATGAATCTCAATTGTTGTTGGTATTGTAAGAACTAGACTCCTACTGTCATGAACTTGTAAATTCTCATTTGAGTGAAGTTTTGGAATAGTTGTTGGATGATTCGAGCATTGCCCTCTTAGAGTTCATATAGGGTTATCTCATGTCATAACTGCTACCATATTGCTGTTGGAGTCCATGGCAAGTTAGATTTATTTTTATTGGACATATTGTTATTTGGCTTCTCCTTAAGTTAACCTCCTTTCTGTTTAGAACCATTTTAATTTGACCTCAGATTGTGTTATAGGTTGTTGGAAATATATGGAGCTTTGAGAATTGATGTGGTGACTTTTATTTTCTTGATCATGTGCTATTCAGAGCTGTTTTAAGAGTGGAGTTTGCCAACTTATGTCCAATGTTGGGATGATTCATTTAGATGTGCTTAGGCATTGGTGGATCAGTGTGTTGTTTGAGTTTTATTTTACAGGTTAGTAGCAGTTTGAGATTGGTGTCTGAGTATGGTTTGACATAGACCGTTTAGCATTATCATGTAGCTTTTGAATGGATATTGTTTTTCAGTCCCCATTTTGGATAAGTCTATTTTAAACTTGTTTTTAAACCTATTTTGATTTTGTCAAGCCAGGTTTGGGTTCAGGCCTATCAACTCCCTTGGGCTGCAATTTTTGTTTAGCTGTTGTAATCATGTTAACCATTAGTGGCCTGTTGAGTCTGCTGCTAGGGTGTTGTGAGTTTAGGATGAGGGTTCCAAGAATTTTCTCTGCTAGTTGGCTCTGGTGAGGGAAGGAGGTTTCTATTTTGGTTCTAAGCTGATTGGAGTTTCAACTTCATTGACAGTGCATTGACGCTCAGATTATTGTTCAATTGTTGAGAGGCAAACAAATTTAGATTTCCATCAAAACCTGGTTGGATTCCATTTTGTGGAAGATGCTAGATGAAGAGTAGGATCATAGTTTGTTTGCAGTTTTGGCCTAGATTTAGCTTGCTGTCAAGAACGCATTTTTATGAAGACATGATGTCTTGAGTCCCTCTATGACTTTTCTTATAGGCTAATCTTGTTAGCTCGTGTTGGTTTGCTTCCATGAGAATTTAAACTAGTTGTGTGCTTCATTTATGTTTAGGACTATTGAGAGCAGTTTTGGTAATTCTGTTTTTGATGCTTTTTTTCCTGTCAATTTTCTTTGAGGTTTAATAACCTCTGCTACCATCAGGCTCAAACTTATCTTGTTTCAATTCATATGTGTTGAGTTCATGACCTATTGCGCCTGCTGTCATAAATCTTTGTTTAACATAGTGCCAAGTCCATTTTGAATCAATTCTAATAGTTTTGCAACTGTCAAGATGATTGGTGTTGAATTTGATTTGTGAATGTTGTTGGTTTTGATTAGCCCAGGTATGATTAGAGCATTACTTGAATTTGAGACTTTGATGGATTATGCATTGTGTTACATGTTGGTAGGAACATTTTGTTTAAGTCAGTTTGAGGCCAATGTTTAGGCCTGCAGTTAGAGCAGAATGTCAAGTCTGGCCAGTTTTACATAAATGCCATTTGTGATGAGCATGTTAATGATTGATGCTTGTCAACTGTTAAAACACATATTTCTTGCCGAATATTCTGCATCTGTCTTGTGAAGCATGATTGAATCTTATCATTTAATTGCTTGCTAGTACCATAGTTTGCATTGCTTTGAATTTTTCTGTCAAACTGTACCATGTTTTCTCTATGCTTCCATGACTTAGCAGTACCCTAGATCTTCAATATCTTGCTGATAATGTGGTTTAGTAGTTCCTAGGTGTTGATCCATTTTTTGTTCAAACTCTTGGTATGTTGGAATTGATGAATTTGAGAGTTTTGTATGTGTGCTCACTTTTGTAAAAGTATGATTGTTGATGTTCCACGTGTAGGCTGTTAAAACAATTTTTGAATGATACATCATAACTATTTTCCCTTTTAACATCATTTCAACAGTTTTGAACATAATAGTCATGCTTTGGTGTAGTAAGAGTTTGAACTATGTCTTTGGATGAATCTCATTATCAAACTGTTCAGAGTTTGTGCAGACCCTCCTTTGTTTGTAAACACATATGTTTTGATACATTATTTCAAAAATGCTCCTTAAAAGCCTCACTTGCATTTCCATTCGTGTTTTAATTTGTGTGTATCTTTTGAAAAAACTAACAGCACCATCTTGTTCCTTGTGAAAAATTGAGTGAGATAGGTTTTTATTTCATCAAATTTGGTGGATTTTTGAGAGAGTTATGACGAAAACGCAATTTGGGTTGTTTGCCTTGAATCTTGCCTAGCTTTGCCCAGAAATCATGTGTGTTTTAGGTTATATATTTAAGGGGTTGCGTTATACAGTTGATGTATCGCCACCCCAGTGGTTAGAACCATTCCCATAGTACCTTGCTTTGCCATAAGAACCCCTGTTCGAGCTCTGTTGGGGGCGTTTTTGCTTCTCTTTTTCTATTTTCCATGTTTTAATTTTTTTTCTTTCCTTCTCCATTTACTTGCACACGCGTGAGAGTGGCAGAGTTGGTTTTGTTTTAAGTTTGGAACCCTAAGGTCAAGGGTTCAACTCCTAGTGTAGACATTGCCTTATTTGTTTTATGACTTGTTTATTTTATTTCTTCTATTTTATTTCTTTTCTTCTTGTTTTGTTTTATTTATTTTAAAATTAGTTTTAAATATTATAAAAACCCAAAAAAATATCTTTTTATTTTAATGTGTTATTTTCCATTCCTTTTTATTTTATTTAATTTTATTTTCCATTTTATTTTATCATTTTATTTTGAATTTATCAATTTATTTTCTTTCTCTTTTCACTTTGTGAGTGAATTATTTAGTGTTTACTTGGCTTTGTGCCATGATCCCCCTAAGATTCCTAGTCCCTCCGTTTAGGATAGGAGTAGGAGAGACATTAGGTGTTCAATCTTATGCATGATAACTTTAGGGTAGTTCTTCCCTTCCCAACTTTAGGAGCATTGTGCATGATAACTTTAGGGTCCAGTTTCCCCTTAGTTCGAGTCTTTCTCTTTTCATCTCCTACACACTTCAAAACACTTAATAAGGGATAGTTTGTACCGTACGCTACGAGCCTTAAGTATTCTAGGAATGATGGTTGGGGGCCTCCTCTCAACTGTCTAGAGGGTTTAGCGTATTCCCTTTGGGCGATATGCGACGCATTCGCTCTCGAGTCATAGTCTTTAGTGCGACATGAATTTTAAACAATAACTCAATCCCCTTCTTGTCTTAAAAAACACAAAAAACAAAAACATCAAGTCTTTTTATCCTTCGGGATCTTAATTGGAAAACCATTTTCAGAAAGAGTTTTGTTAAGCTTTGGTTCTACCGCAAACATGCATCGTCCCTAACTGCTAGAACTAAGGTTTAACCCTACTCGGTTTAAAACACTTGAACCAACCAGTGGTCGTGTTATCCTGAACTACGTTTTGCTCTGATTTCTCATACCATACGAGGATACATAGGCACAAGACGTGAAGTCTTGGCGAGCAACCTTCCCCCACCTTCACCCGTAGTTTTTCGAACTACGTCGACTCTGACTTTCCCATTGCACGAGGGAATACATAGGCATAGAGCGGTGATGCTCTATCGAGTCTCACTTTTCTTTTCTTTTGCCCTCGTGAGCCTTTAGTATAGATAGATTTACACCCTTATAGACTAGACAACAAGTGTGGATCCTGTCGAGTACGACGGACGTGAGGGGTGCTAATACGTTCCCCTTGCGTAACCGACTCCCGAACCCGAGATTTGGCTGCGATGACCTGTCTTATTCCCTTTTCTTCAGGTTTTCTCGATATTTTTGTTTCCCCTCATGGGATAAATAAAGTTCGGTGGCGACTCTTCTGTTATTGTCGGCCCCTCTTCGCAGCGATGCGACACCATCAAGTACCAAAACTTCCTGAAAATCACAACAAATAAATCATAACCAACAAGCAAGTTTCCAGCACAAATAGCACGAACAATTCCTGAAAAATAGTAATAATTTCAGTAGAAAAATCGTGAATCCTGGCCCAAAGAAGATTTAAAAAGAGAATCTAAATCATCAGTTCAGGGGGGACGAGGGGGAGGAACCCTAAAAGAATCACCAAACGGCAGCGCAAAACACAACGGCTGTAAACCATCACAGAAGATCAAAATCCGCGACAGAACCCTGAGAGAGGTCATCATCGCCATTCATCAAGAGAACGGAGGGCAACCTAACTCACCAGCCTCAGTCCATAAACATCACTAGTCGTCACCTAAAATTCTAAAACTAAAAATTCCTAACTTTTTCCCGTTAATTAGTTTCATCTAACTCTCATTGTCTCTCATTTTGTCCATGGCTACTAATCCTTCATTTTTTTTCATATTTATTTTTATGGTTGTAAATTATGCGAGGACATCGTCGATTTTTATTTCGTTATTATTCTTTCATTTTTGGGTTATAATTTTACGCAAGTATATCGTCGCGGTGCATTTCCTTTACTGTTTCACACTTTTTCATATTTTTCATACTGCCGCTCAATCATATTCATTACATTATTTACCATTAAGCCCTCTAAAGGATTAGGTCTAGCCATTTGACCGCCGAGTCAATAGTCCTCCCTTTTGAACATTTCCCTTTCCAAAACCCTAATTTCCTAGGCGTCCTGCCGTGGACTAAAATACCCTTTACCCTAGAATTAGGTTAAGGAGTCGTTGCACTCCATTTTAGGGTTCCCCGCCGTGGAATACCTCTTTTACCCTCTGCATTTCAATTCAATTTTTAACGTAGAAATAGGAGTCGTCGCACTCCACGTAAGCGCTTCCTTTAGAATGCTTATTCCCCATTGAAACCTTGACCACAGTCAAGAAGTTTCTAACCTCCCTTTCAAGGGGAACTACGATTACTTTGATTCCATCCCCTACCCAGGATACGTAGGCACAAGATGTGAATCTTGCCAAGTAAACTTAGGACTAACCCTTAGGTCTTTCTTTCATCTCTAACCCTTAGCAATATACCCTCAAGCAAATAATTAAAGCAAAATAGTAACAGTAAACAAAAGGTTCCTATAAAGTACTACAGAAGTTTAGGGTGCTAATACCTTCCCTAAGCTTAACCAACCCCTTACCCAGATCTCTCCCTGCATTGTGTTTACGATGAAAAAATAGGTTTTTCCTTTCTTTGCCCTTTCCTTCGGATAAATTAAAGACCGGTTGTAAACTAAAGATGCAATTCAAATTAATTAATAATTTGATATCCTATTCTCACTGTAACAATAATAAACCATACTTTGACTTTCAAACATAAGTTTGAGCCACTAATGATCATTTCCCGATTACGGGACAATTTAGCGCTATTTTAAGAAATCATAATCGGGTTTATGTAGAAACCATGACTATCTGAGGCCGGTCAATAACTATGTTAATGCTAATTCATGCTAGAGAAGTGATATGTAGATCACTCTCCGAAAGTAATACCGCGCATAAAGAAAATAGGTAACAATCTCATCTTCATCAAGAATTTGAATTAAGTCCAAACGATATCGAATATTTTCATCGATCAAAAGAAAAAAGAGAAGAGGAGAGGAGATGCCAAAATGAACTACAATTTTAAGATCATTCCATCTTTAAGCTCATCCACTCATCTTGGTGGAATAAAGCACTAAACATATCATTAAATCAAAGCATCTAAAATGAATTGAACAATTCACTTTAAAGATAGATTTGATTTAATGAATGTTTATCCAACTTCATCTACACCCTAAGTCTAATGAATTTAAAGAGGAAAAGGACTATTAAAAGTGTATTCCAAGGCAAAAATCAAAAGAGAATGGAAGAAGAAGAGGAAAGAACCAAAACAGTCCCAAAAACAAGCAAAAATCACATTCTGGACACTGGTTAACAGATTAACCATTTGTAGCGCAAAAATGGTTAATCGATTAACCAGTGTAAAATTGCAATTCTGGGCGGAGAAACCAACTGTTAATCGATTAACCAGCTTGTGCTTGTTTTTGGTTAATCGGTTAACAGTGTAAAAACAACAGAAAATCAATTTGAAAGTTGCAAAATCCTTGATCAATCCTTTCTTCAAACACCTCATGATCAAGGATGCAATTGTGCATGAAAATTCAAGTAAAACAACAACAAATACCACCAATAAAACACAATTTTGCAAGATCCAAATATCAAGCAACAAGAATCAACAATAGATCACATTGTGAAGGATGGATTAAGAACAACAATGGTGGAATGAGGGTTTACCACTTCAAATCTGAGATTGCTTCAAATGACTTTAAGAACCACTCTCCAAAGCCTTGATCTACTGAAATTGATGATGAAAAAGTGAATGGATGAAGCTTTAGCTCAAAGATTAGTAATTTCTAATGATGAACTTACTAACTTTCAAAGGAAGAAAGAGCTTTGTTGAATTTGGTAGTTGGAGAAAAAAGAGAGTCAAGAAGAAATTTGACAAGGTGAATTTGGCTATCAAAACCTTGTGAAATGAATGAAATGAGACCTCTATTTATAGGATTTATGCTTGGAAATTTTGGTGGTTTGGAACCAAAATTAGGCTTGGTATTTGAATTTGGAGGCAAAATCAAGATCAAATGGTGATTAGTGAAGGTGTATGGTGGGAATCAATTATGATGAGGTAGGGGAATAAAAATGAAGTGATATAGAATATTCTCATGATGAGACATTTGAATTTGGTGCCAAAAATGATGCAGAATTTGAATTTGGCCAATTTTCAAAAAATGCGCACAAGTTAATCGATTAACCATTTGCATGTGCAAATGTGTTAATCGATTAACACATTGAAAATTGTGAAAATTTGCCTTTTGATGTGTTATCTTGGCTCTGGCTCGATTCTTTTGACTTGTCAAAGAAGGCATGGAAATAAACACATGAACCTTAGAGTCTCTTAAATAATAGTCAATCAAATCTTCAGAAACTCTTGATCAAATGATTTTTAATTGCTTGTAGATCAACTTTGACTTTTTTCAGATGAATTTCATTCGAGCTGAGGGACTGGTATTTGATATCTTTGATCCAAATTCTTCCTAAAAAAGATTTAGTAAAGAAAAAAGAAAATAAACATATTTTTGGATTTTAATTACAGTTAGCAAACATAAACATAAACGGATATCAAACAAACAAGAAGACAAGGGTGACCGATGATCTCTAAAGAATAACACACAGAGGAAGGCAAGAGAACCAAAACTTGCGGTATTGTTTGTGGAACGAGAATACAAATGATATGTGGGATCTTAGGGGTAAAAGTTAGGGTATTATACTTGGACACCAAAACAATTTCTTCAAGTCTTAATACATCTTAGTGTCACCAGGATGAATAATCAAACCACTTCTATGACCCTCCTAAAAAATAATCTTCTTAAGCTCGGGTACGTCTGGTACACAAACCTTATTTCTGAACCTCATCACACTATTCTCGTCAATTCTGAATTCGCCACCTTTACCTTGATTGATTAACATAAGTTAGTCCACTAATCCCACATCGGTCTTCTGACCCTCTCAGATATTTTCAAGGATACCAGTGGTCAGCTTAACATACCCAACTTCACACTATTAGGAGTCTTTTCACACACTAAACTCATGTCTCTGAATTGCTTAATCAGTTCCAACTCTGTAACCATCAACATCAACATATGCAATGACTTTCTACTTAATGCATTAGCTACAATATTATCTTTACTCGGATGGTAACTCAAACAAAAATCACAATCCTCCAAAAATTCAAACCATCTCCTCTACCTCATATTCAATTCCTTCTGATTAAATAGATACTTCAAACTCTGGAAATGACATTGACTCACCTGACAACTTGCACTCTTACAATTAGCGGCACATTGAACCAACCCTTCACACCATAAACGTCTCAGAGAAGCATAAGCTTCTCCCTCACTTGTTTGAATCCAGATCCTGCCAATAAGCGATTAGAAAAACAAACGAGTATCGATGCAGCATACCAGGAAACTGACAAAATTACAAAAACTTGGTCGGGTGGACCGACTTACTCAAATACCATATGTAACACCTTAAACCCCGAAACTTGTAAATGAAGCATTAACTTCATAAGTAATTTATAAACTCCAAAATAACAAAAATACCATTAACTTCAAAAATTTAACAAATCTTGTCCTTGATATTACACGATTATAGCAAAAACAATAGATGTATTATTAACAAATAAAAAGAAAGTGAAGGGTAACTCCAACAAGAAACCTTCCAACACACAACAACAAGGATCCCTCTTGAGCATCTGTAAGATGTCCATGATGGACAACACAAATAAAAAGGGGAGTGAGAAACAAAAATCAATATAAATAGTGTATATAATTCTAAGGTAGAGAATGCACAACAATCAACTACATATGCAATTATGTATGCAAATTTACTCCATAATTGACTCATTATCCATGCGGTACCATTCATGAACACTTCGGTTCCTCTCGCTCTCGGTCTTCACTATAGGACTAAAGCACACTAAATCATTACCATCACCACAAGTAGCGCTTCACCATATCCCTCCTTGAATCGGCTACTCGCTCCTGATACCCACCATAGGACTAGACCACACCAAATTGTTACCATCCTCATAGGTAACACTTCACCAGCTTCCACCTAGAACCGAATAGTCGCCCTTGATCCCCACCATAGGACCAGATCACACTGAAATTCGTTACCATCACCATAGGTAGCGCTTTAATAGTTCCTAATTATAATTATCTACTCACTCTCAACCCATACCATCGGACCAGAGCATACAAAAACTGGACCAAAGTCCATACACCATGATGCGTGACTCTCAACAACATGCATTATCACCAAACGGTTCACCAAAAGAATCACCGTGCATATCTCACCATTTATGCAAAACATCATTCATCATATACAATAATTAATAAATGTTATGACATCAATAAGCTATAACAAACAACATCAACTCAACAAATGTAACTTCATAAGCATTCATTCAAGTTACTCCACCAAAACAACAACACATCATTATGTAAACACACGATTCACTAACAAATTATACAAGTCAGCAAAAACATTGCCATAGTAGACTTATGATTATAATTTAAACAATTTACCAAGCACCACCATAAGGTAGCTCTGCATGTTAACTTTCCAACGCTTCAAACAACGTCTCATTTGGACCTACAGAACCAAAGGTACGACCAAAATCATCATACAATACAACAAAATCAAATACATAATTTTTCATACTTTGGCCCAAGACAATCGATTTCCATAGAGTGACAATCGATTTTCATCAAGATGATTCACTACTGACTTCTCAAAACTTACATTTTAAATCCATACAATCGATTAACTAGATGGTGCAATCGATTATACTGTTTATTTTCTTTCAAAAATAGAACTAGCGCAATCAATTGTCATGTGGTGACAATCGATTGTCACTGCATCTTTTTCCAACAAAAACCCAGTTTTCATCATACATTCATCATCCCCTCACCCCTAAACCTTCATGCATGACTCCAACTATTTTTTCCCCAAAACCAATTAATCCAAACATGAATTTAACAATGAATCATGTTATCATAATCATCAACATATACATCACTCATTTCATCACAATCCACAATAATTTCATCAATAATTTCAACCACAAATTTCATCATTTTCATAAATAATACACAAGCTTTCACACCTTTCTCGATTGAAGAGAGTCGTACATACATATTCATGTTGATTCAGATATGGATTAAGTCATAACAACACATATAAACACAAGATCAACCAATAATTTCCAAAATTTCATCATACAACAATTCATCAAAAGGAAACCAGTAACCCTAATGAGAGAAAGAACTTCTCATATTTACCCCCATCATGCAATACACCTAAATTGATAACCCTTTCTCCCATACCTTAGATTTTTAGAAAAACCACAATACCTTCTAAGGAATCCTTCTCTCAAACCCTAACTTTTTTGCTTCTCCCTTTTTCTCCAACTTTTGTTTTTACATACTGTAAATCTTCTGAATTCTCACATCCCTCTATTTATAAAAATAGGGTTAATCCTCTCGTCTAGGATTTTCCCTTATTACCCATAAGTTATTCTCTAAATCCCCTTATTTCTCTACTAACTCTTATTTTCTCTAATTTTTCTTATTTTATTATTAATAATAGTAATTAGAATTTTGATTATTCTATTATTGGCTAATTTATTCTAGTTTCTCACACACCCTCCCAATTCCACTACACATCGTCAACACATAGGATTATATTATTTATTTAAATACACACCAACATTAAATAATTAAACAAAATAAATCCAAACAATTCAATTAAATTATTTAATAGAATTTGGGGAGTTACAAGAAGTTCCCTTTCAAGTTTCATGATTAAATGATGATAGTAACGTTCGTCTTCGTCATCATTATCATGTAGCGTCATCTTTATCACTTTTTGTAACTCTCATGCAACTACAAAACTACCATATAGGCGTTATACCGATTTGTACACACTGACCGAAAATGTGCCTCCGAGAACCATAAAACTTTGGCTCCTACTTGTATAATATATAGTAATTCAGTAATCATTACCATTTACAAGTTGGAGCAATTTTGTGAATGGGTGACCTTCTGAGAAGTTTTTCAGAAAGCGTGTGAGTGAGGACAAAGCATGCTAAAATGACCCGTGTTGGTTTGTGGGGTCAGTTGGTAATCCTGAAAGTATTCTAGGTCATTAAAATTTGTATCAGAGCCAAACCTCTCCCAATACGATATGGTTTGGGGACGACCCAAGCGGAAGCTGGTGGGCATGTAACACCTGAGGTCGAAGAAGGCCAAAAGTGGTTACATGTGACACCCGAGGGCGAGGGAGTGGTTGTTGGTGCATGAGGCATGACAATGAGACACTCCTAGCAACTTCTACGGAAAAACTGTATTCACATAGAAATGAGAGGGATGTTAGAACACAGATTGATGTTCAATATATCTCATTGTTTTGATGATAACATTAATGAAATTTTGTATAGAGAATTTATATAGACTAATTTTTGTTCAAGTGTCTATTTGTTTCAGATATCAAAATTAACATTATTCTGGAAGCAAGAACGCCTCTGAACATTAAAGAACGAAAAAGCTCTGAGCGTCAGAAGCAAGCCATCAGAAGACTCAGATCTGCTACAATGACTCTGATCAAAGCTAAGAAGAACTTGAGCAAAGAACATACGCAAAGCTTCAAAAGACTCTGGAAGTACTCAACGCTGCAAGTACAGAAGTTCTGATAAGCAAGTATGCTCTGATAAGGATTTCACGCTTAAAGCACTTTGCTGCAAACTTTGATAGAGAAACTCTGAATGAGTTAAACTCTGACCTAAACAACTAAGAACATCATCAGAAGTTCTGATGCAAGGTGTTCTAAAGTTGTTGAAGAAGATGATGTTCAAAGACAAGATCCTTTGCTAATCCCAACGTCTTCTCCAACGGCACTATTCCTTATTTATGCATGACACAAGAATTCAGACACAAACCACATGTCTGAACATTCCTCTTCCTGGAAAGGAAAAGTCAATAGAGGACAAAAAGGAAACAGAGGCAGCAGAACGTACAACAATGCACATTCTTTAAGATAAGGACTTGAAGTAGTATTTAAACAAGCTTCAGCATCTTTCCAACGTTGACGAATCATTTGAAAGAAAACCAACTCACAAGCTCTCATTCAAATATTCTTCAAGCTTAACAGTTTTCATATTCGTTCTTAGTTTTGTGCAAACATCACTGTTGTGATATAGCTTGTTAGAAGCAAAACCTTAAACACAAATTGTTAGTTTATCTTTGTAAAAGATTTCCTTAAGAAGACTAAGTTGTGGTCAGATTTTCTTGAGAAGACTAAGACAGTTGTCTTAGTGGTTTACATTGTAATCAAGTTTGATATAGTGGATTAAGTCCTTGATGAGAAAGGCAAATCACCTGGGTAGGATGGACCGGATTAGTTTGAGTTCAAACGAACCAGGATAAAAATACTGTGTTATTTTTCTATCATCTAAATTGTTTTAAAACCCTTATTCACCCCCCCCCTTTCTAAGTGTTTTGATCACCTTCAATTGGCATCAGAGCTCTGGTTTTGTAAGTGCTATCACTTAACCGTGACAGAAAAAGATCCTGTTGAGAAAAACTATTTATCTCTTGTTCTTTATTCATCATGGTTGCTGAAGCTTCAACTTCAACTTCATACAACAACAGATACGATGATAAAGACAGAATCAGCACCAAACCTCCCATGTTTGATGGTGAGAAGTTTGACTACTGGAAAGATAGAATAGAAAGTTCTTTCTAGGCTTTGACACTGATTTGTGGGATTTGGTAACTAATGGTTATATTCATACTACTAATGATGAAGGGAAAAAGGTTGACAGAAAATCTATGTCTGATCAACAGAAGAAGGAGTTTAGAAACCACCACAAAGCAAGAACCATCCTGTTAAATGCAATATCTCATACTGAGTATGAGAAAATAACAAACAGAGATACTGCATTTGATATGTTTGAGTCTCTCAAAATGACGCATGAAGGAAACTTCCAAGTAAAGGATACAAAGGCTCTGGCCCTCATCTAGAAGTACGAAGCCTTCAAAATGAAGGAGTTTGAATCTGTAGAAACTATGTTCTCAAGATTTCAGATCCTAACTGATGGGTTGAAGGTTTTGGATAAAGGTTACTCTACTTCTAACCATGTCAAGAAGATCATCAGAAGTCTGCCAACAAGGTGGAGACCAATGGTGACAGCTCTGAAGCTCGCGAAGGATCTGAATAAGATCACTCTGGAGGAATTGATCAGTTCCTTAAGGAGTCACGAGATTGAGCTGGAGGAAGACGAGCCTCAGAAGAAAGGTAAGTCAGTTGCTTTAAAATCTAACAAATCTTCTAAAGCGTTGCAGGTTATTGAAGAGAGTTCTGAAGAATCTTTAGAAGAAGAAGAGGAACTGTCTCTGCTATCCAAGAGGATTAATTAACTCTGGAAGCACAAACAAAAGAAGTTCAAAAACTTCAAAAGATCTGACCAGCGTGGCGATTCTTCTGGACATAAGAAATCTGGAAAGAAAGATATAGTGTGCTATGAGTGCAAGGAGCCTGGCCACTATAAGAATGAATGTCCCAAACTTCTGAAGGAGAAACCCAGAAAGAAGTTTGAAAAGAAGAAGAAAGTCTTAATGTCCACATGGGACGATTCAGATGCTTCTGAATCTTCATCAGAATCAAAAGATGAGTGTACCAATGTAGCACTAATGGCTGATGTGGAGGACCACGAAGAAACTACTGAATCTGGATCAGAATCAGATTCTGAGGAGGTATTTTCTGAACTCACTAGAGCTGAACTTTCTGAAAGTTTATCAGAAATTCTGGAAAGCTACAGCAAAAGCAAACTCCAATACAAGAAGCTTCAAATCTGTCTTGCATTTGAGAATGATCAGCTAAGGTCTGAAGTTGCTGAGCTTAAAGCAAACAATCTTAAAATAAAAAATGATTTAGAAATAGCTCAGAAATCTGACTCAGATCATATATCATGCTCTAAAAATATTTTAGAAGAGTATGATTATAGATTTCAGAAGTTTCTGGCCAGAGGCCTAGATAGAAGCAAGATGGCTTTAATGATCTATGGCGTAAGCAGAAAAAACAGAAAGAGAATTGGATATGAATCACCTTCTGGGAAGGATTTGAATCCAAAACTTGTTGATAAAATGACTATTAAGTATTCTCCTTTATATACTCATTTCAAATTTGGTCATTTAAATGATATTAAACACACACGTTCTGATCAGAACAAACCTGTGTTTAATAAACCAAAATTCCATCAGAACAAGGATGCTTATAAGGGAAAGAAATTCAGAAAGAATTTCAAACCTACTAACCCCAGAGGACCTAAGAAAATATGGGTACCTAAGGACAAAAGGATTTTTGTTGCAGACATACTTAGCAGCAAAGTTGAAACACCAATCTTGGTACCTGGACTCTGGCTGCTCGCGTTACATGACAGGAAGAAGGTCTATGTTCCAAATCCTGGAACTTAGATATGGTGGTGACGTAAAGTTTGGAGGGAACCAGAAGGGCAAAAATAATAGGCTCTGGAACTATTGGTAATGGTAACCTTCCCTCTATTTCTAATGTCTTACTTGTTGAAGGATTAACACATAATCTATTGTCCATAAGTCAATTAAGTGACAATGGTTATGACACAATCTTCAATCAAAAATGTTGTAAAGCTGTTAGTCAAAAAGATAGCTCAATCCTCTTTAATGGAAAAAGGAAGAATAACATTTATAAAATCAATCTTTCAGATTAAGGTTCAGAATGTAAAATGCCTTCTGTCTGTTAACGAAGAGCAATGAGTCTGGCACAGAAGATTGGGGCATATTAGTATGAGACGTATATCTCAATTTAATAAAATCAATCTGGTCAGAGGACTTCCTCAATTGAAGTTCAACTCAGATGCTTTTTTTGAAGCATGTCAGAAAGGAAAATTTTCAAAATCTTCTTTCAAAACAAAAAATGTTGTTTCAACCTCAAGACCATTAGAGCTACTTCATATTGATCTGTTTGGACCAGTGAAAACTGCATCCATCAGAGGCAAGAAGTATGGATTAGTCATTGTTGATAACTACAACAGATGGACATGGGTAAAATTTGATGCGTCCGCAAGTGCACGGAAATATCGAAGTAATATAAAAGATTGTCGAACCCAAAGAGACCAATGTCAATCTACCGTTATCTATTATTACGGCGTAAAGCTAAGGCTAATGGATTTAGGAAAGCTGAATGCGAATGAAATTAAATGCAAAGGAAATAAAGATAATTGGTTTAAAGAAAAAGACGTAAAGGGATATCGGTATGCAAGGAATTAGTTATCGGGGATTCGACAGGTCGTCGGTGCTTTTTACTCTTTGCAAACACTTTTCAGGAGAAAATACTCGTTTAGACACCTCTGCCTCACGATGGTTGTTGACTCGGGTCATAATTCTAAGGCGGAATGTACGCTCTCGCAGTCCCATTCGGGGTTAAAACTACTTTTTGAAAACAAATAGATTCTGATTTCTTTTAAAGCGCTTTCGCTGTGTTTAAAATTAATGCCTAGTTTTTACTATCTGGTTTGAATCCCAACTTTTGCGTGCCGATTCGTGCCTTAATGAATTTCCCACTGTCGTGGCGAAACTACTGTAAATAATTTCTCGCTGTCGCGACGAAGGTTTATTTAGAAATTAAGATTAAAAACTACGACCAGAAAGGTTGTTTGTAAAAAGGGAAGGTGCCGGTTACTATCGAATCCTGTCCTACTAATTCGGTTACATACCGATAAAACTAATTTAGCTAGACATGATAATTAATGCAAACATAAATAAACAATGGCAGCAGAATAATATAACATGCATACTGACAGAAATAAAACAATAATTCAATTAATAAAAACCTGTAAATCGTACTGATCTCGAATCCTTGAGTAGTCCTCCACAATGTCGGCAGGATTCTACTTTGGCGAGAATTAAAAGGTACAGGAACAAATAAAGCGATACAAATGAAATAAAAGGAAGAGAAATGGAAAATAATGCAGGAAAGTAAATTTGGCTTAAATGGGAATTTTGGCAGCACTTCAATACATCGAAGGCTCCCCCTAAAACAGTGAATCTAAGGCCTATTTATAGGAGATAATTCACTCTTCAACTTCCAGAGATCATGGGTGAGTTATGGAGGGAGTGGGAGTAACTTCCAGTAGTGGGCAGTGAGTGGAGAGATTGTAGGAAGAAATTAAGTTGGGATTGATCGTGGCTGCTTCTGATTTGAACGTACTGATATTTTGTCTGCGTGACGGTCGTCATGAAATGTGACGGTCGTCATACGCATGACGGTCGTAATGGACCTCTGACGACCGTCACATCAGCAAAATCCATTTTTTCTGTTTTTCTTCTCTCTTTTCCTTCCATTTCTTCTTCTTTTCTTTCTTTAATCCAAATTCTCCCCAATCTGCAAAACGAAGTAAATTAATCATATAATAGAACATAAATCAAGATAAATTAATAATAGTCACAAATAAACGCATGTAAATCAAGCCAAATAAACGATATGATTTCGCGTTATCAAACACCCCCACACTTAAACCATTGCTTGTCCTCAAGCAATCAGCCAACACGTTAAAAAGAAATAAGCATAGTTCGAAACAAAAACATGATGAGACTCTAATCATACGTGGCTGCTAGGCTAATGTTAGATCGATAGGTACTAAATATCAATACCAAGGATACCGTAACGACACAATTTCAAAAACTCCCTACTTATGCAAACCAATCGGAATCATGCCATTATAACTCAACCTATATCTCATGCTCTCTTTCACCCCATTTCATTATAGTGCAATCACATTAAGCCCGTTATCCATACACATTCACGGCAAGTAAACCTGTTAGTGACTGTGATCTCGATGCTATTTCATTTTTTCTCTGCAAATATGCTTAAGCATCAATTGAACTTAAAGAGTTTGTACCGTTAGGCTAAGTGCTCGGGTGAGGAGCACCTAACTTAGAAGGAACATGTCTTTTTCTTCATAATTTTTCTTATTTCTTAATTTCTCATTTTACACTAGAGATCATACACTTATTTGCATCGGTTTCTTACTTAGTGTGTTTAGGATGGTGCTGACTGCTTAAATAAACTACTTAGGGATTACTACAAGAACCTGGAGCTTTAAGGTTTCAGCATAATGGGTACTCAAATTGATTTTGCATATTTAGGGGGTTAAGGGTGTCAGGGCGGTATCAATTTTATCAAAACTTTCCCACATTTTTCTAACATAGCCTGGACAACCTATATACTTTCAGAGAACCATGTCATGAATTGAAGCAAAAACTTGTTGGAGGTTAGAATTTTGAAATTTTGAAATTTTTGGGGAAATTGAATAACAAGCGAAAACCACGCATAAAGACTCGACAGCACATGCAAAGACTTTGATGTAATGTTAAAAATAGATAAAAATTCCTAGAAGCATGAAATAAAACGTAAAACAATAGATAAAAATTCCTAGAAGCATGAAATAAAATGTAAAACAATAGAGTTCCTCCCCCACACTTAAACCAAACATTGTCCTTAATGTTTTAGTAAAAGGTGGAAAAGGAAAGATAGAACCTGTATGAATGCTACTGCTCTTGCTGTCCTTGTCTTTGTTGATCACTTCTACTTCGGCGGCGAGCATTTTGAGATACCTTTGTTTGTGTAATTCTCGAACCAGCTCATCATGTTGCTCGCGTCAAGAGGAAGTACTCATCATCAGTGTTCCCACCAGCAGCGATACTCGTAGGAATGTCCGTGGGCATAGCTCATCTTCTCAGATCGTCATCTAGAGAGTTTTCGCTTAGATATAGATAAAGAGTAACAAGCCATACATTTCTTTATTTTCTGCAAATTTAAACAAACAAATTAAAATAAAGACTTTGTGGGTTGCCTCCCACACAACGCTTTGTTTAACGTCGATAGCTCGACGGCCAATGAGTGCAAGTACTCATGGTGGTTCTTTCGAGACTGGTTCCTCGATCAAACTTTGAATGGTCTTCGGTTTCCATGGCCACTTATCAAGCCATCGCTCATATCCTTCACCTATTCGTTTCTTTCTTATGTAGGGTGGTTCCTTGTTTTGAATGCGTGGTGGTGATTCTGGATCTATCCTGCGTATCAGCTTTTCAAATTTAGGCTTAGTTATTTCATCCACCACCTCAAAAATAAATCTTACCCTTTTAACAGTAATGATGACCCTAGTTTCACGGTCCTCGAATTTTCTTTTCCTATGAGGGACCTTAGACAAAGGTGCATTGGTGTGGGTATTTTCCAGTACCGCTACATATGTTTTGGATTGGGAGTTTACCTTAGCTTCCACAACCAATTGTGAGAAAGAATTAGGTGGGGTATAGGGAGAAGAAGCAAAAATGGGTGCTTCTTTCTCTATCTCTTCGACAACCTCCCTTTCGGGTGGTGTCGGTGGATTTTTCTCAATAATTATGATTGTCTCACCAAAACTCTCCTCAGACTCATCATCACTCTCCCTAGGATCTTCTATTTGTTCTTTATTACTAGTGGTTACAAGATTCACATGGCTCTCAAGGAAGGGTCCTAGAGATGTTTGTGTAAGCAAAGAGGTTTGAGTCTCCAAAGCCTTGCTGTGAGTCGCGAGGGAATCGACTATAATGCTCATCTGCTTAAGGTCTTCATCAATTTGGAGATGTTGTTTTCTAAAATCTTCATTTTGGAGAGTTTATGTCTCCACAAAGCGCTCCATCATAGATTCTATCCTAGAATGAGTAAACGTCTCTTCGAATTCTTCTAGTAATAGTTCAAGGTTGGATGTATCGAAATCTTGCATTTCCTCAAAACATTGGGAGTCGTCATCGTAGAGGGAATTTGGGTGAGAATGCGTCATATTGAAATCTTCTAATAATATTTCGAGGTCCGATTTAAACGGATCTTGTGGTTCCTCGAAATATTGGGGGTGGTAGTTATAAGGGAAATATGGGTTATACATAATGATTTAGATAAGAGTGCCTTAGTCTGTACTATGCAACAACAGAATCACAATATTGACTGTTGGTCCCCGGCAACGGCGCCAAAAACTTGATGCGTCCGCAAGTGCACGAAAATATCGAAGTAATATAAAAGATTGTCGAACACACAGAGACCAATGTCAATCTACCGTTATCTATTATTACGGCGTAAAGCTAAGGCTAATGGATTTAGGAAAGTTGAATGCGAATGAAATTAAATGCAAAGGAAATAAAGATAATTGGTTTAAAGAAAAAGAGGTAAAGGGATATCGGTATGCAAGGAATTAGTTATTGGGGATTCGACAGGTCGCTGGTGCTTTTTACTCTTTGCAAACACTTTTCAGGAGAAAATACTCGTTTAAAGACCTCTGCCTCACGATGGTTGTTGACTCGGGTCATAATTCTAAGGCGGAATGTACGCTCTCGCAGTCCCATTCGGGGTTAAAACTACTTTTTGAAAACAAATAGATTCTAATTTCTTTTAAAGCGCTTTCGCTGTGTTTAAAATTAATGCCTAGTTTTTACTATCTGGTTTGAATCCCAGATTTCGCGTGCCGATTCGTGCCTTAATGAATTTCCCACTGTCGTGGCGAAACTACTGTAAATAATTTCTCGCTGTCGCGACGAAGGTTTATTTAGAAATTAAGATTAAAAACTACGGCCAGAAAGGTTGTTTGTAAAAAGGGAAGGTGCCGGTTACTATCGAATCCTGTCCTACTAATTCGGTTACATACCGATAAAACTAATTTAGCTAGACATGATAATTAATGCAAACATAAATAAACAATGGCAGCAGAATAATATAACATGCATACTGACAGAAATAAAACAATAATTCAATTAATAAAAACCTGTAAATCGTACTGATCTCGAATCCTTGAGTAGTCCTCCACAATGTCAGCAGGATTCTACTTTGGCAAGAATTAAAAGGTACAGGAACAAATAAAGCGATACAAATGAAATAAAAGGAAGAGAAATGGAAAATAATGCAGGAAAGTAAATTTGGCTTAAATGGGAATTTTGGCAGCACTTCAATACATCGAAGGCTCCCCCCTAAAACAGTGAATCTAAGGCCTATTTATAGGAGATAATTCACTCTTCAACTTCCAGATATCATGTGTGAGTTATGGAGGGAGTGGGAGTAACTTCCAGTAGTGGGCAGTGAGTGGAGAGAGTGTAGGAAGAAATTAAGTTGGGATTGATCGTGGCTGCTTCTGATTTGAACGTACTGATATTTTGTCTGCGTGACGGTCGTCATGAAATGTGACGGTCGTCATACGCATGACAATCGTAATGGACCTGTGACGACCGTCACATTAGCAAAAACCATTTTTTCTGTTTTTCTTCTCTCTTTTCCTTCCATTTCTTCTTCTTTTCTTTCTTTAATCCAAATTCTCCCCAATCTGCAAAACGAAGTAAATTAATCATATAATAGAACATAAATCAAGATAAATTAATAATAGTCACAAATAAATGCATGTAAATCAAGCCAAATAAACGATATGATTTCGCGTTATCAAACACCCCCACACTTAAACCATTGCTTGTCCTCAAGCAATCAGCCAACACGTTAAAAAGAAATAAGCATAGTTCGAAACAAAAACATGATGAGACTCTAATCATACGTGGCTGCTAGGTTAATGTTAGATCGATAGGTACTAAATATCAATACCAAGGATACCGTAACGACACAATTTCAAAAACTCCCTACTTATGCAAACCAATCGGAATCATGCCATTATAACTCAACCTATATCTCATGCTCTCTTTCACCCCCATTTCATTATAGTGCAATCACATTAAGCCCGTTATCCATACACATTCATGGCAAGTAAACCTGTTAGTGACTGTGATCTCGATGCTATTTCATTTTTTCTCTGCAAATATGCTTAAGCATCAATTGAACTTAAAGAGTTTGTACCGTTAGGCTAAGTGCTCGGGTGAGGAGCACCTAACTTAGAAGGAACATGTCTTTTTCTTCATAATTTTTCTTCTTTCTTAATTTCTCCTTTTACACTAGAGATCATACACTTATTTGCATCGGTTTCTTACTTAGTGTGTTTAGGATGGTGCTGACTGCTTAAATAAATTACTTAGGGATTACTACAAGAACCTGGAGCTTTAAGGTTTCAGCATAATGGGTACTCAAATTGATTTTGCATATTTAGGGGGTTAAGGGTGTCAGGGCGGTATCAATTTTATCAAAACTTTCCCACGTTTTTCTAACATGGCCTGGACAGCCTATATACTTTCAGAGAACCATGTCATGAATTGAAGCAAAAATTTGTTGGAGGTTAGAATTTTGAAATTTTGAAATTTTTGGGGAAATTGAATAACAAACGAAAACCACGCATAAAGACTCGACATCATATGCAAAGACTTTGATGTAATGTTAAAAATAGATAAAAATTCCTAGAAGCATGAAATAAAACGTAAAACAATAGATAAAAATTCCTAGAAGCATGAAATAAAATGTAAAACAATAGAGTTCCTCCCCCACACTTAAACCAAACATTGTCCTCAATGTTTTAGTAAAAGGTGGAAAAGGAAAGATAGAACCTGTATGAATGCTACTGCTCTTGCTGTCCTTGTCTTTGTTGATCACTTCTACTTCGGCGGCGAGCATTTTGAGATACCTTTGTTTGTGTAATTCTCGAACCATCTCATCATGTTGCTCGCGTCAAGAGGAAGTACTCATCATCAATGTTCCCACCAGCAGCGATACTCGTAGGAATGTCCATGGGCATAGTTCATCTTCTCATATCGTCATCTAGAGAGTTTTCGCTTAGATATAGCTAAAGAGTAACAAGCGATACATTTCATTATTTTCTGCAAATTTAAACAAACAAATTAAAATAAAGACTTTGTGGGTTGCCTCCCACACAACGCTTTGTTTAACGTCGATAGCTCGACGGCCAATGAGTGCAAGTACTCATGGTGGTTCTTTCGAGACTGGTTCCTTGATCAAACTTTGAATGGTCTTCGGTTTCCATGGCCACTTATCAAGCCATCGCTCATATCCCTCACCTATTCGTTTCTTTCTTCTGTAGGGTGGTTCTTTGTTTTGAATGCGTGGTGGTGATTCTGGATCTATCCTGCGTATCAGCTTTTCAAATTTAGGCTTAGTTATTTCATCCACCACCTCAAAAATAAATCAAACCCTTTTAATAGTAATGATGACCCTAGTTTCACGGTCCTCGAATTTTCTTTTCCTATGAGGGACCTTAGACAAAGGTGCATTGGTGTAGGTATTTTCCAGTACCGCTACATATGTTTTGGATTGGGAGTTTACCTTAGCTTCCACAACCAATTGTGAGAAAGAATTAGGTGGGGTATAGGGAGAAGAAGCAACAATGGGTGCTTCTTTCTCTATCTCTTTGACAACCTCCCTTTCGGGTGGTGTCGGTGGATTTTTCTCAATAATTATGATTGTCTCACCAAAACTCTCCTCAGACTCATCATTACTCTCCCTAGGATCTTCTATTTGTTCTTTATTACTAGTGGTTACAACATTCACATGGCTCTCAAGGAAGGGTCCTAGAGATGTTTGTGTAAGCAAAGAGGTTTGAGTCTCCAAAGCCTTGCTGTGAGTCGTGAGGGAATCGACTATAATGCTTATCTGCTTAAGGTCTTCATCAATTTGGAGATGTTGTTTTCTAAAATCTTCATTTTGGAGAGTTTGTGTCTCCACAAAGCGCTCCATCATAGATTATATCCTAGAATGAGTAAACGTCTCTTAGAATTCTTCTAGTAATAGTTCAAGGTTGGATGTATCGAAATCTTGCGTTTCCTCAAAACATTGGGAGTCGTCATCGTAGAGGGAATTTGGGTGAGAATGCATCGTATTGAAATCTTCTAATAATATTTCGAGGTCCGATTTAAACGGATCTTGTGGTTCCTCGAAATATTGGGGGTGGTAGTTATAAGGGAAATATGGGTTATACATAATGATTTAGATAAGAGTGCCTTAGTCTGTACTATGCAACAACAGAATCACAATATTGACTGTTGGTCCCCGACAACGGCGCCAAAAACATGATGCGTCTGCAAGTGCACGGAAATATCGAAGTAATATAAAAGATTGTCGAACACACAGAGACCAATGTCAATCTACCGTTATCTATTATTACGGCGTAAAGCTAAGGCTAATGGATTTAGGAAAGCTGAATGCGAATGAAATTAAATGCAAAGGAAATAAAGATAATTGGTTTAAAGAAAAAGAGGTAAAGGGATATCGGTATGCAAGGAATTAGTTATCGGGGATTCGACAGGTCGCTGGTGCTTTTTACTCTTTGCAAACACTTTTTAGGAGAAAATACTCGTTTAAAGACCTCTGCCTCACGATGGTTATTGACTCGGGTCATAATTCTAAGGCGGAATGTACGCTCTCGCAGTCCCATTCGGGGTTAAAACTACTTTTTGAAAACAAATAGATTCTAATTTCTTTTAAAGCGCTTTCGCTGTGTTTAAAATCAATGCCTAGTTTTTACTATCTGGTTTGAATCCCAGATATCGCGTGCCGATTCGTGTCTTAATGAATTTCCCACTGTCGTGGCGAAACTACTGTAAATAATTTATCGCTGTCGCGACGAAGGTTTATTTAGAAATTAAGATTAAAAACTACGGTCAGAAAGGTTGTTTGTAAAAAGGGAAGGTGCCGGTTACTATCGAATCCTGTCCTACTAATTCGGTTACATACCGATAAAATTAATTTAGCTAGACATGATAATTAATGCAAACATAAATAAACAATGGCAGCAGAATAATATAACATGCATACTGACAGAAATAAAACAATAATTCAATTAATAAAAACCTGTAAATCGTACTGATCTCGAATCCTTGAGTAGTCCTCCACAATGTCGGCAGGATTCTACTTTGGCGAGAATTAAAAGGTACAGGAACAAATAAAGCGATACAAATGAAATAAAAGGAAGATAAATGGAAAATAATGCAGGAAAGTAAATTTGGCTTAAATGGGAATTTTGGCAGCACTTCAATACATCGAAGGCTCCCCCCTAAAACAGTGAATCTAAGGCCTATTTATAGGAGATAATTCACTCTTTAACTTCCAGAGATCATGGGTGAGTTATGGAGGGAGTGGGAGTAACTTCCAGTAGTGGGCAGTGAGTGGAGAGAGTGTAGGAAGAAATTAAGTTGGGATTGATCGTGTCTGCTTCTGATTTGAACGTACTGATATTTTGTCTGCGTGACGGTCGTCATGAAATGTGACGGTCGTCATATGCATGACGGTTGTAATGGACCTGTGACGACCGTCACATCAGCAAAATCCATTTTTTCTGTTTTTCTTCTCTCTTTTCCTTCCATTTCTTCTTCTTTTCTTTCTTTAATCCAAATTCTCCCCAATCTGCAAAACGAAGTAAATTAATCATATAATAGAACATAAATCAAGATAAATTAATAATAGTCACAAATAAATGCATGTAAATCAAGCCAAATAAACGATATGATTTCGCGTTATCAAAATTCCCGAAACACAAGGATGAGTCTCATTCTGAATTCATTGACTTCTGCAAACAAGTCCTTAACAAAAAAGAATTTAAAATTGTTAAAGTCAGAAGTGATTATGGTGGAGAGTTTGAAAATAAATACTTTGAAACTTTTTTTTAAAGAAAATGGCATTGCACATGATTTTTCTTGTCCTAGAACTCCACAACAGAATGGGTTATTGAAAGGAAAAATAGAACATTGCAAGAAATGGCCAGAACCATGATCAACGAGACTAACATGGCAAAACATTTTTGGGCAGAAGCAGTGAATATAGCTTGTTATATTCAGAACAGAGTGTCAGTTAGACCTCTTCTAGATAAGACTCCTTATGAACGGTGGAGGAATAGAAAGCCCAACATTTCTTATTTCCATCCTTTTGGATGCGTATGTTTTATGTTGAACACTAAAGAAAATCTGAACAAGTTTGATTCTAAAGCTCAGAAGTGTTTCATGCTTGGATATTCTGAATGCTCTAAAGGCTACAGAGTATATAATACTGAGACACAAATTGTAGAGGAATTAATTCATGTTGGATTTGATGATAAGCTTGGAAATCAAAAGCCAAAGCAGCTTGAAATTTCTGCAGATAGAGAAGTCCTTCTCACAGATTCTGAAGAATCAGAAGTAGATAAAGCTCAAGAAAAAGCACCAGAAGCAACGTCAGATGCTACTCCCTTGACTGCTCAGATGGATAGCTTGACAATTTCTGAAGGACCAAATGTTAAAGGATCATCCAGAATCAAAGCCTCTCACCCATAGGATATGATAATTGGAAAGAAGGATCACCCTATCAGAACAAGGTCATTTCTCATATCTTCTGGAACGTCACTGTTTGGGTTGGTGTCTATCATTGAACCAACTTCTGTAGATGAGGCTCTGAACGATAATGATTGGATACTTGCTATGCAAGAAGATCTTATTCAATTCACCAGAAATGACGTCTGGGATCTGGTTCCAAGACCAAATAGTTTCAACGTCATTGGAACAAAATGGGTCTTCAGGAACAAGTTGAACGAGCAAGGAGAAGTGATCAGAAACAAAGCTAGGCTGGTGGCTCAAAGATACAGTCAGCAAGAAGGTATAGATTACACAGAGACATATGCTCTTGTGGCAAGGTTAGAATCAATTCGCTTGCTTATTTCTTTTGCTGCACAAAATAACAACACTCTGTATCAGATGGATGTTAAAAGTGCCTTCTTAAATGGTTCTATAGAAGAAGAAGTGTATGTTCATCAACCTCCTAGTTTTGAAAATGAAAAATTTTCAGAACATGTTTTCAAACTTAAGAAATCACTCTATCGCTTAAAACAAGCTCTCAGAGCTTGGTACGAGAGGCTGAGTAATTTCCTTCTGGAAAATAACTTTATCAGTGGAAAAGTTGACACTACTCTCTTTCATAAATCCATTAAGAAAGAAAGTTTAGTCTGTCAGATTTATGTTGATGATATTATATTTGGAACTACCAATATTACACTTGTAAAGGAGTTTGCTCAGTCTATGCAGGCAGAATTCGAGATGAGCATGATGGGAGAACTCAGATTCTTTCTGGGAATTCAAGTGAATCAGACTCCAGAAGGTACCTACATACATCAGACAAAGTATGTAAAGGAACTTCTGAAGAAATTCAACATGTCAGAAAGTAAGGTAGCAAAGACTCCAATGCATTCTACAAGCACACTAGGTAAAGAAGAGGTAAGTAAAAAGATAGATCAGAAGCTCTACAGAGGTATGATTGGTTCTCTTCTGTACTTGACTACTTCTAGACCTGATATTCTCTTTAGTGTCTGTCTTTGCGCTAGATTCCAACAAGATCCTAGAGAATCCCACTTAATAGCTGTTAAGAGGATTCTGAGGTATCTGAAAGGTACTACTAACGTGGGTTTGTGTTACAGAAAATCTGATGATTATAAATTAGTTGGATTCTGTGATGCTGACTATGTTGGAGATAGAGTAGAGCGTAAGAGTACCTCTGGAAGCTGTCAGTTTCTGGGAAGTCATATGATCTCTTGGTTCAGCAAGAAGCAACCCACAATAGCGCTTTCAACAACAGAAGCAAAATACATTGTTGCTGCTGGTTGTAGCACTCAATTGCTCTGGATGAAGAGTCAACTTGAAGACTATCAGATTCATGAGAGTAACATTTCTATTTTCTGTGATAATACTTCTGCCATTTGCCTTTCTAAGAATCCTATTTTTCATTCTAAGGAAAAGCACATAGAAATTAAGCATCATTTTATCAGAGACTATGTTCAGAAGGGAATTATTAGTTTGAAGTTTGTTGATACAGACTGTCGCTACTCGAAAAATACGCGCAACGACGGGGAAGGCGAAAAGAAAAAGGACAGAAGAGTCGCCACCGAACTTTATTTATCCCACGAGGGGAAAGGGAAATATCGAGAAAACCTTAAGAAAAGAAAGGATAAGATGGTCTCGCAACCAAGATTGGTTTTGGAAGTCGGTTATGCGAGGGGAAGGTATTAGCACCCCTCGCATCCATCGTACTCGATGGGAACCATTTGTTTGTCGTGTGTGATTTATTTGCTTAAAAAAATATGCTATAAAAGAGTGTTCCAAAGGATAGAGGGAAAGGTTAGAAATTGGGAAAAGAGAGATAACGGGGGAAGGAAGAGAAAGAACGGACTCGGTAGGACTTCGCGGTCCTAGGCATACGTATTCTCAACGGATATGAGAAAATCAGAGTCGACGTAGTTCGGGAAACTACTGATATAAGTGATTGTGCTCGGCAAGGATTGTGGCCCTTGTGCCTACGTATCTTTACTTGAACGAAGTAAAGAATCAGAGCAGCCCTAGTTCGGCCTACGATTTGTTGATGTTTTTATGGATGATGCTATCGTACGCGTTCTAGCAGTTAGGTGTATTGCTGCTCGCTCGTTGGAGACTTAGGCATTACCTGTTTGCGGTAGAACGGGCGTATCATATCCTTTTCGAAAGATAAGTTTTCTCCATGCGAGGCAAGATGTCACATTTGATTTGTTGAAATGTTTTTTAGGGGCGAGATAGATCCTCAGATAGTAACCCCTACGGGTAGTACCCAATTCTTCATCTCAAAGTTTTTGTTATGAAAGGGTGTAGCGAACATAGCGTCTTCGTATTGAAGGACGAGTATCAAAACCACACACACTACAGTGAGCATCTCAACACTCGAAGAGGAAGAAGTCTACACTTAATCCTCTCTCTTTAGTTCAATACAAAGAGAACTTCATTCTCTTATTAAAGTGTTTTTGGTTTTGAAGGGTAAGTGCTTTTGCGACAGAGAACCCTACGGTAAACATCAGCACTCGGGATAGGAGAAGGCCTACGCCTAACCACTCCACGACCATTCAAGTTTTTGTTAAGAAAAGAGTTTAAAAAAAAAGCGCTCGGTACGGGACCGAGGTTTTTAGGTGACAAAGGTTGCGGAAAGAAGTTGTAGAGGGAGATAGGTGGCGGATAAAGTCAGGTCTTCGTATTGAAAGACGAGTATCGAGACCACCCACACTACAGTGAATATCCCAACACTCGGAGAGGAAGAAGTATACACTCAATCCTCTATCTTTAGTTCAATACAAAGTGAACTTTATCGTTTTGTTAAATATGGTGAGTTGGTTTAACCATTATTTGAGAAAATCCGCTTGACGTAGGGTCAAGGGATTTAGTTGCTTAAAAAGATTTGAGGCGAAGCGAGCAAGATCGATGGCGACGCACAAGGCAATCGGCTTACAAGGTCAAAAATGGCTCGATGAGAGTCGAGAGTTTGTTTTCTTCAAAATGATTTTTAGAACTAAAGGTCAAAAAAGATCAACAATAAACATTCACAAGAACCAAACAGTCACAACGGGTTGAACGGCTTAAAACAAAAACGAAACACAAAAAAAACGGGAAAATTTTTTTTTGAGGTAAAAAGTTGAAAAAACATGAAAACATAGGGGTCTGACATGGGTGGCCGTGTTGTGTGACACGGCCCGTGTCACAGTTCCAGGAAAAAAATGAGTTTTGGGTCAAAAAGTGGTGTGACACGGCCGTGTTGTGTGACACGGCCCGTGTCACAAGGTCTGGGCCAAAAACAAGTTAAAATCTCAAACAGAGGTACAACACGGGTGCCCGTGTTGTATGACACGGACCGTGTTGTGAGCCCATGGCATTTTTCACTTTGAAAAGCCACGCAGAGATGCAACACGGTCGGCCGTGTCGTGTGACACGGCCCGTGTTGGGCTACCAAATGAAAAAATCAAAACTTTCTCTTGTTTTTTGCTTCTTTTTGTGGTTCTTTCAAAGGGTTTCTTGGTCCCTATTAGGACCTTACATGTTATACTCAATACAACAACACTCAAACCAAGAGAACAAATGATAAATGCGCAATATAAAAGAAGAGAAGAGTTTAAAGAGATGGATACCCAAGAGTTGTTACCCTCCTTGCAAAGCCTCCACTGATTTTGGCTAGGTGTTCACTCCTCTTCACTCTATGCTTTGATGGCTCTCCTTCTCAATGGCTCCCTTGTATTTCTCTTTCACTCTCTAAATCTTTTGCTGGTTTTTTGCTCTCTCTATTTTTTCTGGTTTTCTCTCTTACTCTTTTTTCTCAATCTCTCTATCTCAATCTGTTTTGAATGATAGTGTATGATAGTGAATCCAATCCTTTTGTTGACAGCCCTCCTTCCCTTCTCACCTCACTTTTCTGTCACCTTTTTCTGCTGTACCAAAGCAATAGGTCTTGCAAAAGCTCCCACTTTCAGAATTTCCATTCTTGGCAACAATTATGGACACTTTCTTGGTGCAGCCCTGCTTTTTCCACTTCTAGTATGCTGCTTTTGTTGTATTTCTTCTGCAACACTCTATGTTGCTTTCCAACCTTGTACCCATTGGTTGGTTGATTTGTTTTGGACATACCCATGTAGTCCATACAAGACCTTTTGGACATCATTTTCAAATTCTGATTTTTGATGTGTAGATGTATCAACATAAGCTTATAGCCTTGGTTTTGTGACATAAAATGATTTTGTAATATGATACACATTGCCACTTCTTGCATGTGGCTGTTTTGGATCATATTCAAATTGCTCATGGTTGAACATGCATGGTATTGATCTTGAAATATTCCAACATTGAATTAGCTCTTAAATATTTTCCTTGCATGTTTGTAAGCACAAAGAGGGTCATGTGGACTTGATGGAGCATGGGGGATACCATGACATGAAGTTATTTTTAGAAACTTGAATTAAGACTAGAAATAGCTTAATTTCCTAAGCATTACCAAGAGTTTGGATTTTGTAACAAATGTGACATTCTTGCAAATGTCATGAAATTTCACTTTGTAATATTCTTGAATCTAGCCTTGAATTCATGAACCTTGAATTTGGAATGATGGGCCTCCCTTATGTCATTGAATTTGAAAGAAATGAAGAAATGAGTTAAGCCTTGAAAGAGGGCAAATTTTGGGGTGCAACAGCTGCCCCTATTCAAGCGACTTGGACCTGAAGGGATGAAAAGCAAACTCTTTCAAACATTCGAGGTAAAAGGTGATTGAATACAAAAGAACCCAAAAATTTGTCAACCGCAGAATGAAACCTCTGACATCGCCGTCAGGCACCTATATCAGGTAGAACATCTGACTTCGCCATCAGTCGTCGATCAAATACAAACATCTGACCTTGCTGTCAGCTCTTAATAGCATCTAACTTCGCTGTCGGAACTCAAAATCAAATCTGTGAGATCTGACCTCACCGTCAATATTCCACATAATCTGTAAAAACATCTGATTGGTAGAACATCTGATCTCGCCATCAGTCCTCCATATCCTCTGACTTCGCCATCAACTTACAACATAATCTGACTTCGTCGTCAATTAAAATCATCTGACTTCGCTGTCAACCTTCTACATGATTTGACTTCGCCATCAATTCTCCATATAAAATTTGGAAAACACCTGACTTCGCTATCAGCCCTTAACATCAAATCGGTAGGACACCTGAATTCATCGTCAATTCTTTCATAATTTGACTTAGTCGTCAATTCTTTACATAATCCGACCTCGCCGTCAACTCTCAACATAACCTGACTTTTCCATCAACTCTCTTCATGATCTGACTTCGCCGTCGATTCACTTCATAATCTGACCTCGTCGTCAATTCTCTTCATAATATGACCTCGTCGCCGATTCTCTTCATAGTCTGACCTCGTCGTCAATTCTCTTCATAATCTGACCTCGTCGTCAATTATCAAAATAATATGACCTCGTCGTCGATTCTCTTCATAGTCTGACTTCGTCGTCAATTCTCTTCATAATCTGACTTCGTCGTCAATTATCAAAATCATTTGACTTCACCATCACTTAATTTTGCTAAAAGCGAGCATCGAACCCAAAGGTCGGCTCAACCCTAAGTTCAAAAGAACATTCGTCGATTCACCATCTGGGTGAAGAAATCCGTTGGGGAAACATGAACTTGAATAAGTAGACTCCGCTAGGGAGACCGATAAGATTGACACATTTGTCAATGACCTGGCTGGAGGTCTGGATACCACGCAGGATCGAGAAATATACTGATAACTGCTGGAGATACGCTTGAGAACAAAGGGGTGGCAACCCGACTTATGTTTTACATGCATATGTTTGAATATGGCGTAATGCTTCATACGAAATGGAAATGCTACGCGTTTGGGAGGATGTTATGCATGATGCAAATGCAAAGAAAAGAAAAAAAAAACTTTAGAAAAATAAATGCCAAAGAGAAAGGATTAATTCCTCCGGGAAAAAGACTAGACACGTCTAGTACAAATGTTGGGGAAAACAAACCCTGGATGGTCTTCTGAGCAAACTTCTGGGTAAAATTGTTCCGCTAAGAGCAAGTCCACCTTGCTGGGGATTAGACAACGAGGGAATCAACATCAATCTGTGCTTGGGGAAATGAGCAATAAACTCAACAAATACAACTTCCGCTTGAGGAATGAGTCAATGACCTAGACTCTGAGGGGAAAAAGAGCCAATTGTCCAAACTCTATGGGGAAAACAAATTTCTGAATTCGTTCCATTGCTGAGGGATAAACCCACACCCGCTTACTGGAAACGATCCTGCTCTGCTGGAGATGTCAATCTTGGCCTGCTGAGGATATCCTTTGATTGTCAAGGTTTCAAACTGCTGGGGGTGAGAACCCACTTAAACTGCACACTTCCTTTAGATGAGGAACTTCTAGAGAAGCCTCGAGGAAAGTTCTCTTGCAAATAACAAATAAACAAGTATGTTTTATGCAGAAGGTACCATCTCAATTATCACTTAAGACGTTATTCAAGCAAATACAATGTTTCAATTATAGATAGCAAAGCCCACAAATTTATGTATGCAAAGTTTTATCAGAAACATCAGGCGTCTTTTGCAAACAAAACGGTAAAAACAAAACAAAAGGTTTTCTGGATAGTATGTTTTATTGATAAATGGCCTGCAAATAGGCAAATTTACAAGGGACGTAACTCCTGAAATGAGAAAGCTGCGTAAGAAATATACAGAAATGCACAAGAATATCAAAGTGTCGGCAATGTGGTACAGACAACCACCATAGAACGACTCAATTATGACTCGCATGACTTCGACGCCTTTCCGATGCTTCGTCTTCTGAAGAGATTGATTTGAACGACTGCTTCTCGAGTTCTCCCATAATCCACTATGCTTTAGAGACCAATGCATAGGCTGCAGTCATTTGCTTTTCAAATCCCTAACTTTTGCCTGAACCGCCCTTGCGGGTTTTCGATTCACCGGGATACCCATTTTTGCCAAAGTCGCCCTTTCAGGTTTTCAACTTTGCGGGTGTACATTTTTTTTTATCTCTAATTTTTGCCCGAACCTATCCTTTTATGGTTCGCCGAGATGCCCCATTCTTGCCTGGATTTTCTTTTTCTTTCCAGCGGGTCTATTTTAAGCAAAGTATTTTTTGACTGCGTCCACGTTCATAGGGGACGTAAAATCTTCACCATCCATAGTTGAAAGTAGCAAGGCTCCTCCAGAGAAGACCTTCCTCACAACATACGGACCTTCGTAATTAGGAGTCCATTTGCCCCTATGATCGTTTTGTGGTGGGAGAATCCGCTTCAACACCAGACCGCCTGTCTGAAAGCTTCGAGGACGCATCTTCTTATCGTAGGCTTTCTTCATCCTACTCTGATATAGACGACCGTACGCAAGAGACGCCAACCTCTTCTCATCCATCAAACTGAGTTGATTCAACCTGTTCTTCACCCATTCTGCTTCATCCAACTTGAGGTCATCCAGAACTCTCAAAGATGGGATCTCGACCTCCAATGGCAGAACAGCCTCCATGCCATATACCAACGAGAAAGGGGTTGCCCCAGTTGAAGTACGCACCGAGGTGCGATATCCATGCAAAGCAAAAGGTAACATCTCGTTCCAATCCTTATAAGTCACAACCATCTTCTGTACTATCTTCTTAATGTTCTTGTTAGCTTCTTCCACAGCGCCATTCATTTTCGGACGATAGGGAGAAGAATTGTGATGCTCGATTTTGAAATTCTGGCACAGTTCCTTCATCATCTTGTTATTCATATTAGAACCATTATCAGTAATGATCCTCTCGGGTATTCCATATCGACAGATGATGTCCCTTTTGATAAACCGGGCTACGACTTGCTTCGTGACATTGGCGTAAGAAGCTGCTTCGACCCATTTGGTGAAATAGTCGATGGCTACTAAGATGAAACGATGTCCATTGGATGCGTTTGGCTCGATCTTTCCAATCATATCGATGCCCCACATGGATAAAGGCCATGGGGATGACATGACATTCAGAGGACAAGGTGGCACATGAATCTTGTCGGCATAAATATGGCATTTATGGCACTTCTTGGCGTACTTGAAGCAATCTGACTCCATAGTTAACCAATAATAGTCTGCTCTCAATAATTTTCGAGACATGGCATGCCCACCTGCATGTGTTCCAAAGGCACCTTCGTGGACTTCTTCCATAAGCAAACCCGCTTCTTTTTCGTCCACACATCTTAACAGCACCAAGTCAAAGTTTCTCCAATAGAGTGCACCGTCTGGATTCAGATAGAAGTTACCAGGCCGATGCCCCAGGCGGATATTCTTGGTTCTTGAGAAAGTTCTGGATGTCATAAAACCACGGTTTACCATCAGAAGCTTCTTCTATTGCGAAAACAAAAGCCGGCCTGTCGAGGCGTGAGATGACAATTCTCGGCGCATCATTCCAGAAGTTTACTTTGTACATCAAGGACAATGTAGCCAAAGCATCAGCCATCTGATTTTCTGCCCTCGGTACATGGTGAAACTCTACTCGGTCAAAGAAAGGTAGCAACCTTCTGGCGTAATTCATGTAAGGGATCAGATTAGGCTGGCGGGTCTCCCACTCTCCCTTGATCTGGTTTACCACCAAAGCTGAATCTCCATAGATATCAAGGTTCTTGATCCTTAAGTCGATTGCTTCTTCGATACCCATGATACACGCTTCATATTCAGCCTCATTGTTGGTGCATGGGAACGTTAGTCTTGCAGTGAATGGTATATGGGAGCCATGAGGAGTCGTAATGATTGCCCCAATCCCGCTACCGTAGGAGTTAACAGCACCGTCAAAGATTAATTTCCACTGGGAACCCAACTCTGGACCTTCGTCTGGCAACGGCTCATCACAATCCTTCATCTTTAAATACATAATGTCCTCATCAGGAAAATCAAACTTCATTGGTTGGTAGTCATCGACTGGTTGCTCTGCGAGATATTCTGACAGGACACTACCTTTAATAGCTTTCTGAGGCACGCACTGGATG
Source organism: Lathyrus sativus (assembly GCA_963859935.3). Taxonomy (NCBI): domain Eukaryota; kingdom Viridiplantae; phylum Streptophyta; class Magnoliopsida; order Fabales; family Fabaceae; genus Lathyrus; species Lathyrus sativus. The sequence goes on from OZ012735.1 coordinate 209,574,889, forward strand.
TCGTATTCTGTCAGAACCATCTGCCATCTAGAAATCCTTCCTGATAGTGCTTGCTTTTCGAATACGTACTTAATAGGATCCATCTTTGAAATTAACATGGTTGTGTGGTTTAGCATATACTGTCTTAGGCGTTTGGCGGCCCAAGCGAGTGCGCAACAAGATTTCTCCAACATTGAGTATCTGGATTCATAGTCTGTGAACTTCTTACTCAAGTAGTAAATCACATGCTCTTTTCTTCCAGTCTCGTCGTGCTGACCGAGAACACAACCCATGGAATTCTCAAGAACTGTTAAGTACATTATCAACGGTCTTCCAGCCACCGGAGGTATCAGTATTGGAGGTTCTTGTAGATACTCTTTTATCTTCTCAAAAGCTCTCTGGCAATTCTCATTCTAGATAATCGTCTGATCCGTTTTCAATAGCTTAAACAATGGCTCACAAGTGACTGTGAGGTGAGATATGAACCTTGCGATGTAGTTCAATCTACCTAAGAAACCACGAACCTCCTTCTCGGTCTTTGGCGCTGGCATTTCTTGAATTGCCTTGATCTTCACAGGATCGACCTCAATACCTTTCTCACTGACAACGAACCCCAACAGCTTTCCTGACCGTACGCCGAAAGTACACTTATTCGGGTTCAACCTTAATTTGAACTTTCTCAACCTCTCAAACAACTTTAAAAGATTCACCAGGTGCTCCTTCTCCGTTTGGGATTTCGCAATCATATCATCGACATAGACCTCAATCTCATGATGAATCATATCGTGAAAGAGAGTGACCATTGCTCGCTGATAAGTTGCCCCTGCGTTCTTCAACCCAAAATGCATTACTTTATAACAAAACGTCCCCCAAGGCGTGATAAAAGTCGTCTTCTCCATGTCTTCCGGTGCCATCTTGATTTGGTTATATCCAGAGAAACCGTCCATGAAGGAAAACACTGAGTATTGTGCAGTGTTATCAACGAGAACATCAATATGGGGGAGCGGGAAATCATCTTTTGGGCTCGCTCTATTCAGGTCCCTATAGTCAACACACATCCTGACTTTGCCATCCTTCTTAGGCACGAGCACGATGTTAGCGACCCAAGGAGGGAAGTTGGCCACAGCAAGAAATCCAGCATCTAGTTGCTTCTGGACTTCTTCCTTGATATTCACTGCCATATCTGGCCTGGTTCTTCTCAGTTTCTGTTTGACAGGAGGACACTCTTCACGCAAAGGCAGGCGATGAACTATGATATCTGTGTCGAGTCTGGGCATATCTTCGTATGACCAAGCAAAGACATCCTTATACTCTTGGAGTAACTCAATCAATCTTTGCTTGATATCATTCTGCAGCGCAACCCCTATTCTGACCTCCTTTTTATCCTCTTCTGTTCCTAGGTTGACGACTTCAACTTCCTCCTGATGAGGCAGGATGACCTTCTCCTCTTGTTTTAACAATCTGGCCAGCTCTTCGGGCAGGTCTTCGTTTTCGTCAATCTCTCCTTCCGCTTGAAAGATCGGATTGTCAAAGTCACACCGAGTCATAGACGAGTCTGAATCGGTGGTATCTGAAATGTGCAACCTGTAATGATGATGATTTTATGCTTAAATGATATGCAAACAAATAAACACAAACCACATTGCCATTTTATTGTTGTAAATAAAAATAAGAAAAACAAGGATCACAAAGTTTTGAATGAAAAGACGCTTTTTGATTGATAATGATAAAAGGGTTGTTCACACACATAAAAGATAAGGCCTAACAAATAAAGACCATTATGCCCCGGGCAGAGCACATGGCAATACATTAATCAAAACAAAACAATTACTCTTCATAAGTCACAGCGATAACTTCTTCCATGGTCCAATTCTTCAAGCTTTGGCCGGGGACGCATGGCTGGATCCATGCATCCATGTCACAGTCACTATCTCCTTCTTCGTCAGATACGGCGTTGATCTTTTCGAACACCACCCCAGCACTGGTGAATTGAACAGGTCCTTTGTAGCGAGGAGCGCTTGAAGAAGATGCGTATGGGCTGTACCCTAATCCGAACTTGTCTTGTTTGTTGGGGACGTTTATCACCTCCCCCCATCCTTTCGCTGATCCAGACTTCACCACAGCTTGGGCTTCCTTGTAGGATGACATAGAAACTTCTGGCGCCTTGGCTTCAACTGTTGCTTTCTCTTTGATTTGGACGGTCTCAAAGGCTTGGCACAGGGTTTCGTGAATTTCACCATCGACCTCCACATACTTGAATGAGGACAAATGGCTTACCATGATGTCTTCCTCTCCACAAACAGTTACAATGTTATCACCCACCATATATTTCAGCTTTTGGTGTAGGGTTGACGTCACCGCTCCTGCTGAGTGTATCCAAGGCCGACCCAAGAGGCAACTATATGCCGACTGGATATCCATTATATAGAAAACCGCATCAAAAACCTCAGAACTGACTTGAATTGGTAAGGTTAGCTCTCCAAACATGGACCTCCTTGTGCCATCAAAAGCTCTGACCACCATATCGCTTGGCGTACATATTATCCCTCGAGTGTCTAACTTCATGAGGGCTTTCTTGGGTATCACGTTTAATGACGACCCAATGTCTACCAATACATGAGACAAAACGACACCTCTACATTCCATAGAGATATGCAGAGCCAAGTTATGATTCCTTCCTTTCGGTGTCAAATCACAGTCAATGAATCCCAAACCATTCCCTGCATTGACATGGGCCACTACTCCTTCCAACTGATTGACGGATATTTCTTGTGGTACATAAGCATTATCCAAGACTTTGAGCAAAGCGTTCCTATGAGCCTCGGAACATAACAATAACGATAGGATAGAAATTTTTGACGGTGTCTGTTGTAGATGATCCACGATCTTATAGTCGCTCTTTCTTATTAAGCGCATGAACTCTTCGGCATCTTTCAGCACGACTTCCTTTTCTCCAGCCTGAGAGCTTTCCTCCGCTACTACCTTCCCTTTACCTTTATCAGCTCTTTCTGCACTTACTTCGGGAGGTGCAAATATCCTCCCACTCCGAGTCATTCCCCCGGTTCCCACCAAGTTGTCAACTGAGTCCAATGGCAAGCTTTTTAATTCCTGCTTTTGTCCATTGCAGTAGACTTTCGCTCCATAGTTCCAAGGGATCGCCTTGGAGCTTTCATAAGGTATAGGTCCTTCCTTCGTAAAGATGATGGTAGGTCACGCTGGCGGCGCAAAAATAGTGATTGTTTTGTAAGGGATAGAGATGGTGGCCACCTCACCCTCTTTCTTACTGACTGTCTTCTCATTCTTTTTCTCACAGATCTTGTCAAACTGCAGAACACCTTCGTTTATCATGCATTGTATATAACTCTTCAAACTCTCACACCCTTCAGGATGGGCGGCACAATTTTCACAATCCTTTTCACACACGGGAAACACCCCACCTTCTAACAACTTGCATTTTACAAAACTTAAAGGAGTCTTCAATTCTTCAACATCATATACCAGATCTAAATCCTCCCCTTCAACAATAGCATTTACTCTACCTGCTCCATGATTTGGCATAGGGTTCTGATCAACATTCGGCGCATCATGGTTGAAATTAATGGCCCTACTATCAACAAGGTCTTGTACCTTGTTCTTGAAGGCTTTGCAATTATAAATATGATGGCCGGGAGCGCCAGAGTGGAAGTCACACCTAGCGTTGGCGTCATACCCGGGTGGTGGTGAGCAATTTAGAGGGGCCATCGTCCTTTTCTGGACCAACTGAAGTTGCAATAAGTGTTGTAGTAGCTGAGAGTAAGGCATTGGTGGTGCGTCAAAGTGCCTATCTACCATCCTTCTTCGGTCTTGATATGGTCTTGGAGCGTAATTCTGTTGTTGTGGTTGTTGTCGTTGCTGTTGTTGACGTGGTTGTTGCTGAGGCTGTACTGCCGGGATGGCAATACTAGCTACTTGTGGTTGTTGTTGATAGTATGGTCGTGGGCGATACTGATTCTGATTCTGGTTCCAATTTTTACTCTTAAAACCTGATATTGCGTTTGTCTCATTCTCCTTTCTTTTAATACCGAAGTTCTTTCTTCCACCTCCAGATGAGGTCCCTTCTCCTGCTTGTATTTTACCCAATTTAATCCCATTTTCTACTCTCTCACCTGTGATGATCAGATCTGAGAAACTTCCAGACATGTTACTTATCAATTTCTCATAATACACACCAGGTAGTGTAGCTACAAACAAGTCGATGAGTTCTCTCTCCACCATTGGAGGTTGAACCCTCGCAGCCAACTCGCGCCACCTCTGGGCGTACTCCTTGAATCCTTCATTGTTCCTTTGTGATAGGTTCTGTAACTGTACACGATTCGGTGCTAGGTCACTGTTATACTGGTAGTGTTTTACAAAAGCTTCTGCCAAATCCTTCCAACTTCTGATATGGACCGGCTCCAGTCCCATATACCATTCTAAAGATGGACCTGATAAGCTATCTTGAAAGAAGTGCATCAGCAACTTCTCATCATCGGAGTATGCAGACATTCTTCGGAAATAAGAGCGAAGATGCACCCTTGGACATGTTGTTCCTTTGTATTTATCGAAATCTGGCACTTTGAATTTTGGAGGAGTCCTAAGTCCCGGAATCAATCCCAGATTGGACATGTCAAGACCCACAGTATTCTGGCCTTCAAGAATGCTCCTCATCTTTTCTTCGATTGCATCGAACCTTCTATTAGCGTCAGATCGTAACCCTGCCCCAAGGTCTCCCATGGAGAAGACGTCATCTTGCTCATCTTGGTTCCACTGAGGACCATTGTTAACTGGCACGGCGCCCGCTGCAATTGGGATGGGAATTCCATCTTGGTTCTCTCCACCCGGAATATTGACTACAGTTGGACCACCATTGGCCTGCGAAGTGCTACCATTAGCCGGAGGAGGAACAACAGTAGTTCTTCCATGCAAAACACCACTGCCATCCACTCGAGCTATCAATGGTTGAACCAGAGTTCTCAATTGTTCCTGCCCATTGGCTACCCCTTGCATTGTTTCCATGAATTGCGTCATCTTTTCCCTAAACTCCTGCAACTCTTGTTGTACTTGATCGATGACTCTTCGTTGGTTCCCTCTTGTGTTGTATGAATGTTGAGGAGTCAGCTTGCTCTTTCTCTTTCTTTCCTTCTGAAATGGCAAGCGGTATGAGGTCGGGTTTCAGGGAATGTAAAAATGATGCGTGGGTATATGCAATGCTCGAATGATGTTCAAGGGACTTTCAAGATTTATGATTATCAATGGTATTATGGAACTATAAATGAATAGTAAAGAATTCACAATTTAAGCCAAAAAGCAAACTTTCATTAATTTTGAGGGAAGATTCAATACAACTGATTGTTTGATAAGCTGCAAAATAAAAACTCATGCTACAAGAAAATAATGAATGAACTAAAAATCTTTCTTCCGAAGACGTTCTTCAAGATTTTTTGTCTCGGACATGAATCTTCTAACCATTTGGTCGCAGAGCCGGATAAAGTGATGGATGGAAGGAGGAATATCATTTCCTTCCAAGTCTTGAATTGCGCTTTCCAACCTCCATGGGATATCACGGATCATAAGGTTGCAATGCTCCACTAGATTGTTATACCTAGCGCGACATATATCTAGGGTCGGCTGGTAATAACGAAGAGAATCCTCGTACGTATCCAAAAGATCGTTGAGTTGAGCTTCCTTCTTCAACCATAGTGAATTATTCCTTTGCAGGGCCTCGAAACGGTCTTTCCACAAGGTGGCTGTTTCCTGAGCGGTCTTCAATTCTGAGCATTTGTTGTGCCATACATCAGAGGTGACATATGAAGCTCTCAATGCTTCTTCTTTGAGTTGTCGCTCGCTTTCGGCTAGAATTAAGGCACCCCTCAACTCCTTTTCAAGGACATCAATATCGGCCTCAAGTTCCTCCCTTGTCTTCTTTTTTTCAACAGAGGCTATCTCGAAGAATCTCCACGCTTTATCACAAGAGACCTTGGTTTCCTTTAGGCGTTTCCGGAGGGCTTTTACCGATGCATCATCTCCTTCAAAACCTTCTTGATACCTGACCCTCAGATCTGCTTCTAGCTTTAGCTTCTTGCTACTCTCAGCCACTTTGTCTTGTTCGAACTCCATTTTCCTCTTATATTGGCCATTCACCACTCCTGCTTGGTGAACCTCAGCCTGAAGGTCTTGATTTTCCTTTGTCAACCTTTCTATCACTAGCTTTAGTTTCTCATACTCCTCCATGGATACATGAGTGGGAGCAGGAAGTTCTTCTCGCATGGATGGTTCGGAGGGAAATGGAAGCAACCTTTCGGCCACTCTAGCTTGCAACCATCGGTTGTAAGGCTCCTTAGCCACACAGTTCTTCGTCTTTAACTCTTTCCTCCCCCTCGTATGAACCTTGGCCAACGCTTTAACAATATTCCTGACAAACGCAGGATCGTCTGTTGTGGCTAGCAAAAATAAACTCTGAACCTTCTCTGCTTCGGGCTCATCTTCCATGGCATAGCCCAACTGACGCAACACCATGACAGGGTTGTAGTTAATGCAACCAGCCCTACTGATTAGAGGTACATTACCGAAATTCCCACAACTAAAGATGATCTCCACGTCGTAATACTCATGAGAGTACCAAGAAATATCACTGGCCTCTAGAGACATAATGCGTTGAGACCATTTCAGTTTCTTCTTGTTTTCCACAAACGGCCCTTTCTTCGGCAGGTGGGAAGCATACCATTTGAATAGTAGATGAGAACAACATTGGACCATTCCTGTCTTCTTTTCACTTCTCCAATGAATGGAGTGATAAACATCAGCGATGAGGGTAGGGATAGGATTCTTTTGCATGAAGAGAATGATAGCAGTGATGTCTATGAAATTGTCCACATTTGGAAAGAGGACAATCCCATAAATCATTAGAGCAACGATAATACCAAAACCTTCCCAATCCCCATTGGTCTTGTACTGATCGGCTTTATCTAGCAAAAACCTCAAAGGGAAGCCTTGAGTACCTCCCTTATTGGTTAAACCATCTTTAACCTCTTCCTCGATCATACGGAGAGCGAGAGCAATGACAGAAGACTTCGGCTCTTCTTCCAGGCCAGTGTAAATAGGTTGATCCTTAATCTTGATATTCAAAAGATGGGAATATTCTTCAAGAGTAGGAGCCAACTGATAATCTTGAAAGGTGAAGCATCTGAGAGGCGCATCATAAAATTGAACCATAGCGAACAAAGCCCATGTATCGACCCCAGAATGGAGAAGGTTAAGCAATTTCCCATATTTCCCTTGAAAGTTGATTTTGATAGCTTTTGGCACATCAATCAAAAGATCTTGGATTGGTCCCAACTTCGGTTCTCTGAACTTTAAGGAATTTGTACTTCTTTTCCTTTGATCATTCATCTTGTTCTTCAATACCTATGATAATCACAGTCTCTTAAGTCCCTTGATATGCAACAATGTTATGAAATGCAATGCTTTATGGATGCATATGAGAATGGAAGCACATGTATCAAAGCCACAGATCCTGCAGGGTATTGTAACAAAATATCTCTCACCACGGGTGGGCAATCTATTGGTTTATAAGAGGACATCCCAAAAGGCTTTTAAACAAAGTCCCATGCACTAACCCTCAAAATTTTTCCATCATAACGACTACTCGTAAGACGGTAATCCCTTCAAAAGGATGAACACAGAGTTATGTTTTAGTAACCTTTTGGAATAAGGTTCTACAAGAGGTCCTCAGAATCACGGAATCCCACGTCGGAAATAAAACGCTGTTACGACTACACGTAGGACATAATCTTTCCAACGGGGTCTCATCTGAGCGGTGGAATTCGATCCAACTCAACGAGTCCTACGTCTCGCAAATCAGAAAGAAACCACCTCCTAATCTTAGTATATACTCGAAAGCTCGGGTAAAAAGCTTTATCCTCACAAACCATCCCAATAAACCCAACAGGTTAGAAAGAAACACAATAATAGAATAAAATAAAACATAAAAGAAAATAAAGCACAAATGCAACAAACAAACTAGGTTTGGCTTGCTAGGAGTCCCTAGCAAAGTCGCCAGCTGTCGCTACTCGAAAAATACGCGCAACGACGGGGAAGGCGAAAAGAAAAAGGACAGAAGAGTCGCCACCGAACTTTATTTATCCCACGAGGGGAAAGGGAAATATCGAGAAAACCTTAAGAAAATAAAGGATAAGATGGTCTCGCAACCAAGATTGGGTTCGGAAGCCGGTTATGCGAGGGGAAGGTATTAGCACCCCTCGCATCCATCGTACTCGATGGGAACCATTTGTTTGTCGTGTGTGATTTATTTGCTTAAAAAAATATGCTATAAAAGAGTGTTCCAAAGGATAGAGGGAAAGGTTAGAAATTGGGAAAAAAGAGATAACGGGGGAAGGAAGAGAAAGAACGGACTCGGTAGGACTTCGCAGTCCTAGGCCTACGTATTCTCAACGGATATGAGAAAATCAGAGTCGACGTTGTTCGGGAAACTACTGATATAAGTGATTGTGCTCGGCAAGGATTGTGGCCCTTGTGCCTACGTATCTTTACTTGAAGGAGGTAAAGAATCAGAGCAGCCGTAGTTCGGCCTACGATTTGTTGATGTTTTTATGGATGATGCTATCGTACGCGTTCTAGTAGTTAGGTGTATTGCTACTCGCTCGTTGGAGACTTAGGCATTACCTGTTTGCCGTAGAACGGACGTATCATATCCTTTTCGAAAGATAAGTTTTCTCCATGCGAGGCAAGATGTCACATTTGATTTGTTGAAATGTTTTTTAGGGGCGAGATAGATCCTCGGATAGTAACCCCTACGGGTAGTACCCAATTCTTCATCTCAAAGTTTTTGTTATGAAAGGGTGTAGCGAACATAGCGTCTTCGTATTGAAGGACGAGTATCAAAACCACACACACTACAGTGAGCATCTCAACACTCGAAGAGGAAGAAGTCTACACTTAATCCTCTCTCTTTAGTTCAATACAAAGAGAACTTCATTCTCTTATTAAAGTGTTTTTGGTTTTGAAGGGTAAGTGCTTTTGCGACAGAGAACCCTACGGTAAACATTAGCACTCGGGATAGGAGAAGGCCTACGCCTAACCACTCAACGACCATTCAAGTTTTTGTTAAGAAAAGAGTTTTAAAAAAAAAAAGCGCTCGGTACGGGACCGAGGTTTTTAGGTGACAAAGGTTGCGGAAAGAAGTTGTAGAGGGAGATAGGTGGCGGATAAAGTCACGTCTTCGTATTGAAAGACGAGTATCGAGACCACCCACACTACAGTGAATATCCCAACACTCGGAGAGGAAGAAGTCTACACTCAATCCTCTATCTTTAGTTCAATACAAAGTGAACTTTATCGTTTTGTTAAATATGGTGAGTTGGTTTAACCATTATTTGAGAAAATCTGCTTGACGTTGGGTCAAGGGTTTTAGTTGCTTAAAAAGATTTGAGGCGAAGCGAGCAAGGTCGATGGCGACACACAAGGCAATCGGCTTACAAGGTCAAAAATGGCTCGATGAGAGTCGAGAGTTTGTTTTCTTGAAAATGGTTTTTAGAACTAAAGGTCAAAAAATGACCAACAATAAACATGCACAAGAACCAAACAGTCACAACGGGTTGAACGGCTTAAAACAAAAACGAAACACAAAAAAAACGGGAAAATTTTTTTTTGAGGTAAAAAGTTGAAAAAACGTGAAAAAACAGGGGTCTGACACGGGTGGCCGTGTTGTGTGACACTGCCCGTGTCACAGTTCCAGGAAAAAAATGAGTTTTGGGTCAAAAAGTGGTGTGACACGGCCGTGTTGTGTGACACGGCCGTGTTGTGTGACACGGCCGTGTTGTGTGACACGGGTGGCCGTGTTGTGTGACACGGCCCGTGTCACAAGGCCTGGGCCAAAAACAAGTTAAAATCTCAAACAGAGGTACAACACGGGTGCCCGTGTTGTGTGACACGGCCCGTGTTGTGAGCCCAGGGCATTTTTCACTTTGAAAAGCCACACAGAGATGCAACACGGTCGGCCGTGTCGTGTGACACGGCCCGTGTTGGGCTACCAGATGAAAAAATCCAAACTTTCTCTTGTTTTTTGCTTCTTTTTGTGGTTCTTTCAAAGGGTTTCTTGGTCCCTATTAGGACCTTACATGTTATACTCAATACAACAACATTCAAACCAAGAGAACAAATGATAAATGCGCAATATAAAAGAAGAGAAGAGTTTAAAGAGATGGATACCCAAGAGTTGTTACCCTCATTGCAAAGCCTCCACTGATTTTGACTAGGTGTTCACTCCTCTTCACTCTATGCTTTGATGGCTCTCCTTCTCAATGGCTCCCTTGTATTTCTCTTTCACTCTCTAAATCTTTTGCTGGTTTTTTGCTCTCTCTATTTTTTCTGGTTTTCTCTCTTACTCTTTTTTCTCAATCTCTCTATCTCAATATGTTGTGAATGATAGTGTATAATAGTGAATCTAATCCTTTTGTTGACAGCCCTCCTTCCCTTCTCACCTCACTTTTCTGTCACCTTTTTCTGCTGTACCAAAGCAATAGCTCTTGCAAAAGCTCCCACTTTCAGAATTTCCATTCTTGGCAACAATTATGGCCACTTTCTTGGTGCAGCCCTGCTTTTTCCACTTCTAGTATACTGCTTTTGCTGTATTTCTTCTGCAGCACTCTATGTTGCTTTCCAACCTTGTACCCATTGGTTGGTTGATTTGTTTTGGACATACCCATGTAGTCCATACAAGACCTTTTGGACATCATTTTCAAATTCTGATTTTTGATGTGTAGATGTATCAACATAAGCTTATAGCCTTGGTTTTGTGACATAAAATGATTTTGTAATATGATACACATTGCCACTTCTTGCATGTGGCTGTTTTGGATCATATTCAAATTGCTCATGGTTGAACATGCATGGTATTGATCTTGAAATATTCCAACATTGAATTAGCTCTTAAATATTTTCCTTGCATGTTTGTAAGCACAAAGAGGGTCATGTGGACTTGATGGAGCATGGGGGATACCATGACATGAAGTTATTTTTAGAAACTTGAATTAAGACTAGAAATAGCTTAATTTCCTAAGCATTACCAAGAGTTTGGATTTTGTAACAAATGTGACATTCTTGCAAATGTCATGAAATTTCTCTTTGTAATATTCTTGAATCTAGCCTTGAATTCATGAACCTTGAATTTGGAATGATGGGCCTCCCTTATGTCATTGAATTTGAAAGAAATGAAGAAATGAGTCAAGCCTTGAAAGAGGGCAAATTTTGGGGTGCAACACAGACCATCAATGGGTTGATATCTTCACAAAACCCCTTGCTGAAGATAGGTTTATGTTTATTCTGAAGAATATTAGTATAGATTTTTGTCCAGAATAAAAATATTATTCAGAAGAAAATTTATTCTGATGAAATATGAATAATGTCTATGTTCTGAATTAATTCTTCTGATTATTTCTTTTATTACATTATTTCTTTTGTGAAACTCTGATCTAACAAGTCTCAGAAGATCTGAGCGTTGTTTAATGTTTCTTATTCTTAAGAGATTCAGAGGCATATCTACATCAAACACGTGTCATACAAAATCTGAAATAGTGGAGTGTAATACAATGAGACGCCGTTTTGAGGTACTGTTTGAATTCTCAATGTCTCGGTTTTCTCCCCACGCTTGTCAGAATCAATAAATTATTTTAATTATTATTCTGTTTGATGTGACCTTTTGATTTAAATTAAATGCATTAATTGTTGAATGTGTGCCCTAATTGTTTTCTCTATAAATGCCACAACACAACACCATTTCACACTTTACACTCTCTCTCTCTCTCTCTCTCTCTCTCTCTCTCTCTCTCTCTCTCACGTTTATGCATTTCTGCCTTCTACACTGTTTTCTCTTCTCTTCCAAACCCAAAACCCTAAGAAGTTCTCGTTATCTCAAATCTTCAACAATGGCAACTTCTTCATCAACATCCCAATAGTTTCAATCATCAATGGCTGCAGTTTCATCATCCAATATGGGTCCTACTCCATTCAAGGAACCAATAAGAACACTCCTCACTCCCGTGGATCAAATTGAAGTTTTGAGTGAGTTTTTAGTTGATTTTGAAAGTATTGCTGCAAATGGGTTTGATTTACGTCCAACAGTATCAGCTCAAGGATGGACAAAATACTTTGACAGACTGGTTGGTCCTGTTTACCCTCGTTTGGTCAAAGAATTTTGGATTCATGCAAGTGTTTTCCCCAAGTTCATCATGTCTTCTGTTCTAGGCAAGGAAATCATTGTTACTGAGGATATGATTCACAAGCTGATAGGTTATCAAGAATCAGATGGTATCACTCATTTGCCAGCTAATCGTGTGGATATGGATGAGGTTTACAGTGAGGTGTTTACTTCTGGAGAAGCCTCCAACAAGATAAAAGATCTTAAAGTTAAATACAAGATCTGGGCTAAGATCTTTCTTGGTTGTATTCATCATAGAAGGTCTACAAACTCTCCTGATTACATCAACTCTGATCAGATGTACTTCATGTATTGTCTGGGCAAAAGTATTAAGGTGGATCTACTTTATTTTCTATTCAATCATCTCTGGACTCATGTGAAGCAATCTAGAGAAGAAATCAGAACCAAGCATCAGAAGATGAGAAACTGGATCCCTATGGAATGACTCATCTCAGATATTCTGACTGAGAATGGCTTGGTTGGACATCTGACAGAAGCTGGAATGAAAGAGGAATTAGCTTCAGTGGTTGGCAAACCTCTGAATAGGAAAAGTATTCAGAGGATGAGGATTATAGAAGAACTCTCTTCTGCACCTGATCAGATCAACTCTGAAGAGGTCAGCAAGAGAAGGATACCAGTAGATGATTTTCCTCAGTTTTATGCTAATGAACCAAGGGAAATTATTCTGACTTACATAGCAGAATGCTTAGCTGATGGAACTCCTCTACCAGAACATCTGATTCAGAGAACAGGCGAACCTGAACCAGATTTCTATGGGGATAGACAAAGGAAGAAAAGGAAAGTCTCAGAAGAAGGATCTTCTAAGCCATAGAGGAAAGCTTCTAGCGAAGCAGCTTCTGCAAAGCCAAAACCTATCAAGAAAAAAAAAGGTAACCCTCCTTCTACTAGTTTAGATTCTATTTTAGAAACAGTTAAAGAAGTACTAGCATCTTACCCCCTCCTTATGAACCCATTCCCTCACCTTCTCCTCCTTATAACTCTGGACCCATTCCATATGAACCATAACAATCTCAACCACTTCCTTCTACACCTCAACCAAAACAATCTTCTGAACACCAACCACAACAATCTGAACCACAATCATCTGTCCCATCTACACCTTCATTCAACATACATAAGAAAACCACTCCTGAGAAAACCTCCACTTCTGTTCCACAAACTTCTGATTCAACACACTCTGAAAATCAAACTTTTGAAATTCCCCCACCTGAAACACAAACTTCTGAACAAAAACAAACAGAAACCATCCCTTCTGATCCTGAACCAATGGTTCTTGATCTTCAACCACTGATGACTGTCTATCCAGTTCCTTATGGATCTTTTGAATCTTCTGATTCTTCAGATTCATCTGATTCCACAGACTCTGATAGCTCAGGTTTCATTGCGTCTATTATCGAACCCCTTGTTTCCATCCCATCTGAACCTCAGTTTGTAAAACCTTCATCTGTCCATACTCCTTCTGCATGCCCACCTGTTATTATTATCCCGTCCTTTTTAATACCCTCAACATCTGAAACCACCAAAACACGCTCTATAGAAAACTATCTGAAACCTAAACCTAGGTTAGATGTTAGTACTTTATTTGCTGGTTCTAAAAAGGAATTAAACATGTGTCTGTCTACTGTCAAGAAGGAGTGCATGTCAAGTGTGAATCCTGATGTTTCTAAGACTATATGGCAAAGATCCAGATTAAGATTTGATCCTGTAGCTTCTAATCTTCAAGAGATCTGCATTGACAATGCCAAAGTCAGGTTTGTTGAGGCTGTGAGACAAACTCTTCTGAGAGTCAGCAAAAACCCAGTCTTGCTTCTGGAAAACACACATGCAAAGGAAGTGTGTATTCCTTCTGAAGCATTGGTTGCCTCTGAGACTGCTGTAGTAGTTAGCTCTGAAGTAGTAGCTCCAGAAGTTTCTGCTCCTGCTTTTGAGAATCCAGACTCTGCTCAACCTGCTGACATGATCATTCAGAATGTCTCCGCGTCCTTGGTTGTTCATGATGCTTCTGCTTCTGCATCTGCTCCAGAATCATCTGAAGTAAAGAAAGAAGATGAAGATCTGCAGGCTCATATTACTGAACTCAAGGCTAGCAACACATAGATGAAGTCTTGGATGGTGAAACAAGAGAAGACAACTGATGAAATTAAGACATGGATGGCAAGACAGGAAGAATCCACATCTGAGATAACGAATATTCTGAGGATGTTGGCTTCTCGTCCTTCTTAGTTTTTTTGTGTTTTGTTTGTGCACTTGTTTTATCTGACTATTATGTTTGTCTTGGATATTGCTTTTCTGAATGAATGAACGCTATGTTTTCTGAATGAATTTATCTGTTGCTTTATTGTTTTTCTTCTGTTATCTCTTTTTCTGTCTTAAAGCTTTTCTTAAATGATTTTCTTTTTGATATGACAAAAAGAGAGAGAAAAATGGTAATTTTGATAAATCACATAAATAGTTACCAAAGGCAACTCATACATGATAAATTTCAACTAATCAATTTCTTGAGTGTTTCAGAACTAATAATTCTCATCTGATAAATTCTAAGAATTAACTCTGTAGTAAAAGTCTGAGAATCTGCAAGTTTCCTCTGAAGCTGAAAAGAATACAGAAGCTGAAAGGGAAGTATTTTATCTTTTCATAAGTATTCATTTCAAGGGGAGATTAATATTCTCAGGGGGAGTATTATTTCTTTTCTATTTTAACAAAATTTCCCATAGTTTTTGTCATCATCAAAGAGGGGGAGATTGTTAGAGCACAGATTGATGTTCAATATATCTCATTGTTTTGATGATAACATTAATGAAATTTTGTATAGAGAATTTATATACACTAATTTTTGTTCAAGTGTTTATTTGTTTCAGATATCAAAATTAACATTATTCTGGAAGCAAGAACGCCTGTGAACATTAAAGAATGAAAAGCTCTGAGCGTCAGAAGCAAGCCATCAGAAAACTCTGATCTGCTACAATCACTCTGATCAAAGCTAGGAAGAACTTGAGCAAAGAACATACGCAAAGCTTCAGAAGACTCTGGAAGTACTCAACGCTGCAAGTACAGAACTTCTAATAAGCAAGTATGCTCTGATAAGGATTTCACGCTTAAAGCACTTTGCTGCAAACTCTGATTGAGAAACTCTGAGTGAGTTAAACTCATACCTGAACAACTAAGAACATCATCCGAAGTTCTGATGCAAGGCGTTCCAAAGTTGTTGAAGAAGATGTTGTTCAAAGAAAAGATTTGTTGCTAATCCCAACGTCTGCTCCAACGGCAGTATTCCTCATTTATGCATGACACAAGAATTCAGACACAAAGCACATGTTTGAACATTTCTCTTCCTGGAAAGGAAAAGTCAATAGAGGACAAAAAGGCAACAGAGGCAGCAGAACGTACAACAATGCACAGTCTTTGAGATAAGGACTTGAAGTAGTATTTAAACAAGCTTCAGCATCTTTCCAACGTTGACGAATCATTTGAAAGAAAACCAACTCACAAGATCTCATTCAAATATTCTTCAAGCTTAACAGTTTTCATATTCGTTCTTAATTTTGTGTAAACATCATTGTTGTGATATAGCATGTTAGAAGCAAAACCTTAAACACAAATTGTTAGTTTATCTTTGTAAAAGATTTCCTTAAGAAGACCAAGTTGTGGTCAGATTTTCTTGAGAAGACTAAGACAGTTGTCTTAGTGGTTTACACTGTAATCAAGTTTGATATAGTGGATTAAGTCCTTGTTGAGAAAGGCAAATCACCTGGGTAGGGTGGACTGGATTCGTTTGAGTTCAAACGAATCAGGATAAAAATATTGTTTTATTTTTCTATCATCTAGATTGTTTTAAAACCCTTATTCAACCCCCCCCCCCCTTCTAAGTGTTTTTCTCACCTTCAAGGGATCCCGAGACTGTACAGGGATGATATTGCATGGTTGAAGGAATGCTTATAAGGAATAATTGGCACTACCTATACCAACAAGATGCATCTTCTTTCCGGTAGCCTATTCATAAGAACTCTATAGTTAAAGGTGCTTGACTTGAAGCAATTTTGGGATGAGTGAGCTTCTGGGAAGTTTTTTAGAAAGTGTGTGAGTGAGGATAAAGAATACTGAAAAGACCCGTGTTGGTTTGTAGGGTCAGTTGGTAATCCTGAAAGTATTCTGAGTCATTACACTCATCATCCTTGACCCTTATTCTTATTTCTTCATGATTGTTGTCTAGTTTTTTTACGCTTTCTGCTGGTTTCTTGCAAGCACAAATCTCAGGTATTACTTCTTTGCCTTACTTATTCCTACTTAATTATTTTATCATGGTTATAATATGTGACTGCAATGATTCAGGAAATGTACTGATTCCCCTCAATGCATGAAAGAGAAGTAAAATTTGGGATGTATGCGTGAAAGAATACGAGGGCGATCCGAGGAAAGTAGAATTTGATCAGATCATTAAGGAATATTCACCATCATGTTTTGTGGACATTGTGATGGAGATGATGGGATCTTTTATTGATAAAGAAGTCTTAAGCTACGACCACAACACGATTGATATCACATAGGAAGTAAATTATTTGCTAGCTCATATGCGGTTAATGCACTTAAATTGTATAGGATCCCTAGCACTTCTTCTACAACTATTATTTCCTCCTTTGCAACACTTATCATCCATTTACTCACCACTTGATAGAAAAATTCAATCTCTTTAATAGTTTCATCAAGCTCCTTTTCACTCTATGTCATCATCAAGAAACTTGACTTCTTTCCTTCTGGATTCTTATCAAAGTGCAAAACAGGAGCCATAATAATTTTATGTATGCCCTATGTAAACATCATCACGTTATCCCATCCTTGATAAGTGACATTGTCATGGTGAGAACTAGATATCAAGCTATTAATTAAGTTGAATAAAAATTGTTGAAGTTCACCACCGAACTTTGATTTATCCAAAGGAAAGGATAAAGATCGAAAAAAAACCTAAGTGCGCTACGTAACAACGAAGCTAAGAGATCGGTGGTTCGGGGGTTGGTTATACTAAGGGAAGATATTAGCACCCTAAGTATCTGTAGTACTCTACAGGAAACTCTTGTTAGGTATTTCTGTTAGTGCTAATGTTTGTTTTCTAATGATTATCTACTAAGGTAAAGATGCTAAAGGTAAATATCTATGGGTATACACTAAGTATGCTCGCCAAGACGTTGCATCTTGTGCCTACGTATCCTAATGAGGATGGAATCAGAACAATCGTAGTTCACCTAACTAGGGTGAAGGAACTCTTGGCTATGGTCAAGGTTTTAAGGGGAAGAAGTATTCATAACAATGATACTTACATAGAGTTAAAAAACTCTCTAAGTCTATATTGAAAACTAACTGAGGATCTGAATTTTAACAAAAAGTCAAGGGGGAAAGTGAGTACACATAACAATGATACACACCTAGAGTTAACAAACTCTAATCCTAAGTTCTAAGTTATAGGACTCATAACAAGGTATGCTAAAACTTTGACTTAACAATGTCAAAGGGATACGGGTTCTAACTTAAGGTTAAGTTGAAGGACCTAATGACTCTAACAAGGTCAAGGGAAGGTTTGAGAACAATGAGCTATCTATGACATTAGATCAATAGAGAGACTTTCCTTTGGACTAAGGAACATAAATGCAACTTTTTGGGATGAGAGCTAACAAGCTACATCACTTGAGGAAAACATAACAAAGTTAAAGGGTATAAAAAACAAGGTGATATTCAAGCCTATATTCATTCAAGCATCATTAAAACATATGATCATGGTAACAACCAAGATAAGGGCAAGTATGTGACAACATCAAGCAAAGATTGATAAAGTTAATAGATGACAAGGTTACAACCAAGAATTCATCCAAAGAAGTTTTTTAGAAGAAAATCAAATAGTTACAACCAAAGGTAGTCATAGATGTTAAAACATCTAAATAATCATGAAACAAGGTTCTTACAAGATCAAACATCATAAATGACAATTTGAAGTACACAGAAGTCATGCATAAGTCAAAACATTACTTATCATGGTAAAAATCAAAACTCAAAATCAACATGCATAAATCATAAAAATGTTTAAAGCATGGATATAAAAATGTATACATTGTCACAACACTTATCATAGATACAAATTAAGTCATGGAAAAAGTAACAACCAAGCATGCTTACCAAGGAAGATATGCTCATCACAAGTATTGGTTCATACAAACAAGTATAAGAACAAGGAACTAAAGAACAATCAAGGCATGACATGGTCAACATAAAGCACTTGTATATTTAAATCACTTAATCATGGAAGAGAATCACATGTTAAAGGAAAGGTAACAACCAAAGTTTCAAGGACTTTCAAACATATATTCACATATGAACATAAACTTGAAAAAAGTAATAACAACCAAATAACAACAAGGATGTACAAGTTAACCACATCAAGTGTGGTTCATACAAGGTGTATAGGGTTCATACAATTCAAAAATGTTCAAGGAGAGTCGAAGGATCAATCAAGAGATCAAAAGGAATCCTAAGAAACCCTAAAGGTGTCACCTACTTTGATCATGAATAAGTAAAAAATAAAATAATCTTTTTGGAAATTTCTTTACATAGACAAAAAATAGGCATTCTTATGAGTATTTAGCAAAAAGAGTGGAATCAAAATGATAAAAATCAAAAGAGTTGTGAAAGTTTGAAGTTGCATTAGAAAACCATAAAAATAAAATAAACTAGTGATAAAAATGATGGGAATGCACCCTAGGGGAATTCAACCCATGCCCTTGAAATCACCATTCAAAATTAATACCAACTAGGCCACACGCGCATGGTCAAAATATGACGCTACCATGAGATAATATGTGAAACAAGTGGTTTACTCAGAAAAGAAAAATAAAAGAACCAAAAGATCTGGGGGCGATCAAACCCCGGAACCTTTGCTCCAAATGACACACAAACCTCCTCCATGGACCAGCGGTGCTACACTCTTATCCATTAACTATATGCTTCTACTTCTTTTTATTTTAAGAACCAACCAAAATGGCCACTTCAATGCCACATCACGCCCAGTCATTTCCACCTCAGATCCTACTCACTTCTTCTTCCTCAGCCTTACCTCTCTCTCCTTGTGCCCTAACCATGCTTCCATGACCAGAACTTCTTCTTTTTCTAACTCCTCCATTTCCCAGGAACTTCAAATAATGTAAAGACCAATTTCAAGGAATTTTTCACAAGGAACACAGATATATCATTTAATAAACCTAAAACTCAATGTATAGTGCAAACAATCCCCATTAACAGATCAATATCACAAATATTCAGCATGTTACTACATCCAATATTCAAACAATATAAACCCAACAGTGGTCTAAAACAACTAAGAGAATCATACACTACATCTTTACTATTTAAATGACATTAAAATAGTGCATGAATATGAAGATTTCTAAAGTCAGAAATCTTACCTCTTGGAGAAAATCCAAGGTTTCTTCTCGGCTATCATAGTTACAATATATGAATCATTAGAGCTTCCTTGAGCCTTTTAGAACTTGTTAGAATGGTTGGATGGCCTGGAACAATCCTAAGGAACATAACACAATGCCTTTTTCTACAATGGAGGTTGAAAATGGTATGATATGTTTGGGATGTTTCAAAACTGCTTCCTTGGTTTGGGTGAGTTCTAATGAGTGCGTGGAGATGATTTATGAAGTTTATTTTAAGAATGCATGATCAGAATGAGTATTTGAAGTGTTCTTGCAAGTTTGGGGTGGTTTTTGCAAGAACAAGTTGTTCTGAGGATACAAGGTGGTTTGAGGATTTTTCTTGGGGTATCCTCACATCTTTTGGAGTGAGGATTGATGTCCTATTTATAGAGAGAGTGGAGGGTTTGAGGAGATATCAGAAACTGAGTTTTTTTCCAACTAATTCATTTAGAAGCCAACTTGCTTGTAATGATAGTTTCCTCTTGTTTCAAGGATTAAGTACAAGGGTTGCTGGGTAGAGCATGTTCTCTAAACCATAGGGTTCCTCGACCTTCTTAGCCTTATTTCCTTTATTTGTGTTACCAGGATGATACAAACATCTCCAACCCTTCACCAACTTCAGGAAATTCTACCACCATCCTCCTCAATAGCCAAGGTGAGCTAACTTATCATCCTTCATCTGATGTTGGCTCTGGTTTGAGTGAGGTAAATAAACCTGTTTTTCCTTCCACAGGAAACATTCCTCCTTTGGTTCGAACTACTATGCAACATGCTCAAGCTGATGGCTCCAATTCTGGGGATGACGACGCCTCAAGTCCCCCACCCCTTAACCAAGCTGAACCATGGTTATTAATGAG
Organism: Lathyrus sativus; assembly: GCA_963859935.3. Taxonomy (NCBI): domain Eukaryota; kingdom Viridiplantae; phylum Streptophyta; class Magnoliopsida; order Fabales; family Fabaceae; genus Lathyrus; species Lathyrus sativus. The sequence continues at coordinate 209,595,441 of OZ012735.1, forward strand.
GTGGTTGTCGAACAATCAAATATTCCTATAGACCAACCAACTAATGACAATCCAAATCAAGCTGTTCATGAGGAACCAAGGGAACTGCACCCTAAATAAGCTCATAACCATGATGACCATCCATTCTCCAATGAGATAAGTGAGGTAGTTAGAATTGAAGAAGCAGAAGAAGAAGACAAAGAAGAAGAAGAAGGATAAGGTGAAGAACAAGATGAAGGGGAAGAGGAAGAAGAGGAGGAAGAGGAAAACTAAGAAGGTCCTGAACTCCACCAGACTTCACCTGTGGTGAAGAAAGCTCCAGCTCCTATCTTAACTCCTGAGGATCCTTTGGCAGCTCTTAAGTGGTCGAACCCTAGGGAGTATGCCAAGCGAATCCTTGGGCAGAAATGTGGTTTTTCTTCCAGCTCTTCGACCCCTCCTAGTCATCCAGCCTCAGATGACTTCGTTGGTCCTATTCTCCAGTCTATCAAGAAGAAATTCTTCAGAGGAGATATTCACAATGTCCTGGATTCAGACCCAACAACCCGTCCCTTTTTGAAGGACCAACTCAAGAAACTTGACCTTACCACTCTTAATCCAGAAATTTTTGGTTTCTTGATTGATTTGACTGTTGTGGTGGATAATTTGTCTTCAGAGATCAAACGACTCCCCTCTATCCAAAAAACTATTGTGGCTACTGCAAGTCATGAGAGTGCAGCCTAGACCGGTGCACAAGAATCAGAAGCCAAATTCAAACAGTTGGAGGTTGCTCAAAAGCAGCGACAAGAAGAGATAACCTCCAACCAGAAAGACATTGAGGCATGGAAGTAGCAACTCAAAGAGCTTCAAACAAAAATTTCTAATGCTGAAAAACGCAACCTTGAGTTGTAGTAGTTCGACGATCCTGAAATAGCTCAAGAGCTAAAGAGTGCCATCGACTTCACTGATGCAGCTCAAAGGTTTGAGAAAGAGCTTGCAGCAGCCAGGCTCGACAAATCCTTGTGTGAGGATTGCCTCAGTCATCATATGAAGACTTTTGATCAGATGAAGTTAAAACTTCCTTTCTGATGTCTCACTGACCTCTGTTATAGTATCGTTTAATCATCAGTTATTTCTTGGCTTTTCAAGCCTTTTATGTAATGACAATTTTCATTCTTCTGATATTTTTGCATTAATTATTTGCGCCATATCACATTTTTTGACACGTATATGAGGTATGTTATCCACGACCCTAATTTTGAGTCAAATTTGCATTTAAAGCCTTCTATCTCTTTTATGGAAAACATCATATTTCTAGTTCCATTTAATGCTCCAACGACATAAGCCTCTAGCATTACCATAGCATTTAAAGCATAGCCTTCTTAGGCTACTCCTCCAACCAATCTATGTGTCTCCACCGTTTGACTGGCCACTCCCAACTAAACCTTGTTTCTATAAAATCTCTCTTTAAGGACTACGTCTTATACCCACCACAGCAAGCATGAGTAATATTTCAGGAAAACCAACCATTAAGGAGGAGGTTAAAGAAGCCAATATGTCCGACGTTCCTAAGAAGGCTCAAGAGGCAAAGAAGCCTGAAACTTTCCGAGAAAGGGTGTTCCAACACCATCAATTATGATGATGAAGCTGATGAAGACTATACGGAGTTCCTCAAATCCCTTGATTGGAGAGATTATGAGTAGTTTTCTATTTGATTTTCCAAATTATTGTGTTGATTCGCCACTTCTTTGTTGCCATGTTAGCCTTTTTTGCCCATTTTGGCTTTTGTGCCTCTTAATGAAATTTACGTTTTGATATGAACCTCTTGCAAGATAGGCCTATATTTTTTCAAATACTTTCCATTTACTTTCAAGGTTCTTTTATCTTTATCTAATTCTTCAATCTCATAGGCCCCATTGGAGAACACTTGTATAATCTGAAATGACCCTTCCCATTTAGGGGACCATTTGCCTAAAGTTCTATCCTTTTAATCCATAGGCAAGATTACTTTCCCAACTAGATCCCCACATACAAAAGATTTCGACTTAACTCTCTTGTTATAGGATTCTTCGACCTTCTTCTTTTGTCTCCTTAGTAACTTTAAGGCTCTAAGCCTTTCTTCATCCAAATCCACCAGTTCGTCCATCATCATTTCCCAATAGGATTCAGCAGGGATCTCATGATGTCTCTGGATTCTTACAGATTGCACACATATATCTACAGGTAGTACTGCATCATGACCAAAAGTAAGTTGAAATAGAGTAGTATTAGTAGCCTCCTTGGGGGAAGTTTGACATGCCCATAGGATCTGGTCTAACGTCTTATGCCAATTTCTAAGCTTCTTTCCCACATGCCTCTTAATTAGCCCAATCACCACCTTGTTAGCAGCTTCGACTTGCCCATTCGCCTGAGCATAATAAGGCCTGGAAGTTAAAAGTCTGAAACCTATTTCTTTGGCAAACTCCCGCATCTTTCTACCCATAAAAACTGACCCTTGATCTGTGGTAATAGTCTCTAGAATGCCAAATCTATAAATGATGTGATTTTGGATGAATTCGATAACATCTTCTTGACCTACGTTTGTTAATGGTATTGCTTCAATCCATTTGGTGAAATAGTCAATGCCAACCAAGATGTATCTTTGGTTCTTTGATGATGTTGGTCAAATTTCTCCCACTATATCCAAAGCCCATCCTCTAAAAGGCCATGGTTTCACTATAGAGTGCAACTCACTCGCAGGAATATGTTGTATTCCAGCGTGGATCAGATATTCTTGGCACCCCTTGGCGAACTCTATGCAATCCTTCAACATAGTAGGCCAATACATGCCTTATCGAAATAACAACCATTTCATTTTATGGCCAACTTGGTGTGCTCCACAAGCCCCACTATGAACTGTTGAAAACACCAAATACGATTCTGTCTCATTAAGGCATTTCAACAAGACTCCCTCAGGGGTCTTCTTAAAGAATTCATTACCTATAAGTACATAACTTAAGGCCTGATACCTGAATTTTCGTTTTGTCGAAGCTGTTGGATTCTGCAGGTATTCAATTATATGCCTTCTCCACTCTTCATCCGTTAGACCATCTATAGCAAAAATTTCAAAACTTTCGCCAGTCATGCACCCAAGCTTAATTGTTTCCAAATCTGAAGGGCACAATCCAACATCTACCACTTTCCCTCTTGCTTCAATTACTTCCTGAAGGTTTTCCTACGAACTTTGTATCCAGAAGCAATCTGAGCCAAGTCATTAGCAATCTGATTTTCTATTTTGGGTATGTGTTGGATGACCACTACTTCAAATTTCTTCAATAGCCTATTTGCTATCACAAAATACATAATTAGATTTTCTTTAACACATTTGTATTCCTTTGTGATTTGCTTTATCACCAACTCTGAGTCTCCCATTATTTCGACTCTAGTTGCCCCCAATTCTAACAAAATTTCAAGGCCAGCAATCAGTGCCTCATATTTAGCCTCATTGTTGGAGCAAGGGCCTTCGACTCTGAATTTAAATTTTGTTGGAATTTGCTCAGGAGAAATAATAAATATACCTACTCCTGTTCCATTTTTATGGCTTGATCCATCAAAGTATAATTTCCAGGATTTCAACTCAAAATAATTTAAATCCTTTTCATTGACAGAATGATCAACTATAAAATCTGCCACTATTTGCCCTTTCACAACCTTTAGGGGTTGATATATTAAAGAATATTCTGTTAGTGCTAATGCCCACTTGCCAATTCGACTATGCAAGATAGGTTTAGATAACATATGTTATATCACATCAAAATGAGACGAAACATACACATCAACAGGCTTGATATATTGCTTTAATTTAGTACAACAGAAATACAAGCATAAACATAACTTTTCAATCATGTTATACCTATTTTCTGCATCATTTAAAACTCTACAAAGATAGTAAATGGCTCTTTTGACTCCATTCTCATCCTCTTGAGCTAGCATGCTCCCTAAAGTTTTACCAGATGCAGCTATATACAATCTCATACTTTTATTTCAATAAGGTGGTGACAATATTGGAGGGTGACTTAGGTAATCCTTGAGCTTGTCGAAGGCTTCCTATTGTAGGTGCCCCCACTCGAAACCATCTTTGTTGAAACGAAGCAATGGAGAAAAAGCTTGTGTCTTGCCACTTAGGTTGGATATAAACCTTCTCAAGAAATTAATCTTGCCTAAGAGTGACTGCAACTCCTTCTTGGTTGATGGCGCTTTCACTTCCATTATGGCTTTGGTCTTATTTTGATTTATTTTGATCCCTTTCTTGTGGACCATAAAGCCTAGAAAATCTCTTGCCTGCACACAGAAAGCACATTTAAGAGGATTCATTTTGAGGCCAAACTTTCTCATCCTTAAAAAGGACTGTCGAAGATGGTCAATATGGGCCTTCCCAAAAATAGATTTTAGAATAATATCATCAATGTAAATTTGCATGAACGTGTCTATAAAATCATGGAAGATTGAGTTCATGGCCCTCTGGTACGTGGCACCAGCATTTGTAAGGCCAAAAGGCATTACTACCCATTCGTAGGTGCGTAAAGCCCCAGGACATCGAAAAGCAGTTTTAGGAACATCTTCCTCAGCAATGAATATTTGGTTGTAACCAGAATATCCATCTAACATGCTAAGATATTCATGTCCTGCTGCAGAATCTACTAACATTTCTGCTACTGGCATTGAATATTCGTCTTTAGGAATTGCAGCACTTAAATCTCAAAAATCTATGCAAACCCTTAAAAAACCGTTATTTTTAATAACAGGCACTATATTAGCCAACCATTCCACATACCTTGTTGTGCGAATGAATTTGCAACCAAGCAGTCTTTCGAACTCCTCTTTAATCTTTAACAGTATTTATGGTGCAAACCGTCTTGGGCCTTGCTTGAATGGTTTTTTCCCCAAGTGTCATAGGAAACCTATGTTCAACCAACTCCCTGCTTAGTCCTGGCATTTCATCATAATCCCAGGCGAAGCAGTCTTTGAACTCCTTCAGTAACTGGACCATTTCGACCTTTAGTTGGGGGTTCAAATTGGCGCTGATATACGTGGGCCTTTTGAACGCCCCCTCACTGAGGTCGATTTCTTCTAACGGATCTTGTGCTAGCATTTTGACATTGTTTGCTAGCGGATCTTTTTCAAACCCCAAAGGCCCATCTTCATAAATGGCGTCGAGCCTCTGGCTTTACTCTCCAGATTTTGGGTCGAAGTCCTTACCAAGGCATTCTTGGTGAAATTCAGGATTGGCCATATCAGCCATGTTGTTGTTAGCAGCTTCCAGAGCCGCTTGAAATTTTGTTTCAGCCACATAGGCCGATATTCTCTTCAACGCTTTGAATTAAGTCATGATCACTAAAATCACTTCCCCACCCTCTGGGGTCTATTGAAGGCTTGCTTAAGCATGGAAGCCATCCTCCTGGAATCTCCTTGTCCCATCTAAAACCTTCGACAGGATGCAAGTATAATGAGTAGAATGTGTCTTTGTCTGGTGTGAACTCAAAATCTGTTGGAGGACATGGAGAAATGTCGCCAAGTGCTTATCAAATTGCTTCATGTCAACCTGATTGATAGGGGCTTTAAAGTGCCCTTGGTCTGCTTTAATATTTTCTACTATGCCATCTGGCCTCCAAATGGTAATTCTCTAATGCATGGAAGAAGGTACAACTCCTACGCCATGGATCCATTCTCTTCCCAGGAGCAAGTTGTAGTTGGCTTTAGTTTCAACCACCATAAAAATTGTGGGTCTAGTAATTGTCCCCACGGTGAGATCAACTTGAACCACTCCTAGAGTAGAGCCAACTTTCCCCTCATAGTTCGACAGAACCATTTTGTGGGGTTTGGTATCATCGTCACACTTCCCAATTTTCCTTAGTAAGAACCGGGGCATCAGGTTCACCGTTATGCCACAATCTGCCAGTATCTTGTTCACAGACATGTTCTCCACTTTTTCAGTGATGTAAAGAGATTTTAAGTGACCCTTCATAGCCTTTGTAGGGCGTTCAAAGAAAGTGTTTTGCTCCTCCACACACCCATTGTTCATTATGTAATAACACGCAAGCTTTTGTGCCAGCATTTCTATCTCAGTGTTATGATCCACATCTTCTACTTCTGTAATTTGGCCAAACTCTTTGGGCATAATAGATACGAAATTTACTATAATGTCGAGGGAAGTTGCAGACTCGTTGTCAAAGTTATCAGTCACGTTATCATCCTCTTCGACTTTCCTTTCTGGCTGGTCCTATGGAACACCAAATAGCTTTCGCCTTATGGGCATCTTCTCAGCTTTTCCACCTGGATTATTGATATCGGTACTCGACTCTCCCTGCATTGGTACCTGAGTGTCTCTAATAGCCTTTCGCATGCGTTGTTCCCTTCGTCACTGTGACCTAGTCATAGGGTTCTTACCCTTGTAGTTTTCAGAAACATACGCTGACTTATTAGTTGTATGACTTTCATTTAGATATTCAAATAAGGAACCTCTTCCTATGTCAAATGTTTGCCATTTCTTCTGTCCTCTCCCTTCGACGGGCTTCATCCAGCTTCCTATTGACATATTCCTAACTTTTTTAAGTGTGATGGGTCTAGCTGGCACTTCTATCCCTGCCAAGGGTCTTCTGGGATCAAAGTTTCTTGGGCCCTGGTTTTTCTGCCCCCGGTCTCTGTTGACTCCCTTGACACCCTCTAACTCCTGATTCTTTCTTCTGGCAACGATGCAAGAAATCAACAATGGTTTCCTCCTGCTTGGGGTAAGCCATTTTACTACATTCCATTTGTTTGTTCGTCTCCCGTACTTCTTTGACCTTTTGATCTGTGATCTTAATCATGTTCACATAGATCTTTTCTTCCAACTGCATCTTGGAAAAATGAGCTTCAAGATTCTCAGTGTGTTGCTCCATGCACTTATCGTCTGCCTCTTACGCTACTTCCTCCTAAGTGGCATCTTCAACATGGAATCTCTCAACGTGAGGAGATGTTTTGAAATACTATTATGCTGTCATGCATATCAATTTATCTAACAGGCAGCCATCCATTTCTGTCATCTCTCCTACCAACAACATGTTGCTCTCTAACCCTCTGATGACTTCGACCCTGGGACCATTTCCGCCTATAGCCTCCTTGGTGTTGACGCTATCTGCATTAGCCTTAGCTTCTTCACTTAGTTCGACCATGTTGATGCTCTCAGTAGCATTTCCTCCTAGCCTCTTTTCTGCCACGTCCAATCCCTTAGCAGCTTTATCTCTCTGAATGAACTCATCAGCATTCTTCTTGGTCACCAACATTAGACTACTACTATCAGTTTTTCCTGGGCTCGTTGATGTTGCGTTACAACCTTTAGTTACTTTGGTTGTTTCAGATTTTATGGTGAAATTCTCAGTGATTTCCACCATGTTGACTGGAGAGTTAACCTTTTCAATGGCTTCGGCCATCTGAACCTCTTCAGGCTCTGCATAGTTAGCTTCTACAATTTGTAATGGGTCAAAGTCAATCATCATTTGGGTCTTCCCCTTGTCCCAAAACTTCAATCTTCCTTCTTGGATGGCATTTTGCACCAAATCCCTGAAAAGAAAACATTGAGAAGTTTTATGACCAAAGAAATTATGGTACTTACAAAAGTATTTTTTCTTTCTTTGTTCTAAAGGAGGTACTTTAGCACCAGCAGGCACTATTATTTGCCCATCCTGAACTAACAAATCAAATATTTCATCACATTTAGTAACGTCGAAAGTATATGTTTTCTTAGGAAATTTGTCATTAGACTCAGGGGGTTTTTCTCATTCGAATGGGCTAAGAGTTTACAAGCATAAGGTGGACCTTGCTTTAACTCAGCAACATCAACGCCATGTTTGTCGAAATAAGATGTTTCATCATATAGATTCTCTGCATCTTCATTACATTCGACAAAGGCTACTTTTTTACCCTTGTTGAACCTAGCTTTCTCTTCTCTCAGCCTCTCTAGCTGTCGAACTCTATCAGCTAGTTGCGCCATATCTCTGAGATATTGGGTGTCCAACTTCTTCCTAATGACATAATCAAGACCCCTAGCAACCATTTTGTGGCTGACACCGTGGAATATTTTCACCAATTATTGGTCTTCGATCAAATGCTGGTACTCCCATAAAATCAGCCATACGGGATAATTGTATTGCCAGTTGTTGATTAGTTTGAGCAATATTCTGAATCAAAGGTTGAAAAACTTCTCCCATTGTCTGAGACAGCGTGTGCACCATCTGCATATTACTCTCATCCATTTGTTGCCTCAAACAGTTTATGGATGTATTTGTAAGACTGGGTGATTGAACAGAATACCCAACACCTATGCTTTGGTTATTTCGACTACCAGATCCAAATCATTGCATTGGCGAAGACACTATGTTTTCTGAAAATAAGGGTGGAGCGTTTTGTAGATTTTGCATCATCGACATAGGCATACCATAAGATGGGTTCCTTGGTACTGGTTGTGAGAACCCTGGAGGAGGAAAAGACCGGTGTATTGAACTTCCCGAAGGTATTGGTGGATTAGAACTTTGCAGTCCTATATATTCAAACACAAGTTGAGTGTATATTTGTACACATGTTGATCCTGGACTGGCCACGGGCTGCATTTGTTCATACACAACTACTGATGGTGGCGTCTGTCCTTCCGTTGAAGAAACTGGTTATGGAGCACTGCTTGACTGAGTATTTGAAACATTCCCTTGAGGATCAACATGTTGATTAGCACTTATTGCCATTCTTTTAGTATATCTTCTCTTTGGTACTTCTTCATGTGTCGTGGCAAACTTCCCACTCCTTAATAACATACAACGAAGTATGGCGCCAAAAGATGAACTTGGTTAATGTAAACTTTAGAATGTTTAGCACTGGGTCCCACCGGGTGTGCCAATTTGTTTACTGTGAATTTTGGTAAACAACAGCTGGTCTATCAATTTAGGGTAAAATTGAGTAACTTGCAGGATCGACCATACTAAATCCTAGAACATGTGCTAAACGTGCAAAAGACCCTAATCTGAACTCCACGTTCGACTGTGAAATCTTTGTAAAGTAAAAATGACTTGAAGGTTAAAGGAAATATGTAAAAGTGCAATAATGTAAATGCTTTGGAAGTAAATGTCGAAAGTAAATGCAGTAGTGTAAATAACATTGAAAATAAAGGGCTTTGAAAGTAAATGACTTTGAAAATAAAGGACTTTGAAAGTAAATGACTTTGAAAATAAATGTGCAAAAGACTCTAATCTGAACTCCACATTCGACTATGAGATCTTTGAAAGTAAATGCGTGTGAAGGTAAATGCTGAACGTTAAAAGGTATGAAACGTAACTGAAAATAAAGTTGCAAAAAGGCTTGAAAAAGCATTTTAAATGTAAATGATGAAGGTTAAAATGCAGAATAAGTAACAGCGCATAAATGATAAAGACAAGTAAATTGCATTAATGAAAAGGAGTTGGCGTTGTATCATGTACATTCTCGCTAACTCGTTTCTCTATACACGGGTACTTTGAGTGATTTGGAGTGACTAGTGCAAGATGACTGAACACCCTTATTACATAAAAATAACACCTATTTATAATGCTAGTAAGTAACTACTACATGACGGTTATGGCTTCACAATGTTTCCTTTTGGTGCTTTTTACAACTTCAACTGCTCCCATGTTCGCCCACTATCAATTTGAAACTTAGACACTAAGAATTCCCTCAATCCTTCATGGTAACTGCCCTGCATTCCTTCTAGCATGATCTTGGTCGAAAGCTTTCTCCAATACTTAACATTTGCCTAGAAATTTTGTCAACCTCTCTTTGCCTCAGGTTTCCTCAAAGTTGTGTTGAAACCTTCATATGTTTTTTTGAAAAACATTCTGACTTAGGATAATTCTGATTTCGCTGGCGTCGAAAATGAAAGCTAACAATACCTTATGATCCAGTTGAGATACCTATGTCTCTACTCTCAATGAATCAACTTGTCATCTCAATGCCAACTTTGTTTCCTTACGAAAGCACGAATGTTGTACCTTGGTTATACGACGAGGCTATTTTTCTCAATGGACAAAAGGTGAGAGAAGAGGACATCTTAGAGGAAAAGAAGACTGTAGAGAATATTGTAGGAACTGGTGGCGTCCCCAGGAGCGGTAGGATCTTTGCACCAACTACATCACCCATTAACAATAGTGGCAATGCAAACAAAGATACTGCTAGACAAGGCACCATTGAACAAGGGCAACCCTCCAAACAGAAGGATGTCCCAAATAATGAGGCTGCGGAATTTTTAAGAATCATCCAGAAAAGCGATTACAAATTGATTGACCAGCTCAATCAAACTCCTTCGAAAATCTCCATGCTTTCATTATTAATGTGTTCAAAGTCCCATCAGGAGGCGCTATTAAAATTTTTGAAGGCCGCTCACGTGCCTCAAGAGATATCGGTGGTGCAGTTTGAAGAGGTGGTTGGGAACATAGCGTCAGGTCATATTCTGAGCTTCAATGATAGTGAATTACCCCCCGAAGGTAAAAATCATAATAAGGCCTTGCACATTACCATCGAATGTGTAGATGTTGTGTTCTCTCGAGTGTTAGTCGATACTGGATCGTCACTGAACGTACTACCAAAAAGCTCGTTGTGTAAATTGTCAATTGAAGAGGTTGTGATGAAGCCAAGTTAGACTATCGTGAAAGCTTTCGGTGGAGCTAGGAGAATTGTGATTGGCGAGGTTGATCTCCCGATCAAGAATGGGCCTCATACTTTTATTATTACATTTTATGTAATGGACATATATCCCGCCTACATTTGCCTCCTTGGTCGCCTGTGGATTCATTCAGTTGGTGCCGTAACATCAACTCTTTATCAGAGACTCAAGTTTATGATTAACAATCAGATGGTTATCATCGAAGGTGAAGAATATGTTCTTGTGAGCCATCTTGCTTCTTTCCGCTATGTCGAGGTAGGAGCTGAAGTGCGTGAGACTCTATTCTAGACCTTTGAAGTGATCAACATTGAAATGATTCATGAGAAGTCGGTGTCTTCAATTGTAACTTGGAAAGACGCGAAGAAAGTGATAGAAGAAGGTCACCCTCGAGGATGGGGTAGGGTGTTGGAACTGCCTATTAACAAGAATGGAGTCGGTCTAGGTTATTAGCAGAAGAATGCCTCTGATCGAGGTAAAGGACTTGCAACTCCATTAGATTTTTACTAGTGGGGGCCATCTCGTTGATGGTTAAGTCACATTTCTGAAAGCTGAAGACGGTGGTCATGAAGAACTATGCATGATGTATCCTAGAGCACCCAACCAGACATTGAGAAACTAGAAAAACGTTAAAATTCTCGAAGTTACTCTAGTAGACGAGTAATTCCCTGTTTTTCGTTTTTACCTAAAAATACTATGCTCTGCCCAAGGCATATGGATTATGTTGTAAGGCTTTTTTGCTTTTAAAGCATAGGCTTATCATCAATGAATAAAACTTTTGCATCCAATTATGCTCTCTTTCTTTCATTTTTACTTTTTTCACATAAACTTATTTTATGAAAGGCAATGTTTTATTTTCTTTGTTTTCATTTTTCTTAAAATAAAAGCATGAAATCATTCATCATGCAGATCTTCCCCTGTTCCTGTTGATAACGATCCTGCTATGGTCCAATATGACTTTGATAACCCAATCTACCATGCTGAAGAAGACTATGAGGAAGATTGTGATCTCCTAGAAGAGCTGGCTAGACTGTTAAAGCAAGAGCCAAAGGTCATCCAGCCATATCAAGAAGAGGTTGAAGTCATCAATATGGGATCCGAAGAGGATGCTAAGGAGATCAAGATAGGTGCCGCCTTGGAAGCAAAGATTAATACAAAGTTGGTCACATTGCTTCGAGAGTATGTTGACGTGTTTGCTTGGTCCTACAAAGACATGCCCGATTTGGATGAAGACATTGTGGTGCACAAGCAACCCCTCAAAGAAGATTGCCCACCGGTGAAGTAAAAGTTGGGGAGAACGAAGCCAGAAATGTTCTTCAAGATTAAAGAAGAAGTTCAGAAGCAACTAGACGCTGGTTTCTTGGCAGTATCCAGCTATCCGCAATGGGTAGTGAATATTGTTCCAGTACCGAAGAAGGATGGGAAGGTGCGAATGTATGTCAATTACAGAGACCTCAATAGAGCAAGTTGAAAAGACGGTTTTCCTTTGCCTCACATTGACGTCCTAGTGGATAACACGACCCAGTTCTCTGTCTTCTCGTTCAAGGATGGGTTTTCTGGCTATAATCAGATCAAAATGGCGCCATAAGATATGAAAAAGACAACCTTCATCACCCCATGGGGAACCTTCTGTTACAAGGTTATGCCATTTGGACTTAAGAACGCAGGCGCGACATATCATCAGGCTATGGTCACTTTCTTTCATGATATGATACATAAAGAGATTGAATGCTATGTAGATGATATGATCACAAAACCCAGACTGAGGTTGAACACCTCATTCACTTGGAAAAGCTTTTCGCAAGACTGAGAAAATTCAAATTGAGATTAAATCCCAACAAATGCACTTTTGGTGTAAGATCTGGTAAACTGCTAGGTTTTATTGTAAGCCAAAAGGGGATTGAAGTCGACCCAGATAAATTAGAAGCTATCCAAGACATGCCAGCGCCTAGAACCGAAAAATAGTTCGAGGTTTCCTTGGGAGATTGAATTACATTGCTAGGTTCATATCTCACCTAACGGCCACTTGTGAACCCATTTTCAAACTGCCTAGAAAAGATCAAGCTGTTGTGTGGAACGATAATTGTCAGAAAGCCTTTGAGAAAATAAAGGACTATCTATAATAACCACTGATCTTGATACCTCTAGTATCCAGAAGACCTCTGATCATGTACTTAACTATGCTAGAGGGATCCATGAGATGTGTGTTGGGTCAGCATGATGAAACCGGTAGGAAGGAACACGCAATCTACTACCTCAGAAAGAAATTTAATGAATGTGAATCGAGATACTCAATGCTCGAGAAGACATGTTGTGCATTAGCTTGGGCAGCAAAATGCTTGAGGCAATATATGCTCACCCATACAACTCTGCTGATTTCTAAGATGGATCCTGTCAAATACATATTCGAGAAGCCTGCTCTCACCGGATGAGTGGCTTGTTGGCAAATGGTACTGACCGAGTACGACATCCAGTATGTTATGCATAAGGCTATCAAAGGAAGTATGCTCTCTGACTATCTTGCGCACCAACCTGTGGACGACTACCAATCTATACGCTTCGACTTTCCTGACGAAGACGTCATGTTTGCCAAAAATTATACCACACTAGGCCCAAATGATGGACCCGAATCAGGATCACGATGGACGGTCGTGTTCGATGGTGCCACAAACGCTAAAGGATATGGAATTGGAGCAATCATTACTTCCCCACCTGGATTTCATCTATCATTCACTACCAGATTATGCTTCAAGTGTACTAATAACATGGCCGAGTACGAAGCCTGTATCTTCGGAATTAAAGTTGCTATTGATAATAGGATCAAGATTCCAGAAGTTTATGGAGATTTTGCGCTTGTCATATGCCAAATTAAAGGGGAATATGAAACACTTGACATCAAGTTGATTCCCTACAGAGATCATGTCTTGAAGTTAATCTCATACTTTGATGAGATCACTTTTTATCACATTCCCAGAGCAGAAAACCAGTTGGTCGATGCTCTAGCAACATTAGCATCCATGTTTCAAGTCAAGTGGAAGAATTAGGCACTGTTCATCCGTTTAGAATACCTTGACGAACCTGCTTATTGCTCGGCAACCGATGCTGAAGAGCCTAAAGTTGATAATCATCCTAGGTTCTATGATATCAAACGGTATCTAGAAACCCATGAATATCCAGAAGGCATAACCATCACTGACAAAAAATATCTTGGGAAGCTCATATCAAAGTTCTTCCTGAGCGGTGATGTGCTATACAAAAGGAATTATGATTCGGTTCTGCTCAGATGCGTGGATAGACACAAAGCAGAATATATCATAAACGAAGTACATGAAGGGTCTTTTGGGACATACGCCAGTGGCCACACTATGGTGAAGAAGATCTTGAGAGCAGGATACTACTAGATGACAATGGAAATAGATTTTTATCGTCATATCCAGACATGTCACAAGTGCCAGATTTACGCAGACAAAGTTCATGCTTCACCATATCCTTTGAATGTGTTGACTTTGCCTTGGTCTTTCTCTATATGGGGCATAGATTTAATCGGACGTATCAAGCCAACTGCCTCCAACAGGCACCATTTTATCTTAGTGGCCATTGACTACTTCACCAAGTGGGTGGAAGTTGTATCCTATGCTAACGTCACTAAGCAAGTGGTGACTCGCTTCATTAAGAAAGAATTCATCTGCCGATATGGAGTTCCAAAAAAGATCATTACTGATAATGGTTCGAACCTCAACAATAAAATGATGAAGGAGTTGTGTGAAAGCTTTAAGACTAAACATCACAACGTGACGCCATATCGTCCAAAAATGAATGGAGCTATTAAGGCGGCGAACAAAAACATCAAGAAGATCGTCCATAAGATGGTGAAAACCTATAAAGACTGGAACGAGATGTTTCCATTTTCCCTGCATGGCTACCACACTTCAGTATGCACTTCCACATGGGAAGCCCCATTTTCTCTCATGTATGGCATGGATGCAGTACTGCCTATTGAAGTAAAGATTCCTTCTCTGAGGATTCTAGCGGACGTCAAGCTGGACGAAGCTGAATGGATACAAGCCAGACTCGACCAAATTAGTCTCATTGACGAGAAGCATATGACGGCCATCTGCCATGGTCAACAATACCAAAAGCGGTTGAAGAGGGCCTTTGACAAGAAAGTCTGCCCATGACACATCAAAATAGGAGATTTGGTCTTGAGGAAGATTCAGCCAACTCGCATTGACCTAAAGGGCAAATGGACACCAACCATGAGGGTCCATACGTAGTGAAAAAGGTTTTTTCCTGAGGAGCCTTGATTCTCGCGACCATGGATGGTGATGATCTTCCACCCCCCATGAATTCAGATGCAGTTAAAAAATATTATGCCTAAAAGATAGACCCGGTGGACCAAAAAGAAAATCCATGCAAAAATGGGCGTCCTGGTGGACCATAAAAAAGAAAAGGTCTAGGAAAAAATTAGGGACTAAAATAAAAAATATATCACGGTAGGATGAAAACCCGAAAGGGCGGCCTAGGCAAAAGTTAGGGATTTAAAAGGCTAAACTGCATCCTGAAAGGACGTGTGAACTTTCCTCCATGATTATTGAACTCTGACTAGGAGAGATCAATTCAATTGTTGCACTCAGAAGCAAGGTGTCACAACCTTATTTTTGACCTCAAGATCCCACCTCTGTTTTGCTCTTGCTTCCTTTATCCTTTGTGCTTTTATGTGCACGTTTATCCTAACCCACTTGTGCAGGTATTTTAAAGTCAAATAAAGCTCTTCGAAGTTGCAAATTTAAATCGAAGATGGTAAGGATTTATTTGCAGGGGAGTTTAATTCAAAGCCGAAGACGGACATCGCTAACTTTTCCAGAGTCATTTCCCTAAGAGGCAACGCTTCAGAGGCAAACCCTTCAACAACAGCGCCAGAAGCGCGCGCACCAGAAGCAACTCTTCAGAGGATCACTTCAGAGTCAACTTCTTCAGAAGCGACTTCAGAGTCAACTTCTTCAGAAGCAGATCCAACGTCATTTCCTCCAGATGCAACATCCCAGAAGTAAGTTTCCAGAATCAGTGCTCCAGAAGCAGCTTCAGAGTCAACAGCTCCAGAAGCAACCTCAGACCCAACTCACCAAAAGAATTACTCCAGAACCAGAGGCACATTCCCAGAAGCAGATTTCCAGAAGCAGTTCTGCAGCACAGTTCTCCAGCGGAAATCTCCAGAAGTAGTGCATCAGAATCACTCTTCATTAGAGTCTCATCAGAGTCATGCTTCATAAGAGTCATCAGAGTCACGCTTCATCAGAGTCTCTTCAGAGTCACGCTTCATCAGAGTCTCTTCAGAGTCACACTTCATCAGAGTCATCAGAGTCACTCTCCATCAGAATCTCTTCAGAGTCACGCTTCATCAGAGTCATTAGAGTCACGCTTCATCAGAGTTTCTTCAGAGTCACGCTTCATCGGAGTCATTCTTTATCAGAAGCAGCTCCAGAAGCACCTTTTCAGAAGCATTTTTCCAGAAGCAGCGTCCACAACGCCATATCCAGCTCAAACAGCAGAAATGCAAAACTTCCCAAAATTGGAGCCATCATGATCTTGACCAGATCATACCAAATAGGAAAGAATTGAAGTGATTTCCCAATCTTAGTAAACATGCTCTCGACAGGAATCATTCAAAAAGGAAAGTGTTTAAGGCCATATTCATTGGAGGCCCATCTATTCCTCTATAAAAGCATGTGGGGTTTCTAAGATCAACACACAAGAAGAACAATAACAACACGCGAGAAATCTTGCACAAGTGGAAACTCTGCCACAATTTCCATGGGAAAAACCTTCCACCCCCAAGGAAAATTGAAGATCTCGATGCTGGAGCACCAAAGCCATCATCACCCGTCGCCGCCGCTCTCAAGCCTCTGCCGGCTCCTTTTGGGTAAAATTCTTTGCCAAATTCCTCTTGCATATTTATCCTCTTGATGCTGTGCAGGTTGATAAGCGAAGGATATGAAGAACGAGAGGAGAAAAAGTAGCTGAAGAAGAAAAGGGGAGGATAAGAGTTGTAGCCTCAGTCGCTGCTTTATTGTTTTTATCTTTCTGTTCTTATTTTTCTGTGATCTTGTAATATAATGCGTATCATGCACCACACACACACTCTAAGCACCGTGATCTCCAACAGATCAAATCAAATCTCCTTTTTGATCACTTTTTATTTTAAATAACCTGATTAACTTTTTCTTAATAAATTAATTTCACCCTTTTTTATAATAATTAAAAACCTTTTAATAAACCATTATTTCAAAATAACTCCATCAAAATATTTTGCTAATAAATCAAATTAATATTTTTTCCTTAAAACCAAATCACAACTTGTTATTAATTAATCAAAACCAATTTAATCCAACTATTTTATTTAAATAATTCAAACCAATATCATTCAACATTTTCTTAAATCAAATAATTCAACTATTTTTCTTAAAATCAACCTTTCTTAAAAATAATCAACTTCGCTTAAAATCAACATCGCGCGCTCGCACTCAACTTCACGTACTTAGCGCTTTCATGCGTGTGTATGCCTTTATCTTACGTTTCTATTTATCGCTTTTTTATTTTATCGTTATTTACTTTATCGCATTCGCATAATGTCCAAAGGAAGAACCTGCGCATAACGTAAAACTTGCGCGTATGCATATCATTTGCATCATTTTCCCCTTGATCCTTGATCCCATTCAAGTCGATCTTTTAAGTTAGATCCTACCCCATAGGAAGTACCTTTTCTTTTATCTTACAAATTAGATAAACAATTCAAGTCACTCAAATAATTCAAACATATTAGAGAATAAGATGTTAATCATCTTAAGCGAGAGAGAACTTCGGCCCCACATCAATACAATCAATACGTGGGGACTTTTCCACTTAAGAGAGATAGTGGCGTACTTGTCGATAAATCCGAGTGCTTGAGCCCTTCTCTTAAGACGATGCAAATACTATTTTCCTACAATTTGTGGTGGCCTAGTTGAGTAATCTCCCTTAAAATGACGACTCGTCTTTTCTCCTAGAACTAATCAATCAACTACCTTTATCCCTTAGGAACTTTGACCATAGTCAAAGAGCTCCTTAAACCCTTTTAGGGAACTACAAATACTCTGACTCCATTCCCGTCAGGATATGTAGGCATAAGATGCGATATCTTATCGAGTATACTTAAAAAAAAAAACCTAGGTATTTTACCTTTAAGTAGATAAACCTTAGCAATAAAACAAACATAAAACAAAAGGTTCCTGTAGAGTACTATAGAAACTTAGGATGCTAGCACCTTCCCTAAGTTTAACTAACCCCCGAACCTAAAACTCTCTAACCTTTGCATGTGCATTGCATTGTGGGTAATTCGATCTTCTTCCCTTCCTTTGGACAAATTAAAGACCGGTTGCAAATGAATTAAGATTCAAGTTAATCAATAGCTTGACTTCAAAATTTCACTGTGACAGAAATGGCGACTTCACTGGGGACTTCCTTAGTGGGTTTCCCTATTTGTTTATTATGTTTGTTTATCATATTTGCTTAATTATTTACTTGTACACTTGTTTGTTTATTGCCTTTAGATTGATACTCTTGAGTGGTGAGACAAAGTCCTACACCCGGACTTGAGTGAACTTAAGATAGGATTATGATATATTCGACGAGGCTTATAGGGAGTCGAATCCCGACCAAGCTGACTTGAAAATCATGCTCAATTGAGGCCCTCTCGAAATAAGTACTGTTGAACAAGTTAATCGTGAAAACACTCACTATTTTCGACCTTGGAGCCTATGATATTGAGGACCGTAGTTACCTTAACCCCACTTTGGCCTTTATTAGAACGTAGTGCGGGACTATGAGGGAGTACTTCCAAAGTAGTGCTAGGCGATGCTACACTCAAAAGAGGTTCTCTTGAGAATATTATTAACTACCGAGTAATTAGGAAGATGATAATATCCGAAAGATGGACTGATGACTTTGGGACCCTTTTAGAACCTTGTTTTGCAGGTACAATCAACCTTTAGTTCACATCCTTTTGGAATGGGTATACCCTTTGGCTCCATGCTCGTTGCAAACCTAGGACCTCCCTTGTTTATTTATCTTTACGCATCTATGTGCTTACTTGTGTTTGTTGCATTCATAAAGCATCATACTGCATTGGATTTCATGGGATTTACCTTTCGTTTATGAACATTGTAAGACATTATGGATTCTAACAAAAGGCATACTTTGAAATATACTTTTAAGAGTCCTAAATTGGGTGACCTAAGGAAGTTTGGAGCTTTGATTGAAGACCAAGGAAAGTTCAAATACAAGTATGGAAAGCTAGTATCTTTATTGAGTCGTGAAGTAGACGAAGGACTTCTTTCCATCCTATTGCAGTTTTATGATCCGCTTTATCACTGTTTTACCTTCCCAGACTATCATCTATTACCTACATTGGAAGAGAACTCCTTTTAGGTTGGCCTACCTATCCTGAAAGAGTCTCCTTTCCCTTTCTTGGAAAGTGACCCTGAAGAAAGAGACATTGCTAAGGCCCTTCATCTCAAGGTATCTGACATCAAGAATAACATGGGTACCAAAGGTGGGACTTTTGGCCTAACTACTGATTTCCTAATTGAGAAAGCTCGGTATTACGCTGATTATACGAACAAGGTTCGATTCGAAGCAATCTTTGCCCTACTTGTTTATGGGGTATTTCTATTCCCAATTTTTGAAGGGTTCGTCGACCTTAATGAAATTAAGATCTTCATGAAGAATAATCCAGTGCCAACTCTATTGGGTAATACTTATCATTCTGTACATTTCTGAAACTTCCATGGTGGAGGGATGATCACCTGCTGTGTGCCCTTACTTTACAAGTGGTTTATTTCGCACTTGCCTAAGTCCAGTTCTTTTTCGAATCTTGATAAAGGGCTTTGGTCTCCAAGAGTTATGGCGTTGACCCACTCAGACATTGATTGGTACAACCGAGCATATGATGGTTGTGGTGACTTTGCTAATGTATCGTTACTCAGTTTTAATGGAGGGATCAGTTACAACCTTATCTTAGCTCGTCGATAGTTGGGATATCTGTTGAAGGAACCGCCTAAGAGTGTTCAAGTGGAGAGCATTTTCTTCAAGGAAGATAAAAAACTTCAAGGAAAGATTTTGGATGCATGGGGACATTTGCATATGAAGGGGAAGAAAAGCATATGGAAGCTTAATTATGTGTCTTTGGAACCATACCTTCAGTGGGTCAGAGCTAGAGCAATCAATTTGAAGATGCCCTATTCTCGCCAGGATCCCATACCTCCAAGAAGAGAACCCACTTTTGTTTTTATGTCTGACGCCGAGAAGTTGGGAGTCGCTTTGAGGAAGTTGCAACATGAGTCTGAAGCGTGGAAAAACAAGTATCAAGTGGTCGTTGTAGAGAATGCTGAACTTCAAAAATAGAATGTTGAACTTCAAGAAAAACTACAATCGAAGGATGAAGAATTACTCCCTTACAAGAAGAGGAAGGTTCTAGAGGATTTATTTTCCTCCGACCCTTAGTGTACCCTTTGGAGGATGATTGTGGAAAATCTCACCCGCGAGAAGACCCAGTTGGAAGAGCAGCTCAAGCAGCAGAATTCGAAACTTCCTCAGGGCTTTCATTAGCTTTTATTTAGATTTTATTTGTGACTCTTTAAAGGACATTTATTTGTATTTCGTTCCAAACCTAATAAAATGTTTTCTTTTACTACAATGTCCATAAACATAGGAATTCCATGAAATCCTTTTCATCCTGCATTTGCATTTCTGCATTAGCATAGCATTGTTTGCATTCCTGGGTCTCACTCCTGATTCATCTCCACAGACCTCAAACTGAATCATCAATACAACACTCGAGCTAGTCGATGCCAAACGATGGATCAACTGGAACAAGAGAACAGGGTACTCTATGATGAAGTTGCAATTCTGAAGGAAAGTCTGGAGAGGTTGAATGGTCTAGTTGAAGCTCTGTCCAATCAAGCCACGCTCAATAACCAAGATGTTCAAAGGCCTGTTGTCTCCGAAGTTGTACCAACACTGATCCCAGTGGTGCCTACTGTTGCTGAATTGACCTATAGCATGCCACCAGGTTGCACGTAGGGGATGCCTCCTCATTTCACTCCGGCTGGTTATCGCCCGCCTGTTCCTGAGGTCCCTGTCGTGACCACTGTTCAAGCCATTCCTGCAATCATTGTTGTAATGACCACTGCACCTCCGTATGTGAATGTTGTTCCGTATTTTCTAGACGAGTCGGTTTTACATGGGTCACCAAGCGAAACTGTGGGGTTCGAGGAAAGAATGATTGGTTTTCAAGACCAGTTTTCTGAGATTCAAAAAGAATTGAAAGCCCTTCGTGGAAAGGATTTGTTTAGAAAAAGTGCTTCTGACTTATGTTTGGTTTCGAATGTCAAGGTTCCGCCAAATTTTAAGGTCCCAGATTTTGAGAAGTACAAAGGAAATACTTGCCCCCAGAGTCATTTCATCATGTATGCCAGAAAGATGTCTGCGCAAACTGACAATGATCAATTGCTCATCCATTACTTCCAGGATAGTTTGACAGGTGTTGCGCTCAAATGGTATATGGGGTTGGATAGTGCGAAGATTCGAACTTTCAATGATTTAGGAGGAGCCTTCATCAAGCAGTATAAATATAATGTAGACATGGCTCCGGACCGAGATCGGTTGAGGGCCATGATGAAGAAAGACAAGGAGAACTTCAAGGAATATGCTCAACGTTGGAGCGAGTTAGCTGCGCAGGTCACGCCTCCATTGGAGGAAAGGGAAATGACCAAGATTTTTCTGAAGACCCTTGGTCCTTTCTTTTATGAGAAAATGGTAGTGAGTGCACCCAGCAACTTCACTAAAATGGTGAATATGGGAATGCATTTGGAGGAGGGAGTCTGAGAGGGAAGATTGGTCAAAGAAGAGAGTGCTCCCAGCATTGCTAAGAAGTATGGGAGCAGTTTTGTGAAGAAGAAAGAGCAGGGAGTAAATGCCTTGCAAGACGGAAGACTCAGAAGGAGGTATTCGCCAGCATATCAGGTCGTAGCGGTATCACCAGTATTCAATGCTCCATATTATCAACCGCAGTTTGCTCAACGATATCAGCAATCTTAGTCTCCCAAGGCTCAACAGCCACAACCTCAACAAAGTCCGCAGTATTCTCAGCAGAATCGGCCATTCAACAATCAGGGTCGTGTATACAGAAAGATAAACTTTGATCCAATTCCTATGAAGTATGCCGATTTATTCCCAGTTTTGATTAAAAAGGTTCATATTCATAGTAAAGCTCCACCTGAGGTTCCCGCGAACCCTTCTCCTTCATATAGAGCTGACAGGTTTTGTCTGTACCATCAGGGTGCACCAGGTCACGATATTGAGAGTTGTTTTGGGATGAAAGCAGATGTTCAAAGGCTCATTAAGTGCGGAATATTATCCTTTAAGGATTCCAATCCCAATGTGCAGGTTAATCCATTACCTCCTCATGGTTTTCCCTTTGTGAACATGATTCAAGGTTTGCCCTCACTTATGATAGTAGGAAGTCGGTTGTCACTCCTTTGGTGATTAATGTGCCCAGACCCACTCCTTACACTTCTAGTAAGGTGATACCATACATATATAATGCCACGATGGTGGAAGATGGAAAAGAGGTGCCTTTTCCTACATTACCTTCGGTTAATAATATCGCGGACGTTAGCAGGGTAACAAGTAGTGGTCGAGTTTACCCATCAATACCTTCAAAAGATAAAGGGATCTCGTTTGAATAGCCAAGTTCAAAAGATCCAGTTGTGGAATAATCTGGTGGATCCAATTTGTCCAAGCAGGACGAATTCCTAAAAGTGATCAAGAGAAGTGAATCAAGGTTGCGGATCAGCTTCTGCAAACCTCATCTAAGATTTATGTGTTACAGTTGTTGATGAGTTATGAGGCTCACATGGAAGTGCTCTAGAGGATATTGGAGTAGGCATATGTTGAACAAGATGTAACAATGGAGCAGTTTGATAATATCGTTGGTAATATTACTTCCTGTGACAATCTGGGTTTCAACGAGGATGATCTCCCGGAAGAAGGAAGGAAACATAACATGGCTCTGCATATTTCTGTGAACTGTGGGAATGATTCTTTATCCAGCGTGCTGGTTGATACTTGATCTTCTTTAAATGTGATGCCAAGAACAACTTTGTCTAAGCTATCTTATCAGGGACCTCCATGAGGCCAAGCCATGTTATCGTCAAAGCTTTTGATGGATCTAGGAAAGCAGTAATTGGTGAGGTAGATTTGCCAATGACCATCGGTTTGCAGATTTTCATGATCACGTTTCAAGTCATGGACATTCGCGCCGCCTATAGCTGTTTATTAGGGAGGCCATGGATACATGAAGCTGGGGCAGTTACCTCCACCCTACATCAGAAGTTGAAATATGTTTTTAAAGGCAAAACGGTTAACGTTTGCGGAGAACAGGATCTAGTGGTGAGTCATCTGTCATCGTTCTCATATGTTGAAGCTGAGGAAGAGGTTGGTACGCAGTTTCAGGCTTTGTCTGTTGTAGACAAAGGTGTTCAAAAATCCAGAGTACCTATGTCATCATTCAAGGATGCACAGCAGGTTGTGAACAGTGGTCCTAAGACAGGTTAGGGCAAGGTGTTGTTTTTGCCATAGAATAAGAATAAGGAGGGTCTCGGTTTCTCTAGTATTTCCGCTCAGCAGATTGTTAGAAATCAAGAGTTTCCACCGATCAATGAAGTATTCTGCAGTGGAGGTGTCATCCATCTTCCTCATATCAATACTGTTCGAAGATGAGTCCGAAGGCTACATATCATATGGTTCATCAAGCCTCTCCATCCCCTATGAATATTATGAACCATACATGGAAGATCCAGGCTATGACTCAGATGGTTTTGATTACAGTTTTGGAGTTTATGTCATCACTGAAGAAGATCCCGATGAAGATGTTTCGGATTTCGTGACCCCGGGGGTTGTGGTTAAGAACTGGAGTGTGGTTGATATCCCTGCTATCTTTCATATATCAAAGTAAACATCTGTTTTTAATAATTTCCTTTTGCTCTGCCCAAGGCAAAGGTGATCTTGTTGGGCATTTCTTTCTGGATTTTTGCGATCATCAATAAATCATTTTTTGGTCCATTTATGTATTTTTTATTTATTATTACTATGATAGAAAATAATAAGTAGCATCCTGCGTACACACACTTTTTCACTGTTAAAATTAAATGAGATAATATCACATGCATAGTTTGCTACACACATCACATCTTGGGAATAATGACCCACTTCCCTCGCCGAACTTCGAGTTTCCTGTATATGAGGCTGAAGACGAAGAGAAGAATATTCCAGAACAGATTTCCAGACTGCTTGAGAATGAAGAGAAGGTTATCCAACCTCATCAGGACCCAGTAGAGGTAATCAAATTTGTAGAAACATGTTTCAATCTCAAGGTTTTGATGATGTCAACAAAGACTCAATCTCATTCCATGATTGCAAGCAAAAAGTCAAAGCTTTCAAATGATCAAGATAATTACACTATATACTCGTGGGGGTATATGCGCTGAGAAGCTGCTTGCACTATATACCCGTGGGGGTATATACACTGAAGATAAAACCAGAAGCATCATGTGCAAATGTTCTACAACTTTCAAGATTTGGACTCAAGCTTCGGTATATCATTTTTCACTCCTTTAATTGATATACAAGTGTTCAAATATTTTATCATAATAACATATTGCATTTGCATGGTTTTAAAATCATTTGAATTGGTATAACACTTTTTAACTCAAGCATTTTTCTGAGTTTTAATAGTGTTAACCGATTAACCATATGGGTTAATCGGTTAACGGCCTTAATTTTTGAATTCTTTGGGCCAATGTTCAAGTGTTAACCGATTAACCTATAGGGTTAACCGATTAACACTGAACGAATTTTGAAAAATTGTTGCTGTTAAAATTCAAATGTTGTTTGAATATTATATCTTTTCATGTTTTGATTCAGACTTAATTATACCTGTTTGAAATAGTGTTTTGCTCATATAAGTTCTGAATATTTCAAATTGAAAAACAACCTCCAATAATTTTCAAAATATTCATTGAATCAAATTCACTACTTTTCAAATATTTTCAAAAAGTGTTCATATTGTTCATACAATTTCATATCCAGATTTTTGAACACTTGTATTGATATTGAAGAGTGGATTTTGATCAAAAGGAGAAGATCAATCATTAGATTGATAGTATCATTGTATCACTTTCAAATTACAATATACAAAGCTATTTCTATTTGTGACTTGTGATCCAGGATTGTTGGACATAAGGGTTAGTGTTTGCAAGAGGATTGTTCTTGCACACTAGTTGTTGATTAGTTGTTAGATTGTAGGCCTCACCGGTTGATGGTGTGATAGGTTGTACTTTCTAAAACTATAGTGAAAACTCTCTTTCATGTGGAAAGGGGAGTGGAGTACCTTCGGATTGTGAAGGGAACCACTATAAATCTCCGTGTTCATTTTTATTTCTGCCTTTACTGCTTTCATCACCAAGAACTTAAAGAAGAAAAATTCAAGAGGTTTGAAAAACCGGAAAAAGTTTCTAAAGCCTAATTCACCCCCCTCTTAGGCATACTCTGAACTTACAATTGGCATTAGAGCAGGTTAAGGTAACCTGTTCCTAAAAGATTCAGTATGGCTTCCGCTAGCACCAACCCGGTTTTCAAAGACGCTGGAAGTAGTAATAAACCACCACTGTTTTCTGGAGAGTATTTCGATTTCTGGAAAATCAGAATGAACGCGCATCTTGAAGCCCAAGGAGAAGGTATATGGGAAGCAATCGAAGAAGGACCACACAATCCAGTAAATGTGGTCAATGGCGTTGGAACCGCAAAGTTGAAAAGCACGGATGATGAAAATGACAAGAAAAAGATTCTTGATGAGAAGAAAGCAATCAACATACTCCAAAGCGCTCTCAGTATGGATGAATTCTTCCGTGTATCACAGTGTAGATCGGCCAAAGAGATTTGGGACACCTTGGTAGAAACGCATGAAGGAACTGCTGAAGTAAAAAGATCAAGACTCAATACTTTAAGTCAAGAATATGAGATGTTCCGTATGCAGCGCGGTGAATCTATTGTTACCTTACAAAAGAGATTTGTTCATCTAACAAATCATTTAATTGCTCTCAGGAAGACTTTCACCAATGATGATCTCAACCTGGAAGTCCTAAGATCCTTGACAAGAGAATGGCAACCAAAGGTGACCGCTATTTCGGAAAAGAAGAGTCTCTCAACGATGACATCTGCATCCTTATTTGGCAAACTTCAAGAGCATGAATTGTAACTTGGAAGACTCGAGAAGCACGAAAGTCAAGAAAAGAAGTCCAAAGGAATTGCCTTGAAGATTGACACAAAGGATGACAAAGACGAAGAAACTTCCGAAGATGAAAATTTCATGCTTCTTGTAAAGAAGCTTGGTAAGTTTTTTAATAATAATAAAAATTCCTCTTTTCCTAAAAAGAATAGACATTTCAGGAAAAAGGATGCATCCACATCGAATTAAGAAGTCACATGCTACGAATGTGGGAAGCAAGGTCACATAAAGCCAGATTACCCGAAACTTGCAAAGAAAGGAGGATTCAAAGGCAAGAAGGATTTCAAAAATAAAAAGGATTATGTTGCCTAGGAAGATAACGAGATAAGTTCATCATCAGAGTCGGAAAGCGATGAATGTGCAAATATGGCTCTTATGGCGTCACATCATTCCGATGAAGAAATTGATGAGGTTAGTAACGATTTTTCTATTTATGATAATGATGCACAAGAAGTCATAGATGAACTTCTAAAAGAATGCAAGACTTTGTGTAAAAGCATCTCATCCCAAAAGAAAATAATTTCATTTTTAGAAGAACAAAATACTGTTTTTATAAACAACATTGAAAATGAAAAACAAAAATTGGTGGATGAAAAACAAAGTCTTGTATGCAAAAATTGTGAATCCTTATCTTTTCAAATTGTTCAACTTAAAAGAGTTTTGGAAAGATACGAAAAAGGTCAAATTGGCTTGGAGGAAATTCTTAGGCACCAAAGATATTCAAATGATAAAAGTGGATTAGGATATTCTAAGTTTTCCAAACCAAGCACAAATGAAACCATTTTTGTGAAAGAAAGTGAACAAGTTGTTAAAGAAAAGGCACACAATTCTAAAATTATGCATCAAAGTCATAAAAAGAAAAGAATTGTGAAGAAAAAGAATTATGTTCCTAGATATAGAAGTCACTTTCAACCTACTTGTTTTTATTGTGGAATCAAAGGCCATACACCTATTGCTTGCTATGTACGCAACATTGGTGTTGCTAAAGGGCATTATGTGTGGGTTGAAAAAGGTACTAACTATCAAGGACCCAAAGAAATTTGGGTACCTAACACTACTTGATTTTGTGTTCTGGGTATGCTTGAAGACAACTTCTAATCAATGGTATCTTGATAGCGGTTGTTCTAAGCATATGACGGGAGACATAAACAAATTTTCAAGTCTATCATTAAAGACCAAAGGATACGTTACTTACGGTGATGATAATAAAGGAGAAATTTTTGGAGTTGGAACCGTTGGTGCACCTCCATGTACAATCATCGAAGACGTCCTTTATGTGGAAGGCCTTAAACACAACCTACTTAGCATAAGTCAATTGTGTGACAAAGGGTTCCGAATCAACTTCAAAGGATGAATGTTTGATAGAACATGAAGTCACCCATGAAATCTTGCTAAAAGGTAATAGATTTAATAATATTTGTATGATCTCTTTTGATGACTCTTCCTTGAAGGTAAAATGCCTAATGGCGAACAACAATGAGGCGTGGCTTTGGCATAAAAGATTTTCTCACATTCACATGGAGCATTTAAACAAGTTGATAAAGCATGATCTAGTTGTTGGTCTTCCGAAGATAAAATTCATCAAGGATAAATTATGCGATGCATGTCAAAAGGGGAAACAGGCCAAGACAACTTTCAAATCCAAGCAAGTGATTTCTACATCAAGACCACTTCAATTGTTGTACATGGATCTTTTTGGTCCATCGAGAACGAAAAGCTTCGGAGGTAGTATTTATGCTTTAGTTATTGTTGATGATTTCTCTCGATACACAGGACATTGTTTTTAGTGCAGAAAAATGATGCTTTCAAAGCATTCAAGAAGTATGCAAAGCAAATTCAAAACGAGAAGTCACTCACCATAGCCTCCATATGAAGCAACCATGGTGGAGATTTCCAAAATTCAGACTTTGAATATTTTTGCGAATAGCATGGAATTTCTCATAATTTTTCCGCACCAAGGACTCCTCAACAGAACCGTGTCGTAGAACGGAAGAATAGGTCACTGGTGGAGCTTTCTAGAATAATGCTTAGAGACTCGAATCTTCCTAAATATTTCTGGGCAGAAGCGGTTAGCACGACGTTTTTCGTAAGCAACCGTGTCAATATTCGACCAATTCTCAAGAAGACTCCGTATGAGTTGTTCAACGGTAGGAAACCAAACATAGCATTTTTCCACATATTCGGATGCAAATGTTTTATTCTCAACAACAATAAGGACAATCTCGGTAAGTTTGATGAGAAGTCCGACGAAGGTATATTTCTTGGTTACTCTCTTTCTAGTAGAGCTTTTAGAATTTTAAAAAAAAAGAACTCTTACTATTGAAGAATCCATTCATGTTTCTTTTGATGAGACTAACCCCTCGAAAGAGGATAATATTATTATAGATGATGATGATGATATAGTAGGTTCTTCACAACAACAAGAAGAAACTTCAAAGAATCAAGCAATACCACAAGAAGATGTCACTCAAATCATTGAAGAACATCAAGATCTTCCAAAGGAATGGAGAACGCATAGAGATCACCCGATAGATAAAGTTATTGGTGATATTAGCCAAGGCGTGGCAACTCGACTAAATCTTAAGGATGCTTGTGTCAACATGGCTTTTGTGTCTCAAATTGAACCAACCAAGATTTATGAAGCCTTAGGCAACGACCAATGGATTGTAGCGATGCAAGAAGAACTCAATCAATTCGAAAGGAATCAAGTTTGGTGTATTATACCAAGACTGGACCATAAGCACATCATAGGAACGAGATGGGTGTTCAAGGACAAACTTGATGAGAATGGTATCATAGTTCATAACAAAGCAAGATTGGTCGCACAAGGCTACAACCAGGAGGAAGGAATTGATTTTGATGAAATGTTCGCTCCGGTAGCAAGGTTAGAAGCAATTAGATTATTACTTGCTTATGCTTGTTCTATGAATTTTCAGTTGTTCCAGATGGATTTCAAAAGCACTTTCCTGAACGGATACATCAATGAAGAAATCTACGTCAAACAACCTCCGGGTTTTGAAGACTTCAAGAATCCCTCGCATGTTTACAAACTGAAAAAGGAACTCTACGGAATGAAACAAACACCAAGAGCATGGTATGACCGCCTTAGCAATTTCTTATGTGAAAAGGGATTTACAAAAGGAAAGGTTGACAAGACGCTGTTCATAAATAAGATCAAGGGTAACACCTTATTGGTTCAAGTCTATGTCGACGGCATCATCTTCGGATCAACAAATAAAGAGTTTTGCGAAGAATTTTCACTTATGATGCAAGGAGAATTCGAGATGTCCATGATGGGAAAATTGAACTATTTTCTTGGACTACAAATCAAGCAAACAAAGGATGGCATATTCCTCAACCAATCCAAGTACTGCAAAGAATTGTTGAAGAAATTCGATATGGATAGTTGCAAGGTGATGTCCACTCCTATGGGATCCAGAACGTACGTCGATCAAGATGAATCTGGTACTCCAATTGATATTACAAAATATCGAGGTATGATCGGTTCATTATTATATTTGACGAAAAGCCCCCCTGACATTATGTTTAGCGTTTGTTTGTATGCACGCTTTCAAGCAAGTCTGAAGGAATCACATCTCACTATCGTGAAGAGAATCATAAAGTATCTCAAAGGAACAACGAACGTCAGATTATGGTATCCAAAAGGTAGTACTTGTTCTTTAATTTGTTATTCTGACGCTAATTATGCAAGATATAAGACCGATAGAAAAAGCACGAGTGGTACGTGTCACATTCTCGGGAATGCACTAGTGTCATGGGCCTGCAAGAAGCAAGCGTGTGTGGCACTCAGTACAGCCGAAGCGGAATATATTGCAGCAGGAAGTTGTTCTGCACAAATTCTATGGCTCAAGCAACAACTCCTCGATTGCGGTGTAGATCTCGGTTGCATTCCTCTTCGATATGATAATACAAGTGCCATCAATATTACAAAGAACCCGGTCATGCATTCAAGGACAAAACATATAGATATCTGGCATCACTTCCTTCGAGATCACGTACTAAATGGAGATGTAGATGTTACTTTCGTTGATACACACAATCAACTCGCCGACATATTTACCAAACCATTGGCGAAAGAACCGTTCTTCAAAATTCGACGAGAACTTGGGATTCTCGATGAAGGTGATATCTGATTTTTTTTCTCTGGTTTTTGTTTGCATAATATATGTTTTCCAATGTTTGTGCATTCTGTTTTTAGCAATTTTCCAAAATTCGCGTGTGTTAATCGATTAACCTATAGGGTTAACCGATTAACACTATTGATTTTTCACTTCTGTCTTAATTTTTTAATGTGTTAACCGATTAACCTATAGGGTTAACCGATTAACACTGATACTTTTTATTTTGGAAATTAAATTTTTAATGTGTTAACCAATTAACCTATATGGTTAACCGATTAACACTGTTAAATTTTTCAAAAATCAGAAACGAAAAATTAATTAAAATTTTGGAAAATTAAGTGTGTTAAATGTGTTATTTATGTGTGGTTAATATTTTCTTGAACATCCAAATCACTATCCAAAGAATTCTTCTTCTTCTTCTTCTTTGACTACACTTTTGGACTTCCAACCAACATTTAAACCTCACTCAAATAACTCCTCATATTTTAAACCCCTCTCCTCCATCTCTCTCATTTCCATCAAACCCTAAAACTTCAAGAATCCAGAACCCTCAGAATCTCTCAAACTTCATCCATGGCATCTTCTCACAAAGGAAAGGGAAAGTTACCGGAATATGACTCTGCATCAGATGGAGACAACATTCCTATGGAGACAACAAAGAAACGCCATATGGATTTCAAGGTTCGTGTCCGTCACATTCTGCCGGTAAAGTACGTAAACCTTAAGGCTTTTCCTGCTTCATCCTTCGATTTTCCTGCTCTGCTCAAATATTAGAAGATAGATAAGTTTTTCTCTGATTCTGGAAATTGTTACCATGATTTGGTTAAAGCATTTTTGAATAAGCTATCTGTGCATTTGAATGTTGATGATGAGCACATTATGGAAACCACTGTTCGAGATTGCTTCTTGAAAGAGAATCTGACAGATATTGCTGCGAAGTTGAAAATTCCATCCTCTGGCTACTTTCTCCGGAAAGGAGTTAACCACGTGGAAGGACCATGGTCTAACTATGACAAAATGGAATACTATTATCAGATCTGCAGGTTTCCAAAGGAGAATGTTGTAGTAAATCAACGAACGGCTCGCATGCTCTGTTATGCAAAAAATCTGACGGTTTCAGACCGGATGCTACACTACATAATCTGCTATGTACAGATTCCGAAGGATTTGAATCATGCTCAAATCAATGACCTGGAAATGCAACTTCTTTTCGCAATCAAAAACAAGATAAGGGTAAATTGGATTTTGACATTCATGTACCATATTCAACAACAACTTTCTCTGTCGACACGTCTTCCTTATGCAAGGTTGATTTCAAGAATCCTTGAGTTGACGGATTTGGACCTTAACAGGGAACCGTTCACCAAGATGAAACCAACAACCAATGAGATAAATGAGATCACCATTGTTAAGAACACTAGTATTATCAAAGACGTTGACCGCATTTATAAGTATGCAGGCGAAGGATCCACCTCCAACCAAGCCTATCCCGTTCCCGAAGGGGGTATTACAAATGAGTTTCTCTTTACTTCCATGATGACCCAACATCGGGAATCTATGAACTGTCACCGAGAAACCTCCAGGGCAATTGCTTCACTTTGCAACCTCATCCTTACCGCTCATCCTTCCAACCCCGGGACTGTTGAAGAAGAAGAGGCAGATGATGAAGGTAGTGAAGAGGAAGAAGCAGAAGACGTGGATATGTCCGATGAAAATGTTTAAGAAATATTTGTTTTTGTTGCTTTTATTGTTTTTCTTTCCGGATATTGTATAAGTTTTTAAGTTGTAACCGTACACTATTTGCTGCATTTTTATGTTTGCTACATTGTTTATTTTGATCAATTTTGTTGTGCTTGATTATATGATGTCTTGTATGCCGATATTGCTTTTGTTTGTTTTTGAAAGCTCTTTCCTTTTTATTAATGACAAAGGGGGAGAAGAGCTTGCTGTCTAATATCTCTCTGTGCAGAATTTTTGCCTCGATTTAGATAGGGGGAGTTGCTGGACATAGGGGGAGAAACAAGAAGCAAGCCTAGAACGAACATCGTCAAAAGATATCACACAAGAAGCACTTGTTTGTCATCATTAAAAAGGGGGAGAATGTAGAAACATGTTTCAATCTCAAGGTTTTGATGATGTCAACAAAGACTCAAGCTCATTCCATGATTGCAAGCAAAAATTCAAAGCTTTCAAATGATCAAGATAATTACACTATATACCCGTGGGGGTATATGCACTGAGAAGCTGCTTGCACTATATACCCGTGGGGGTATATACATTGAAGATAAAACCAGAAGCATCATGTGCAAGTGTTCTACAACTTTCAAGATTTGGACTCAAGCTTCGGTATATCATTTTTCACTCTTTTAATTGATATACAAGTGTTCAAATATTTTATCATAATAACATATTGCATTTGCATAGTTTTAAAATCATTTGAATTGGTATAACACTTTTTAACTCAAGTATTTTTTTGAGTTTTAACAGTGTTAACCGATTAACCATATGGGTTAATTGGTTAACGGCCTTCATTTTTGAATTCTTTGGGCCAACGTTCAAGTGTTAACCGATTAACCTATAGGGTTAACCGATTAACAGTGAACGAATTTTGAAAAATTGTTGCTGTTAAAATTCAAATGTTGTTTGAATATTATACCTTTTCATGTTTTGATTCAGACATAATTATACCTGTTTGAAATGGTGTTTTGCTCATATAAATTCTGAATATTTCAAATTGAAAAACAACCTCCAATAATTTTCAAAATATTCATTGAATCAAATTCACTACTTTTCAAATATTTTCAAAAAGTGTTCATATTGTTCATACAATTTCATATTCAGATTTTTGAACACTTGCATTGATATTAAAGAGTGGATTTTGATCAAAAGGAGAAGATCAATCATTAGATTAATAGTATCATTGTATCACTTTCAAATTACAAAATACAAAGCTATTTCTATTTGTGACTTGTGATCCAGGATTGTTGGACACAAGGGTTAGTGTTTGCAAGAGGATTGTTCTTGCACACTAGTTGTTGATTAGTTGTTAGATTGTAGGCCTCACCGGTTGATGGTGTGATAGGTTGTACTTTCTAAAACTATAGTGAAAACTCTCTTTCATGTGGAAAGGGGAGTGGAGTACCTTCGGATTGTGAAGGGAACCACTATCAATCTCTGTGTTCATTTTTATTTCTGCCTTTACTGCTTTCATCACCAAGAACTTAAAGAAGAAAAATTCAAGAGGTTTGAAAAACCGGAAAAAGTTTCTAAAGCCTAATTCACCCCCCCCCCCCCCCCCCCTCTTAGGCATACTCTGAACTTACAAACTTGGGAACAGAAGAAATCCGTAGAGAAGTGAAAATTGGAGCTCTGCTCAAGCCCGATGTGAAGAAATAGTTGATTGAGTTACTTAGAGATTTTGTCGATGTGTTTGCGTGGTCATACCAAGACATGCCTGGATTGGACACTACCATAGTTGAGCATCGCCTGCCATTGAAACTGGATTACCCGCCAGTTAAACAGAAACTTCGAAGGACTCGTCCTGATATGGCTTTGAAGATTAAAGAAGAAGTGCAGAAACAGAACGATGCAGGTTTTCTTGTCACGGCTGAATATCCGCTTTGGTTAGCCAACATTGAGCCCGTGCTGAAGAAGGATGGAAAGGTTTGTATGTGTGTAGATTACAGGGATTTGAACAAGGCCAGTCCAAAAGATGATTTTCCTTTGCCTCACATTGATGTTTTGGTTGACAGCACTGCAAGATATGAGATCTTCTCCTTTATGGATGGTTTTTCAGGGTACAATCAGATCATAATGGCTCCCGAGGATAGAGAGAAGACGTCATTCATCACACCCTGGGGCACGTTTTGTTACAGAGTTATGCCATTTGGATTGAAGAATGTCGATGCAACATATCAAAGAGCTATGACTACTTTATTCCATGACATGATGCACAAAGAGATCGAAGTTTATGTGGACGATATGATATCAAAGTCGAAGACTAAGGACGATCATGTCAAGCATTTGTTGAAGTTGTTTGGTCGATTGAGAGAATACAAGCTACGACTGAATCCCAACAAGTGTACGTTTGGAGTACAATCAAGGAAACTCTTGGGTTTCATTGTTAGTCAGAAGGGTATTGAAGTGGATCCTGATAAAGTGAAGGCTATTCAGGAAATGCCAGCTCCTACCACCGAGAAACAAGTCAGCGGATTTTTGGGATGTTTGAATTACATCTCCCGATTTATATCTAATATGACTACAACGTGTAAGCCAATTTTCAAGCTCTTGAGGAAAAAACAAGGTTACGTTTGGACTGAAGATTGTCAGAAGGCTTTTGATAGTATCAAATAGTATTTGCTTGAGCCACCTATCCTGATGCCGCCTATTGAAGGGCAACCTTTGATCATGTATTTGACTGTGTTGGAAGACTCGATGGGTTGTGTGCTCGGTCAGTGAGACGAAACAGGAAAGCAAGATCATGTAACCTATTACCTGAGCAAGAAGTTTACAGACTTTGAAACAAGGTATAACATGTTAGAGAAGACTTGTTGTGCTTTGGCATGGGCCGCCAAATGTGTGCGCCAGTACATGTTGAATTATACCACTTGGTTAGTGTCGAAGATGGACCCCATCAAATACATCTTTGAGAAGCCCGCATTGACTGGAAGGATTGCGAGATGGGAGATGCTGTTATCCAAATATGACATCGAGTACCGTACTCAGAAGGCTATTAGAGGAAGTATTTTGGCTGACCATTTGGCGCATCAACCTATTTTGGATCATCAACCTTTGAATGACGATTTCCTGGACGAAGAGGTTATGTATTTGAAAATGAAGGGTTGTGAAGAACCTCTGCCAGATGAAGGACCCGAGCCCGGATCTCAGTGGGGTTTAATTTTTGATGGAGCTGTCAACGCTCATGGGAGAGGAATAGGCGTGATTATCGTGACTCCTGATGGGTCTCATATTCCGTTTACCTCTAGACTAGCGTTCAAGTGTACCAATAATGAAGCCGAGTATGAAGCATGTATTATGGGCCTTGAGGAAGCAGTGGACTTAAGGATTAAGAATTTGGATGTGTTCGGTGATTCTGTTGTAGTCATTTATCAAATCACAAGATAATGGGTAACTCGACAGGATAATTTGGTCCCGTACAGAGATTATGCAAGAAGATTGTTACCTTTCTTTGACAGGGTCGATTTTCACCATATTCCTCGCGATGAGAATAGGATGGCGGATGCATTGGCAACTTTGGCCTCCATGACTATGGTGAACTCTTGGAATGCGTGTCCTCGAATCGAGGTAAGACGTCTTGACAGACCCGCCTTCGTTTTTGCCATTGAGGATGTTGCAGATGACAAACCCTGGTAGCATGATATTGAAGTGTTTCTCAGAACGCAAGAGTATCCCTTGGGAGCCTCCAACAAGGATAGGAAGACACTGAGAAGGTTGGCCGGTAATTTTCTCCTGAGTAATAATGTTTTATATAAGCGGAACTTTGACATGGTCTTGCTAAGATGCGTTGACAAACGAGAAGCTGATATGTTAATGACGAAAATTCACGAAGGGTCCTTTGGTACCCATACCAACGGGCATGCAATGGCTAAGAAACTCTTGAGAGCTGGTTACTATTGGATTATGATGGAATCAGATTGTTACAAGTTTTCTAGGAAGTGTCACAAATGTCAGATCTACACGGATAAGATACATGTGCCTCCAACTTTGTTGAATGTTATATCATCCCCTTGGCCTTTCTCCATGTGGGGAATCGATATGATTAGAATGATAGAACCAAAAGCATCTAATGGACACCAGTTCATCTTAGTGAAAATTGATTACTTCACTAAGTGGGCCAAAGCGGCTTCTTATGCTAATGTGACTCGGCATGTGGTTGTTAAGTTTATCAAGAACCAGCTTATCTGTCGGTATGGTGTGCCGAGCAAGATTATCACAGATAATGGGTCCAATTTGAACAACAGAATAATGAAGGAATTGTGTGAAGAGTTCAAGATTGAGCATCATAATTCTTCTCCTTACAGACCGAAGATGAATGGGGTTGTTGAAGCTGCCAACAAGAATATCAAGAAGATAATTCAAAAGATGGTTGTCACTTATAGAGACTGGCATGAGATGCTCCCATTTTCTCTACACGGATATCGTACTTCGGTATGCACATCGACCGGGGCAACTCCTTTTTCACTTGTCTACGGTATGGAAGTTGTGCTCCCAATATAAGTTGAGATTCCCTCTATAAGGATTCTGATGGAGGTGAAGTTATCAAAAGCTGATTGGTGCCAGAACAGATATGATCAGTTGAACTTAATTGAAGAAAAGAGAATGACAACATTGTGTCATGGGCAGTTGTATCAATAAAAGATGAAGAAAGCATTCGACAAGAAGGTTCGCCCCCGCGAATTCAAAGAAGGGGACCTTGTGCTCAAGAAGATCCAGTCTTTCCTCACTGACGTTAGAGGAAAATGGACCCCAAACTATGATGGGTCGTACATAGTGAAGAAGGTTTTCTCAGGAGGTGTTTTGATGTTAGCAACTATGGACGGAAAAGAAATCATTCGCCCGGTGAACATGGACGCCGTCAAGAAGTATTTTTCTTAAGAATCGGGAAGTTCCCGTCGACTTAGGAAGAATAAGTTATTATTCCCTTGATGTAATCCTTATTATTTTCCAACACTGTAATATTGGAGTCACGCTTTTCCACTGACTTCCTTTTAATAAAAGTGTTTGCATTAAATATTTTGATAGCAAAGTCCAGAATGTGTTTTAAAACTTTTTTCGATACCTTGTGTCTTACCTGATATATGAATGACAAAGGGATGACCTTGGACGACATACCATGAACTAAAGCTAGTTCTCCCAAGACAGCGGATATTTATTTTTGTTCAGGTTGAAGACCGTTCTTTTAGGCAGTGAGGGATCTGTGGAGATCTAGCTAGGGTGCCTTTCTGTCTGTTTTGTTTTCTCCAGTTTTGTCAGCATACGCATAGCATATAGATAGATAGCATGGCATGTGTATCTTGCCTTTCTTTGTGTTTGTTTGTTCTATCACTTTGGTTGTGATTATCCTCGGGTAGTCGGACTTGTCTCATTCTTTCAAGTAGAGTTGTTAGCCCTAGGTAGAAAAAGCACAATATTTCCACTTCCCCATGAAGTTTGACCCTCATGGAAGACGGTTATTTCAGTACATTCCCATTTGAGTTCATACCTCAATGGTCGAGTCTTGCTTGACAGTTTCTCTTCGGTTGCTTCCCGAAGCGAACTTCGGTCCTTGGCAATTGCATTGGTGGACATCTCCAACTTTTGGACATGGATTAGGAATGCATTTATTTTGCACTTTTTCTCCCCAGGAAGAAGCTTTATGAAGACGATCATCGAAGACAGTTCTTCCAAAGACATTATCAAAGTTTCGCAACATTTACATCTGAATCGCAAGCAGCTCTTTATTTGAGCAACTTATTACAAACGGATTTTCTATCAAGGAATGACAAAAGGCAGTCCCCTCAAGACAGTTTGTCCATCCCCAGTGATTATCAACTTGGTAAATGGAAAACTTTATAGATATTTCTCTTTATTTGAGAATTCACACAACTACAACAAAAAGATGCTCCACAGGAATGTATTCCCCAGTGAGTTCATTATACTAGTTTTTCCATCGAGTGATATCTCCCCAGAGAAGTCGAGGAAGTTTATCACATTGATCCCTCTTCATTTTAGAGGACATACTTTACAAATCCACCGACCTACATCTCTCCCGAGGATCCCCGGTGAAGTTTACAATCTCCGGTACATTATGGCTCACAGCCAAGAAGTTCCACAATCTACAATGATATCTACAATCTACAAAATTTTCAATCCCCTGTGAAGAGGCTCACACGAGTTTTCATCATTACAGGAAGAAATTGAGACCCGTTCATGGATTCCATATCATGAGGCGTGGGGAGGTTTATTTTCAAGTAACTGAGACCCGTTCACGGATTCCATATCATGAGGCGTGGGGAGGTTTATTTTCAAGAAACTGAGACCCGTTCATGGACTCCATATCATGAGGAGTGGGGAGGTTTATTTCAGAAACTGAGACCCGTTCATGGATTCCATACCATGAGGCGTGGGGAGGTTTATTTCAGAAACTAAGACCCGTTCATGGATTCCATATCATGAGGCGTGGGGAGTTTTATTTCAGAAACTGAAACCCGTTCATGGATTCCATATCATGAGGCGTGGGGAGGTTATTTCAGAAACTGAGACTCGTTCATGGATTCCATATCGTGAGGCGTGGGGAGGTTCATTTTCAAGAAACTGAGACCCGTTCATGGATTCCATATCATGAGGCATGGGGAGATCTATACATTTTCAACTCTATTTTCAAGTGGATTACTCAATTAAAAAGCAGAATTATGTCTCGATCAAGAAAATTCCCTCTTGGCGTACGCGTTACACTCTTATACTTTTGGAGATTCCCCATCGCTTGGTTGTTCCCGTTCCTCGTGGAGTCTCATGTTTCTTCTTGTCTTGTCTTGCATTTCATATCATTGCATATCATATGCATTCGGTGGCCTCTTAGGGCCAAAAATTCGTGCAATGTTTGTATTTAAGTCCCTCCTATCTCGTAGAGACGGAGACTTCAATCTCCATATCTCCGGATAGAAGCAACTTAAATAGGGGCATCTGTCACACCCTCATTTTTGACCTCAAGATCCCACCTCTGTTTTGCTCTAGCTTCCTTTATCCTTTGTGCTTTTGTGTGCATGTTTATCCTAACCCACCTGTGCAGGCATTTTAAAATCAAATAAAGCTCTTCGAAGTTGCAAAGTTAATCCAAGATGGTAAGGATTTATTTGCAGGGGAGTTTAATTCAAATCCAAAGAGGGACAGCGCCAACTTTTCCAGAGACATTTCCCTCAGAGGCAACGCTTCAGAGGCAAACCCTTCAACAACAGCATCAGAAGCGCGCGCTAGAAGCAACTCTTCAGAGGATCACTTAAGAGTCAACTTCTTCAGAAGCAGATCTAACGTCATTTCCTCCAGATGCAACGTCCTAGAAGCAAGTTTCCAGAATCAGCACTCCAGAAGCAGCATCAGAGTCAACAGCTCCAGAAGCAACCTCAGAGCCAACTCACCAGAAGAATTACTCCAGAACTAAAGGCACATTCCCAGAAGCAGATTTCCAAAAGCAGTTCTGCAGCACAGTTCTCCAGTGCAAATCTCCAGAAGCAGTGCATCAGAATCACTCTTCATTAGAGTCTCATCAGAGTCACGCTTCGTCAGAGTCATCAGAGTCACTCTTCATCAGAGTCTCTTTAGAGTCACGCTTCATAAGAGTCTCTTCAGAGTCACGCTTCATCAGAGTCTCTTTAGAGTCATGCTTCATCAGAGTCTCTTTAGAGTCACGCTTCATCAGAGTCACGCTCCATCAGAATCTCTTCAGAGTCACGCTTCATCAGAGTCACGCTTCATCAGAGTCTCTTCAGAGTCACGCTTCATCAGAGTCATTCTTCATCAGAAGCAGCTCCAGAAGCATTTTTTTAGAAGCATTTTTCCAGAAGCAGCGTCCACAATGCCAGATCCAGCTCAAACAACAGAAATTCAAAACTTCCCAAAATTGGAGCCAGCATACTCTTGACAAGATCAGACCAAATAGGAAGGAATTGAAGTGATTTCCCAATCTCAGCAAACATGATCTCGACAAGGATCATTCAAAAAGGAAAGTTTTTAAGGCCATATTGATTGGAGGCCCATCTATTCCTCTATAAAAGCATGTGGGGTTTATAAGATCAACACATAAGAAGAACACCAACAACACACGAGAAATCTTGCACAAGTGGAAACTCTGCCACAATTTCCATGGGAAAAACCTTCCACCCCCAAGGAAAATTGAAGATCTCACTGCCGGAGCACCAAAGCCATCATCACCCGTCGCTGCCGCTCTCAAGCCTCCGCCAACTCCTTTTGGCTAAAATTCTTTGCCAAATTCCTCTTGCATATTTGATCCTCTTGATGCTGTGCAGGTTGATAAACGAAGGATATGAAGAACGAGAGGAGAAAAAGTAACAGAAGAAGAAAAGGGAAGGATAAGAGTTGTAGCCTCAGCCGCTGCTTTATTGTTTTTATCTTTCTGTTCTTATTTTTCTGTGATCTTGTAATATAATGCGTATCATGCACCACACACACACTCCAAGCACCGTGATCTCCAACAGATCAAATCAAATCTATTTTTTTGATCACTTTTGATTTTAAATAACCTGATTAACTTTTTCTTAATAAATTAATTTCACCCTTTTTTATAATAATTAAAAACCTTTTAATAAACCATTATTTCAAAATAACTCCATTAAAATATTTTGCTAATAAATCAAATTAATATTTTTTCCTTAAAACCAAATCACAACTTTTTATTAATTAATCAAAACCAATTTAATCCAACTCTTTTATTTAAATAATTCAAATCAATATCATTCAACATTTTCTTAAATCAAATAATTCAACTCTTTTTCTTAAAATCAACCTTTCTTAAAAATAATCAACTTCGCTTAAAATCAACATCGCGCGCTCGCACTCAACTTGACGCACTTAGCGCTTTCATGCGTGTGTATGCCTTTATCTTACGTTTCTATTTATCACTTTTTTATTTTATCGTTATTTACTTTATCGCATTATCATAAGGTCCAAAGGAAGAACCTGCGCGTAACGTAAAACTTGCGCGTATGCATATCATTTGCATCATCTTCCCCTTGATCCTTGATCTCATTCAAGTCGATCTTTTAAGTTTGATCCTACCCCATAGGAAGAACCTTTTCTTTTATCTTACAAATTAGATAAACAATTCAAGTCACTCAAATAATTCAAACATATTAGAGAATATGATGTTAATCATCTTAAGCGAGATAGAACTTCGGCCTCACATCAATACAATCAATACGTGGGGACTTTTCCGCTTAAGAGAGATAGTGGCGTGCTCGTCGATAAATCCGAGTGCTTGAGCCCTTCTCTTAAGACGATGCAAAGACTATTTTCCTACAATTTGTGGTGGCCTAGTGAGAGCACTAACAGAACCGGAGCTCTGATGCCAACCGAAGGTGAGAAAAACACTTAGAAGGGGGGGTTGAATAAGGGTTTAGAAAATATTATGGCAATAAAAACACAATGATTTTTATCCTAGTTCGTTGAACTCAACTAATCCAGTCCACCCTATCAAGAGTGATTTACCTTTCTCCAGAAGGACTTAATCCACTATAGTCAAACTGATTACAGTGTCAAACACTAAGAACAACTGTCTTAGTCTTCTCAAGAACTACTGACCACAACTTGGTATTCTTAGGGAAACTTTACAAATAAATGTAAAACTAACAAGTGTGTATGAAGATTGCTTCTAAAAAACTTTAATCACAACTGTGATATTTTACACAAGTATTAAGAACTAAGAATAAAAATATTCAGCTTTTGAGTATGAACGTTTGTATGAGAGTTGTGAATAATATCAAGGATTTGTCAAAACGTCAACTTTGAAGTGTTGTTGAAGACATCCTTATATAGTGCTGAAAGTCCCATGCTTGAAGACCTTGCATAGTAGAATAGTTGTAGCCTTTTGTCTTCTAATGACTTTTCCTTTCTCAGAAGAGGAATGTTCAGATAAATTCCTTTTGCCTGAATTCTTGTGTCTATCACAAATAAGGAAAGAGTCGTTCAGATAAGGACAAGGAATATACCAACAGATATATTTTGAATAGCATCTTCTTCAACAAGCTTCTTTCTCAAAGTTATCACATCAGAGTCTTGATGGTATCAGAGTTTTGCAGCGAATGTGCTTTAGCATGAATATCAATCAGAGCAGAGTTTGAAGATCAGACCCTTTGTACTTGCAGCGTGAAGTACTTCCAGAGTCTTCTGAAAACAGTGCTTGAAAGTCTTCATACAAATTCTTCAGCTACGCTTCAGATGCTTATGTAGCTTCTGCTTCAGAGTCTTCTACAGCTTCTGCTTCAGAGTCTTCTGGCAGCGCTCATAATCTTCTGATGAGTTGCTTCTGATGCTTCAGAGCCTTGCGTAGAGAACGTTCAGATGTATTTTTGCCTTAATCAGAATATTCAATTTTAATATCTGAAACAAAAACACTTGAACAAAATTAGAGTATATATTTTCTTAATATAAAATTTCATTAGTGTTATCATCAAAACAATGAGATTTATTTAAACACCAATATGTGTTCTAACAGGTTTCTCTATCATCCTTTTGATGATAGACCTGTCATCCTTTTGGTGTCGGATAGTTTCAGTTATCATAATTTTGGTGGTAAAAACCCTTACAAGATACCTAGTATTCCACCTCCCAAACACTTTCGTTCCTTTTCTGACAAATTCGGAGTCTTCTTCATATCTAACTGTCCTATCTGTATAGTTCATCTTACCAAATTCAAGCCAGTTAGATAAGGGCATCTATCATACCCCAATTTTTTCCTATCTGTATACCTTCATTTATGTATCCACCCGCTAACCATTATTCAGAAAATCCAAAAAAAAGGAAAGTAGTTCATTATGCCTGTGGTCCACACTCAAGATATCACAGGATTGAGGTAAACTGAATTAAGGGTCATTTTGAGGTTTATCAGTATGGGTGTATGGGCTCAATGATGACGAAAGATCATTCAGGTTTGACCTAATCTTAGTCAGACAAGTCTTGATGAAATATCAAGGCTTATATGTGATTGATTCAAATGGTGTATGCGTGAAGCTCTAGTTAGAGTTTGTGTCAATGTAATTCTTTTTGTGTACATCAAGTTCTCAAGCCGTGTCAAGCTATTAGTTACCTCAGGCTTAAAGTCATCAATAACCTGCTCATGTTCCATCAGGGATTTTTATGAGGTAGAGATAATTTGTGATTCTTCTATAATTCAAGTATTGAAGGCTGAGATTAGTTCACAGAGTTTCCCTAGGGTAATTCGTAATCATTCACTTTCTTTATCCAAACCCGTCAATATCCATTTGTATGTCCCGTTCAAAACTATCCTAATCCATATATTCCACACTCTTTTCCATCTTACATCTATCCATTCTATTTTATTTCATAATACTCATTTTAATCCAATATTTGTTCCTCTCAGTTTACCAACATTTGTCAGATATCATTTTTCCATTTTTCTTTTTATTATCACTAAATCATGATTCAAAAGAGAAAAGTAAGAATTCATCAACATAAGAGGTTACACAAAATTCCAAATGTCTTTACCAATTGCATTACAAAAATAAAACCATTGTCATTCTCATTCAAAGTATTACAAAAAGGTCCACACTACTCAAAAGCCCATTGCACATCTCTAAAAAAAATTTATTACAAAAAGAGCAAGAGCCCATTTAGGGCCCATCTTCATAACAATTCCATGTTCAAATTTCCTCAAGTCATCGGCTAACAGGGGGCTGCTATCAAGCAGCAAGAGATTTTTCCTAAGGAGAAACGTGACCCCACATCGAACTTCCATCGGCAATACTGCAATAACGCACCCAATACGCGCTGCACACCTAAGCTCCACACTTTACACCTTACGACAAAACCATCAAGGCACCTACGGTAAAACATCCGAGCCACGAGTTGTTCGGCCACCATTGCAAGTTCCTGCGCTAACATTTCAAACCATCAACTTTCCGTTACAAGCAAGGTTCCACAAGATACGCAACAACATGCGTATTCTTGCACATGCGAGAGAAAATGCATAAAACCACGATTTGCGCGACGTATGGCCAAAACATAAACCTGCAGTGACATACTACGCAGAAAAAAAATGGTAATATAAAAAGGTACAACGTACAACAGAGCAGAAGTAAAAATGGACAAAAAGAAATGGCAAAGGATGATTTTCCATTTTGGATCTCCACACTATAAATAAGCTGCAAAACCGCTATTAATTGGGGGCCTGCAAAAAACAGAAGGAATCCAACAGCAAACCTTCATCCTCTCTTTCAAATCGAGACCCGCGAAACCCTAAAACCAAATCTAACAGCAAACCTTCATCCTCTCCATTATTCCTCACCCAAAA
Source organism: Lathyrus sativus (assembly GCA_963859935.3). Taxonomy (NCBI): domain Eukaryota; kingdom Viridiplantae; phylum Streptophyta; class Magnoliopsida; order Fabales; family Fabaceae; genus Lathyrus; species Lathyrus sativus. The sequence continues at coordinate 209,639,660 of OZ012735.1, forward strand.
CCGTACAAATTCTCTCTTCCAAAACATCCTCAAACCGTTAGATTCAACCTCCTCCAACCATCAATAAAACCCTTTTTCATAAACCTAACACCAAAGGGATGGCTGACAGAAAACTGTTTTTCTTATAAACAAAACCCTTCAACTGCAAAATCCAGTCAAACACCACGACCCAAAACTCAGGACCTCCATTCCGGCACCCAAAAAAAAAACTGAAACAATAGAGGAGAATTGAAGTGAGTCACGGCAAGTGTAACTCCCCGATTCTGATTTTCAATTTTGTTGAGTCTTTTGATTTATTTGGGTGATTAATATATTAATTGTGAAATTGATGTATTAATATGTTATGTTTGCATATTATGCTATTTTACCGATTTTGAGAGTTTATGGGAAAATAGATTAGAGGGTATTTTAGACAATTCCTAATTAATCGGTGAGGATATGATTTTGGTAGAAATTTTGAGGGAAGAAATTATAATGGAAAGAATTAGAATAGAAATATATATATATATATATATATATATATATATATATATATATATATATATATATATATATATATATATATATATATATATATATATATATATATATATATATATATATATATATATATATATATATATATATATATATATATATATATATATATATATATATATATATATATATATAAAATAGAAAGTGGAGAGAAAAGAAAGAATGTAGTAAGAAGAGAAAGAAAAGAGAGAAAAAGAGGAAGAAGAGAAAAACTTGGAGAATCATCAAGAACAACATCTAGGAATCGATTAATCGGGTAAGGGTGTGAAATATTGTTATCTTACCAATGTATATCGTTATGTATGTGTGTGTATTTGGATTGTTGGATGCTTTCCCCATTTTTCCATTCTAGGTCAGAAAATGGTTTAATCGATAGAAATCGATGTTTTTACGGTTAGAATCTGGAATAAATGGTGTAGTTTAGTCGAGGAATGTTAGGCTAAGACTATGGTAACTTGTAGAAATTTAATCGGGAGATTTTTTGAAGTTTTGGATATTTTAGACAGTAGAGGATTTGAGATTGCAGAGGTTCCCTAAGCGAGCAGCTAGGAGCGAGCCAGCGAGTGGTTCGCTAGGAGAGCTGCTAGCGAGCCAGTAGCGAATGGTCCCAGACTTAAGCAGAACCAAATAACCCAATCTCGCTGGAGGCGAGTGAGGTAGCGAGGGTTTGCTAAGCCTTCGCTAAGCGAGCTGTGTAGCGAACACTTCTAGTAGCTAGAAACCAGCCCTCGCTAGTGTGTTCGCTAAGCTAGCAGGTAGCGAACGTTCGTGATGACCTTTGCTAGGCGAATGGTGCAGCGAACATGACAGAATAGCATTTTGTTTTTGTTGTTTCCATCCACTGTTGATGCTTTGATTTTTCAACGCATAGCTTGTGTGTTGTATTATGATATGTTGTGGGTAGCCGTAGGGCGTGAATCCTAGATTGTGGAATCAATTGTGAAATGTGGCCTTTAGCAAATATATGCATTGTTTAAATTGATTAAAAGTGCATGATGATTGTAATGGAGTTCATTTTCGTCTGGCGCCATATTGTGAATGCATATTGATTGTATGCGATTGTAAGTGAAGCACCATGATGTGTATTCTTGTGCATTACTTGATAAATGTAATGATGATCTGTGAAAGTATGAGTACCTTGGTGATTATGTAATGTGTTGTGTGTGCAATCAAGTTATAATTCTTGTGTGATGAATTATTTGAGAATGCATGTGATTAAGATGCGGGAACGATCTTAAGTGTATTTATTTGTTGATTGCATACGCATCATTTGTTGTCAAGAGGCAATACTTGCTAGTTTCATGGAGACTAGTGACTTATCCCAAACCTAGAGTGGGGTTTGAAAGCTTAGGGAACGGGATTTTGTTTGTTATTGGTCTAGGGAACGGACCCGGTTTAAATGTAAAAACCAAAAAATAATAACAAGTGTTGGTACCACATGGCATGAGTTGCATTGTGTTGCATTGAGTCACATGGCATAGGTATAATTGTTGTATGAAAGTATGCATATGTGTATGAATTGTTGAACTGAGAGTTGTGAATTGATGAATAAATATAATTGTAAATGTTTATGTGGAAATGAGTGAATTGTGGACGTATGTGTGATGAATGTGCTTGGTGATTATCCATACATTTGTATGTACATTCTGACGCATATGGATGACTTGTGGTGAGAATGCAGATTATGTGTATTCTAAGATTTTAGATATATATAATTATATGCATTGATTATTATGATAATATTTCTCACCCTTCTGCTGTTTTATAATGCTCTATGAGGCATTGCAGAGTAGGTGTGCTGGAGGTCTTTTGTGAAGCGTGTCTTTATTCTTTTGTCGGTCAACTCTGATATGTAGCACCGGGTAGCTAGGGTATATGATTCTTTTGTGATACGTTGTATATGTATCTTGTTGTGGAATGTTTATGAAAACATGAATTATGTTGTGAATTAAACTGGATGATATATATATATATATATATATATATATATATATATATATATATATATATATATATATATATATATATATATATATATATATATATATATATATATATATATATATATATATATATATATATATATATATATATATATATATATATATATATATATATATATATATATATATATATATATATATATATATATATATATATATATATATATATATATATATATATATATATATATATATATATATATATATATATATATATATATATATATGTATACATGTTTGATGATTATCAATGTTTAGATGTTTCCTCTTTTATTCTAAATATTGAGATGTGGGTATAAGGACTAAGTTCCTCTGTTGAAAGTTACCCCACTGTTGCATATCTTTATTGAGCAGGTGTTGTATGTTTTAAATTCAAGTATGATGTGGCGTACCTCTTTTATACCGTGTTTTAATTGTACTCTGATGGATTTTTAATATGTGCCTACATGATTTATTTTATTAATTAGGGGTATAGAAAGGGGGTGTTACCGCAAGCACTGCACGAGCGGGAGGGACAGAGAGAAAGAGAACAAATCGTACGCAAAGACAAGGTTGGAATGGAGTGATTTGAATTCAGTAATGTCATATTTTTTACTTGTTCTGTTTTACGAGTAGAAGGATAACAAAACCAATTTTGTTTTCTGATTTGTTGTTTAAAAAAAAAAGTCTGTTTGTTTCTTAGGGAAAATAGAGGTGACCGTGTGATGAACTTGGGCTAATAAGCCCATGTTGTTTTCTTTTTTCTCACTCCCTGTAAAATGCAGTGCCCCACCCCTGGCTAATCCTTTTTGTTTTTGTTTTTGTGTGGATAAATGGGCCAATGGCCCATGATGATTCCATTTTTTGTTCTTTACATACTCTTTTCCACACTCATACCACCAGACGCTTATAACATACCTCCCTTTGTTATGCTTGGTGATTTTTCATTTTGTTTTAAAATTTTATTATTTCCTAATTTTTTTAAAAAAATCGTTGACTCTTAGTATGTTCTATTATTTCTATGTTTCTCAATTAATTCATTTTTCTTCCATTCTTTGATCTAGCTTTGGATTTTAATTATTGGTCGATGACGAGACCTCTGAAATTGTTATCGGTCAAATTATTGATAGATAATAATTTATCCGAGACCGCCTTACTTTTTTTCACTTTTCATTTTCTTTCTCATTTTTGATTTTACTATATTTTTCGAATCGATGAAGTCTCTGATTCACAAACGTTAGTTTTCGAGGTTTCTAAAACCTTCATTATTTAAAATCTATAGAAAATGATCATTGGGATCATTTTTCTATACTTTGGGATCGTGAGAGGTTCCCTTTGAATAATTAACATAAAGTTTGTGATTAAGACGAGATTTAACCGTATTTTCAATTTCATATCGATTTTATTCTATTTTATCGGTCAATGAATTCTTTACATTCGTAAATGTCGACTTATCAAAGTCGCTAATCTTCATTATTTCAAATCTGTAGAAAATGATCATTTGGATCATTTTTCTATACTTTGGGATCATGAGAGATTACCTTCGATTAATCGACACGAGTTTATGATTAAGAAGAGATCCCACTCCTTTTGACCCATTTCATTCAATTAATCTTTAACCTCTGACTTCAATTTTTATTCAATATAATTGCTTTACATTCCTGTTAATATATCACTGTTTTATATATGCTCTTGCACATATTTTTCGTTTATATTATCATTGACATTATCTCGCTCATCTTATCATCATTGCTCATATTTCATCCTGTCATATTACATATATTGTCATCTAACATTTCTCTTGTTTATTCCATTTAAAAATACCAAAAACACAATAAAACTGCTAAAACCCTAAAATATCCTAATTTGATGGATTGTCGATCATTATTCTAAATGTTGAAGTTTAGACCTTGTACATAAACCCTAATCTGTTTATTTTGTCCGAACCTATTTTCATTGTTTAGTTTAGGAAACCTCGCACGCACACGACTTTCTCTTGGGCTACCTGACAATGAGACCATTTATTTCTCACAATCCCCTGTATTTTATATGTATCCCTATCCCGCTACGGTGTAATCATTTAGTTCTTTTCATGCTTGCTTGCTACTTGTTAAGAAAGATAAAAAAATGAAGTAGGATAGAACACATTTTTCAAAATAAAGAACAATGAGGCTTGGTCCAACGTCAAGTCATTTTAAAACTCATTTCAAATTGGACTACCCTAGGGTTACTCTCTCTCTTTCCATATCCCTTCCATCAAACCACACTAACCTTGTATGTATCCAACCCTTGTAAGTCGATTGCTTCGCGCATCGCCATCAACCTACCGTGCACTATTCAGCACCCTCACTTTTCCAAACTTATTTTCAAACCTTTCTTTATTAAGTCTAAAAAAACCTTGGTCTCGTACCAAGCGCATTTTCAAAACTCTTTTCCTAATAAAGTTTGATGGTTGTGGAGTGGTTAGGCGTAGGCCTTCTCCTATCCCGAGTGCTTGACATTACCTTTAGGGTTCACTATCGTAAAGCACTTACCATTCAAGATCAAAACATATTTAATAAAAGAATGAAGTTCTCTTTGTATTGAACTAAAGAGAGAGGATTGAGTGCAGGCTTCTTCCTCTCCGAGTGTCAGGATACTCACTATAGAGTGTGTGGTCCCAATACTCGCCTTTCAATATATAGACGTGACTGTATTTGCCATACCATTTTCACAATAAAACTCTTTGAGATAAAGAACTGGGTACTACCCGCAAGGGGTTACTATCCGAGGACCTATTTTGTAACACCCTTCTAAACCCCACGGAAAATATATGAATAATCAGAGTAAATTATCATGCATTCACAAAACGGTGTCACACATATATTTCAAAACATCAAAACCACCTGTCATGCTCAACAACACATTAATAAAATAATCATGCTTTTCAAAATTCCACTTTGCATGGAGCAGCGGATTCAATTTAAATCATAACTCTCTTAATAGAACATTCATGTTCATCATATAACTCAACATTACTTAGGCATTAAAGCCAACATCACAATATTCCAATGAATATGAAAACACAACGTAAAGTAAATAATGTATTTCAAAAATATAAACCAAGCGATCCCAGTGTTACATGACCAGAGCATGACTCGACCCAACATAACTAAATTACTAAAGAGCTTCACACATAGCGACTTCGTAACTACAAGCAACTCTACTCTTGATACCTGCACGATGCCAAATAGGACATCATTCCAGCAGAAGGGTGAGAAATATTATCATAATAATCAATGCATATAATTATATATATATATATATATATATATATATATATATATATATATATATATATATATATATATATATATATATATATATATATATATATATATATATATATATATATATATATATATATATATATATATATATATATATATATATATCCACAATTTTAGAATACACATAATCAACATTCTCACCACAAGTCACCCATATACGTCACAATGTATATACAACTATATGGATAATCACCAAGCATATTCCCTCATACATACATCCACAATTTCAATCAATTCACCTAAACCTACACATTATGTTTAATTCACCATAGTTCATATAAACATATACAATCATGATTATTCATTAATTCCTTAGTCATTATCATTCACAATTACACTTTCACAATTCACATTATTGCACAAAAACATTTACAATTATGTTTATTCATCACAATTCATCATAAAGTAGATATACCCATATATATATATATATATATATATATATATATATATATATATATATATATATATATATATATATATATATATATATATATATATATATATATATATATATATATATATATATATATATATATATATATATATATATATATATATATATATATATATATATATATATAACACCAAGCATATTTATCATGCATATATCCAAAGTTCTCAATTCAACAATTCACACACAAGTATACTTTCATATAACAATGATATCTATACCATGCGACTCATATAAAACTCATCAATTCGCATCAATCCCTACTTGGGATTATGGGTACATCATTTATACCCCACCAGGAACAACATCTCAGTTATTCTATCCCGGTGAATATTCCACTAGGAAAGACATCTTAGTCATTCTACCCCAGTGTATACGTCCATGTCACTATACCTCACTAGGAACAACATCTTGTTATTCTACCCCAGTGATTACGAGCCTTACACATATATATATTTTCAACATCATCATCGCATTTACCAAGCAATGCACATATATTCACAATATATTTTCATGCATCCTCCACATACAATCTCATACAATTATTAAGCATTCACAATTCAATACCATCACCATATTTATCAAGTAATGCACACATGTCCACAATATGTTCTCATGCATTCTTCACATACAATCGCATACAAACAATATACATTCACAGTTCAATACCATCACCACATTTATCAAGCAATGGACACATATTCACAATATGTTCTCATGCATTCTTCACATACAATCGCATACAAGCAATATACATTACAAGTTCAATACCATCACCACATTTATCACAATTCAATCATTTATATATATATATATATATATATATATATATATATATATATATATATATATATATATATATATATATATATATATATATATATATATATATATATATATATATATATATATATATATATATATATATATATATATATATATATATATATATATATATATATATATATATATATATATATATATATATATATATATATATATATATATATATATATATATATATATATATATATATATATATATATATATATATATATATATATATATATATATATATATATATATATATATATATATATATATATATATCACAACATATATATAATTCACCATTCATTCATATACATCACAAGGTATATTTATTCACAATAAACATATTCATCACTCCACATAAACATTTACAATTATGTTTATTTACCAATACACAATTCATGATGATAAATGCAACTCGTAGAGACCGACTCACGACTCTATGCAGATGTACATGCGGTACCAACTCATTCAGCAGGTTCAATTGAAGAACCAAATGGAACCATCGCTCGTTACCAAAGTAACTCGCTGTCGGGCCTACGATGTTCACCCATCGCTCACACCTCACATGGGCAAACGATGTTTCAGGATTGCTCACACCCCACACGGGCACACAATCGATCACTCACACCCCACACGGGCACATGATCTGGTCGCTCACACCCCGCATGGGCACACGATCTGATTGCTCACACCCCACACCGGCACATGATCTGATCTCTCACACCCCACATGGGCACATGATCTGATTGCTCACACCCCAGACGGGCACAATATCGTTCAATAGATTCTACGCGGAATCAATCAGCACAAGGATGTATATTATGATGCTTCACATGCAAAATGACTCCATACACTTCTTGAAATGCATACATATTCATAATGTTTTCATGCATTTATCTCATCTAATCTCATACAGTCATCATACATTCACAATGTATATTCCATATTGTATTCATCATTTATCTCATATTATCACATACAATCCATATGCATTCACAGCAATTATGCCAAACGGCAACCGAGCGCTCTAATTATTTAAGCCTCACTACTTAAAATAATTAATCTCGATTAATCAGTAAAATCGGCTAAAAGTCAGATAAAAATAATATTTCTTTTCACCAAGTTATAGAACATATTATTAGCTTCAGTTTGATATAAAGAACGATAAAATCCGATAAACGGTGAAGAAGTTATGAATTTTCAAAGTTTCGAAAAAATAATATTTTCTCACACTTACAGTGTTAACGGGTTAACGCATTCCGTTAACCGGTTAACGGCTCCAAAAACTCAGTTCTTGGCCATTTTTAATACCGTTAATCGGTTAACCCATAGTGTTAACCGGTTAACACCTGAAAAACTTGGAAAAACAAGCTACGGGTTTGTGCCATAAACCCCCAAAAACCCGACCGATTTAATTATTTTCTCCCGATTAAATACCTACTCATCATTACCAATCATATAGTAACAATTTAGGATCATAAAACACAAATTTTACGACTTCTGATTTTCATCCAAAATCTTAACCTCCAATTGTCCAAAAATGTCAAAACTCACAAACTCAACTAAATTCAATCAAACGAAATTCAATAATCACGGCTAAACATTACCCGACTAAACTATGCAATTTATTTTGAGTTTCATCCGCGAAAACATCGGTTTCTATCAATTTAACTTGTTTGGAAAATGAGCAAAAGCTCTCCAACAATCCAAACCAATTCAACAAACACATACATAATCATACACATTGATAGAATAACAAGATTTCACACCCTCACCTTGATTAATCCGAAGGTAGAAGCCGTTCTTGAGCTTTCCATGCTTTTTCCCCTTCTCCTTCTCTTTTCTCCTCTTCCTCTTTCTTTGTCTACTCTTTTCCTTCTTTCTTTCTCTTCTTTTACCTTTCTCTCTAATTCTATCCTTTTCTTTCCACTTTCTCTTATATACATTTCCTTTATATTTCTCTCCAATGTATTTCTTCTCTCAAAATATCTACCAATTCCTTTAGATAATCATCCAATAATTTCAATAAATCATTTAGTTAACATAAATAATTAATTAATAAAAATAGGGTTGTTACAACTCTTCCCCACTTAAAAGATTTCCGCCCTCGAAAAGTATCTCAATGAACAGAGTCGGATACGACTCTCTCAACCAGGTCTCCCACTCCCAAAGCCAACTTTCTCCCACTGGTCCTCCCAACTGCCTTCACCAAAGAAACCTCTTTACCTCGAAGTTGCTTCTCGTTCATCAATCTGAACTAGCAATGCCTCAATAGTCAAATCCTCTCTCACTTGTACACCATCTATCTAAATGAATGCACTTGCACTTCTTTAACTTAGGTACATACCACATCATATAAATTCACAGGCGACAACGGTAAAACAATCTAACATGCTACTTCTCCCACGCTTCTGCTGTGCCACTTTGATACAATTTAACAAAATACGGTGTGTGCTTCCGAGACTTCAAAGCTCGGCCAACACCAGTCACCACTGTAACTCTCAAAAAACGTCCTTTCTTGGATCTTCTTGATCTTTTTAGTCGTCTCTTACACAATCCTCAGGTCCGAGCACAACACTCTTTCCTGAATCATATCAATACAAAGGAGTCCCACACTTCCTACCATACAAAGCTTCATACGATGTCATTCCGATACTAGAATGATAGCGGTTATTATAGGTAATTCAATCAATGATAATTAACTATCCCACGATCCACCTTGATCCAACATACAAGCTCTCCACAAATCCTCTAAAGACTGGATAGTTCTCTCTGTCCGTCCATCCGTCCACAGATGATAGGCAGAGTTCAACTTCAACTTGGTACTCAAAGCGTCTGCAAATCCTCCCAAAATCTCCCAATTAAAATCATATCCCTCAAGTTCTCCGGAAAACCCAACACAAAATCCATGGGAATACTATCCAATTTCCACTCTGGAATATTCAACGGTTGCATCGGACCCAACGGTCTCTGACGTTTATTCTTCAACTTTTGACAAGTCTAACCAGCATATACAAACTCAACCACTTCTCTCTTCAACTATGGCCATCAAAATAATTTCATCAAATCCGGTTACATCTTCATAGCACTGGGATGGATACATCCATCTACCTCAATACTCTTATTCCACTCAATAATATCTAGAACACAAATTCTATCACGACATCTCATGATACCATTTCGATTAATCTAAAAATCAGCCCTTCGACTTTAATTCATCAAATTCAACCATTCTACCAACTCAAATCAGAGTTGTGACCTTATCGAATCTCATCAAGAATACCTCTAGTAAGGTTCAACATACTAAGCTTAACTCCATAAGAAGTCTCTTGACAAACCAAACTCATATCGCAAAATTGCTCAATCCGTAGAAACTCTTCTCACCAACATCATCAGTATATGCAAAGATTTCCAAGTCAATGCATAAGCTACCACGTTTGTTTCACCCGAATGGTAATTCAATCCAAAACCATAATCCTTCAGGAGTCCCAATTATTTTCTCTGCCTCATATTCAACTCTTCCAAATCAAAGAAATACCTTAAGCTCTTGAGATTCAACAACCATTTCAAATCTCACACTAACCAATTGAAGCCTCCAACTCTGACACAAACACAACAACAACCAACTCTAAATCACTTGCCAGATAATCCCTCTTATGTACTTTAGATTGCCTCCAAGCATAACTAAACTCGCTGATGTTGCACTTAACATATCTCCCAATCATATCAACAAAGCATCAAAAAACACAATGAACAATTTTGTTGGATTCGGCAAAAATCAACACACGAGTTGTTGACAGCTCTCCCAAAACTCTTTGAACTTCTTTCACAGTGGCATATAACTGCTTCTTCCCCAATACTGATAACTCAAGTTCTTGATGTTCAACATGATCCTCTATACTCTTTGAATATATCAAAATGTCATCGGTTAACACAACTGCAAACTTGTCCAATAAGAATGGAAAATCCTATTCAATCGTCTGTAGTCCACCCACAGTCTCATAGAACCTTCTTTCTTCTTAACCAACAAAATTGGTGCACCCCACGATGACACACTCAGACGAATAAACCTCTCCTCAAGTAGATCCTCAAGTTGACTCTTCAACTCTTGAAATATTTAAATGCCTGATTATACCAATATTGCATTCCACCTCTGACCTTCTCTAATAATCAACAGAGGTCACCGTCCCCTTTAATATACTCAACCTCACACTTTGTTTCCTTAGCACACACACACCAGACACAAGTCTCAACATTACTCAATTAGTTTAATTCCTTCACCATCCAAACAGACATATAATATGGAGCTCTCAATATCGGATTAGTTTCCGTAACTAAGTCGGCCACACTCCACTTCACGTCCTGGTTGTATACCACTATCTCGTCAGGACAACTCCCAGACAACCATAATTAATTGGTAAACAGCTAACTTCCCCACTTTCATTAACACTCCAAAATTCCCATCAAATATAAACATCTCAACATTGTGTTGAGCCGACTCGTCAAAACAATTTTAAAGCTTAACTCAAGACAATTCACTGCATCACACCATCTAAGCTTGCAAGATACATCTATCCCCTTCAACACAATCCCAACTACTATCAACAAGAGATTAAGGGTGATCAGTTCCTCAATTTGTCAATAGACGACCGAAAATCATGATGGGGCATAAACCATCTTTACCAAATTATAAGAGCGTTCAACCACACACTGAGCTACAACTCCACACTTGCAGCGTCTTGGAGAAGCACAAGTTCTTCCCCACTTGAATCATTCCCACTTCTGCAGACAAATTTTAGGCAACAAACACGTACCGACAGTGTTTTCACACTTATGTCGCATACAAGGGAACAAACAACATTAGACAACTTGGCCGGACGGACCGACCTGCTCTGATACCACTATGTAACACCCTTCATAACCCCACGAAAAATATATGAATAATCAGAGTAAATTAACATGCATTCACAAAAGGGTGTCACACATATATTTCAAAACATCAAAACCACATGTCATGCTCAACAACACTTTAATAAAATAATCATGCTTTTCAAAATTACACTTTGCATGTAGCAGCGGATTCAATTTAAATCATGACTCTCTTAATATAACATTCATCTTCATCACATAACTCAACATTACTTAGGCATTAAGTCCAACATCACAATATTCCAATGAATATGAAAACACAATGTAAAGTACATAATGTATTTCAAAAATATAAACCAAGCGATCCTAGTGTTACATGACCAGAGCATGACTCGACCCAACATAACTAAATTACTAAACAGCTACATCAATAGCGACTTCGCAACTACAAGCAACTCTACTCTTCATACCTGCACGATGCCAGATAGGACATCATTCCAGCAGAAGAGTGAGAAATATTATCATAATAATCAATGCATATAATTATATATATCCACAATTTTAGAATACACATAATCAACATTCTCACCACAAGTCACCCATATACGTCATAATGTATATACAACTATATGGATAATCACCAAGCATATTCCCTCATACATACATCCACAATTTCAATCAATTCACCTAAACATACACATTATGTTTAATTCACCATAGTTCATATAAACATATACAATCATGTTTGTTCATTAATTCCTCAGTCAATATCATTCACAATTACACATTCACAATTCACATTATTGCACATAAACATTTACAATTATGTTTATTTATCACAATTCATCATAAAGTATATATATATATATATATATATATATATATATATATATATATATATATATATATATATATATATATATATATATATATATATATATATATATATATATATATATATATATATATATATATATATATATATATATATATATATATATATATATATATATATATATATATAACACCAAGCATATTTATCATGCATATATCCAAAGTTCTCAATTCAACAATTCACACACAAGTATACTTTCATATAACAATGATATCTATACCATGCGACTCATATAAAACTCATCAATTCGCATCAATCCCTACTTGGGATTATGGGTACATCATTTATACCCCACCAGGAACAACATCTCAGTTATTCTATCCCGGTGAATATTCCACTAGGAAAGACATCTTAGTCATTCTACTCCAGTGTATACGTCCATGTCACTATACCTCACTAGGAAAAACATCTTGTTATTCTACCCCAGTGATTATGAGCCTTACACATATATATATTTTCAACATCATCATCACATTTACCAAGCAATGCACATATATTCACAATATATTTTCATGCATCCTCCACATACAATCTCATACAATTATTATGCATTCACAATTCAATACCATCACCACATTTATCAAGTAATGCACACATGTCCACAATATGTTCTCATGCATTCTTCACATACAATCGCATACAAACAATATACATTCACAGTTCAATACCATCACCACATTTATCAAGCAATGCACACATATTCACAATATGTTCTCATGCATTCTTCAGATACAATCGCATACAAGCAATATACATTACAAGTTCAATACCATCACCACATTTATCACAATTCAATCATTTATATATATATATATATATATATATATATATATATATATATATATATATATATATATATATATTAGAGACCGACTCACGACTCTATGCAGATGCACATGCGGTACCGACTCATTCAGCAGGTTCAATTGAAGAACCAAATGGAACCATCGCTCGTTACCGAAGTAAATCCCCGTCGGGCCTATGATGTTCACCCATCGCTCACACCCCACATGGACACACGATGTTTCAGGATTGCTCACACCCCACACGGGCACACAATCCGATCACTCATACCCCACACGGGCGCAGGATCTGATCGCTGACACCCCACATGGGCACACGATCTGATTGCTCACACCCCACACGGGCACACAATCGTTCAGCAAATTCTACTCGAAATCAATCAGCACAAGGATGTATATCATGATGCTTAAGATGCAAAATGACTCCATACACTTCTTGAAATGCATACATATTCATAATGTTTTCATGCATTATCTCATCTAATCTCATACAATCATCATACATTCACAATGCATATTCCATATTGTATTCATCATTTATCTCATAATATCACATACAATCCATATGCATTCACAACAATTATGCCAAACGGCAACCGAACACTCTAATTATTTAAGCCTCACTACTTAAAATAATTAATCTCGATTAATCAGTAAAATCGGCTAAAAGTCGGCTAAAAATAATATTTCTTTTCACCAAGTTATAGAACATATTATTAGCTTCAGTTTGATATAAAGAACGACAAAATCCGATAAATGGTGAAGAAGTTATGAATTTTTAAAGTTTCGAAGAAAAAAAATATTTTCTCACACTTAAGTGTTAATGGGTCAACACATTCCGTTAACTGGTTAACGGCTCCAAAAACTCAGTTTTTGGTCATTTTTAATACCGTTAATCAGTTAACCCATAGTGTTAACCGGTTAACACCTGAAAAACTTGGAAAAACAAGCTACGGGTTTATGCCCAAAACCCGACCGATTTAATTATTTTCTCCCGATTAAATACCTACTCATCATTACCAATCATATAGTAACAATTTAGGATCATAAAACACAAATTTTAGGAATTCCGATTTTCATCCAAAATCTTAACCTCTAATTGTTCAAAAATGTCAAAACTCACAAACTCAACCAAATTCAATCAAACGAAATCCAATAATCACGGCTAAACATTACCCGACTAAACCACGTAATTTATTTCGAGTTTCATCCGCAAAAACATCAGTTTCTATCGATTTAACTCGTTTCTGCCCTAAAATGGAAAATGAGCAAAAACTCTCCAACAATCCAAACCAATTCAACAAACACATACATAATCATACACATTGATAGAATAACAAGATTTCACACCCTTACCTTGATTAATCGAAAGCTAGAAGCCGTTCTTGAGCTTTCCAAGCTTTTTCCCCTTTTCCTTCTCTTTTCTCCCCTTCCTTTTTCTTTCTCTACTCTTTTCCTTCTTTCTTTCTCTTCTTTTTCCTTTCTCTCTAATTCTATCCTTTTCTTTCCATGTTCTCTTATATATCTTTCCTTTCTATTTCTCTCCAATATATTTCTTCTCTCAAAATATCTACCAATTCCTTTAGATAATCATCCAATAATTTTAATAAATCAATTAGTTAACATAAATAATTAATTAATGAAAATTGGACTGTTACATATTTCACTCTTAAAAATAACTTTCACAAATCAAATGTGACATCTTGCCTCGATGGCGAAAACTAATCTTTTCAAAAAGATATGTTACGTTTGTTCTACCGCAAACAGGTAACACCTAAGACTCCACAAGTGAGCTGTAATACACCTAACTGCTAGAATGCGCACACTAACATCATCCATAAATACACCAGTTAACCGTAGGCCGAAATACGGCTACTCTGATTCTTCACTTCTTTTAAGTAAAGATACGTAGGCACGGGGGCCCTAATCCTTGCCGAGCACTTCCATCTTTTTATTCGTAGTCCCCGAACTACGTTGACTCTGACTTTCTCATACCTATTGAGAATACGTAAGCATACCTTTTTTTTTGTTTTTCTTGGTCAGACTCAATTCAGTATTCAGACTTGACCAATAGAGTCGGAACACTGCTTTGAGTGGATTCTGATTTAATGGTTGTCTAACTATTGACTCCAATACTCTCACCAAATTCAGTACCACCAGTACTTAAATATGAGTTGTTGGCTCTTCCTCCAATAAATGATGTAAACAACCTTATAGAAGATGCCTCTGTTTCTTTCCTTGATATCTATAGCAAATACATTATGATACTCATATTTCTATAAGACCATACATGTAGGTACATGCAGAATCATTGTTTAGGATTACATCTTTTGACTTTGAAATTATTGACAAGCTCATAACCAAATGGTATTTGCTATCAGAAATTAACACAAAGAAAATCAAAGTACTGTCTTAATACAGCTGACAGAACTCAAAGAGAAATTTAAGACTTCTCATAGAAATGTCTTTTAATACAAGTTCCAAGATGAACCTTAATCAAATAGAGTCTCTTAAGATATCACCTTACAGAACATACTCTATATTATCAAATATTCTGAAGCAAGATAGATCTGACACCATCTCTTACTTTTCAATACTTGATTTTCATTTTAGAACATATATGCTTCTTTTCATCGACGTTCTGCACTAATATTAGCTTCAAAAGATTAGACGTTGAAGAGCATTTGATATTAGGTTATGGTAGTGTTTATTCTTACTTTCACATCTGGGAAATTAGTTGAAATACAAGTATTTTAGAAGCTTCTGAAGTTACTCTTCTATTAACAGATGTCACAATCCATTCAACTAGTATGGGAGTTCTTCTAACAAGAAACCTAAGTTTCTTATCATTACTCGTTCCAAAGAACTTGGGCTAAATTGAGAAGATGATTTGTTGAATATTTTTTCATCATCTAACTTCATTTATTTCCTTTGAAGACTGCAAGACAAACCTTTAGAATACATCAGATTCAAGATGTAAACATACTGAATAACTATGATCTTAGATTTAAGTCTCAGAGCAATCTTCTCATAATTTGCTTGAAAAGATTAGATGAAGTGTAACTGTTCAAGCTTTAAAAAGTGATCCCCACAAATTCAAGCACAAGAATTCAAAGATTGCCCAAGCATCAGACACATCAATGATGTTGATATACTCATAAGTGAGATAGAGCATCTACCTGAATGCAACTTCCTCTGAAGATATTCTATATGCATCTTTTGAGCTGGTGAAAGAGATTTTCAAGATGATCATCTTTACACCATCAGCTACTATAGTAATACCTCTTCAAGGATATTCTATAGACTTTAAAAAACCCTTTATCAAGACCAATGACTTAAAAATATATTTATCTTTTCCATCATTTAAATTCAATGGAATCATCCTTTGAATATGGTAGGAAAAGCCGTATAATGTTTTTCATGTGGCAATTGGTTCCTTCTTGAAGAAGAAATATACTTTTCTTATTGGATCATTATCTGCGCCATTGTTAAGTGTTAAGTAAAAACCATGCTTTGATACCAATTGAAGGTGTTAAAAGTACACAAGAAGGGGGGTTGAATTGTGTTTTGCGTTTTCTTTAATTTAACTTCTGATCAGAGTTTCAGAATTAGAATTGGTGTTCAGATTCTATTTTAATTCATTGGCAGCAGATATAACAGAAGTAAATAACTAACAACAGAAGACACAAAAGATTTATCCTAGTCCCTCCCTTAACTGAGAGTACTTCAGTACCCTTGCCTCACAAGAGATTTTCATTATAACCACTTCATGATTAAAATCGCTTATGCTTCTGCACAAGTCCTTCACACCTTCTTAGACCAACTATCTGAGACTTTCTTGCTTAGATCACATGTCTACGACTTTCCTTGCTCACACCTTCTGATCGAGCCAACTGTAACACCATTTTCTACCCCACAAATATTATGGTAAAATAATAGAATTTATCAGATTAAAATTTTAAACACCATAAAAATCACCTCAAAGGGCGTACATTTCTCAACAAATTCAAATCAAGGTCAAATCTCCATAAGCAATGGGTTTTCTCAAAATTACTCAAAAGTGCTCAAATGGCAGCGGAACTCAAAAAAGCAAAAATCCAAAGTTTTCCTTTTACCACAAGGAAATCAACATAACAAAAACTCAATAAAATAGTTTGACTCAAGGACCCCAACCCAACATTACACTATCATAGCAAGACCCTCTAATTCAACCACAATGGCCAACGACCCAAAAACTTCAAAAGTCCTCGACGACATCCACGGCTAAACCTGGTCATCTGCACATTACCCACATGGAGGCAATATTTAAACAGGCAGGGTGAGTAAAACGATTCATAATAATCAATATAGGAATCAATATATAAAACAAATTCATTTTCATATTCAACATCATCATAATCATCAAGGAACGTCAAAGGTCATAACATTATAAGTTACAACAAATTGTCACATAAATGCAAATGCAACAAGACTCATGCATGTGGAACCAATCATCACAGCTCGATGGACACTGGGCCATCAACCTTTCATAGATCTCCATCAATAGGATCGACTCTATATAAGAACCGGAGCACATCAAAATACCTCACATCCGCACAATGGGACTGAAGCTAAAGAAATCAAGGTCCTGAACCGAAGTCCGGATGCACATGAATGCATGGTGCACACATCAATATCATCCTCATAATAATCTCATTAGGTGCATCATCATTCATCAAAATAATCATAAGAATCACGTCATCACAGAATCATCAAAACTCATGGAATCAACATCACAAATCATCACAGTTCCTCATGGGAATTCATCATGCAATCATGTATTAATCACATATAAATCACAATTATACTCGTGGTAATTCATCATACATTCATTTAATCACATAGAAATCACAATTATACTTATGGTAATTCATCATACATTCATTTAATCACATATGAATCACAGTTACACTCATGGTAATTCACCAATCACAGCATCAAAGCATCAAGATATCACTGAACCAGAACATAATTGACTTCCCAAACATATTAGATATAAAAATATTAGGAAACCAATTATATTATCTATACCATATTATAGCCTTGTTCATTAGCTTTCCAACGCTTCAAACAGGGACCAAAATGGACTTACGGATCAAAAGTTACGTCCAAAATGATTTCGACCGGAAACATGAACAGTCGTGACGGACAACATGCAGAATTTTCTGCGTTTTTCACTGTTAGAGGCCTTCCGGACCTCTGATTTTGATTCTATAAAAACTCAAACTCTCAGAAAATTACAACTCATTCAACGTTGTAATTATCTCAATTAAATTTACAATTTTAACACAATTAAACCATCTAATCATTGTTTTAAGATTATGCCTAAAACCTTTAAAATTAAGGGATATAGGTTCAATCCTGTATCATATTTACGCCTCTAATTCTCATAATTTCCTTATAACTACACCATGGTCATTAGAGTACTCACTATCTAATTACCTTACAGGGTTAAAACCTGAACAACAAATTTTTTCCACGAAGGCCTAATTTCCTTTACTCTCAAATCAACCTCAAACCTATCAGACCATCAGTTCTGAATTTCTTCTATGCAGATTTCAGATGTCCCAAGAACATTGATCTCTGCTGAAAACAAGGACGAGGGCAGATCATGAAAATTTTAAATTTCTTTAAATTGTCCCAATGTCATGACCAACGTCACGACCTCTGTTGTGACATCTACATACTGACATAGCTATTTATCAAAACATTTAAATTATGCAGAATTGTAAATGCTGAAAGATAAATAACATAGTAATTGTTTACCCAGTTCGGTGCAACATCACCTACATCTGGGGGCTACCAAGCCAGGGAGGAAATTCACTATTAGCTGAATCAATTCAAAGTCAAACAACCAGTTTGCACTTCTCACTTAATCTCTACCCAATGACACTTCAACCTAGAGACACTTTAGACCTGAGTATACCCACTCACTCCCCCTCAATCACACATAGTGATATCAATACACAATTACAAAATAGTTATGGAGATACACTCCAAACACACACCATGATCTTGCTTCATAGCTTTGATCAAGTGAGACACACTCTTGCTTAAAAGCTTTAAGTGACACAATGAACACAACAGTTCATACACAACAACCAAAGCAATTATTCAGCATACAATTGCTTGGCACACAAGGAATCCTAAGACTCCTAGACACACGTGAAGAGAAATCCTCTTCACTCACAAATATGTCTACCACAATGTATCAAACGATACAAAGGGTGACTTACATACAAGGGACTTTCAAACCCTAGACCTTTATTCTACACTCTGGTTTTTCTTGATGTGAGTGCTTTTTTTCTTCTGCTTCTGCTCCTCCTTTTATAGTAGTGCAGACTGGGCTTAGGTTGTTTAAAAGTAACAAACATTAGGTTTAATAAGGTAAAACTGATTTCCACAATTCAAGGTACTGTCAAATTAGGTCACAGCTGTTTCATGTTCTGCCCAGCCCTGACTAGAACGATGCCTGGGATAACTAAGAAACCATAACAGGTTTCCTGAAATTTAGCCTGAGATATATCAGGTATCATAGCAGAAAAACAACCCCTGCACGTCTGATGTCATACGATCAATGTCATGACATTCAACTTTACTTACTCTTAGCTGACCAGCTTGCCCTGTTGAACCCTTCTGCAGAATCTTCTTTATGATAGTAGAAACAAATGTTTTATAGTTCCCTAAAAAGTATCAAGATCATTTTTATGAACACTAATTAAATATGCACTTTGTTTCTAATAACACTCTTTGGCCTGCACTTACTGATGAGGTATATCCAACACAGTCTCATTAGACCAAACCAACTATGACAAGAAATATACACTAGCGGCTCCTTCTGTTGTCATGCAGCGATGTCCTGCTTAAAACACATGACATCACACCTTACTCACCACCTGTGAGGAACTTCATCATAACTTAACCTGTTGTGGTTGCACACCTCACTCACCTCCTGTGAGGAACTTCATCACAACTCAACTTGTTGTGGCTACTGCTAACACATAGCAGCTACTACACTCCTGACAACTTTAGGATCACACTTTGTTGAGATGACCTTATCAATCCACATCGCAACACCTGTTGTGTCAGACAGTAATGTCATGATATTCAGTATGACATCCATGACAGCAGTTCTATCTTCAGCTCCTGCTGCACCAGAAGGCGATGTCATGACATTGGTAATGACATCCTGTTTAAAACCCATGACAGCAGTACTGTCAACAACTCCTGCTAGCTCCTACTGCACCATTAGTGCAGAATCATGTTTTACCAAAATTTAGCCAACATATACCCATGGACAATTCTATATCATAGAACCATGGAACTAACAATCTCCCCCTTTGGCAAATTTTGGCTAAAACAACCAAACACCTCATCAGGGCAGCAGCAGTAGTTTTTCCAGCCTCACACACTATCATGCTCCCCCTTGATAGTTGCAACAGATATCAGCACTTTACTCCCCCTTGGTTTAGTCAAAAATTGACAAAAATTAGAGTAAGTGTACAATCTGCACATGGTGTCCAAGTCTGTCATTTCTTGATCTCTAAAAGCTGCACCAACAATCTTGGACAATGGCTTAAACTTCTTGCTGAACTCACTCAACCAGTGTAAACTCAGCCCTGAACCATAGTTCCTTGAGAGTACACCTTGAATCAGTCTTGAATCTTGGGTTCTTGTCTTGTCTGAAGCTGCACCTTCAGGAATGACACTTTTGATATCACCAATTAAAGAATAATCAATTAACTACTTGCCACAAGTAACAATTGATCTTAAATCCCCAATTTGAGACACACAAATATTCTGCAGAGAAACATAAATTCTCCCAGACATTAGCCCATAAAAATATTTCCAAGACACAACAATGCACCAGCCAGCACAATATCAAGACATCTTGTCTGACATTACAACCTCATTAGTGGTTCAAGAACATAAGCTTGCCTGAGAATCAGCACCCTTTGCATACAGCTCCATATTAGCACATGTACACATCTTCCCCTGTCATGCATACTCATTATTCCCCCTGAAAGAGAGAATCCAACCATATGAAGACTTTCTTCAACATCTTCATACTGTAGCTTTACATTCCTACAAACCATATTGGACCAAATAGCATAAGAGTTGCAGAATAACTATATGGAAGATCTTCAAGATGTCAGGGTAAAGGTCCTTCCATCTGCACAGGATCAGAGCTGATGATGTCTTGATCTTTATCTTCACCAGACACACAAGGATAGAGGCCTACAAACTTGACTGGATCCATGGACATCCTAAGAACAGAACCAAAAGGAAGACACTTGTCATGTTCACCATGAGCTTGGAGCAATAACTCAATGTCAAAACATCTTGTCAGACATTCTATCTTCATAAAATCCCAAACTGTTTGAAACCACAAACAATCTTGGTACATAACTGCACTTTTGCAGCAGCACATCCTAGATAGAAGTATATCTCCCCATATCAAGGGTAACCAGTGCACATGAATGGAAAACATAAGACGCATCTTCATGTCTTCAAGAACTCATTCTCTGTTCAACACACATGTTGAACGCATTCACCATAAGCAACTAGTACACCCATTAACCAAAAGCTCTCCCCCTATCTTTGACAAAAGATGCTCCAAGATCACCACATTATCTCTCATGACCAACTCCATGCTCATACAGTGAGAGGGCATCAAGCTGATCCACCTCTTCCTAGAGTTACTTGTAGAAGAAGAGACCACTTCTCCACAAGTATTCTGACCTTAGGCTGAGTACAAGATAGACACCCCATAATCCAAGACATTCTTTCCTCATCATTCTCCCATATGATAAGTTAGAACACTACTGATTCAGCTAGGGGCTTTATCACATCAGAATGCAATTAACCAATGACCCACTCCAGCCTTGTACAATACCTTCACATTATACTCCAAGACAGTCCTTTTACCTTATCATTCTCCCGTATGACAAGATAAAGTATTTCTTAGCCAAGATGTGAATCACAAGTTTTGTACCAGATCTTCAAGTCCTTTTCCAGGGGAAACCAAACCATATCCACTGGTTCTTTATCTGCCCACAACTGGACTTACTTTTGCCTAGTAATCCAATTGAAGATCTTCAGAGAACACAGCTCCACCAGCTTGATCAAAAACATCACCAAAAGAGGGTAATCTTCCATACACAACTTAGGGCTTCTACCATAAGCTCCACTTATATGAACAGAAATAGATCCTCCTTTGGTTCTCAACCAACTACCCTTCTGCACAAGAGTACTTAGTTCCAAGCATGAACAGTCCCAGAACCTTCTGTGGTCTTCAAATGACTACCCTTCTGCACAAGAATAGTTTTCTAAAGGCACACTGCTTAAATAAACAAATGCCACTATTGTCGCTACTGCGAAAATCGGCGCCGGCTATGACAAAAGAGTCGCCACCGTGCGTTATTTATCCCACAAGAGGGAAAGGAAACGCTCAGAGAAAATCTAACGCAAAGAGGTAAAGGAATGGTCATCGTAACCAAATCCTAGATTCGGGAGTCGGTTACGCAAAGGGAAGGTATTAACACCCCTCACGCCCGTCGTACTCGACGGGATCCACGCTTGTTTTCTATCTAAAGATATGTTTATCTATATACTCTAAAGGTCTGGTTTAAAAATAAAAGAAAATGAATCGGCAAAGTATCGCACTTTATGCCTACATATCCCCGTCTGGAACGAGAAATCAGAGTCAACGTAGTTCGCCTAACTACGGGAGAAGGGGAGAAGGTTGCTCCCCGAGATGTAGCATCTCGTGCCTACATACTTTCATACGGCATGAAAGATCAGAGCAAACGTAGTTCGGGCTACGGAAGACACATGTTTGTCTGAAAGTTTTTTATCTCCTTATGAAAGGGTTTTCCAGATTAAGGGTCCAAGAGGACAAAAACAGAGTTTGAATGTTTGTTTGAATCTTTTACGAAAGAACTGTTTTTTAGGATGTTCGCAATCTCCATCGCACTAAAGACTATGACCCAGGAGTGAATGCCTCGTATGTCACCCAAAGGGTACCACACTAAACATTCAGATTACTGGAGAGAGACCCTCCACCAACCTTTTCCCAGATAGCTTAAGGCTCGTAACGCACGACTTCAATTAACCTTATTAATGTATTTTTGAATTGTTTTGAGATGAGGAGAGAAAGACACCCTAAAACTATGGTTGAAAGGGAATCTACCTACAGTTATCATGCATGTTTTAGAAAACCTAATGTCTACCATAATTCCCTCTTGCACAGAGGAAATCAGAGATCCTAGGGGAAAACAGCAAAAGAAAGCAAGTAGTAAACTGTAAACAGTAAAATGCATGCTATGCAACAGTACAAGCGAGGCAAGGGAGTCCGGCTTAACCTCAAACCTAAGAAAACAAAAGGCAAGGGGAGACAAGCTCCACCTCAAACCTAAAGGTAGGCAACACAAACAAACAGACAATACATCAAAAGAAAGACAGAGGAAACAGCCCAAGCAGCAGCAGACAGCAACTTCAACCTTCAACAGCAGCTTTGGTCAGCAAAGTTGAATTGACAGCAAAGTTGACAGCAAAGAAACTTCATCTTCAAGCTAGATCCTATCTTCAAGCTTCTTCAATTGTTCATCTTAAATCTCTAACAAGCTCCACAAGAAGAGAAAACACCATTGATCAAGTTACAATGTTAAGAAACCTGATGAAAACCAAAGGAATTCATCTGGAACTAACATTAGAAAGAAAGTACATCCTCAAAAGTTCTACTCATTAAAGCATGTCACTCATCCCTCCAAAGGAGAGATGGAGCTTCCTTAAGAGGACTTTGCATCATGGGATGAGGTTAGGAGCAAACAATGCATTCTATGTTTGATAAAAGAAGAAAAACTAGTTATAATGGCTCTTCCTAAAACCTTAATCCTATAAGTTCTAAAAAAGCACCTAAAAGAGGAAGAAAGCTTCAACTCCAAGCTCCACAAGCCAAGCCACAACAGCTACAAGATGTCCAAAACATCATCCAAGAAGGTCCACAAGCTCCTCAAGCTTCAAAGCTACCAAAGAAAGCAAACAAGACAAAACACCAAACAAGAAGCACCAAAAGCACAACCTACTTGTCAATTCTATCTAAAATAGTAAACTAGGTTAGAAAAATCTACAAATTTTCCTAAGGGAACATGCATGTATTAAAAAACTATAGTTCAAATATCATAGCCTAATTCAACATCTAAGGCCACTAATAAAATCCTAAGTTAGAATGTGCCAAAGGATAACTATAATTGGGAAGGCTCTAAAAACCTAACCTAAAACAGAACCTATGATTGTTAAAAAAATCTAATAAAATTCCTAAGGGAGCATGCACATCTAACCTATAACATATTCAAAAATCAAAGCCAGATTCAATACCAAAAGATCACACCAAAATCAACAAGGCAGATGAACAAATATGCAAAAATTAAAGAAATAAGCAAAATGAGAAAAATCAAATAAAATTGAAAAATGCATGAAAATGCAATTTATTGATCCCAGAAAATCAAAAATTTAATCAGGAGCATGGAGATATTTTTAAAATATTTTTTGGATCAAAAATGGATTTATTGTGATTTTTGGAATCAATTTGCATTAAAAATAATACAAAATGAATTAAAAGAAAACAAAAACCAGCAAATAATGTGGACAGTTAGATGCGTGGACTGGTCAAGGGATCTAGCACTCAGGAGCTTGCCAGCACATTAATGAAACGGAAACGTTTCAGTCTTCAGAAGTCAACAAAAACAAATAGAACGTGGTTGTTGGATGCGTGGACTGGTCGTTGGTTAAAGCTTGGTCTGATGGCTCCTAGTCATCTTCTCCATTCAAATGCCAAAACAGAGGGAACTCAGTGCGGTGGCCGGAGAAGACCTCCGGTCATCTTCTCCGGCGAGCAGGTACTCACAGGCAACCAAAATTCATCAAACCTTACATCAAACTCATCAGAAACTCACAAGGATCTCAGATATCCGATCCAAACTCTCTAGATCAGGCTAGGTTTTAAAACACGGTTCAAATTTCAGAAATCACATCCAAATGTATCATCACCAAATCAAAATCCTAAACCATAGGAATGATCCTCATGCTTCATACATCACTCTGATCTATCCAATTTCATTTAATTCCTTAAGATCAAACCAACTCGTGTCCAAACAGAAAATGCACCTCAACTTAAATTGTCTCTAATTGCTCCAATTTCAATCCAGAAACGACCTATGTCTCTATTAGATCCTAACCACATGCATAACATGAACTACATCTCCCTAGATCAAGAGGAATTTTGAAGTTTACTAACCTGGTATAGATCCACTAACAGAGGTAGCTAGAGCTTGTTTCTTGCTTCAAAACTCTCCAAACACGATCAGTGATGCAAGAGGAAGAGTCTTCAACCTTCAATTTGCTCTGAACTAGCTTGGAAATCAAAACTCGATTCTCACTTATTCCCTTGAAATTTCAAATGCAATCTCAGCTTCCACCACCAAATGAGCTCCAACCTGAGTATGGAATCAATGATATGATTATATAGAGTGAGTTTGTGGGCTTTTGAAGCTTGAATGAGGCCCAATTCAGTAGTTCACAAATTCTGATTTTTCTTCGAAAATGCCATGTGACAGTCGTGTATTCTGGACATGTAGCTTGCTCTAGAATCTTCTAATCACTTGCAAATTGCTTTGTGAATGCATTCAGATCAAAATGAACACTTGAAATACCTTGGTGAATGTTTTGGATATGTAACTTGCACATGAAGCAATACCATGGTAACTTGTGAAAATTTGCCTAAACTCAAGAATCCACCAATGTCATTGTGCTTGAAATGAAATTTACAATCAAAATGAGCACTTATTTGACATGTTTTGGTCACTTAACCAATTATTTGAATTTCCCCCTTTTAATCCTTTGAAAATCTTTCTTTTTAAGCCATTTCAAACCAAATCTTGCTATGAGTACAATCAATCCATCATGACTTCTTGGTTAGCCTAAAAACCACCTTTTGAACAACTTTCATGTTGAACAAAAATCCATTTGACAAGTGCAAGTTGGAGATTTTGATCTATATTTGAAAATGGCCTATAATCTCACTTTCCCAAAATACCCCTGACTTGTAAACCTCATAACTTGAGTTCTACAAATCAGATGGAAGACTTATAGTACAATTTAGAAATATAAGATCATGAGGAACAACTTTCATGTGGGCCAAAAGTTCAGGTGAAACCTCCTTCTAGGTCAAAAATAGCTTTGAAGTCAGATGGTTTTCACAGACAAATTTCAGAGGCATCTAAGGACTTGTAACTTGTCTGGACCATAACTTGAGTTCTATAAATCCTCTTGAGGACTTATAGTACTCAAATTAAAGGTATTGAGATTCTATACAAGTTTCATGTTGGCCAAAGATCCATTTGAAACTTGCATCTTACCTTATGTAGTCTTGAAGTTAGGCACTAAATAGGGGATTTTACACTGTAACCATAATTTAGCAACTTCCCACACTCTTGATTCTTCTTGACTTGATCTTGGCACAACACCACAAATGTCTTAACATATCATTTCATGAACTCCATGACCTAAAAGTAGGCTTTGATACCCTTCAATTGCACAGTTGACCTAGAATTGACCCAGATGAAACACTAACTACTTGCACCTCAACTGTGGCTCTTGCATTTGACATAATGACTTGAATGAGCTCTCCCATGGCCCTATAGAAATTCCATGAGCTCCATACATATCCTCTTCTCATATTCAACACTTCAAATCCCTCTGATGGTCTTCAATTGATCCTCAAGTTAGGAGAAAACCTTCATGCAAGCATCTAAACCCTTAGGCACTCAAATCACCTCTTGATGACTTTGATAACTTCTCAATCTTGAATAAGACCTCTTGCTAGGCTTCTCTTGATAAGAATCACACTTGATACCCTTCTATATGAATGATATCATGATATGCAGATGATATGACTATGCAGATGTTAATGCAATGAAACATAAACCAAGTAAGGAAAGAGATTGGGCAAATTTTGGGGTACAACAGCTGCCCCTATTCAAACGGCTTGGACCTGACTGGGTGAAGAGCGAACGTCTTTCAAACAATCGAGGTAGAAGACGGTTGAATACCAAGAAACCCGGAAATTTTCCAACCACAAAAATAAGCTACGATAATTACTTTGGGAACAACATCCCTTATATTGAGCCCATTTGTTACGGCAACAACTGATCAGTCATCTGATAAAACTTTGGATTTCAACATCAACCCCCTGTGTGACGCCACAAGCATCGAATTAACTTTGCAAGAAACAACTTTGTCAACACGGGACCAAATTCGTCAACACGAGGAGAGACTCCATCACCATGGGTACACCTTCGTCCACAACTGGACTAAATTCGTCGACACGAATCACAATCTCTGTCAATCACATGTAACGACTCTGTCAACACGTATAATACTCACTGGCGATTTCCCTGGGGACAACTCCATCAATCACGGGTAACGACTCCGTCAACACGGGTAACAATCACTGTCAAAACAGGTACAATTCTGTCAACACGAATAACAATCTCTGTCAACACAGGTAACAACTCCGTCTATCACGGGTAATGATTCCGTCAACACGTATCTCAATCACCGTCAATACAGGTAACTTCTCCGTCAATACGGGTAAAAATTCCATCAACATGGATAACAATCTCTGTCAACACAGGTAACAACTCCGTTAACCGGGTAAGGATCTCCGTCAACACGGGTATCAACCACTGTCAACACAGGTACAATTCCGTCAACACGGATAACAATCTCTGTCAACACAGGTAAAAATCTCCGTCAACACGGGTAACAACTCATAAGCTCTCCGTCAACACGGGTAACAACTCGTAAAATCTCCGTCAACACGGGTAACTACTCCGTCAATCACGGGAAACAATCACTGTCAACACAGGTACAAATCTCCGTCAATACGGGTAAAAATTCCATCAACACGGATAATGATCTCTGTCAACACAGGTAAAATTTCCGTCAACACGGGTAAAAATTCTGAATTTCAGAACTGTTGTACGGCAGTCTGAAGAATACTTTACTGGGGATACGAGAAATCTAATCAAACAACTTTATGGGGAAAAACTCTGCTGGGGAAATCACCAGTGATAACTCTGAAATTTTAAGCCCTGAAATCTTTTAATGCTGAGGTAACAGCACCTGAGAAGAATTCCACTAGGGAAGAAGAGAAACTTAACCAAGCAACTCTGTTAAGGGACGAACGTTATCATCACCTATCTCACGCCGAGAATCTGAATATCTGGACACTTCCCTGAACAATAATCTCAATTATCTGCAGGAAAACACACCTGAAAACAAAGAGGTAACCCTCCTGGCTTATGTTTTAAAATGCATATGTTTGACAAAGGCGTAATGTTCCATACGGCATGGAAATGCTATGCG
This sequence comes from Lathyrus sativus, assembly GCA_963859935.3. Lineage (NCBI taxonomy): Eukaryota > Viridiplantae > Streptophyta > Magnoliopsida > Fabales > Fabaceae > Lathyrus > Lathyrus sativus. The sequence continues at coordinate 209,668,831 of OZ012735.1, forward strand.
TTTGGGTAGATGCAAATATGATGATATATGCAAAATGCAAAGATTCCCAGAGGCGCTTCAGCAAAATAAATGCTGAAGACAAAGACAAATCCGCTGGAGATAACCAGGTACCACAGACACATTCCAGCAAAATAAATGTTGGACAGGCGAAACCAACTTCACTGGGGATAACCATCCTGTTGGGGAATGGCTCACAAGCTTGAAATTACGAACTCTGCAGAGGATGATCATCCTTACGAAAGAATGACAACCTGTTGGGGAGAAAGAAAAACACAGCCCTGCGTGGGGATAATCCTTCTGAACCAAAGACGACTTGGTTATATTCTGCGGGAGTTACCCATGCTGGGAGTTGATTGTGTACATACTCATTGCTGGGAATGCACCTTCTATTGGGGACATCAAGATCCACTGAGGATACTCTCTTGGCAGCTTTCCCGGGGATACTCTCTTGGCAGCTTTCCCGGGGATACTCTCTTGGGGAGGAAAAACCCACATCCAGTAAGGATAAGTGCCACCTCAACTCTCTCTGAGATAAGATGTGACTTCCATCTGCTGAAGAGTGATACAATCACTTTGTCACGGGACTCTGGCTGAGGAAACACAAATTCCTTGACTATTCGCTTCAAAGGTGAGAACCCTGCAAAACATAAACGAGACAGAACAAATCTACACAACAAGATCTATCCCGGTTAGTATCCGTGACATTTGTTCAGTCAATTCGAAGTTTTAACAATTATTAGCAAGTGCCAGCAAGTTTATGTACATGCAAGTTTATCAAAAACATCAGCGTTTTTCACAAACAAAACAACAAATAAGTAAAGAATAGGCATCAAGTACTGAATAACATGCTTTATTGACAACGGGCCTGTAAATAGGCAAGATTTTGTACACTGGATGCAACTCCGGAAAAGAGGAAGTTACGCACAAGCAAATACAAATATTACAGAAGCACAAAGAAAATTTGTATACATGTCGGCAACGTGATACAGACGAACACCATGAGCTGATCCTCCTATGCCTCGCCTGACTCTGACGCTTTCCTGATACTCGATCTTCAGAAGAGATTGTCTTGGATATACGACCCTCAGGTACTCCCAAACCACTAAGCAACGCAGTATCAAAACTCGGACCACAGTCATTTGCTTTTTCAAATCCCTAACTTTTGCGTGAACCGCCCTGTGCGGGTTTTCAATTCACCGGGATACCCTTTTCTGCCGAAGTCGCCCTTTTCAGGTTTTCAACTTCGCGGGTGTACATTTTTTTAATTTTATCCCTAACTTTTGCTCGAACCTTTTATTCTTTTTTATGGTTCGCCGGGATGCCCCATTTTTGCCTGGATATTCTTTTTTCTGTCCAGCGGGTCTCTTTAAACAAAGTATTTTTTAACTGCGTCCGAGTTCACAGGGGATGTAAAATCCTCACCGTCCATGGTGGATAACAATAAGGCTCCTCCAGAGAAAACCTTTCTAACGACATATGGACCTTCATAGTTGGGAGTCCATTTTCCCCTGTGATCTGATTGTGGTGGGAGAATCTTTTTCAGCACAAGATCGCCCGTCTGAAAGCTTCAAGGACACACCTTTTTATCATAAGCTTTCTTCATCCGGCTTTGATACAGCCGACCATATGCTAGAGAAGCCAGTCTCTTCTCATCCATTAAACTGAGCTGATTCAGTCTATCTTTTACCCATTCCGCCTCATCAAGTTGGACATCACGCAAAATCCTCAACGAAGGAATCTCAACCTCCAATGGTAGGACAACCTCCATACCATATACCAGTGAAAAAGGAGTTGCCCCGGTTGATGTGCGTACCGTCATACGATAACCGTGCAAAGCAAAAGGCAACATCTCATGCCAGTCCTTGTAGGTCACAACCATCTTCTTAACGATCTTCTTTATGTTTTTATTGGCCGCTTCAACAGCACCATTCATCTTGGGCCGATAAGGAGAAGATTTGTGATGCTCAATCTTGAAATTATGGCACAATTCCTTCATCATCTTGTTATTCAAATTTGAACCGTTGTTAGTGATAATCCGCTCCGGGATTCCATATCTGCAGATAATATCTTTCTTGATAAATCTGGCTACCACCAGCTTGGTAACATTAGCATATGATGCCGCTTCAACCCATTTGGTGAAGTAATCAATAGCTACCAAGATAAAACGATGTCCATTGGATGTCGTGGGCTCAATTTTCCCAATCACATCGATTCCCCACATGGAAAAAGGCCAAGGTGATGACATAACATTCAAAGGGCTCGGAGGCACATGAATTTTGTCTGCATAAATCTGGCATTTATGACACTTCTTTGCGAACTTGAAACAATCTGTTTCCATTGTCAGCCAATAATACCCTGCTCTTAGTAACTTTCTAGTCATTGCATGTCCGTCGGCATGTGTGCCAAATGTGCCCTCGTGGATCTCTTCCATGAGCAACTTAGCCTCTTTCTCATCCACACACCACAACAACACCAAGTCGTGGTTTCTCTTGTACAAAACGCCATCCGTATTCAAATAGAAATTGCCAGCCAATCTCCTAAGAGTCTTCTGATCACGACTGGATGCCCCAGCCGGATACTCTTGGTTCTTCAGGAAATTCTGGATATCATAATACCACGGTTTGCCACCGGAAGCTTCCTCAATGGCGAATATGAAAGCAGGCCTATCAAGGAGAGAGATAACTATCCTGGGAGCCTCATTCCAGAAGTTAACCTTATACATTGAAGACAACGTCGTGAGAGCGTCTGCCATCTGATTTTCTGCTCGTGGTACATGGTGCAATTCCACCTTGTCAAAGAAAGGTAACAACCTCCTTGCATAATTCATATAGGGTATCAGATTGGGCTGACGAGTCTCCCACTCTCCCTTGATTTGGTTCACAACTAGAGCAGAGTCCCTGTACACGTCAAGATTTTTAATTCTCGGATCAATAGCTTCTTCGAGCCCCATAATGCATGCTTCATATTCAGCCTCATTGTTGGTAATTGGAAAGGTCAATCTGGAAGTGAATGGGATGTGAGACCCATGGGGAGTATTGATGATTGCCCCTATTCCACTTTCGTATGAATTAACGGCACCGTCAAATATCAATTGCCATTTGGAACCCAGCTCTGGACCTTCATCAGGCAACGGCTCTTCACAGTCCTTCATTTTTAAGTACATGATATCCTCGTCAGGAAAATCAAACCTCATCGGCTGGTAATCATCAATTGGCTGCTCAGCTAGGTACTCTGACAGAATGCTACCTTTAATAGCCTTTTGAGAAACATACTAAATATTATATTTTGTCAATACCATCTGCCATCGGGCAATCCTTCCGGAAAGTGTTTGCTTTTCAAACACGTATTTGATTGGATCCATCTTTGAAATTAGTATGGTTGTATGATTTAGCATGTATTGCCTCAAATGTTTGGCAGCCCAGGCTAGTGCACAACACGTCTTTTCGAGCATTGAGTAACATGACTCACAATCTGTGAACTTGTTACTCAAGTAATAAATCGCATGCTCTTTACGTCCAGTCTCGTCATGTTGACCGAGAATACAACCATGCTTTTCTCCAGAACCGTCAAATACATGATCAATGGTCTCCCGGCTACTGGGGGTATCAATATTGGAGGTTCCTGCAAATACTCTTTTATTTTTTCAAACGCCTTTTGACAATCTTCATTCCAAGTCATGGCCTGATCTTTTTTCAGTAACTTGAATAATGGCTCGCACATAGACGTTAGATGAGATATGAACCGGGCGATGTAGTTCAATCTCCCTAAAAAACCACGAACTTCTTTTTCTGTTTTCGGCGTTGGCATTTCTTGTATTGCTTTTATCTTAGCAGGATCAACCTCAATTCCTTTCTCACTAACAATAAACCCCAATAGCTTACCAGATCTCACCCCAAAGGTGCACTTGTTAGGATTCAGCCTCAGCCTGAATTTCCTAAGCCTCTTGAACAATTTCAGAAGATTGACCAGATGCTCCTCCTCCGTCTGGGATTTGGCAATCATATCATCAACATAGACTTCGATCTCTTTATGCATCATGTCATGAAAGAGTGTTTTCATAGCTCGCTGATATGTTGCCCCGACGTTCTTCAAACCAAAGGGCATCACTTTATAGCAGAACGTTCCCCACGGGGTAATAAAAGTTGTTTTCTCCATATCCTCCGGCGCCATCTTTATCTGATTATAGCCCGAAAAGCCGTCCATGAAGGAAAACACAGAGAATTGAGCGGTGTTGTCGACCAGCACATCAATATGAGGAAGCGGAAAGTCATCTTTTGGGCTCGCCCTATTCAAATCTCTGTAGTCCATGCACATTCGCACCTTACCATCTTTCTTTGGTACAGGTACTATATTGGCGACCCATGAGGGATAAGTTGTAACAGCCAGAAAACCGACATCCCACTGTTTCTGAACTTCCTCTTTAATTTTCACGGCCATATCTGGTCTAGTTCTTCTGAGCTTTTGCTTAACCGGCGGACATTCCTCACGCAATGGTAAACGGTGAACCACCATATTAGTATCCAACCCAGACATGTCTTCGTAAGACCAAGAAAATATATCACTGTACTCTCGCAGCATCTCGATCAAACTTTGCTTGATATCACTTTGCAATGCAGCCCCTATTCGGATATTCCTGACAACCTCTTCGGACCCCACGTTGATAATTTCAATTTCCTCCTTATGAGGCAGAATTATTCTCTCTTCTTGTTTTAAAAGTCGAGTCAGCTCTTCTGATAAGTCATTATCCTCAACAATCTCTTCTTTTGCTTGAAATATCGGGTGCTCGAAGTCGAAGCGAGTCATAGGAAGTTCGTGATCGGTGTCGTCTGAAATATGAATCCTGCAATGAGAATGGTTAAATGTTTCAAATAATGCAAACAAAACACATAACCACGTTGCCATTTTATTGTTAAAGCAAAAACAGGAAAAACAAAGATCACAAAATTTGCATGAGAAAAACGCCTTTATTAATGATTAAACAAAGTACCCACAAAAGCAGGTAGCCATGAAAACAAAATCACTATGCCCCGGGTAGGACACAGGATTATACAATAATTGAGAAAATAAATCATTAATGTTTTGTAGTCACTTGGACAAGTTCCTGGATAGACCAGTTGCATAGGCTCTGTCCTGGCACGCTGGGCTTGATCCACGGGTCCATGTCGCAGTCACTATCTCCGTCTTCAGCATCAGAAACAGCATTAATCGCTTCATAACAGACTCCACCTGGAATGATCACCACTGACCCTTTGAACTTTGGCACGCCTGATGCGGAAGATAACGACGTCGGGAGATACCCCAACCCAAACTTGTCCATCTTGACAGGAATTTCCAAGACTTGGCCCCATCCTTTGGTTTCTCCAGCCAGAACCACTGCCTGAGCATCTTTGTACGAAGACATGGCCACCTCTGGCCCTTTTCTAGGAACATGAGACTTTTCCTTGAACTGCAACCCTTCAAAGGCTTGGCATGGCGTCTCATGGATCTCCCCATCCACTTAGACGTACTTGAATGACGAAAGATGACTAACCAGAATGTCCTCCTTTCCGTAAATAGTAACAACACTGTCCCCGACCATGTATTTAAGCTTCTGATGCAACATGGACGTCACGGCCCCTGCAGAATGTATCCATGGTCGCCCAAGTAAACAGCTATAAGCTGGATGTATGTCCATGATGTAGAACACAGTGTCAAACACTTCTAGCCTGACCTGGAGTGGCAATGTTATGGACCCAAACACCGACCTTCTGGTCCCATCAAAAGCCCTCGCGACCAAGTCACTTGGCATGCATATGATTCCTCGGATATCTAGCTTCATCATAGCCTTCTTAGGAAAAACATTCAAAGATGATCCAATGTCTACAAGAACGCGCGACATAACAGTGCCCCGACATTCAACTGAAATATGCAAGGCCATATTATGCTCCCGACCTTTAGGCGTCAAATCAAAGTCAGTAAATCCCAGGCTATGTCCGGCATTCACATGCGCCAGTACCCCCTCAAGCTGATTAACAGTTACTTCCTGAGGTACAAAATATGTGTCCAAGATTTTCAACAGGGCATTCCGATGGGCCTCGGAACAAAGCAACAAAGATAGTATTGAAATTTTGGAGGGCGTCTGCTGCAAGTGCTCCACAATCTTATAGTCGCTTTTGCGAATAAACCTCATAAACTCTTATACATCCTTGATCGATGTTTCTTTCTCTTTCGTTTGGGAAGGTCCTCCTTCATTCACTTTAGCTTTGCCCTTAGCAATCCTCTCAGCCTCAATTTCAGGTGAAGTAAAGATTCTATCACTACGGGTCATGCCTCCCGCTCCAACAAGATTGCCCACTGCCCTTGCCGGCTGGCTATCCACCTTAATCTTTTCCCCGTTACAAAAAGCTTCCAACCCATAATTCCACAGAATGGCTTTCGTATTTTCATAAGAAATGGGCCCTGCTTTCGTTATCATGATAGTTGGCCGCTTGGCGGGCACTGATATCGTAATAGTCTTTCGTGGAATTGTAATTGTCGCGACCTCACCCTGATTTTCAAATATTGCCTCAACAGGCTCCTTAACAGCAGTACGGTCAAATTGTAAAGTTCCCTCGTCAATCATGGCCTGAATACCTCTCTTCAAATCAATACAACCCTCTGGTTGGGTCCTACAATCCAAACAGTACTCATCACATCCAGGGAAGACTCCTCATTTTAACAATCTGCTTTTAACATAGCTTAAAGGCGAATTCAGATTATTTACGTCCATAACCAAATCCAAATCTTCTTCTGTCAGAACAGCATTCGCTCCATGATTCGGCATTGGTTGTTGTACAATATTGGGACCATCATGACTGAAGTTAATGACCTTACTATCAATCAAATATTGGACTTTGTGTTTAAAAGCATGACAACTCTTGATATCATGTCCAGGTGCCCCGGAATGAAATTCACAATGCTTACCAGCATCATAGCCATAAGGAAGCGCTCCTGTGGGCGGGTCCAACATTATCTTCTCAACCAGATTCAAACCTAACAACGTTTGAAGCAATTCTACATACATTGACGGAGGTGTATCAAATACCCTCTTTGGCTTCCCATTCTGAACCCTTCTCTGAGCAGGACTAGGCCTTTGTTGTTGTTGCTGCTGCTGTTGTGATTGTTGTCGTTGTTGTGGTATAGGAATCGTCACACTAGCAACCTGTTGTTGAATATACTGATTCCTACCTCTACCTCGTCCTCGACCACCATACACTGCGCTGGCGTCTCCTTGTCTTCTACCACCAAAGACCTTTTTTGCACCTCAAGCTGAGGTCGATTCACCGACCTGAATCTTACCAATTTTAATGCCATTTTCAATCCGTTCTCCCATGAGTATCATGTCAGAGAAGCTACCCATCGAGCAATTGACCAATTTATCATAATACATCCTAGAGAATGTTCCAACAAAAATATCAATCAATTCCCTTTCAACCATAGGTGGATGTACCCTTGCCGCCAGATCACGCCAACGTTGGGCATACTCCTTGAAACTCTCCCCATTCTTCTGTGAAAGACTTTGAAGCTGGACCCTATTTGGTGCAAGGTCACTGTTGTATTGGTAATGTCTGACAAAAGCATCAGCCAACTCTTTCCAACTTCCGATCTGTGCAGGCTCTAGTCCCATGTACCATTCCAGCGATGGTCCTGACAAACTATCTTGGAAAAAATGCATAAGCATCTTCTCATCATCAAAGTAAGCAGACATCCTCTGGTAATATGAACGCACATGAACCCGTGGGCAGGTATCCCCTTTATATTTATCGAAAGTGGGAGCTTTGAACTTCAATGGCACCCTCATCCCAGGAACCAGCCCCATGGTAGCCATGTCCAGACTTGCAGAATTTTGATTGGCTATACCTCTTATCTGTTCTTCCAGCATTTTAATCCTCCAATCATTATTAGTGGGACCCTCAAAACCCATGCCTTGCCCAGAAAATGCATCTTCCTGACGATCTCTGTTCCAGTACGGACCCTCATTACCATATCCGTCATAAGCAGCATTACGACCATGACCATGACCACTTTGGAAAAACCTGGGGTCATATCTCAGATTGCCAAGCTCTTGATTAGCAGCCGCTGTCCCAAAGCCAGTATTGAAAGGACCCATCCCAACACCATTGGTATTCACATTGCCAAACCCAGCATTGCCGTAGCCATTATTACCATAACCTTGATTGTTATCGCCAAACCCTCCGTTGCCAAAGCCCTGATTATTAAAGCCATCATTGCCATCCTGATTGCCAACACCAAAATCCTGATTGTTGTCACCAAAACCAGTATTGATACCAACATTCCTGTTGGTTTCCACGTTCCCATTCCCATTATCAGCATTTCTGTTACCAGCGTAGCCGTTGCCATTGCCAATACCATTCTCACCAGCATTTGGTATCACTTCCTCCCTGCGAGGGGTCTCAACATGAACAGAGTTGTATTCAGTATTACCAGCCGCTCGCGCCAGCAGCTGTTGCACCAGAGTTTGAAGATGTTCCTGGCCTTTGGCCACAACCTCCATAGCCTGCATGAATTGAGCCAACATATCCCGAATCTCCTGCATCTCAGATTGTACCTGGTCCATGATCTTCTTATTGTTGCTTCTTGTAGCGTACCAGTGAGTTCTCTGTTTGTCAATCTTGAAACAACCTGAAAGACGCAGGAGATAAGATTAGAGCTCAAAAAAAAGTACCTGCCATGCAATATGAAAATGCAAATGCACACATGTAAATATGCAACAGGCTGATTTCCCCTCCGATTCTAGTTCCGGAGAAGAAGCCATAACGACAATGGAGTCCCAAGTAAGCAAGCGCAGAATCAGAAATCTCATACATAAACAAATGCCAAGAGGCAGAGTACAAAGATAAAACCAAATACAACTAAAAAGACCTCAGCCAACAAGCCTGGCGATGGTCAAAATACAACCACGAATACATACTACAAGAGAAAAACAAAGATAAATCAGGACGGATGGCGCGCCCAGACGTCTCTCAATAGCCTCAACGTATCCGGATGACCTGGTCTCGAGAGCAGTTCCTGTACCAGTAATGCATGTTGCCTAATAGTGGATCTCATCTTTTTGGCATCCTCTACACAGGCTCCCTGGCCAAAACACTCATCAAGCCTGCATCTCTTGAAGCTAGCCTTCAGTTCACAACCCCTCATTTCTTTGACCATGTCGCTCACTCTAAACTCAACGTCACGTCTAAGAGATGCCTCTTCAGCAATCTTCGCATCCTTAGCGCTGAGCTGCTCCTCTAACCGGGAAATCTGCAGCTTCAACTCATCTTCACGCTCCTTCCAGCTAGTAAGCGTGGCATTCCATAAAAATTCCTATTTGGAAAGTCGAGAATAATCCTTGTTCAGAAGCTCTTTCTTAGTAGCAAGCACACTACTAACACCATTCAAGGCTAGTCCCACTTTCTCTCTCCTGCTGGTTTCTTCAGCCAAATCAGAACCCAACCTATTAATCATCTCAGTCTGTTTCTTCAAAGTGAATGTTGCCTCACTCTTCTCATGCCGAAGCTGGAAAATATCTTTCTCTAACTCTTCATTTGCTCTTTGCAACTCTTCCTTTTCAGCCATCAGCTTATTATACTTCTCAATCTCTACTAAAGCAAGTTCCTCAACCACCGGAAGATACAAAGGCTCTACAACAGGATATGGCATCAAAGAAGTCCTAACTCTCTCATGGATCCAGAGCCGATAAGGATTATAAGCTCGATTGTCACTCTTACCACGCAATGTCTTTCCTCTTCTGTGAATATTACCCCAAGCATGTCCCAATCTGACCAAAACATCTCCATCTAATAAACCCGTGAGATACAGAGATTCCTGTATCTCGTCTTCAACCGGAGAGTCCCTCAAAGCATAGCCAAACTGTCTCACAAGCAGAGAAGGGTTGTAGTTAATACAACCTTTTCGTCCAATCAAAGGAACGTTCGGAAAGCCATTGCAACTATATATAATATCCACTCCGAGCAGGTTCCGATCAAACCAAACAATGTTCTCAGCACACAATCCCATCAATCTGGAAGACCAATCTAAAGTACCAGCAGTATCAACAAAAAGTCCCTTCTTAGGAAGATGTCCCTGAAACCACCTGTATAGAAGAGGTACACAGCAAGAAACATTCTTTCCCCGATGCTTCTCATTCTTATAGTGAATAGAATGATAAACGCCACCCAAGAGAGTAGGCACCGGATTCTTCGAGGCAAGAATAAAGAAAGCATCTGAGTCAACAAAATCAGGCAAGTTAGGGAACAAGATAATCCATAAATGCAAACAGCCAAAATAGCATTGAAGACAATCCAACATCCATCCTTCGCACACTGTGTAGCCTTCTCAACCAAGCAAGAAAGATGAAAACCATAAAATCCATTCAGCTTGACCAAACCTCCGGGGAACTCAGAAGCATTTAAACTGACAATCTTAGCAAGCTTAGCCAACTCAGGCTCAGTATCCACGTGAATAAAAGGCATCTGATCTAACACAGGCACTCCCAGCATATCAAAATACTCCTCCAAAGTAGGAGCCAAAATAAAATTAGGGAACAAGAAACATCTCAACTGAGGCTCATAAAACTGCATCAAGGTATACAATCCAGTCATCTCAAACACAGAAGGTCTGCACACCAAACTGAGCAGTCTCCCATAAGACTCTCTGAATTCAGCCCTCACTTGTTGCACCCTAAAATTTGCCCAACCTTATTCACTTGATTTATGTCTCAATATCATTAGCATTTGCATATAAGGTCATGCACATAGTCTAACCATCTGCATAGCATAAGCATAGCAAGTCATCCAACAGGGGACCAATCATTATTTTCATCTCTAGAGACCTATCAAGAGGTTATTATCCAAATTCAATATCATTCAAGTCATCAGAAAGAATTTGAAAGCTGGGAAGTCAATGGATCAAGCAAGTGCATCCATCTCCTATCTGAGGGTCTCTGAGGATCAACAAAGAAATTGTGAGCTGTGGGCTGAGCATGGGGAGTATCTAGACATCTTGGAGGACTTAGAAAGTCATTTGGAGAAGGAGACAAGTCATTGATATGATCACCAGAATTGCAGTTGAAGACAGTCAACTAGGGTTTCATCTGGGGTCAACTTTAGGTCAACTCTAGGTCAATTGACTGATTGAAAGGCATTAAGGGCTATTGGAGAGATGTGGGGTTCATCATTTGGTATGTGGATGAGAATAGGGGAATGTGTCAAGAAGAATTCAAGAGAAATCAAGGAGAAGAGGAGTTTCTAAATTAGGGTTTCTATGTAAAATCCCCTAGTTTAGGTCAAATTTCCAAGCAAGATAAGTCAAAATGCAAGCTTCAAATGGATCCTTGGCCAACATTAAACTTGTAGAGGATCTCAAGACCTTTAATTTGAGTAGTGGAAGACATCAAGGAGATTTATATAACTCAAGTTATGGTCCTTGCAAGTTACAGGTCATCTGAGGTATCTGAAATTTTGTCTGTGAAAGTGACTTGACTTCCAAGCAATTTTTACCCCTAAAGGAGATTTCAAATGAATTTCTGGTCAACATAAGAATTGTTCCTCATTGTCGTATCTTTCTAGAATGGTATGGTATGCCTTCATATGATTTGTGGAACTCTACTTATGGTCTTGGCAAGCAAAGGGTATTTTGGTCATCTGAGGATTACAGGTCATTCTTAGCCTATGCCTAAAACTCATACAAGGAAGCTTCAAATGAAAAACTTCCCAACATAAAAGTTGCTCAAAATGCCATTTTAAGTCAAGAAAAGAAGTCATGGAAGTTTAGAAATGCATGGAATGAGACTTGACCAAAGTTGGTGAAAAATGACCTAAAAAAGGTACATAAGTTGAAAAAGTTGAAATAAAAAATTGGTTTGAGAGATATACAAATCCAATATGGGTCATCCAATATACCAAATTGATTCCCAACATCATTTTAGAGACATTGGTTCAGCCACTTTTTTGAGTTAAGAGTAAAAAATTGGACTTGCTTTGTATTTTTGTTGCTTGCATAATAAGGCAAGAAGAGGAAACTTGGCATAAGTGACTTTTCAATGCAAGGAACTTGGTTTTTTCATACATACCATGACAATAACTCATAAGGGGAGAATTTGATACAAACATGAAAGGAAAGGCATGAGATATGAGATGGATCAAAGTATCATTAAGGGAGAACTTCCATAACTTCCCATCAATTTCTAGAACCATCTAAGATCATTCTACAACCTTCTTAATCAGTTAATCATAATCTATATAAACACAAGAGTGGCTCCAAAATGTGGTTGGTGATTCATTTGGCAAGAATACATAGCTTTCTTCCATCTTCCAATTTTGCAAATTGTTCTCAATCTCTTACAAAATCCCATCAATTCACAAAGTTCTTGATCCTAATCTACTCCACAATCATCCTAGAACCAAAATTCATCAAGATCTGGCTGAGTTGTGTTCATTTTCGTGTGTTGTGACCTTCACCATCAAAACTGCAAGAGGAGTTCAAATATCATATTCAGAGCATTGGATCAAAGGTTATTGCATACAGTAGCAAGAATCAAGTGTGTTGATCAAGATCAGGGCATTGGTGGCTGCTGATTCAAGAAGTCTATATCTGTTTTCAAGAATTTGCACCAGGTATGTTTTCCTTCAAATTAGCTAGCATAGTGATCATGGCATAGGATTGTTAGTATATTAGAGACCTAGGTGGTTAGAGGATGAATCCTGGAAAGTTTGGCATTGATTGGTGAAGATTTTCATGCATGCACAAAAAAGGTTTCGAGCTGGAACTTGATGAATAAATTGTGATAATTAGTGTGGATTAGCTTATAGTGATCATGGAAGTATAGAGTTGGTTCTGTTATCAAGAATTTGAAGTTTGGTGAGGGTGAATTTTGAATGTCCATGGAGGTTGTATACCATCGGGTCTGGCCTTTGGTCAAGTTTCAGCAAAAACTAAGGGTGCAGTTGTCTTCTACGTGGACTTTAGGTTAATTTTGGTGTTCATATCATGGCCTATCATGGAGAGATGAGGGAGATATGATGACTGGAATATGGCTGTATCAAGCTCGTGTGTAGGGTGTGTTCTGCAAACCCTAGAGTTGATTGAGGAAGACGATACCGTGGCCGTTCGATCACTTCTTTTATTTGAATTCTTAATCTAATCGTGTGACTGCCATTTGAAGTCAAAAGCGGAGGGAAACCTCAATGTGAAACGATGCGTTTCACTTAAAACGCACCTCTGGGCCTGATCCAGCTTGTGATATTCCCACCCCCCAGCAAAGCCCAATTGGAAATAACACTGAGAATGATTGCTATTCCCACCGCAGGTTTAATATTTTTCCTTCAGTTTTTTTCTGAGCGCATGGGCCTACCAAAGTTTCTATTTGCACCCCTGGGTTCTTGGCCCATCCTGATAAACAACTGGGCGCCTTGCTATTCTCACCTCCTCCCTCTATTTCTCTATATTTCATTTTTTTAATTTCTTTTCATTTTCATGCATTTTGTAAAAATCCTAAGAAAATGAAAACTTCATATTTTTTAATGATTCTTTTTGCATTAATTTCTTCAAGATGTCTAGAAAATTATAAAAAATAAAAATTGCATTTTATTTTTTATTTGATATTTTTCCCATATTTTCCAAATAAATGCCTATTTTAGGTGTCTCATTTCATACATGAATTTGTTGATTTTTGTTCTAATAGTTGCTTTAACATTTTTAATCCATTCTTTTTAGGTTGTTTAGTTTAGACATTCAACTTATACATACAATTTAGTTCCCATTTTTAGAAATTAATTTCAGGTGATTAGTTTAGGTGTGAATAACATGAACAAAATTAGGGTTTAAGTGACAACATAGGTGAAGTAGTTCTTTTCCCTTAAGGATTTAGAGATTGAAAGTTTGGGGTATGGGGCTATAAGGGCTATGGGTAGTTATTAGATCCCTTAGAAATCACTAGGATTCCCCTACTGCTATTAGTATATTACTGTATTTGATTGACTGGTATGGTGTGCCCTCTGGGGATTATTGTTTGTCTGTATGGGTATTGGGATTGCTTGGGGATTGGGGGAGCTGAAGACTTGTGATGATGAAGCCATTGGAGATCCAGAGCTTGAAGACCAACTTCCAGAGTTGATGAGGAGATTCCTGCTAGCAGCTGTTGAGGAGATTAGGGTTTAGGAGCTAGGCAGAGCTCTAGATTAGAAAGCTTGATTCTCAAACATGGAAGGTTTTGACTGCCTCCATTCCTCTCTGTGATACAGAGTCTCTCTAAGACACTCACCCCCTTCCTTTGGAAGGCTTGGTGCTACTGTCTAAGGGATAGAACTCTTGAGAGAAAATGTCTTAGGTGTTAGTAGCAGTTGGTTTGCCACCCTTGGTAGTCAACTAATTGCTTAACACCCAATTCACTCTTGTGATTGATCCCTCAGCTTGGAGGATAGGACTTGAAGAAAAGCCATTGTAGACTGAAGATTGATGACAAAGACCTTGCTTGAAGGCTGTGGAGATGGAGATTGATGCTTGCTGAAGCTTGAAGTCAGAGGTTGTTTCAGAGCTGCTGATGCTGTTTATTTTTCTGCTGTATTTCATTTCTGATGTATTGGTTGGTTTTCCTGACTGTATTGTTTGTTGTTCACCCTGTTGGGTTGAAAGTGAATGTTGTTCACTTTTGCCTATTGTTTTCTAGGTTCGAGGTTGAGTGGGACTCCCTTGCCTCGCTTGTATTGCTGCATCCATGCATTTTACCGCTTTACTGTATATATCTGATATTGTTTCTGTTTCCGCCTATCCCGTAGGATCTCTGTTTCTCTCTGTGCAAGAGAGGAGCATGATAGACACTAGGTCTTAACCCATGCATGATAACACTAGGTCAGTTTGATTCCCTTTTCAACCGTAGGTTAGAGTTCTGTCTCTTCTTTCTCAAAACAAACAGAAAAACACAATAAAATTTCAAACACCATAAAAGACACTTCTTCCGTAAAAGAATGTGAATTCATCAAAACGTCATTTTTGTCCGCTTGGACTGTTAATAAAAAAAAAACCTTTTTCAGAAGGAATAAAAACAATCAAAACAGACTTGTGTCATACGTGGCCCGAACTACGTTTGCTCTGATCTTTCATGCTGTATGAAAGTACGTAGGCATAGGATGCGATATCCTAGCGAGCAACCTTCCCCTCCTTTCCCGTAGGTAGTCGAACTACGTTGACTCTGATTTCTCGTTCCAGACGGGAATACGTAGGCATAAAGTGCGATACTTTGCCGAGTCATTTTATTCTCATTTTATTTTCTCTTAAACCTTAACCTTTAGTTTAGATAGAATAACAATCCATATCCGAAAACAAGCGTGGATCCCGTCGAGTACGACGGACGTGAGGGGTGCTAATACCTTTCCCTTGCGTAACCGACTCCCGAACCCAAGTTTTGGTTGCGACGACCATACCTTTCCCGTGTTGTGCGAGGTTTACTCTGAGCGTTTCCTTTCCCTCCCGTGGGATAAATAACGCACGGTGGCGACTCTTCTGTTCAGCCGGCGCCGATTTTCGCAGTAGCGACAGCTGGCGACTCTGCTGGGGATCCAGCGTCCCCTGGCTGCTAAGGACTGCGATAGTTCTTATGCATTTGGGATCCAACGTCCCTTAAGAGAGTCAATCCTAACGCTTGTTTTCCCGTCGAGGATTTTGTATGGATTTATATTTCTGACCTTTATTTTCAGCATTATATATTGATTATTATTGTTGTATTGGGGTGTGACGGGTGTTCTGATACTGAGTGAGAAGCCGGACCTGGGCTTGAGTGCACCTAGAATTAGAGTAGAGATTAGTTGGCACCCGCTTGCTTTGCTTGCCTTGGTGTCCCGCGAAATCTACACTCAGACGAGGTTCCTCTGGTTGGCCTCCTGCCCCTTCCTTTGGTTGGCGTGGGTTGCTGGTTAGTTGAATTGTCGACTCTGGGGACCGATCATTTGGAAGTTGGCTAAGTGAGGCCTCTTCAGGATTTGATAATGCCACTCCTTCTGGGAATCGTATCATCAATCCTGAAAGTCTGTGACGCCGACGACCACATAGGATGCCATACGTTTGTCAGTTACTAGGACGTCCACCTGTGAGAGGGTTTGGGGTTATGCAGGTAACTAGACCTCCAGATATCGGTTGTTTCTTGATCAGAGTTCCTGGGTATTTATGGAGAGTTAGGAGGTCTGTCAGAGACCATTTGGAGATGTGTTATGAGGTCTGTCAGAGACCAGTTGGATAGTCCTGAGGTCTGTCATAGACCAGTTGGAGATGTGATTTGAGATCTACCAGAGACCAGTTGGAATTATGGTTTGAGGTCTGTCAGAGACCGTTGTTGGAGCTTTGTTCTAGGTCTATCTGAGACCAAGGTTTGAGGACTTCTATAAAGTCTATCTGAGACTTCTTGATACGGTTCAGGCTATTCAGCTACGGCAGTTGGTCCCCGTTGCATGTTACTTGCATTGCATTTGTTTGCATACTCATCATCATTGCATCCCACTAACGTGTGTCTGTGCTGCAGGTGCATTTGCATTTCCCTAGTTCTAGTGTCCGGATTTCTGAGTGTTTGGTCATGGCCAGCTTGAGGAGGACAGTTGCTTACAAATTGCCTACTCCTGATGTTGTTCCCCTGCTTGGGTTGATCTCTCTGGCTAATGAGGATGTTCGTAGGAGCTTCAGAATGAGCTATGGAAGATTATTGAGATTGGTGCGCAAACCCACGGAGATGGAGCTAGACGGGCTGTACGCCTTGATGCAATTCTATGATCCCGCATTGAGATGTTTTACGTTTGCTGATTTCATTATGGGACCTACCATTGAGGAGTATGTGGAGTTTACTGAGTTACCCGTGCAGAACCAGGTTCCATTCATTCATTCTGGCGTTAAGCCCAAGCCGGAAGACTTGGCAAAAGCTTTGCATGTGGATGCTTCTGAACTGTTGACTACTGTTTCCCGTGGAGTGCCAGGCTTCTCGCTCCAGTTCTTGATTGGTAAAGCCCATGAGTACGCTAAGAACGGGTGCTGGATTGCCTTCAATGCTGTGCTGGCTCTGTGCATTTACGGCAAAATATTGTTTCCCAATGTACCGGATTTTGTGGACTTCGATGCCTTCTACTTGTTTGCCGCTGGTAATCCTGTACCGACCTTGCTCGGAGATTTCTACCACTCACTGCATTACAAGAATGAGAAGGGAAGAGGAAAGAATGTTCACTTCTGTGTACCATTGCTGGATATGTGGTTTAAAAGCCACCTTCCCATGAAGGTATCTTTTGTGAAGAGCGCAACCACAACTAGCTGGTCAGAGCGCCTGATGAGGCTATCTTCCGAAGACGTTGAATGGTTTGATAGAGATCTGCTGGGATCTGAGCTTATATTCAGTTGTTCTGGGCACCCTAATGTTCAGTTGATAGGGAGGAAAGGGTGTATTAATTACAACCCTTCTCTGTTCATTCGCCAATTCGGATATGCGCTGAAGAACCCGCCCAAGGAGGAGGAAGTACAGGAATCTCTGTACTTCACCGGTGATTTGAAGGGGGAGTTATTAGCCAAGCTGCAGCATGCCTGGACGCGTATCAACCGAAGAGGGAAGCCGTTGTTAGGGAAGAGTGACTGTCAGGCCTATGCACCTTACAGGGTTTGGATCCAGGAGAGAGCACGTCAGTTGCGGATGCCATTTCCAGATGCACCAGTTCTTGTTCCCATTCCGGTAGCAGAGCCAACTACTGTTTCTAGGGAGGTCTACGAGCAAGTTGTGAAAGAGAAAGAAGCCTTGATGAAGATCAACGAAGGGTTAGAGCAGGAGCTAGCCCAGATACGCAGTGAGAAAAACAAGGTCGTCCATGCTTTCCAACAGCAGATTGAGCTAATGAACAGGTTAGGGGCTGAGTTGACTGAGGAGAGGAAGAAGCGCGAACGTCTGGGGCAAGAGTTCAGAAGCTCCCATGACATGCTTGAATCCAAGAAGAAAGCGCTTGACATCGCTCACCGAGAGATCTCTTCTTGCAATAAGACCTGGAATGCCACGCTCACCAACAATAAGAAGAGGGAAGATAAGTTGAAGCAGCAAATTTCCGACCTCGAAGAGCAGTTGAAGTCCAGCATCAAGAAGTGTGAAGAAGAAGTGATGACCCGGTATAGTCTCCAGAATGCACTAAACAAGGCCATCAAAGGCAGAGATGAAGCTGTGTCTCAGAAGCGTAAACTAGAGGATCGCTTCGGAGAAGGGGCATGGGAGGAAACTGCTGAAGACGTGCGACGTGTTCTTAAGAAAAGAAACCAACTTGTTGAAGGGCTGCTTGCTCGACCAAGTCATCCGGAGACCAAGAAGTTGCTAGAAGAATACCAGACTTATGGGAGTGTTTGATCTTTTCATGTAGTGACTTGTATGCTTTATTTGCATAGCGCTGACCATCACCAGGATTGTTGGTTGAGGTCATGCCTTCTTATTGTACTCTCAGTGACATTGTATTCTTGGCTTATTGGTTTCTCTGCAATATATGAGGCTTTCTGTGATTCAACTCCGATCTTTGTATTGCTTGCACCGGCACCTTCACACTAGAATCGGGGAACGAATTTCCCTAACGCACAGACACACATTGCATTGCATTCATATTCATATTGCATTACAGGTAATCTTTGGATGGTGTCTTATTTCCTGCTTTGCACCAGGTACTTTCAGGATTGCAGATCAGCACCCGCACCGTTATTCCACTCGCACCAACTGTCGAAGAATCATGGATCAATTGCAGAACGAGATGCAAGATGTGCGCGAGAAGCTAGCTCTCTTTATGCAGACCATGGAAGCTATTGCAAAAGGTCAGGAAAATTTGCAAGCCATGGTCCAACCTCTGTTGGCCCGAAATGTTGGTCACGGTAACGAGGATCATCAGTCGGTGCGAGTCGATACTGTTCATGGAGATGGCACTCCCACGCCGGTGGCTCCACCTGTAGTCAACATACCTGCCGCTAATGTCAACAACGCTACCGCTGCGGGGAACGGTAACGTCGGAGTTGGGAACGAGACTGCTGTCCATAACGTTGGGCTTGGTGATATCAACATAGGTGATAATATGGGAGGCAACGGCTTCGGAAATACTGGATTCGGGTTCAATGATCAGGGATTCGATAATGCTGGGAAATATGGTTTCAATGCTCAAGGCTTTGGGCAAGATGGTTATGGTGTGGCCAATCAGGGTTACGGGGGTTTCGGAAATGGAAACGGCGCTGGGTTAATGGCTTTTGGGCCTGCTGGAGGTGTTCAGGGATACGACAACAGAGGCCGAGGCCCGGTGATGAATCAAATTAGAGCTGGCCGTAATAATGAATATGATGGGTATGGAGTTGGGAATGGTATGTGGCAAGAAGATCAGCAGGAGGACGCTTTCTCCGGCGGAGGTTTCGAAGGGCCGATGGATAACTCCCAGAAGATCAGAATGCTAGAAGAGCAGATGAGGGGAGTCCTGAACCAAAGTGCTGTGGGCTTGGACATGGCAACAATGGGTCTGGTACCTGGCTTGAGGGTGCCAATCAAATTCAAAGCTCCTGCATTTGATAAGTATAAAGGGGACACCTGTCCGAAAGTGCACGTGCGGGCTTATTACAGAAAGATGTCTGCATACTCAACTGATGAGAGAATGATAATGCATTTCTTTCAAGATAGTTTGTCAGGCCCTTCCCTAGAGTGGTATATGGGATTGGAGCCAACTAATATCAAGACATGGAAGCAATTAGCAGAGGCATTTGTAGCTCACTACAAGTATAACAGCGACTTGGCGCCCAATCGGGTCCAATTGACAGGGCTGTCGTAGAAGAAGGGTGAGAGCTTTAAAGAGTACGCGCAAAGGTGGCCCGATATGGCTGCCAGAGTCCGCCCTCCTTTAGAAGACAAGGAAATGAATGACATGTTCGTCGGCACATTCACAGGCTTGTTTCATGACATGTTGTTTCATACATCTCTGGCCAGTTTCTCAGACTTAATTCTGATGGGAGAAAAGATTGAACGTAACATTAAGCAGGGAAAATTCCAGGCTGAGGATTCAACTGCATCTGGCAGTAATAGGAAGGCTTTTGGTGGGCGCCGTCAGGGCGAGGCAAGCGCAGTGTTTGGAGGCCGAGGCCGAGGCAGAGGCAGAGGTCGGAACCAATATCATCAGCCGCAGCAGGTGGCGAGTGTTACTATCCCATATCAGCAACAACCATTTCAGCAACAACAACCGTTCCAGCAGCAGCCGATGCAGCAGCAGCAACAACCACAGTAGGGGGCACAGCAGGCTCAACGAAGATTCCAGGGTGGTAAACCAAGAAGAGTGTTTGAGAAGCCTCCCTCAACGTATGCTGATTTGTTACAAACATTGTTGGGTTTGAACCTGGTAGAGAAGAGAACTCTGGCACCGATAACGGGGACTCCTCCGTATGGTTATGATGCAAGCAGGCACTGTGAGTTTCATTCTGGGGCTCCGGGCCACGATATAGAGGGTTGCCATGCTTTTAAACATGTTGTGCAGGATCTCTTGGATAATAAGACTATCAATTTCGGAACGACAGGTCCGAATATAGTGCAGAAACCCATGCCTAATCATGGGGCGAACGCCATTCTGACTGAGGAAGGGTTGAATCTGATCATGAATGTCGACGATTTAAAGACGACGCTGAACGAGATAAAAAGCAGATTGTTGCAAGGGGGTGTTTATCCAGGATGTGACGAGTATTGCTTAGAATGCTGGACCCTAGCTGGGGGGTGTGATGATTTGAAGAAAGGCATTCAGGCTTTAATTGATGGAGGCACATTGCAGTTTGACCGAGCAGCAACTGAAGAGCCTGCAGGGGCAGTAGCAGATGATCAGAGTGATGTGGCCACTGTAACGACCCCTCGAAAGACAATCACTATTGCAGCACCGGTCCAGCAACCACCGATCACCATAACTAAGGCCGGACCGATCCCGTACGAGAACACGAAAGCAGTCCCATGGTCATATGGGTTGGAGGTGTATTGTGACGGGATAAAGGTTGATGTTAATAAGCAGCCAGCCGAGACTGTAGATAACGTTGTTGGGTCAGGAGGTATGACAAGGAGTGGTAGGATCTTCATATCGCCTGAGGTGGAGGCCGAAAGACTAGCGAAAGGAAAAGGGAAGATGGTTGAGAATGTCCCAGTGCAAGCCAGCGACAAAGCATCGGCATCAAAAGACGTAGAAGAGTTCATGCGCTTGATTCGAAAAAGTGATTATAAGATTGTGGAACATCTGCAACAGACGCCGTCCAAAATATCCATCTTGTCATTGCTCTTGTGTTCGGAAGCGCACAGAAATGCTTTGTTGAAAGTCCTGGATACTTCCTTCGTACCCCAAGACGTCTCCGTGAATCAGCTGGAAGGAGTGTTGGCACATGTGAATGCAGGCCACAACTTAGGCTTTACCGACTTCGATTTGACCCCTAAAGGGAGAGATCATAATATGGCGCTGCACATATCTTTTGAATGTAGAGGATCAGTAATGTCGCATGTATTGGTCGACACCGGATCGTCTTTGAATGTGATGCCCAAGAAAGCGATGATGAAGCTAGATGTCAGAGGAATCCTGTGCACGCCCAGTGACTTGGTAGTCAGAGCATTTGATGGCACGCGAAGAACAGTCTTTGGATCGATAACATTGCCTCTACAGGTAGGGCCGGAGGTATTTGCGACTGAATTTTATATCATGGATATACAGCCTGCGTATAGTTGCCTGCTCGGAAGACCCTGGATTCATGGGGCTGGGGCAGTCACATCTACCCTGCATCAGAAGTAGAAATATATGGTCGGAGACGGCGTAGTCACCGTATGCGGAGAAGAAGACATCCTGGTCAGCCATCTGTCATCATTTAAATATGTGGAGGTCGACGGAGAGATCCACGAAACACCCTGCCAGGCATTTGAAGGGTTGCGAATCAAGGACAAAGGTCCCGGGCCGAGCAAAGTATCGGAGATAGCTGTATCGTCATATAAAGAAGCTCAAGCTCTGGTAGAGGCTGGAGAAGCAAAGGGTTGGGGCAAGGTGCTGGACATCCCTGTGAAGATGGACCGATTCGGGCTGGGATACCAACCGTCGTCGTCAACACCTGCCATGGGGGAACCCCGATTCAGAGGGCCAATAACCATTTCTGCCAGTGGAGTATGTCATGAAACCGTCAACGCTGCTTCGGAGTCTGATGAAGGAGACAACGACTGTGATATGGATGCCTGGATTCAGCCAAGCACGCCAGGACAGGGACTGTGCAACTGGTCCATCCAGGAGCTTGTTCCTGTGACTCTTAAACAGTAATGCTTTGCTTTATTAATTGTTGAATAATCTGATGTCTTGCCCGGGGCATCGTAATTTGCTTAGGGCTGTGTTGTTATGAACATTGCGTGTTAATCATTAAATAAATGGCATTTTTCATGTGCAAGTACCGTAATCTCTGTCTTTCTTGTTTTGTATTTCACAATAAAATGGCAACGTGGTTATCCGCTTTATACGCATTTTGAAGCATTTAACCATTCTTTTTGCAGGATAACATTTTCAGATGACATCCTTGAACCACCTATGACTCGTCCCGACTTTGAGCACCCGGTATTTCAGGCCGAAGAAGAGGTTGTCGAAGATAGTGACATTCCTGAAGAATTGTCTTGGTTGGTGAAGCAAGAGGAAAGAGCCATTCTGCCTCACGACGAGGTCGTCGAAATTATCAACTTGGGGTCGGAAGGGGTTGAGAAGAATATTCGTATCGGAGCCGCACTGCAGGGCGATATCAAGCGAAGACTGGTTGAAATGCTCCGAGAGTATAGTGATGTATTTGCTTGGTCGTATGAAGATATGCCGGGGCTCGATACAGATATGGTTGTGCACCGTCTGCCACTGAAAGAAGAATGCCCGCCGGTCAAACAAAAGCTTCACAGAACTCGACCAGATATGGCAGTGAAGATCAAAGAGGAAGTGCAAAAACAGTGGGACGCTGGTTTCCTGGCTGTGACAAAATATCCCTCATGGGTTGCTAACATCCTACCAGTGCCAAAGAAAGATGGCAAGGTTCGGATGTGCATGGATTATAGAGATTTGAATAAAGCAAGCCCAAAAGACGATTTTCCACTTCCTCATATCGACGTGCTAGTTGATAATACTGCTCAATACTCCGTATTCTCCTTCATGGATGGCTTCTCAGGCTATAATCAGATTAAAATGGCGCCAGAGGACATGGAGAAGACTACTTTCATAACGCCTTGGGGAACATTTTGCTACAAAGTGATGCCCTTTGGTTTGAAAAATGCTGGGGCAACATATCAGCGTGCGATGACAACTCTTTTCCATGATATGATGCATAAAGAGATCGAAGTTTATGTTGACGATATGATTGCCAAATCCCAGACGGAGGAAGAGCATTTGGTGAATCTGCTGAAGTTATTTAAAAGGCTTAGGAAGTTCAGGCTGAGACTGAACCCTAACAAGTGCACCTTCGGGGTGAGATCGGGTAAACTGCTAGGGTTTATCGTAAGCGAAAGAGGAATAGAGGTCGATCCTGCTAAAATAAAAGCAATTCAAGAAATGCCGACGCCTAAAACAGAGAAAGAGGTGCGCGGGTTTTTAGGGAGGTTGAACTACATCGCCCGGTTCATATCTCACCTAACTGCTACGTGTGAACCATTGTTCAAGCTGTTGAAGAAAGATCAAGCTGTAACGTGGAATGAAAATTGTCAAAAGGCGTTCGATAAAATAAAGCAGTATTTGCAGGAGCCTCCTATTTTGATACCCCCAGTGGCAGGGAGACCCTTGATCATGTATTTGACAGTTCTTGAGGGAAGCATGGGTTGTGTTCTCGGTCAGCACGACGAGACAGGGAGGAAAGAGCATGCGATCTACTACTTGAGTAAGAAATTTACGGATTGTGAATCCCGATACTCAATGCTTGAGAAAACTTGTTGCGCGCTAGCCTGGGCCGCCAAGCGTTTGAGGCAATACATGCTGAATCATACAACCATGCTCATCTCGAAGATGGATCCTATCAAATATGTATTCGAAAAGCAGGCGTTGTCAGGGAGAATTGCCCGTTGGCAGATGGTCTTGACTGAATATGACATTCAATACGTCTCGCAAAAGGCTATAAAGGGGAGTGTGCTGTCTGAGTACCTGGCAGAGCAGCCTATCGAAGATTACCAATCGATGAGGTTTGATTTTCCTGACGAGGATATCATGTACCTAAAGATGAAAGATTGTGAAGAGTCGTTGCCAGACGAAGGGCCAGGGTTGGGTTCTAAGTGGAAGATGATATTTGACGGAGCTGTGAATGCTTACGGTAGCGGAATAGGGGCAATCATCACTACGCCACACGGGTCGCACATCCCGTTTACTGCTCGATTGACCTTTGCTGTTACCAATAATGAAACCGAGTACGAAGCTTGTATAATGGGGCTTGAAGAAGCCATTGATTTGCGAATCAAGAATTTAGACGTCTACGGAGACTCAGCTCTGGTGGTGAATCAGATCAAAGGGGAATGGGAGACACGTCAGCCCAATTTGATACATTACATGAATTATGCAAGGAGATTGTTGCCTTTCTTCGACAAAGTTGAATTGCACCACGTACCGCGGGCAGAGAATCAAATGGCTGACGCTCTCGCCACTTTGTCTTCCATGTACAAAGTCAACTTCTGGAACGAGGCTCCCTGAATCATTATCTCTCGGCTTGACAGACCAGCTTTCGTATTTGCTATTGACGAGGCATCCGACGACAAACCGTGGTATTTTGATATCCTTAATTTTCTGAAGAATAAAGAGTATCCAGCTGGGGCATCCAGTCAAGATCAGAAAACTCTCAGGAGATTGGCGGGTAATTTCTATTTGAATCCAGACGGTGTCTTATACAGAAGAAACCACGATTTGGTGCTATTGCGTTGCGTAGATGAAAGAGAGGCAAAGCTGCTCATGGAGGAAATACACGAAGGTACCTTTGGTACGCATGCTGGTGGACATGCTATGACGAGAAAGCTGCTGCGGGCAGGTTATTTTTGGCTGACTATGGAAACTGATTGTTTCAAGTTCGCAAGGAAGTGCCACAAGTGCCAAATCTATGCTGATAAGATCCATGTGCCTCCGAGTCCTCTAAATGTGATGTCATCGCCTTGGCCATTCTCGATGTGGGGAATCGATATGATTGGAAAGATCGAGCCGACAGCTTCTAATGGGCATCGTTTCATTCTAGTAGCGATCGATTATTTCACCAAGTGGGTGGAAGCGGCGTCTTACGCAAATGTAACGAAGCAAGTGGTGGCTAGATTCATCAAGAGAGATATCATTTGCCGATATGGGATTCCCGAGCGGATAATCACGGACAACGGTTCAAACCTGAACAACAAAATGATGAAGGAGCTCTGTCAGAATTTCAAGATCGAGCATCACAACTCCTCCCCTTACCGACCCAAGATGAATGGCGCTGTCGAAGTGGCCAATAAGAATATCAAGAAGATCGTTCAAAAGATGGTGGTGACCTATAAGGATTTGCATGAGATGCTACCTTTCGCTTTGCACGGTTATCGTACGACGGTACGCACATCAACCGGGGCAACCCCGTTCTCGTTGGTATACGGAATGGAAGCAGTACTACCATTGGAAGTTGAGATCCCTTCTCTGAGGGTATTGCGAGACGTTCAGCTAGACGAGGCAGAATGGGTGAAAGACAAGTTGAATCAATTGAGTTTGATGGATGAGAAGAGGCTAGCTTCTCTAGCATACGGTCGTTCGTACCAGAGCCGAATGAAGAAAGCATATGATAAGAGGATACATCCGCGAAGCTTTCAGACGGGCGACCTTGTGCTGAAAAGGATTCTCCCGCCGCAAGCAGATCACACGGGCAAGTGGACCCCCAATTACGAAGGGCCATACATTGTCAGGAAAGTCTTTTCAGGAGGAGCGTTATTATTGTCCACCATGGACGGTAAAGACTTTATGTCACCTGTGAATTCGGATGCAGTTAAAAAATACTTTGCTTAAAATTGACCCGTTGGACAGAAAAAAAAGAGAGTCCAGACAAAAATGGGGCATCCTGGCGAACCAAAAACAGAATGAAAGGTTCGGGCAAAAGTTAGGGATAAAATTGAAAAAATGTACACCCGCGAAGTTGAAAACCTACACTGGGCGGCTTCGGCAAAAAAGGGTATCCCGGTGAACTAAAAACCCGTAAAGGGCGGTTCACGCAAAAGTTAGGGATTTGAAAAGCAAATGACTGCGGTCCGAATTTGATACTACGTTGAGCATTGGTGCGGGAGAATATACTTGAGGGGTCGATTATCGGATACAATCTCTTCGGAAGTGTGAATACCGGGAAAGCATTAGAGTCGGACGAGTCATAGGAGGATCAGTTTGTGGTGTTCGTCTGCATCCCGTTGCCGACATGTGTACAAATTTAATTTGTCAGTATATTTATGCTTCCTGTGCATACTTGTATATCTGCTTTGCGTAGCTTCCTCTTTTCAGGAGTTACATCCCGTGTACAAAAACTCCGCCCATTCAGGGGCCCAATCAATAAAATGTGTTATTCAGTATTTGATGCTGGTTCTTTACTGTTTTGTACATGATAAAACGCCTAAGTTTACTGAAACTAGCATGTGTATAACATCACTGGCCCTTGCCAACAATTGCTAAAGCTTTGAATTAACTAAAAATAACGTCACTAACCTGAATCGATTTGGTTGCATAGGCTTGTCTTGTCTTGTTTGTGTTGTTGCAGGTTTCATAGCCGTACGAGGAAGGCGATCAGAAGATTGCAGTATCGAAAGACTCGACCCCCATGCAGGTCGTGCATGTGCCTCCTGAAGAAGGATCGAATTCCCTAGCTAGTCGTGGCTTATTCAAAAGACATGCTCCCAAAGCCATTTATTCTCAGCAGAGTTTGGACGATTCCTAGATCGAAGGCTGTATTCAGACAGTGCATCTCAAGCAGAGTGGTTTAGCCGCAGAAGATTAATGTTTGTGAACTATATTCAGAGAGCTTACCTTTTCCCCGCAGGGTCATTTACTCTCCCCTAGCGGAGTCAGCGGATTTTCCCCCAAGAGAATCGTTTCGTCCCCAGCGGAGTTCTCTTTCTGGTAAGTGTTTTCATTCCTCCCAGTGGAACTCGAAGAGTAAGACTCTCCCCGACAAAGTTGGTTGTGTGCCTTGGCATTTATTTTGTCAGAATACCGTGTGATATCAGTTCACTCTCCAGCAGAAGCGCATCTGATATTCTCCAGCAGGGTGTTACTTCGGCGAGGTGTTTGGTTTAAGATCCCAATTTCCCAGCTGAGCTGACTTCCCTCTTCCAGTATTTATTTTGCCGGAATAATTCTGTGGCATCTGGCTATCCCCAGCGGAGTTGGCATTATCTTCAGCATTTATTTTGCTGAAGCAGTTCCTGTATCTCAGCAGTTCGAGTCTGCATTTGCATGGGCATATAGTGTCATACTTGCATCCACCAAATGAAAAGCGTAGCATTTCCATGTCAAATGGAGCAGTGCATCATTGTCAAGCGCATGCATGTTGAAACATAAACCAGGACGGCTAACCTTTTGTTTCAAGTATTGTTTCTCTTGCAGGTAGAGAGAGCCCTTGCTCAGGTGAATCAATAAACATTTGAGGTCTCGGCATGAGACATTCAACGAAGTGTCAGCTTTGGCACTACTCCCCACAGAGTTATCCGGATAAGTTTCTCTTTGTCCCCAAGCCGAGTTACTTATTTCCCCGCCAGGGTTTCTTGTTGAAGTCTCTCTAAAGTTGTTGTTACGTCAGCATTAAAAAGTTTCATGAACCAGAAGTTCAGAAGCTACCGCCGGTTATTAGAGCAGGCATCCAGTAGTTTGATTTCCAAATATCCCCAGTAGAGTCAGCCTCAAAGTTGCTGTAACGTCAGTGATAAGAAGTTTGCGGACCAATGGAAGGATGAGTCCTAACGTGGACGGGTTTATTGACAGTTTTTTTTATGCTAAGAGAAGTGGGGGCCCTGACGTGGACATTTCCTCAGTTTGACGATATGTGTTAGTCCTAACATGGACAGATTTGATTTCTTGGTATTGATTGAAGATGGAGTCCTGACGTGGACAAAGTCGGTTACTCTTCGTGTTGGTGTCCTGACGTGGACCATTTATTTCCAGCAGATAGCTTTATTCGTAATGGTGAAATGTGCGTCCTGACGTGGACAAGTTTGTAGCTCTTTGTGATGACAAGATACGAGAGTCCTAACACGGACAAATTTATCCTTCTTCGTGTTGTTGGCAAAGTATGAGTCCTGACATGGACAAAGTCTTATTTCCCCAGCAAGTAGAAGACGTGCAAGTCCTAACATGGACAGGTTCTATTATTTCATCAGATGAACATGTGAGTCCTTACGTGGACAAATCGAAAGAAATTTGATTCCTTACGTGGAAAAATGATTCCTTACGTGGAAAAGAGATTGTGTTCCTAGCGTGGAAAGGCGGGTCCTAACGTGGATGATGTATTCCTTATGTGGAAAGAAAGTTGCATTCCTTACGTGGAAAGGTTTAGTCCTAACGTGGACAGGTTTCCTTACGTGGAAAGAAGTTGGTTTCCTAACGTGGAAAGAATGAGATTCCTTATGTGGAAAAAGGTGAGTCCTAACGTGGACAGTATTATTCCTAACGTGGAACAGTTATTCCTTACGTGGAAGGGAAAGGTGAGTCCTAACGTGGACGGTGTTATTCCTAACGTGGAAAAGACGGTTATTCCTTACGTGGAAAGACGAGTCATCCCCAGCACGGTCGTTAATGGATCAGTAGGTAGCCATAGCAGTCAGATCCAGGCGGTGGATGTCGTTCCCCAAGCAGCGGTGCAGTTTATTTCTGCGGTTGGCAAATTTCCGGGTTCTTAGTATTCAACCGTCTCGTACGGCGAATGTTTGAAGGCCGCTCGCTCTTCACCCAATCGGGTCCAAGTCGCTTGAATAGGGGCAGCTGTTGCACCCTAAAATTTGCCCAACCTTATTCACTTGATTTATGTCTCAATATCATTAGCATTTGCATATAAGGTCATGCACATAGTCTAACCATCTGCATAGCATAAGCATAGCAAGTCATCCAACAGGGGACCAATCATTATTTTCATCTCTAGAGACCTATCAAGAGGTTATTATCCAAATTCAATATCATTCAAGTCATCAGAAAGAATTTGAAAGCTGGGAAGTCAATGGATCAAGCAAGTGCATCCATCTCCTATCTGAGGGTCTCTGAGGATCAACAAAGAAATTGTGAGCTGTGGGCTGAGCATGGGGAGTATCTAGACATCTTGGAGGACTTAGAAAGTCATTTGGAGAAGGAGACAAGTCATTGATATGATCACCAGAATTGCAGTTGAAGACAGTCAACTAGGGTTTCATCTGGGGTCAACTTTAGGTCAACTCTAGGTCAATTGACTGATTGAAAGGCATTAAGGGCTATTGGAGAGATGTGGGGTTCATAATTTGGTATGTGGATGAGAATAGGGGAATGTGTCAAGAATAATTCAAGAGAAATCAAGGAGAAGAGGAGTTTCTAAATTAGGGTTTCTATGTAAAATCCCCTAGTTTAGGTCAAATTTCCAAGCAAGATAAGTCAAAATGCAAGCTTCAAATGGATCCATGGCCAACATGAAACTTGTAGAGGATCTCAAGACCTTTAATTTGAGTGGTGGAAGACATCAAGGAGATTTATAGAACTCAAGTTATGGTCCTTGCAAGTTACAGGTCATCTGAGGTATCTGAAATTTTGTCTGTGAAAGTGACTTGACTCCCAAGCAATTTGTACCCCTCAAGGAGATTTCAAGTGAATTTCTGGTCAAAATAATAATTGTTCCTCATTGTCGTATCTTTCTAGAATGGTATGGTATGCCTTCATATGATTTGTGGAACTCATGGTCTTGGCAAGCAAAGGGTATTTTGGTCATCTGAGGATTACAGGTCATTCTTAGCCTATGCCTAAAACTCATACAAGGAAGCTTCAAATGAAAAACTTCCCAACATAAAAGTTGCTCAAAATGCCATTTTAAGTCAAGAAAAGAAGTCATGGAAGTTTGGAAATGCATGGAATGAGACTTGACCAAAGTTGGTGAAAAATGACCTAAAAAAGGTACATAAGTTGAAAAAGTTGAAATAAAAAATTGGTTTGAGAGATATACAAATCCAATATGGGTCATCCAGTATACCAAATTGATTCCCAACATCATTTTAGAGACATTGGTTCAGCCACTTTTTTGAGTTAAGAGTAAAAAATTGGACTTGCTTTGTATTTTTGTTGCTTGCATAATAAGGCAAGAAGAGGAAACTTGGCATAAGTGACTTTTCAATGCAAGGAACTTGGTTTTTTCATACATACCATGACAATAACTCATAAGGGGAGATTTTGATACAAACATGAAAGGAAAGGCATGAGATATGAGATGGATCAAAGTATCATTAAGGGAGAACTTCCATAACTTCCCATCAATTTCTAGAACCATCTAAGATCATTCTACAACCTTCTTAATCAGTTAATCATAATCTATATAAACACAAGAGTGGCTCCAAAATGTGGTTGGTGATTCATTTGGCAAGAATACATAGCTTTCTTCCATCTTCCAATTTTGCAAATTGTTCTCAATCTCTTACAAAATCCCATCAATTCACAAAGTTCTTGATCCTAATCTACTCCACAATCATCCTAGAACCAAAATTCATCAAGATCTGGCTGAGTTGTGTTCATTTTCGTGTGCTGTGACCTTCACCATCAAAACTGCAAGAGGAGTTCAAATATCATATTCAGAGCATTGGATCAAAGGTTATTGCATACAGTAGCAAGAATCAAGTGTGTTGATCAAGATCAGGGCATTGGTGGCTGCTGATTCAAGAAGTCTATATCTGTTTTCAAGAATTTGCACCAGGTATGTTTTCCTTCGAATTAGCTAGCATAGTGATCATGGCATAGGATTGTTAGTATATTAGAGACCTAGGTGGTTAGAGGATGAATCCTGGAAAGTTTGGCATTGATTGGTGAAGATTTTCATGCATGCACAAAAAAGGTTTTGAGCTGGAACTTGATGAATAAATTGTGATAATTAGTGTGGATTAGCTTATAGTGATCATGGAAGTATAGAGTTGGTTCTGTTATCAAGAATTTGAAGTTTGGTGAGGGTGAATTTTGAATGTCCATGGAGGTTGTATACCATCGGGTCTGGCCTTTGATCAAGTTTCAGCAAAAACTAAGGGTGCAGTTGTCTTCTACGTGGACTTTAGGTTAATTTTGGTGTTTATATCATGGCCTATCATGGAGATATGAGGGAGATATGATGACTGGAATATGGCTGTATCAAGCTCGTGTGCAGGGTGTGTTCTGCAAACCCTAGAGTTGATTGAGGAAGACGATACCGTGGCCGTTCGATCACTTCTTTTATTTGACTTCTTAATCTAATCGTGTGGCTGCCATTTGAAGTCAAAAGCGGAGGGAAACCTCAATGTGAAATGATGTGTTTCACTTAAAACGCACCTCTGGGCCTGATCCAGCTTGTGATATTCCCACCCCCCAGCAAAGCCCAATTGGAAATAACACTGAGAATGATTGCTATTCCCACCGCAGGTTTAATATTTTTCCTTCAGTTTTTTTCTGAGCGCATGTGCCTACCAAAGTTTCTATTTGCACCCCTGGGTTCTTGGCCCATCCATATAAACAACTGGGCGCCTTGCTATTCTCACCTCCTCCCTCTATTTCTGTATATTTCATTTTTTTAATTTCTTTTCATTTTCATGCATTTTGTAAAAATCCTAAGAAAATGAAAACTTCATATTTTTTAATGATTCTTTTTGCATTAATTTCTTCAAGATGTCTAGAAAATTATAAAAAATAAAAATTGCATTTTATTTTTTATTTGATATTTTTCCCATATTTTCCAAATAAATGCCTATTTTAGGTGTCTCATTTCATACATGAATTTGTTGATTTTTGTTCTAATAGTTTCTTTAACATTTTTAATCCATTCTTTTTAGGTTGTTTAGTTTAGACATTCAACTTGTACATACAATTTAGTTCCCATTTTTAGAAATTAATTTCAGGTGATTAGTTTAGGTGTGAATAACATGAACAAAATTAGGGTTTAAGTGACAACATAGGTGAAGTAGTTCTTTTCCCTTAAGGATTTAGAGATTGAAAGTTTGGGGTATGGGGCTATAGGGGCTATGGGTAGTTATTAGATCCCTTAGAAATCACTAGGATTCCCCTACTGCTATTAGTATATTACTGTATTTGATTGACTGGTATGGTGTGCCCTCTGGGGATTATTGTTTGTCTGTATGGGTATTGGGATTGCTTGGGGATTGGGGGAGCTGAAGACTTGTGATGATGAAGCCATTGGAGATCCAGAGCTTGAAGACCAACTTCCAGAGTTGATGAGGAGATTCCTGCTAGCAGCTGTTGAGGAGATTAGGGTTTAGGAGCTAGGCAGAGCTCTAGATTAGAAAGCTTGATTCTCAAACATGGAAGGTTTTGACTGCCTCCATTCCTCTCTGTGATACAGAGTCTCTCTAAGACACTCACCCCCTTCCTTTGGAAGGCTTGGTGCTACTGTCTAAGGGATAGAACTCTTGAGAGAAAATGTCTTATGTGTTAGTAGCAGTTGGTTTGCCACCCTTGGTAGTCAACTAATTGCTTAACACCCAATTCACTCTTGTGATTGATCCCTCAGCTTGGAGGATAGGACTTGAAGAAAAGCCATTGTAGACTGAAGATTGATGACAAACACCTTGCTTGAAGGCTGTGGAGATGGAGATTGATGCTTGCTGAAGCTTGAAGTCAGAGGTTGTTTTAGAGCTGCTGATGCTGTTTATTTTTTTGCTGTATTTCATTTCTGATGTATTGGTTGGTTTTCCTGACTGTATTGTTTGTTGTTCATCCTGTTGGGTTGAAAGTGAATGTTGTTCACTTTTGCCTATTGTTTTCTAGGTTCGAGGTTGAGTGGGACTCCCTTGCCTCGCTTGTATTGCTGCATCCATGCATTTTACCGCTTTAATGTATATATCTGATATTGTTTCTGTTTCCGCCTATCCCGTAGGATCTCTGTTTCTCTCTGTGCAAGAGAGGAGCATGATAGACACTAGGTCTTAACCCATGCATGATAACACTAGGTCAGTTTGATTCCCTTTTCAACCGTAGGTTAGAGTTCTGTCTCTTCTTTCTCAAAACAAACAGAAAAACACAATAAAATTTCAAACACCATAAAAGACACTTCTTCCGTAAAAGAATGTGAATTCATCAAAACGTCATTTTTGTCCGCTTGGACTGTTAATAAAAAAAAAACCTTTTTCAGAAGGAATAAAAACAATCAAAACAGACTTGTGTCATACGTGGCCCGAACTACGTTTGCTCTGATCTTTCATGCTGTATGAAAGTACGTAGGCATAGGATGCGATATCCTAGCGAGCAACCTTCCCCTCCTTTCCCGTAGGTAGTCGAACTACGTTGACTCTGATTTCTCGTTCCAGACGGGAATACGTAGGCATAAAGTGCGATACTTTGCCGAGTCATTTTATTCTCATTTTATTTTCTCTTAACCCTTAACCTTTAGTTTAGATAGAATAACAATCCATATCCGAAAACAAGCGTGGATCCCGTCGAGTACGACGGACGTGAGGGGTGCTAATACCTTCCCCTTGCGTAACCGACTCCCGAACCCAAGTTTTGGTTGCGACGACCATACCTTTCCCGTGTTGTGCGAGGTTTACTCTGAGCGTTTCCTTTCCCTCCCGTGGGATAAATAACGCACGGTGGCGACTCTTCTGTTCAGCCGGCGCCGATTTTCGCAGTAGCGACAGCTGGCGACTCTGCTGGGGATCCAGCGTCCCCTGGCTGCTAAGGACTGCGATAGTTCTTATGCATTTGGGATCCAACGTCCCTTAAGAGAGTCAATCCTAACGCTTGTTTTCCCGTCGAGGATTTTGTATGGATTTATATTTCTGACCTTTATTTTCAGCATTATATATTGATTATTATTGCTGTATTGGGGTGTGACGGGTGTTCTGATACTGAGTGAGAAGTCGGACCTGGGCTTGAGTGCACCTAGAATTAGAGTACAGATTAGTTGGCGCCCGCTTGCTTTGCTTGCCTTGGTGTCCTGCGAAATCTACACTCAGACGAGGTTCCTCTGGTTGGCCTCCTGCCCCTTCCTTTGGTTGGCGTGGGTTGCTGGTTAGTTGAATTGTCGACTCTGGGGACCGATCATTTGGAAGTTGGCTAAGTGAGGCCTCTTCAGGATTTGATAATGCCACTCCTTCTGGGAATCGTATCATCAATCCTGAAAGTCTGTGACACCGACGACCGCATAGGATGCCATACCTTTGTCAGTTACTAGGACGTCCACCTGTGAAAGGGTTTGGGGTTATGCAGGTAACTAGACCTCCAGATATCGGTTGTTTCTTGATCAGAGTTCCTGGGTATTTATGGAGAGTTAGGAGGTCTGTCAGAGACCATTTGGAGATGTGTTATGAGGTCTGTCAGAGACCAGTTGGATAGTCCTGAGGTCTGTCAGAGACCAGTTGGAGATGTGATTTGAGATCTACCAGAGACCAGTTGGAATTATGGTTTGAGGTCTGTCAGAGACCGTTGTTGGAGCTTTGTTCTAGGTCTATCTGAGACCAAGGTTTGAGGACTTCTATAAAGTCTATCTGAGACTTCTTGATACGGTTCAGGCTATTCAGCTACGGCAGTTGGTCCCCGTTGCATGTTACTTGCATTGCATTTGTTTGCATACTCATCATCATTGCATCCCACTAACGTGTGTCTGTGCTGCAGGTGCATTTGCATTTCCCTAGTTCTAGTGTCCGGATTTCTGAGTGTTTGGTCATGGCCAGCTTGAGGAGGACAGTTGCTTACAAATTGCCTATTGGTTTCTCTGCAATATTGGTTTATTGGTCATGTCCGGATTTCTGAGTGTTTGGTCATGTCCGGATTTCTCAGTGACATTGTATTCTTGGCTTATTGGTTTCTCTGCAATATATGAGGCTTTCTGTGATTCAACTTCGATCTTTGTATTGCTTGCACCGGCACCTTCACACTAGAATCGGGGAACGAATTTCCCTAACGCACAGACACACATTGCATTGCATTCATATTCATATTGCATTACAGGTAATCTTTGGATGGTGTCTTATTTCCTGCTTTGCACCAGGTACTTTCAGGATTGCAGATCAGCACCCGCACCGTTATTCCACTCGCACCAACTGTCGAAGAATCATGGATCAAATGCAGAACGAGATGCAAGATGTGCGTGAGAAACTAGCTCTCTTTATGCAGACCATGGAAGCTATTGCAAAAGGTCAGGAAAATTTGCAAGCCATGGTCCAACCTCTGTTGGCCCGAAATGTTGGTCACGGTAACGAGGATCATCAGTCGGTGCGAGTCAATACTGTTCATGGAGATGGCACTCCCACGCCGGTGGCTCCACCTGTAGTCAACATACCTGCCGCTAATGTCAACAACGCTACCGCTGCGGGGAACGGTAACGTCGGAGTTGGGAACGAGACTGCTGTCCATAACGTTGGGCTTGATGATATCAACGTAGGTGATAATATGGGAGGCAACGGCTTCGGCAATACTGGATTCGGGTTCAATGATCAGGGATTCGATAATGCTGGGAAATATGGTTTCAATGCTCAAGGCTTTGGGCAAGATGGTTATGGTGTGGCCAATCAGGGTTACGGGGGTTTAGGAAATGGAAACGGCGCTGGGTTAATGGCTTTTGGGCCTGCTGGAGGTGTTCAGGGATACGGCAACAGAGGCCGAGGCCCGGTGATGAATCAAATTAGAGCTGGCCGCAATAATGAATATGATGGGTATGGAGTTGGGAATGGTATGTGGCAAGAAGATCAGCAGGAGGACGCTTTCTCCGGCGGAGGTTTCGAAGGGCCGATGGATAACTCCCAGAAGATCAGAATGCTAGAAGAGCAGATGAGGGGAGTCCTGAACCAAAGTGCTGTGGGCTTGGACATGGCAACAATGGGTCTGGTACCTGGCTTGAGGGTGCCAATCAAATTCAAAGCTCCTGCATTTGATAAGTATAAAGGGGACACCTGTCCGAAAGTGCACGTGCGGGCTTATTACAGAAAGATGTTTGCATACTCAACTGATGAGAGAATGATAATGCATTTCTTTCAAGATAGTTTGTCAGGCCCTTCCCTAGAGTGGTATATGGGATTGGAGCCAACTAATATCAAGACATGGAAGCAATTAGCAGAGGCATTTGTAGCTCACTACAAGTAAAACAGCGACTTGGCGCCCAATCGGGTCCAATTGACAGGGCTGTCGCAGAAGAAGGGTGAGAGCTTTAAAGAGTACGCGCAAAGGTGGCGCGATATGGCTGCCAGAGTCCGCCCTCCTTTAGAAGACAAGGAAATGAATGACATGTTCGTCGGCACATTCACAGGCTTGTTTCATGACATGTTGTTTCATATATCTCTGGCCAGTTTCTCAGACTTAATTCTGATGGGAGAAAAGATTGAACGTAACATTAAGCAGGGAAAATTCCAGGCTGAGGATTCAACTGCATCTGGCAGTAATAGGAAGGCTTTTGGTGGGCGCCGTCAGGGCGAGGCAAGCGCAGTGTTTGGAGGCCGAGGCCGAGGCAGAGGCAGAGGTCGAAACCAATATCATCAGCCGCAGCAGGTGGCGAGTGTTACTATCCCATATCAGTAACAACCATTTCAGCAACAACAACCGTTCCAGCAGCAGCCGATGCAGCAGCAGCAACAGCCACAACAGCAGCAACAGCCACAGCAGGGGGCACAGCAGGCTCAGCGAAGATTCCAGGGTGGTAAACCAAGAAGAGTGTTTGAGAAGCCTCCCTCAACGTATGTTGATTTGTTACAAACATTGTTGGGTTTGAACCTGGTAGAGAAGAGAACTCTGGCACCGATAACGGGGACTCCTCCGTATGGTTATGATGCAAGCAGGCACTGTGAGTTTCATTCTGGGGCTCCGGGCCACGATATAGAGGGTTGCCATGCTTTTAAACATGTTGTGCAGGATCTCTTGGACAATAAGACTATCAATTTCGGAACGGCAGGTCCGAATATAGTGCAGAAACCCATGCCTAATCATGGGGCGAACGCCATTCTGACTGAGGAAGGGTTGAATCTGATCATGAATGTCGACGATTTAAAGACGCCGCTGAACGAGATAAAAAGCAGATTGTTGCAAGGGGGTGTTTATCCAGGATGTGACGAGTATTGCTTAGAATGCTGGACCCTAGCTGGGGGGTGTGATGATTTGAAGAAAGGCATTCAGGCTTTAATTGATGGAGGCACATTGCAGTTTGACCGAGCAGAAACTGAAGAGCCTGCAGGGGAAGTAGCAGATGATCAGAGTGATGTGGCCACTGTAACGACCCCTCGAAAGACAATCACTATTGCAGCACCGGTCCAGCGACCACCGATCACCATAACTAAGGCCGGACCGATCCCGTACGAGAACACGAAAGCAGTCCCATGGTCATATGGGTTGGAGGTGTATTGTGACGGGATAAAGATTGATGTTAATAAGCAGCCAGCCGAGACTGTAGATAACGTTGTTGGGTCAGGAGGTATGACAAGGAGTGGTAGGATCTTCATATCGCCTGAGGTGGAGGCCGAAAGACTAACGAAAGGAAAAGGGAAGATGGTTGAGAATGTCCCAGTGCAAGCCAGCGACAAAGCATCGGCATCGAAAGACGTAGAAGAGTTCATGCGCTTGATTCGAAAAAGTGATTATAAGATTGTGGAACATCTGCAACAGACGCCGTCCAAAATATCCATCTTGTCATTGCTCTTGTGTTCGGAAGCGCACAGAAATGCTTTGTTGAAAGTCCTGGATACTTCCTTCGTACCCTAAGACGTCTCCGTGAATCAGCTGGAAGGAGTGTTGGCACATGTGAATGCAGGCCACAACTTAGGCTTTACCGACTTCGATTTGACCCCTAAAGGGAGAGATCATAATATGGCGCTGCACATATCTGTCGAATGTAGAGGATCAGTAATGTCGCATGTATTGGTCGACACCGGATCGTCTTTGAATGTGATGCCCAAGAAAACGATGATGAAGCTAGATGTCAGAGGAATCCTGTGCACGCCTAGTGACTTGGTAGTCAGAGCGTTTGATGGCACGCGAAGAACAGTCTTTGGATCGATAACATTGCCTCTACAGGTAGGGCCGGAGGTATTTGCGACTGAATTTTATATCATGGATATACAGCCTGCGTATAGTTGCCTGCTCGGAAGACCCTGGATTCATGGGGCTGGGGCAGTCACATCTACCCTGCATCAGAAGTTGAAATATATGGTCGGAGACGGCGTAGTCACCGTATGCGGAGAAGAAGACATCCTGGTCAGCCATCTGTCGTCATTTAAATATGTGGAGGTCGACGGAGAGATCCACGAAACACCCTGCCAGGCATTTGAAGGGTTACGAATCAAGGACAAAGGTCCCGGGCCGAGCAAAGTATCGGAGATAGCTGTATCGTCGTATAAAGAAGCTCAAGCTCTGGTAGAGGCTGGAGAAGCAAAGGGCTGGGGCAAGGTGCTGGACATCCCTGTGAAGATGGACCAATTCGGGCTGGGATACCAACCGTCGTCGTCAACACCTGCCAGTGGGGGCACTCTCTGATCTGCTAGAGCAACCAACCGCAATAAGGAACTGATATCTGGAGCAGGAAACCTGTAAGCAACTGTCATCTTCATGGACTCCATGTCTGGCAAGAAGAACACTAGAATTTGAGGGGAAAAACACACCTGCAACATAAATACACGTTAATGAAATGCAAACATGAAAATGCAAATGCATATGCAAACAGGGGATCAAGTGCAATGCTGAAGAACTGTGTTGTGCTGTACGGCAGCTTAAGAACAATCAGATCTTCTCCTCAAACCAAACCAACCACAAAAGAACCCTCATAACCAATTCTCACTAACAGAGACAAACCAGGTATTCTGAGGCCAGAGTTTTCCTGCAAAAAGACCCACCTACCCCTCACAGGTATGTACTTAACTCGCAGACGAGGTACGACATCCTATGCGGTCATCAGTGTCACAGACTTTCAAGAGCGATGATACGATACCCAGAAGGTGTGGCATCATCATCCCCTGAAGAGGCCTCACTTAGCCGAATCCCAAATGATAGGTTCCCAGAGTCGACAACCCTCAAATCCAACAACCTGTCGAGCCCAAAGGGCCAGGCAAGATGCCATCAAAGAGAATCTCGTCTGAGTGTAAATTTTGTAGCTAGCTGGTGCGAGCAAAGCAAGCAGGCTAACCACTACTCTCTACTTCTAAGTCTATGTGCACTCAAGCCCAGGTCCGGCTTATCTCTCAAACTAACCCTCTACCCACAGCACAACAACAATAATAATATATAGTACTGAAAGTAAAAATAGAAAGATAAATACATACAAAACCCCAGACGGGAAAACAAGCGCTAGGATTGACTCGCATAGGGAACCGTTGGAGTCCCCAGCAGAGTCGCCAGCTGTCGCTACTCCGAAAATCGGCGCCGGCTATGACAGAAGAGTCGCCACAGTGTGTTATTTATCCCACAAGAGGGAAAGGAAACGCTCAGAGAAAACTTAACGCAAAGAGGGAAAGGAATGTTCATCGCAACCAAATCCTGGATTCGGGAGTCGGTTACGCAAGGGGAAGGTATTAGCACCCCTCACGTCCGTCGTACTCGACGGGATCCACGCTTGTTTTCTATCTAAAGGTATGTTTATCTATCTACTCTAAAGGTCTGGTTTAAAAAGAAAAGAAAATGACTCGGAAAAGTATTGCACTTTATGCCTACGTATCTGTTGCACCCCAAAATTTGACCAACAATTATTTATCCATCTAGTGTTTGAAAGTTGATACCTTCATCAGACAGTTCAAGAGATCCTCAGAAGAGTGGATTGAAACCAGGGTTGTGTGCTTCATAGCTTGAGAGTTGTGGGTGCTCCTCAGATGATTCTGAGACTTTGAGAATGAACTTGATGTTTTGAGAAAGCCTATGAGATGTCTTGATAGCCATCATGAAGCCCAGAGAAGTCATTATGCAAGAGTTCAGGAGATTCAACCATGAATGGTAGAATTAGGGTTTTGACTGGGTCAACCCTAGATTAACTGAAAATTTGGAGAAGGTTGAGACCTAATCCAAGGGCCATGAGATCATGGAATGATGCATAGAGGTGTTATAAAGATGATTCCTAGACCAACTCATCATGATTGAGGAGTTTGAGAAGTTTTGAGTTAGGGTTTCTGAGGATTGTCAGTGGAAAAACCCTAATTTGATCCCTATCTTCCAGGCAGTTTTAGCTCTAGATGTGATTGATATCTCATCTTCCCCACAACATGAATGTTGTAGAGCTTGTTCTTAGCTTTAATTTGAGTTGTGGAAGTCCTTGATAGGAGTTGCAGAGCTCAAGTTATGGTTTTGACAAATTACAGGTCAGCTGAGGTGTGTGAATCTGGGTCCTTGAAAGTCACCCAACTTGCAGACAACTTTTGTCCTAGTAGGATGATTCCTATGATCTCTTGGTCAACATGAATGTTGAAGGGCATCTTCTTAGCTTTAATTTGAGTGGTAGAAGTCCTTGATAGGATTTGTAGAACTCAACTTATGGTTGGAACAAGACAGGGGTATTTTGGTCATTTGTCAGTTATAGGTCATTTTTAAGCAAAGGCCATATCTCCTATTTCCAAGCCTCAAATGGAAAAACTCAAAACATGAAAGTTGTTCAAAATGTGATTTTAAGTCTATAAAGAAGGTCATGAATTGTTGGAAAATCTCATAGCATGGATTTGCATGATTGGTCAAAAATGAACTAAAAATGGCATATAACTTAATTCAAGTGAATTTGAAAATTGGTTTGGAAGATCCACAAATCCAAAATAGGTCATCCAATATATCATTTTGATTGGAAACATCATTTTGAGAACATTGGTTTAAATAGATTTTTGATTTGA
Source organism: Lathyrus sativus (assembly GCA_963859935.3). Lineage (NCBI taxonomy): Eukaryota > Viridiplantae > Streptophyta > Magnoliopsida > Fabales > Fabaceae > Lathyrus > Lathyrus sativus. The sequence goes on from OZ012735.1 coordinate 209,709,794, forward strand.
GACTTTAAAATGGGTGATGCTTTGTTAATTTGAAACTTGCATTATAAGTCATCTTTGGAAATTTCAACACAAGGCAAGGAAAAGCATTGTATTTGCTCATATCTCTCCAATATCTCTTATGATGGCATTTTAAGGTCATTTTGCAAGACTTAATGCATGGTGCATGAGATTTTCAAGTTGTCATCACATGATATTTTCAAGACTTTTCTAGATGGTTCTAGATGGATCTAGTTGGTTCCATCAATCCCTATATAACAAGTGATCCACAAGGAGTTCAAGGTTGGTGATAGCAAGAGAGTTCAGAGAGGAGAGAGAGAGAGAGAAGCATCCATTGAAGAGGTTTCTTCAAGTTGAAGCAATTCTGGTTTCCTTCCATTGCAGACCTTCTCCTTCATCACAAGTGCAAACAGAAGGCCATTGATCATCCAAGGACCCTTTTGAAGAAGTTCCAAGGCTTGAAAGCATCCACACGAGTCTCTACCATAACCTCTTGACAGGTTCTTTTTCCATCACCATTCTCTTAAATTATATAGTCTTGATTAGTTTTATAGGTTTAGAATCAATGTACTAGGGTAGATGATGAAATCTTAGGAAGTATAGCTCATTCCATGACAATTCACAACAGAGCCAAGAATCTTTAATCTCCAAGAAATGACTGGTTTGTTAGTTTTAGTTATCAAGAGTTGGTTTAGAATAGTTAGGGAGACATGTAGAGTAACTGTATGCCATTAGATTCAAGGTTAATGAAAGTTGACATCAGGTGAATATGTTTGAACCACGACCTTGCAGGCTTCTGTTAGGATTATCTAGAGAGAATTAGGAAAAAGTGTACGCATGGTCTTGTTCCTCTCAGTGAGTAGATCATTTTTCCCTTTTGAACTTTTGAAAATTGTGACCTGTAGAGAGAGAACGAGGGGAGGAAAGATTAGTGCATGGAGTGAGGTTTTCTGCAAAACCCTAGGTTGAGCTGGGACGATGATGGTTGTCCGTTGGATGAGTCCCCAATATTGACTCTTTCCTACCATCCAACGGCCCAGATGCATTAAGAAACAGAGGGAAATTTAAACAGCCAAAACGCCGCGTTTTGTTAAGTGAGGGCGCCTGGGCTTTGTTCTGCTTTCTATTCGCACCCCACTAAATCCTGGCCCATTAGAAACCAACTAGCATGCCTTGCTTTCAGCACCCCCCTCCCCTCATTTTAATTGTTTTGAATTTTAATTTCTTTAATATTCTAGCAACTTAAAAAATTCATATAAAATTGATAAATAATGATTTTTTGTTCATTCTTTTTGCTATGTTTAGATAATAATGTGTAGAAAATTATAAAAATAAAAATAGGATTTTATTTTTAATGTAGAATGTTTGGTGATATTTTCTTTTTAATAGCTTTTATAATGTTTAGTTTGATATCATGATTTTGTAGAATTTCTTTTAGGGCTTTCCCTTAGGGTTTTTAATCCATTCTTTTTTGTGTAATTAGATATTGAATCATAGTTCCCCATAGGATTTATTTCTTGATTTTTAGATTAAAGTTTGATTAGTTTAATTAGGGTAGCATTAGGGTATCCTAATTAGGGTTTAGGTTGTGCATAGGTAAGGAGATTCATTTTCTTTAAATAGTTTTGCCTTGACTCTAGGGTAGGGGCATATGTGGATGTTATGGGTAGATGTTGTAGACCCTTGTGAATAATTGTTAGATTTTTCCCCATTGGTTTAGTATTTTTAGGTATTTTCTGAAGTTGCCTATTGATTTTGTCTGTCCTGTGGTTATCTGTTCACCTCTGGGGTTTGTTTTGGGGAATTTGTTGTGGGGTTTTTGTTGTCTTGAAGATCTTGTTGAAGAGCATCATGAAGAGAAGATTGAAGATCAAGACTCAGAGACCCAGAGTTTGGGTTATTCCCTGTCTGTGAGGTTTGAGATCCTGAAGTTTGAAGGAAGTTCATGGTACTTTCCTGAGGAAGGCACTATGAATGACTTTCATTCTTTCTTCTCACCTCCTTCTCAAGTATCCAATGATGTTGGAGCCAACTTGTGAGTTTAATTTCTCCTGAGGAGGAATGTAAACTGATCACAGTTGTTGAGCCACATGGGATACAACTCCTAAGTGGAAGCTTCCTAGTACTTTCCTGAGGAAAGTCCTATGGGTCTATTCACTTAGTTCCATTAGTTTATCTAGGATTTCTCAAGTATCCAATGATGTTGGAGCCAACTTGTGAGTTTAATTTCTCCTGAGGAGGAATGTAAACTGATCACAGTTGTTGAGCCACATAGGATACAACTCCTAAGTGGAAGCCTCCTAGTACTTTCCTGAGGAAGGTCCTATGAGACTGTTCATTTAGTTCCACTAGTTCAGATAGGATTTCCTAAATATCCAGTGATGTTGGAGCCTGCTTGTGAGTTTAGTTTCTCCTGAGGAGGAATGTAAATTGATCACAGTGGTTGAGCCACATAGGGTATGACTCCTAAGTATACACCTCCTAGTGCTTTCCTGAGGAAGACACTATGAGTCTGCTTACTTAGCTCTCTTTCTTTGGTAAGCTTGTTCTGAAGCTTGAAGACTGGGATTGATTTCTTTTGGTTAGGTTTTGCTTTAGGGCTTTGCTTAGATTTGATCAGGATTCTGTGTTAGGGTTAGGATTAGAGAATAGATGATTCTTTCTCAAGCTTGTGTTTTGTTTGCCTGATGGCACTTCATTTCTTTTATCTGATATTGCTTGATAGCATGTTGATTATCCTCAGTATGATTACTGTTATTTCATGACTGGCTTGAGGTCGAAACGAGCTTGTGGAGGCTGAAGCCCCACACACATTTCCTCCCTCACTTGCATTGCATGCATTTTACTGTTTAAGCTGATGCTTTGTCTGTTTTGGTGTATCATTGACATGATCCCTTAGGACTCTCATTTCCTCTGATGAGGATTTGATGATAGACTTTTAGGTTGAAACCTATGCATGACAACATCTAGGAGTTCCCTGTTCAAACCTCAACCATAGGATGAATCCATGGCATGATAACAGTAGGACTTGATAGTCTCCCTCCTAGTTGGGCCTGTTCTCTTCTCATCTCAAAGCAGTTGAAGATACAGTAATCATGAATGATTTCTTTCGTACGTTACGAGCCTTAAGCCATCTGAGAAAGGACGTATTCCCTCTTAGGTCATAGTCTCTAGTGCGGTTGAAATCGCAAACATAATAAAAAACACTTCTTTCAGGAGATAACCCGTAGTTACCCGAACTACGTTTGCTCTGATCTTTCATACCAGATGACAGTACGTAGGCATAGGATGCGATATCCTAGCGAGCAACCTTCCCCACCTTCACCCATAGTTAGGCCGAACTACGTTGACTCTGATTTCTCGTTCCAGACGGGAATACGTAGGCATAAAGCGCGACGCTTTGCCGAGTCATTTTTCTTTTCTTTTTCAGCCAGCCTTGATAGGTAGATAGATTATAACCAACCCGTCCAAGTAAGCAAACAAGCGAGGATCCCGTCGAGTACGACGGACGTGAGGGGTGCTAATACCTTCCCCTTGCGTAACCGACTCCCGAACCCAGACAATGGTTGCGACGACCTTGTCTTACCCTTTTTCGTCAGGTTTTTCCGATCGTTTCCTTTCCCGCTCTGAGGGATAAATAACGAAAGGTGGTGACTCTTCTGTCATGCCGGCACCTTATTTTCGCGCAAGCGACAGCTGGCGACTCTACTGGGGACCGAACCCAGAATCTCTGGTTCTCCGGTTCCCTATGAGAGTCAACCCTATCGTTTGTGTGTTTGCTTGTTGGGTTGCGTTTATTTATCAAATTTTTACTTCCCGCATTTTATCCCCCGCCTTTTATTTCTAGTTTGATATGATTATCTGTGCTGCTGTGGGAGAGGGATGTTACCATGAGTGAGAAGCCGGACCTGGGCTTGAGTACACACCTAGATATAATTGCGGAGAAGTAGTAGACGAACCTGTCTGCTGAGCAGGCACAGTTCCCTACAAAAATCTGCGCTCAGACGAGATTCTTACAGAGGTGCTCCTTTCCGGTCCTGAGGATCTGAGGGGAGTCCAGACGTGAGGATTGTCGACTCTGGGGACCGATCATTTGGAAGTCAGCCAAGAGAGGCCTCTTCATGACTTGATGATGCCACTCCTTCTGGGAATCGTATCGTCACTCATGAAAGTCTGTGACGCTGATGACCGCATAGGATGTCGTACCTTTGTCCGTGGATTAGGTCCATACCTGTGAGTGGGATTGGGATATTGCAGGAAACTTTGACCTCCAGACTACCTGGTTTTCTTGACAGTGAATCAGTTATGTTGGGTTCTCAATTGCAGAGATGTTCTCGGCAGAGCAAGTTTTTGATCAGAGGATTTTATCATCGGGTGTATGTCTGTTCCCGATAGAGCAGGTTTCGATCAGAGTATTGTTATCAGAGGTCTGTCCTAGATGGAGCAGATTTTGAGTGGGGTCTGAAGATCTCATCGACAGTTGTTGTTTGTTCTTGATAGGGCAGATTTTGAGTGGGGTCTGAAGATCTCATCAACAGCTGTGCATTTGTTCTCGAGAGGGCAGATTTTTGATTTGAGGTCTGAAGACTTCATCAGCAGCCACTTCTGATCATACATCCCGGGGTCCTTATTATCAGGCACTTATTCTTGTCAGGGCAGAATTTTGATCTCGATCCTATCAGATGGTTATTCTCAGCAGATCAGATCAGTAGGGTTTACACCGGGGTCTCCTTCTCATCAGTGACTGTTGACACCGAATCTCCACAGCAGCCACCTGAATATATTGTTGCATGCCTGCATCTTGCATTAGTTTGCATAATCATTCGCATTCCATTGGCGTGTGTTTGTGACAGGTACCGTTCCCCGATCCAGGATCTCTCGCTTCTTATTGTGTTACTACAGCCTCTCTCAGCAAGACTATTGCGTACGAGTTCTCGGTCCTTGGTGTGTCGAATCTGACTACTGCTGATATTATGCGCGAGATTGCTGTTTCCATGATTGGGCCCAGATTCCCCTCCTTATTATTGTCAACACCGGTACTAAGGCGCCAGGATCGGGGAAATCTCTCAAGCACACAGACACACGCCTACATCTGCATAAAGCATTTTGCATGGCATACATTATGTTGCCTTTCCTAACCTTTAATGTTGACAGGTTTTTCAGGTACACAGGTTCCGAGCTGCTTTCGATCTCCAGGATTGATCAAAAACTCATTCACCGCTACTAAACTCGCGCTAATCAGACAAGGATAATGGACCAGGTGCAGTCAGATGTTCAAGAGCTCCGTGAACGGATGGATCGTTTTATGGAGCTGATGCAAGTAGTTGCGAACGGTCAGGACCAGCTTCGTACTTTGGTTCAACCTCTCATCTCCAGGGTTGACAGTAATGGCATACTGCATGGAGGGGCCGTGCCCACTCCTCCTCCAGGGGATACTCCACAGAACGTTGTCCTTGTTGCCGGGGGCAACGGCAGTGCTAACGGCAATCTTATGACTAATCTCGGACTCAATGCGGCAGGCGTCGGCAATGGTAGTTTGGGAGCCAATGTTAACATAGGGCCGGTCAACGGCAATGCTGGTGCAGGAAATCTGGTGGTGCCTCAACCGTGGCTGGAGGACCATCAGGATGACATATTCTCTCAGAGAGGTGTAGAGGCAGAGTTGAATGCTGAGGCTCGACTCAGGTTCAAAGCGCTGGAAGACAAGATGAGAGACATAGAAAATCAGAACACATTGGGCGTTGACATGTCCAAGCTCGGGTTGATTGCTGACTTTAAAGTACCTCACAAGTTCAAGGTGCCTACCTTTGAGAAGTATAAGGGTACTACTTGTCCCCGTGTTCACCTTCGATCTTATTATAGAAAGATGTCCGCCTATTCTGACGATGAGAAGCTGCTGATGCACTTCTTTCAGGATAGTCTTTCTGGTCCATCGCTCGAATGGTATATGGGTTTGGAGCCCGCTACTGTGCGCACCTGGAAAGATCTTGTAGAAGCATTTGTTCTCCACTATCAATACAATAGCGACTTGGCTCCCAACCGAGTTCAGCTTCAGAATCTCTCACAGCGGAACAATGAAAGCTTCAAAGAGTACGCCCAGCGGTGGCGTGAATTGGCTGCTCGGGTTCGACCACCGATGGTTGAGCGTGAGTTGGTGCAAATGTTCGTGGCTACCCTTCCCGGAGTCTATTATGAAAAGCTGGTCAGCGGCATGACTGGAACATTCTCGGCTCTCATCACTTTGGGCGAGCATGTTGAGAACGGTATAAAGATTGGAAAAATTCAGGGCGAATCATCCTCAGCTGGAGGAGGTAGCAAGAAACCCTATACTGGCAAGCGTCGAGAGGGAGATGCCAGTGCTGTCACTAATGCTCGGAGAAAGGGCAAGGGCCCTCAGCCTCAAATTGCTAGCATAAATATCCCAGCTGCTCCGCAGCAGCAGCCTCAGCAGCAGAATAATCAGGGGTATAAGAGATATCAGAATCGGGGTCCTATGGCAAGCCGTCATTTTGATACTCCACCTATGTCGTATGCACAGTTTTTGCAAACGTTGCTTCAGCTCCAATTGGTTCAAAAGAGGACGTTGGCTCCCTTAACAGGGGCACCACCACCGGGGTATGATGCCAATGCTACTTGTGAGTTCCACACTGGGGCACCTGGCCATACGATTGAGAATTGTAAAGCTTTTAAGCACAAGGTCCAGGACTTGGTGGACGCCAAGGTTATCAACTTTTCGGACAACGTGCCCAACGTTACCAAGAACCCGATGCCTCATCATAAGGGGGGCGGAGTAAATGCTGTTATCACTGAGGAGAGTTCAGACTTGCTGACTGATGTCAAGGATTTGAAGACGCCATTGAGTTTTGTCAAGGCTAAGTTGCTGAAGAGGGGCTTCTTCCCTGGATATGGGGAGTTATGTATGGCTTGTGCTACACTTCCTGATGGGTGTGAGCAGCTGATCGAAGGTATCCAAAGTCTGATGACCGAGGGTATTTTGCAATTCAGCCGGAGCGTTGAAAGTGCATCAGGGGAAGTCATGCTGAAGCAGGCAGATGAAGTTGCTACCATTATTATTCCTCGTCACCCTATTACTATTTCTGCGCCCCGTCCGCCTACTATCACCATCACCAGGGCCGGACCAATCCCATTCGAAAGCACTAATGCCGTTCCGTGGCATTATGGCGCCGAAGTTTATTGTAATGGTCAGAAGATAGAGCTTGAGCCATTCGGATCGACTGTGCAGGATCTTATCGAAGTCAGTGGTATCACTAGAAGCGGTAGAGTGTTTGCGCCAGCAGAGGTTGCAGCAGAGAAAGTGGTCCGGGCTGACGCTGTGGATAAAGGTAAAGGTAAAGCTGTTGAGGAGGTCCCTGCAGGGGCAGAGAAAGACTTGTTGGTTAAAGATGCTGAAGAGTTCATGCGACTAATCAAGAAGAGTGACTACAAAATTGTAGATCATCTTCATCAGACTCCGTCAAAGATCTCGATTCTTAACTTGTTGCTGTGTTCTGAGGCGCACCACAACGCCTTGCTGAAAGTATTGAATGCTGCATACGTGCCGCAGGAGATATCAGTAAATCAACTCGAGGAGGTGGTGGCCCACGTCAATGCTGGTAATGGGCTGGGATTTACAGATCTAGAGCTGACTCCTAAAGGAAGAGATCACAACAACGCCTTGCACGTCTCAATAGAGTGCAGAGGTACGATTATGTCGCATGTCCTGGTGGATACGGGTTCCTCGCTTAATGTGCTTCCGAAGAAAGCACTGATGAAGTTGGATACCCGTGGATTGCTGTGCACGCCCAGTGATCTGGTCGTGAAAGCCTTTGACGGAACCAAGCGCCACGTCTTCGGAGAGTTGACCCTGCCAATTCAAGTTGGTCCAGAGACGTTCAATGCGGTTTTCTATATCATGGATATCATGCCCGCCTATAGTTGCCTCCTAGGTCGGCCATGGATCCATTCTGCTGGTGCCGTGACGTCCACGCTGCATCAGAAGCTTAAATATGTTGTTGGGGGCAGCATAGTGACCGTCTGTGGTGAAGAGGACATCATGGTGAGCCACCTGTCGTCCTTTAAATATGTTGAAATGGATGGCGAGATCCATGAGACCCTCTGCCAAGCATTTGAAACCGTCAGGGTGAAGGAGGTAGCTCCTATCGTCGCAGAGAAGCAAGAGTTGAGTCTCTCCTTGTTTAAGGAAGCTCGGGCCGTTGTCGAAGCCGGTTCCACCTCAGGCTGGGGGCACGTCTTGGATATACCAATCAAACAGGATAAGTTTGGATTGGGGTATTCTCCTGGAGCTGAAGCTTCATCTTCTTCTGGCAGCTCGTCTCGTGGGAAATGGCCGATCCTATTCACCAAAGGGGGAGTAATTTTTGAGAGCATCAACGCTGCGTCGGAGGACAGCAGAGACAGTGATTGCGATCTTGACGCCTGGATTCAACCGAGCAAGCCGGGCGAGCGCCTCCACAACTGGACCATCAAGGAGATTATCAAGCTGACAAGTGAAGAGTAATGATTTGCTTTTTACAATCTTTGTACAACCCTATGCCCTGCCCGGGGCATAGTGGTTTTACTGTCAGGGCCTTGTTGGATTATGTGTATGCATTTTGTTAATAAATAAAAGGCGTTTTCTTTGTAATCAAATATCGTGTTCTCTGTTATTCCTGTTTTATGTTTATTTCGAAAAACAGCAAAATGGCAACGGGGTTCGTGCTAACCTGCATATTCTTGCTTTAAACTTAACCCTTGTTATTGCAGGATCCACGTAACAGATGACATCGACTCTGGACCCTCTACGGCTCACTACGACTTTGATTGCCCGATCTATCAAGTCGAGGATAAGATTGATGAAGACGAAGACCTTCCGGAAGAGTTGGCCCGCTTGTTGAGACAAGAGGAAAAGGTTATTCTGCCTCACGAGGAGGATATTGAGATTGTAAATCTGGGTTCTGAGGAGCTCGTCAGGAATGTCAGAGTGGGGGCTGCGCTGCAGAATGATGTCAAGCATAGACTGGTCGAGATGCTCCGAGAGTATAGTGACGTCTTTGCTTGGTCATATGAGGACATGCCCAGACTTGACACAGATATCGTGGTTCATCGCTTGCCGTTGCGAGAGGATTGCCCTCCGGTCAAGCAGAAGCTCAGGAGGACGAGACCAGATATGGCTGTAAAAATCAAAGAAGAGGTCCAGAAGCAGTTGGACGCAGGATTTCTAGCCGTTACCACTTACCCTCCGTGGGTCGCCAACATAGTGCCTGTACCGAAGAAGGACGGTAAGGTACACATGTGCGTCAATTATCGAGATTTGAATAGGGCGAGCCCTAAGGATGATTTCCCGTTGCCCCATATCGATGTGTTGGTCGACAACACAACCCAGTTTTCCGTGTTTTCGTTCATGGATGGCTTCTCCGGTTACAATCAGATTAAGATGGCGCCGGAGGACATGGAGAAAACAACGTTTATTACCCCCTGGGGAACATTCTGCTATAAGGTAATGCCCTTCGGTCTGAAGAACGCAGGGGCCACTTACCAGCGAGCAATGGTAACTTTGTTTCATGATATGATTCATCATGAGATCGAGGTCTATGTTGATGACATGATTGCAAAGTCCCAAACGGAGGAAGAGCATCTGGTCAACTTGTTGAAGCTGTTTGAAAGGCTTAGGAAGTTCAGGCTGAGGCTGAATCCTAACAAGTGCACTTTCGGAGTGCGGTCCGGAAAGTTATTGGGGTTTATCGTTAGTGAACGAGGTATTGAAGTTGATCCTGCGAAAATAAAAGCTATCCAAGAGATGCCAGCGCCGAAAACTGAAAGAGAAGTTCGTGGTTTCCTGGGCCGAATAAACTACATTGCAAGGTTTATCTCTCAGCTCACGGCCACTTGTGAACCGATGTTCAAGCTTTTAAAGAAAAATCAGGCGATTACTTGGAATGAGGATTGCCAGAAGGCGTTCGACAAAATAAAGCAGTATCTTCAAGAACCTCCAATCTTGATACCCCCAGTGGCTGGACGGCCATTAGTCATGTACCTGACGGTTCTGGAGAATAGTATGGGGTGTGTTCTCGGTCAGCACGACGAGACGGGCAGAAAGAAGCATGCCATTTATTATTTGAGTAAAAAGTTCACTGAGTGTGAATCTCGATACTCGATGCTGGAGAAGACGTGTTGTGCATTAGCTTGGGCCGCCAAACGTCTACGACAGTATATGCTCAACCACACCACTATTCTAATTTCGAAGATGGATCCGATCAAGTACGTCTTCGAGAAGCAGGCTCTTTCGGGCAGGATTGCCAGGTGGCAAATGGTGTTAACGGAATATGATATTCAGTACGTCTCTCAGAAAGCCATTAAGGGAAGCGTATTGTCTGATTACCTTGCCGAGCAGCCAATCGAAGACTACCAGCCGATGAAGTTCGAATTCCCTGACGAGGATATTATGTTTCTCAAAGCGAAGGATTGCGATGAGCCATTGCCCGATGAGGGGCCAGATAGGAAGTCTCAGTGGAAGTTGATATTCGACGGAGCGGTTAATTCCTATGGAAGCGGTATCGGGGCTATCATCACGACTCCTCACGGATCCCACATCCCGTTTACTGCAAGACTAACGTTTCCAGTTACCAACAATGAGGCCGAGTATGAAGCATGCATTATGGGTCTAGAAGAGGCAGTTGATTTGAGAATCAAAAATCTAGACGTATATGGTGACTCAGCGCTTGTAATCAATCAGATTAAAGGGGAGTGGGAAACTCGTCAAGCGAATTTGGTGCCGTACATGAATTATGCCAGGAGGCTGCTTCCGTTCTTCGATCGAGTGGAACTTCATCATGTACCCAGGGCTGAAAATCAAATGGTTGATGCCTTAGCCACGTTGGCTTCGATGTATAAGGTCAATCTTTGGAATGAAGCTCCAAGCATTGTTCTTTCGCGTCTTGACAGACCAGCATTTGTGTTTGCAATCGAGGATGCCACCGACGGCAAGCCATGGTTCCACGATATCCAGACCTTCCTTATGACTAAGGAGTATCCTGCAGGTGCGTCAACCCAGGATAAGAAGACTCTGAGAAGGCTATCTGGAAACTTTTATCTCAATCCTGATGGAGTGCTGTATAAAAGAAACCACGATCTCGTGCTACTCAGATGTGTAGATGAGAAAGAGGCAAGTATGCTCATGGAAGAAGTCCATGAGGGCACATTTGGTACGCACGCCGGTGGGCATGCCATGACGAGAAAGATCCTGAGAGCAGGATATTACTGGCTGACTATGGAGTCGGATTGCTTCAGATTCGCGAAGAAATGTCACAAATGCCAGATTTATGCTGATAAAGTTCATGTGCCGCCGTGCCCATTGAATGTCATGTCCTCCCCTTGGCCGTTCTCCATGTGGGGCATCGACATGATAGGCAAGATCGAGCCCACTGCGTCCAATGGTCATCGTTTCATTCTGGTAGCTATCGACTACTTCACCAAATGGGTGGAGGCAGCCTCGTACGCTAATGTGACCAAGCAGGTGGTAGCTAAATTCATAAAGAGGGACATCATCTGTCGTTATGGAATTCCCGAGCGGATCATTACTGATAATGGTTCGAATTTGAATAACAAGATGATGAAGGAGCTGTGCCAGAGCTTCAAGATTGAACACCACAACTCATCTCCTTACCGGCCGAAGATGAATGGCGCTGTTGAAGCGGCCAACAAGAACATCAAGAAGATTGTTCAGAAGATGGTTGTGACGTACAAAGATTGGCACGAGATGCTGCCGTTTGCCTTGCACGGTTATCGTACTACGGTGCGTACGTCGACCGGGGCAACTCCTTTCTCCTTGGTGTACGGTATGGAAGCTGTCCTACCGTTAGAAGTGGAGATTCCTTCTTTGCGAGTTTTGGTTGATGTGAAGCTCGACGAGGCAGAATGGATTACGAATCGCTTAAACCAGCTCAGCCTGATGGACGAGAAGAGGTTAGCATCGATTGCATTTGGTCGTTTGTACCAAAGCCGAATGAAGAAAGCTTATGATAAGAAGGTGCGTCCTAGAAGCTTTCAGACGGGTGATCTCGTCCTGAAGAAAATTCTTCCGCCACACTCCGATCACCGGGGCAAGTGGACTCCGAATTACGAAGGGCCGTATGTCGTCAGCAAGGTATTCTCAAGAGGAGCTTTGTTGTTATCCACGATGGATGGTGAAGATTTTGCATCCCCGGTGAACGCGGACGCAGTTAAAAAATACTTTGCTTGAAAGAGACCCGCTGGACAAAAAAAAGAAAGAGTCCAGGCAAAAAAAAGGCATCCCGGCGAACCAAAAACAGAATAAAAGGTTCGGGCAAAAATTAGGGATATAGTGAAAAAATGTACACCCGCGAAGTCGAAAACCTACACTGGGCGGCTTCGGCAAAAAGGGGTATCCCGGTGAACTGAAAACCCGTAAAGGGCGGTTCACGCAAAAGTTAGGGATTTGAATAAGCAAATGACTGCGTTCCGCGTACGGACTTTCATTGTTTAGTGGTTTGGAAGACCTGAGGGCCGTTTATCTGAATCAATCTCTTCCGAAGCTGAAGCATCGGAGAAGTATCGAAGTCGAGTGGGTCTTAGAGGGATCAACTCATGGTGTTCGTCTACGCCTCGTTGCCGACATTTGTATATACTAATATATATTTATGTTTTCTTTTTGCGCGGCTTCCTCATCCCAGGAGCTTGCCTCTGTTGTAAAACATTTTTGCCCATTCAGGGGTTCATCATCAATAAAATGCACATTATTCAACAATTCTGCATGTCTGTTTAGCATTTACCTGTTTTGTTTGCGAATGAAAACGCCGGTGTTTTTTTGATAAAATGCGCATACATAAACTTGCGGGCCTAGGCCCATTGATTGTTGAAACAATTAATTAACTGAATATTGTCACGAGATAATAACCTGGATAGGCCCCTTTGAGGAGGGTATCTTGTCTGTTTGTTTGTGTTGTTGCAGGTATAGCACTTTCCAGAAGATGTGTCGTGCGCACCCCCGAAGCAGGATGAGTCCTCCTTCCCCAGCAGAGTTCAGTAGTCTCTCCTCCATAGAATCTGAACGCAAATAGTGAGCATTGATATGTCTCCCCAGGCAGAGATGATTCTCTTCCCCAAGCAGGCGCATCCTGAAGGAACGTCACCTCATCAGCTGAGTCAAGCACCGAAGAATGGTGTCTTCCCCAGCACCGGGTCACAAGTGCAGAGTTCATGGAAATGTTTGGGTGCCGAAGTTCGTGTTTCCCCCAGTAAGGTGGCCGAAGCAGATGTCTTCCCCAACACTGGGTCGCAAATGTAAGTCTCGCAGGAAGCTCTTCTCATGCCGAAGTATGCAGTAGCTGATGGTGCCAGACTGAAGTCTCCAGCGGAATTGAAATTTCCCACCAGAGCCATATTCTCTCCCGAAGTTGGATGATTCCCTCTTCCCCAGCAGAGTGTTGGAACAGCTGATGTTGTATTCCCCCAGCAGAGTGTTGGAACAGCTGATGTTGTATTCCCCCAGCAGAGTGTTGGAACAGCTGATGTTGTATTCCTCATCAGAGTTGTACTCTCCCCCCGAAGTCAGATGATTCTTTCTTCCCAAGTGGAATCGAATTCCTCATCAGAGTCGTACTCTCCAGTGAAGTAGAATGATTTCTCTCCCCGGCTGAGTCCGCAGAAAAGCAGAATCCTTGGAAGTTGATCAGATCATGATCAATTTTCCCCAGCAGAGCGTGGGGCAGCTAATGCTGTATCTCCCCAGAGTCGCACCCTCTCCAGCGAAGCAGAATGACTTCTCCTTCCTCAGCCGAGTTTGCAGATGCCCGAGAGAGCAGAATCCCTGGAGGTTGATCAGATCATGGTTGATTTTCCCCAGTAGAGTGTTGGAACAGCTGAAGTTGTTTCCCCACAGAGTGGTTATCCCCATAAGAATTAGCCGAGACGGCCCCGCAGTTTACGCCCGCGATTGACATCGCCTTTCCGTCAGCAAGTCCAGGTTCCCGTAGAGCTTCGTTCCCTGCAGTAATCAACTGAAGTTGTTTCCCCTGCAGCAGTCCACGGAAGATCTTTTCCCCAGATGGAGTCCAATTGATATGGGCGTGTCCACGTTCTCCTCAGCAGGATAATTCCTCTATCTGAGTAGTTCTTTCTCCTTGACAGGAGGATTTCCCCCTCGGAATTTATTTTGCTGACGGGATCGCATCATTGTGCATGATTGCATAGCATTGTGCATGATTGCATAGCATTGTGCATGATTGCATAGCATTTAACACCGCATAGCATTTAACACTGCACATCATTTAAACGTTGCATAGCATTGTGCATGATTGCACAGCATCTAGCATAAACGCATATCATTCCCACCGTGTGGGGCATAGTGCAGAAGCATACGCATCATAAGCATGATCTAGGTCATTGTCCTTCTAATTTTACAGGCATTCCACCAAGAGACCGGTTGCTCAGGACGATTCCTGATATTCTCTCCAACAAGGTCGCGTTCTTGAGATGATTCCCAAGACCCCGGTGTAATCGCCACGGTCGCTCGCTCAAGATGATTTTTGAGACCCCCAGCGAAGTCTTCAGTTCGTGATGATTCTCGAATCCCTCAGCAGATCCGTTTGCTTAAGATGATTCTTAAGACCTCAGTACAACTTCCCGAGTTGTTCGCCCAGTGATGCTGGAGCTCCCCAGTAGTGTCCCCAGCAAGAGTTGCCCAGGAAGATTCCTGGAATACCCCGCAGAATAAAGTGTCCAGAATGGTTATCGGTTCGAGATGATTCTTGAAGTTGCCCAATGGAACTGTTTGTTCAGGATGATTCTTGAAGTCCTTAGCAGCGTGATATGTCTGCTCCGACAGTGATGTCTGATCTGAAGATTGATTTCGCAAGCGCCTGAAGGCGGTGTTAGAAGGTTCCTGTGAGCTCATATGTCCTTGTTGATGAATCAACGCGTGGCTAAAGACAGGGTTCCAAAGTTTGTAGATAACAAGAGGATCAGTGTGGGTCTGAAGATCAAGTCAGTTGTCCTGAGGAGATGATTGATTGTGATCAAGCGGATAGTTTTTCTTCTGACTGAAGTCGAAGATGTTTCTCCAGCTGAAGCGGATTTTTGCTTGAAGGCAAAATGTTTGAATCCCCGTAGAGTCATGAATGGCTCAGGATACCATTTCTCTGACTGAAGTCATAGATTTCCCAAGCTGAAGAGAAGGTGCCTAAGGGCAAGGTTATCCCAAGGTCATGAATGACCTAGGATTCATTTTTCGGACTGAAGGCCGAAATATATCCCTGACTGAAGTCACAGATACTCTATAGCAGAGGTGGAGTTGCCTGAAGGCAGATCCGTGTATCCTTGAAGGCCAAGGACCATTTCTTTAGACTGAAGTCGAAGATACCTCCTGCAGAGTGGCCAGGGGCCAGGGTTTCATCTATCTTCAGAAACACTTGAAGATTCTCCAGCGGATCTGGAGTGGCCAGGAGCCAGGGTTTCATTCATATTCAGAAATACTTGAAGATTCTCCAGTGGATCTGGAGTGGCCAGGGGCCAGGGTTGCATATATCTTTAATGTTGAAGTTCTACGGCAGGCAGTGTGCAGTAGTATTCCGACGTTCGTTAGGGTTCTGAGGGTGAACCCCAGATCAGAGTGTGTTCGGTTAAGTCTCTCATTCCCAGCGGAGTAGTTTCAAATACGCAAGTATACCTTTTGTTCCATTCACCAGGGGTGAACCCCAGGTCAGAGTTGTTCAGGGTTGCATTTTGTCCGGCGGCGAGGTTGGATGTTTGTTCGACGACGAGGTTGAACGTTTGGATTTGACGGCGAGGTTAGATCATCATTTGTCCGGCGGCGAGGTTGGATGTTTGTTCGACGGCGAGGTTGAACGTTTGGATTTGACGGCGAGGTTAGATCATCATTTGCCCGACGGCGAGGTTGGATGTTTGTTCGACGGCGAGGTTGAACGTTTGGATTTGACGGCGAGGTTAGATCATCATTTGTCCGGCGGCGAGGTTGGATGTTTGTTCGACGGCGAGGTTGAACGTTTGGATTTGACGGCGAGGTTAGATCATCATTTGTCCGGCGACGAGGTTGGATGTTTGTTCGACGGCGAGGTTGAACGTTTGGATTTGACGGCGAGGTTAGATCATCATTTGTCCGGCGGCGAGGTTGGATGTTTATTCGACGGCGATGTTGAATGTGTTGACGGAGAGGTCAGACTCTTTAAATCCCCAGTAAAGATGATGTTTGTACGACGGCGATGTCGAGTGTCTCTAAGAGGATGTTTGTTTCCGACGGCGATGTCAGATTCAGTTTTCCAGCGGCGATGTTGGGCATGTCAAGGTGATCCAGTCTTCTGACGGCGATGTTAGGTGATGCAGATCCTTTGGTTCTCCAGCGGCGATGCGGGGTATTCTGTCAGATGTGTTTCTCCAGCGGCGATGCGGGGTATTCTGTCAGGCGTAGTTCTCCAGCGGCGATGCGGGGTACTTTGTTCATAGATGTATTTTCTCCAGCGGCGATGCGGGATATTTTGTTCAGTGATGTATTCTCTCCAGCGGCGATGCGGGGTACTTTGTTCATAGATGTATTTTCTCCAGCGGCGATGCGGGGTATTTTGACAGATTTATTTCTCCAGCGGCGATGCGGGGTATGTGGATTGTCCGACGGCGATGTCAGATGTATTTTCTCCAGCGGCGATGCGGGGTATTTTGACAGATTTATTTCTCCAGCGGCGATGCGGGGTATGTGGATTGTCCGACGGCAATGTCAGATGTATTTTCTCCAGCGGCGATGCAGGGTATTTTGTTCATTGTTGTATTTTCTCCATCGGCGATGCGGAGGACTTTGTTCAGAGATGTATTTTCTCCAGCGGCGATGCGGGGTACTTAATTCAGAGGTGTATTTTCTCCAGCGGCGATGCGGGGTATTTTGTTCATTGATGTGTTTCTCCAGCGGCGATGTTGGGTATTTTGGTGATTCAGGTTTAGGTCTCCGGCGGCGATGTTGGACGCTTGTTTCCCCAAGTTGTGGTTGTTCTTGACGGCGATGTCAGGTGATTTGGTGTTCCAGCGGCGATGTTGGGTGTATCAGATAGGTTAGTCCTCCAGCGGCGATGTTGGGTGTTGTGGTTATTTTGAAAGCAATATCAGAAGAAGTTAATGTGAATGACTGACGGCGATGTCAGTTCAGTATCTCCCCAGCTAGTTGCCGTGCAGCTAGCAGTGCAGTGCTCGGAGGTTTGTTCCCCGCAGAGTACCGTGTGCTCGTGCAGTTGGCAAATTTTCGGGTTTACCGGTATTCAATCGTCTCGCACCTTGATTGGTTGAGAGCCGTTCGCTTCTCACCCAGTCAGGTTCAAGCCGTTTGAATAGGGGCAGCTGTTGCACCCCAAAATTTGACCAACAATTATTTATCCATCTAGTGTTTGAAAGTTGATACCTTCATCAGACAATTCAAGAGATCCTCAGAAGAGTGGATTGAAACCAGGGTTGTGTGCTTCATAGCTTGAGAGTTGTGGGTGCTCCTCAGATGATTCTGAGACTTTGAGAATGAACTTGATGTTTTGAGAAAGCCTATGAGATGTCTTGATAGCCATCATGAAGCCCAGAGAAGTCATTATGCAAGAGTTCAGGAGATTCAACCATGAATGGTAGAATTAGGGTTTTGACTGGGTCAACCCTAGATTAACTGAAAATTTGGAGAAGGTTGAGACCTAATCCAAGGACATGAGATCATGGAATGATGCATAGAGGTGTTATAAAGATGATTCCTAGACCAACTCATCATGATTGAGGAGTTTGAGAAGTTTTAAGTTAGGGTTTCTGAGGATTGTCAGTGGAAAAACCCTAATTTGATCCCTATCTTCCAGGCAGTTTTAGCTCTAGATGTGATTGATATCTCATCTTCCCCACAACATGAATGTTGTATAGCTTGTTCTTAGCTTTAATTTGAGTGGTGGAAGTCCTTGATAGGAGTTGCAGAGCTCAAGTTATGGTTTTGACAAATTACAGGTCAGCTGAGGTGTGTGAATCTGGGTCCTTGAAAGTCACCCAACTTGCAGACAACTTTTGTCCTAGTAGGATGATTCCTATGATCTCTTGGTCAACATGAATGTTGAAGGGCATCTTCTTAGCTTTAATTTGAGTGGTAGAAGTCCTTTATAGGATTTGTAGAACTCAACTTATGGTTGGAACAAGACAGGGGTATTTTGGTCATTTGTCAGTTATAAGTCATTTTTAAGCAAAGGCCATATCTCCTATTTCCAAGCCTCAAATGGAAAAACTCAAAACATGAAAGTTGTTCAAAATGTGATTTTAAGTCTAGAAAGAAGGTCATGAATTGTTGGAAAAGCTCATAGCATGGATTTGCATGATTGGTCAAAAATGAACTAAAAATGGCATATAACTTAATTCAAGTGAATTTGAAAATTGGTTTGGAAGATCCACAAATCCAAAATAGGTCATCCAATATATCATTTTGATTGGAAACATCATTTTGAGAACATTGTTTTAAATAGATTTTTGATTTGAGACTTTAAAATGGGTGATGCTTTGTTAATTTGAAACTTGCATTATAAGTCATCTTTGGAAATTTCAACACAAGGCAAGGAAAAGCATTGTATTTGCTCATATCTCTCCAATATCTCTTATGATGGCATTTTAAGGTCATTTTGCAAGACTTAATGCATGGTGCATGAGATTTTCAAGTTGTCATCACATGATATTTTCAAGACTTTTCTAGATGGTTCTAGATGGATCTAGTTGGTTCCATCAATCCCTATATAACAAGTGATCCACAAGGAGTTCAAGGTTGGTGATAGCAAGAGAGTTCAGAGAGGAGAGAGAGAGAGAGAAGCATCCATTGAAGAGGTTTCTTCAAGTTGAAGCAATTCTGGTTTCCTTCCATTGCAGACCTTCTCCTTCATCACAAGTGCAAACAGAAGGCCATTGATCATCCAAGGACCCTTTTGAAGAAGTTCCAAGGCTTGAAAGCATCCACACGAGTCTCTAACATAACCTCTTGACAGGTTCTTTTTCCATCACCATTCTCTTAAATTATATAGTCTTGATTAGTTTTATAGGTTTAGAATCAATGTACTAGGGTAGATGATGAAATCTTAGGAAGTATAGCTCATTCCATGACAATTCACAACAAAGCCAAGAATCTTTAATCTCCAAGAAATGACTGGTTTGTTAGTTTTAGTTATCAAGAGTTGGTTTAGAATAGTTAGGGAGACATGTAGAGTAACTGTATGCCATTAGATTCAAGGTTAATGAAAGTTGACATCAGGTGAATATGTTTGAACCACGACCTTGCAGGCTTCTGTTAGGATTATCTAGAGAGAATTAGGAAAAAGTGTACGCATGGTCTTATTCCTCTCAGTGAGTAGATCATTTTTCCCTTTTGAACTTTTGAAAATCGTGACCTGTAGAGAGAGAACGAGGGGAGGAAAGATTAGTGCATGGAGTGAGGTTTTCTGCAAAACCCTAGGTTGAGCTGGGACGATGATGGTTGTCCGTTGGATGAGTCCCCAATATTGACTCTTTCCTACCATCCAACGGCCCAGATGCATTAAGAAACGGAGGGAAATTTAAACAGCCAAAACGCCGCGTTTTGTTAAGTGAGGGCGCCTGGGCTTTGTTCTGCTTTCTATTCGCACCCCACTAAATCCTGGCCCATTAGAAACCAACTAGCACGCCTTGCTTTCAGCACCCCCCTCCCCTCATTTTAATTGTTTTGAATTTTAATTTCTTTAATATTCTAGCAACTTAAAAAATTCATATAAAATTGATAAATAATGATTTTTTGTTCATTCTTTTTGCTATGTTTAGATAATAATGTGTAGAAAATTATAAAAATAAAAATAGGATTTTATTTTTAATGTAGAATTTTTGGTGATATTTTCTTTTTAATAGCTTTTATAATGTTTAGTTTGATATCATGATTTTGTAGAATTTCTTTTAGGGCTTTCCCTTAGGGTTTTTAATCCATTCTTTTTTGTGTAATTAGATATTGAATCATAGTTCCCCATAGGATTTATTTCTTGATTTTTAGATTAAATTTTGATTAGTTTAATTAGGGTAGCATTAGGGTATCCTAATTAGGGTTTAGGTTGTGCATAGGTAAGGAGATTCATTTTCTTTAAATAGTTTTGCCTTGACTCTAGGGTAGGGGCATATGTGGATGTTATGGGTATATGTTGTAGACCCTTGTGAATAATTGTTAGATTTTTCCCCATTGGTTTAGTATTTTTAGGTATTTTCTGAAGTTGCCTATTGATTTTGTCTGTCCTGTGGTTATCTGTTCACCTCTGGGGTTTGTTTTGGGGAATTTGTTGTGGGGTTTGTGTTGTATTGAAGATCTTGTTGAAGAGCATCATGAAGAGAAGATTGAAGATCAAGACTCAGAGACCCAGTGTTGCACCCCAAAATTTGACCAACATTTATTCATTCATGGAGTATTTGAAAGTTGATACCTTCATCAAAAAGTTCAAGAGGTCCTCAGAGGAGTTGGTTGAAACCAGGGTTGTGTGCTTCACAGTTTGAAAGTTGTGGGTGCTCCTCAGATGATTCTGAGACTTTGAGAATGAACTTGATGTCTTGAGAAAGCTTATGAGATGCCTTGATAGCCTTCATGAAGCCCAGAGAAGTCATTATGTAAGAATTCAGAAGATTCAACCATGAATGGTAGAATTAGGGTTTTGACTGGGTCAACCCTAGATCAGCTGAAGATTTGGAGAAGGTTGAGACTTAATCCAAGGGCCATGAGATCATGGAATGATGCATAGAGATGTTATAAAGATGATTCCTAGACCAACTCATCATGATTGAGGAGTTTTGAGAAGTTTCAAGTTAGGGTTTCCAAGGATTGTCAGTGAGAAAACCCTAATTTGATCCCTATCTTCCAGGCAGTTTTAGCTATAGATGTGATTGATATCTCATTTTCCCCACAACATGAATGTTGTAGAGCTTGTTCTAAGCTTTAATTTGAGTGGTGGAAGTCCTTGATAGGAGTTACAGAGCTCAAGTTATGATTTTGACAAATTACAGGTCAGCAGAGGTGTGTGAATCTGGGTCCTTGAAAGTCACCCAACTTCCAGACAACTTTTGCCCTAGTAGGTTGATTCCTATGGTTTCTTGGTCAACATGAATGTTGAAGAGGATCTTCTTAGCTTTAATTTGAGTGGTAGAAGTCCTTGATTGGATTTGTGGAACTCAAGTTATGGTTTGAACAAGGCAGGGGTATTTTGGTCATTTGTCAATTATAGGTCATTTTAACCAATGCCTAAAACTCCTATTTCCAAGCCTCAAATGGAAAAACTTAAAACATGAAAGTTGCTCAAAATGTGATTTTAAGTCTAGAAAGAAGGTCACAAATTGTTGAAAAAGCTCATAGCACAAGATTCCATGATTGGTCAAAAATGAACTAAAAATGACTTATAACTTTGAAAAGTTGAAATTGAAAAGTGTTTTGGAAGATCTACAAATCCAAAATAGGTCATCCAATATATCATTTTGATTGGAAAAAACATTTTGAGAAGATTGGTTTAAGTAGAATTTTCATTTGAGGCTTAAAAAATGAGGTTCCTTTGGAAATTTGTTACTTAAGAAAGAAGGCAATGTTAGAAAACCCTACATAAGCAACAAATACACTTGTTTTTCACTCATCCTCATTCAATAACTCACATAAGGACATTTTGAGACCAAATTGAAGGCTTGAAGCATGGGAGATGAGATAACTAACTTCTCATTCAAGGAGAAATTCATGAAACTTCCACATCATTCTAGATGAATCTAGAGACTTCCATGGATTGTTATTTAAAGAGGGCATCAAAGAGTGATGAAAGGTTGGTGAAAGTTGAGCTAAGTCAGAGGAGAGAGAAGGAGAGATAGCCATTGAAGCCATTTCTTCAACTTGAAGCAACTCAAGAATTCTTCCATTACAAGTCTTCTCCTTCAAGAATTGTGCAAACAGAAGGTTAACCATCATCAAAGGATCATCCTGAAGGATTTGCAAGCTTGGAATCGTGCTCAAGCATCATACACCATAGTTCCTTGACAGGTTCTTTCTCCTTTCTTTTTCACCCTAATTATGCATAGATGGTTTAGATTCTAGGTGTATAATTGATGTGTTAGGATAGAGGATTAATTCTAGAAAGCTAGGGCACGATCCATGATGGTTTGTAGCAGGTGCATAATTCTTTAAGTTTCAAGAACTATCTGTTTAAAGAGTTTTAGGTAGCTTAAATTGGTTTAGAATCACCAGGGTAGCATCAAGAACATCTGTGGATCATTATGCTGAAGTTTAATCTAGGTTGATATCAGTTGAAATTCATAACCGTGTTTGTACCAAGATGTTCAAGGCCTCTGTTTGGATTATCCACGAGGAGTTAAGAGAAAGTGAACGTATGGTTGTAATCTAGGCATTTCGTAGATGTTTTTTCATGTTTAGGTCGAGGAGAGCCGTGGCGTGTGGAGAGAGCTAGAAGAGCTCGAATGTGCGTGCATGGAGGCAAGGGGTTCTGCAAACCCTAGTTTGGTTGGAGAAGACGAAGGAGAATCCGTTGGATCATTCCCAGGGTTTGACGTTTTATCCCAATCCAACGGCTGTGGTTGCCTCTGAGAAAGAGAGGGAAGATTTAAATGAGTCCATACGCAGCGTTTCATTAAAGGGCATTCTGGGCCCAGAATGCTACTTGCACCCCCCTTTTTGTGTAGCCCAACCAATATAACTAGCGCGCGTTGCTTTTCAGACCCCCCCTCCCTTATTTCATTTAATTCTTTTTATTTTTCTTCTTTTATTTTTTCTGATTTGTAAAATTCATTAAAAATAGTTAAAAAAATGATTTTTAATTTCTTCTTTTTTCTATGAGTAGATTAAAATGAGTAGAAAATTATAAAAATAAAATTGAGATTTTATTTTTATGTTTGATATTTTTATTAGATTTTCCAATTAAATAGCTTTTTAATTGTTTCATTTTGATATTTGATTTTGTAGGAATTGTTTTAGTGCTTTCCATTAATCTTTTTTACCCATTCTTTTTGGTGCAATTAGATGATTAGTCATACTTCCCCATAGGATTTTTTCTAGATTTTTTAGAATTGATCTTGGTTAGTTTAATTAGGGTTGACTTAGGATAGTCTAATTAGGGTTTAGAATTGTGCATAGGTGATGATTCCTTTCTTTGATTGAGTTTTATCTTGATTTTTAGGTAGAAACCTTTGTAGATGTTATGAGTAGGTGTTGAGGACCCTTATGAATATTTGTTAAATTTTTCCCCATTAGTTTAGTATTTTTAGGTATTTTCTGAGATTGCCTGATAATGTGATTTGTTCAGTGGGTTATCTGTTCATCTGTGGGGTTCATTCTGAGGAATTTGCTGAAGGGCTTGTGTTGCCTTGAGGATATTGATGGAGAGCATCATGAGGAGAAGCTTGTAGATCAAGATGCAGAGACCCAGAGCTTGTCTCACCCCCTGTCTGTGAGGTTTGAGAGCCTGAAGTTTGAAGGAGGTTCATGGTACTTTCCTGAGGAAGGCACTATGAATGACTTTCATTCTTCCTTCTCACCTCTTTCTTAAGTATCCAATGATGTTGGAGCCAACTTGTGAGTTTAATTTCTCCTGAGGAGGAATGTAAACTGATCACATGTTGTTGAGCCACATGGGATACAACTCCTAAGTGGAAGCCTCCTAGTACTTTCCTGAGGAAGGTCCTAGGAGTCTATTCATTTAGTTCCACTAGTTGATCTAGGATTTCTTAAGTATCCAATGATGTCGGAGCCAACTTGTGAGTTTAATTTCTCCTGAGGAGGAATGTAAACTGATCACATGTTGTTGAGCCACATGGGATACAACTCCTAAGTGGAAGCCTCCTAGTACTTTCCTGAGGAAGGTCCTATGAGTCTATTCACTTAGTTCCACTAGTTCAGATAGGATTTCCTAAATATCCAGTGATGTTGGAGCCTGCTTGTGAGTTTAATCTCTCCTGAGGAGGGATGTAAACTGATCACAGTGGTTGAGCCACATAGGGTATGACTCCTGAGTATACACCTCTTAGTGCTTTCCTGAGGAAGACACTATGAGTCTGATTGCTTAGCTCCCTTTCTTTGGTAAGCTTATCCTGAAGCTTGAAGACTGGGAATGATTTCTCCTGTTTAGGGTTCTGCTTGAGAGCTTTGCTTAGGTTTGTTTAGATCCTGTGATTAGGAGTATGGTTAGAGAATAGATGATTCTTTCTCATGTGTGTTTGTTTGCCTGATGGCACTTCATTTCCTTTATCTGTATGATTGCAGTTTACCGTTTTGCTTGATAGCATAGTGATTATTTTCAGTATGATTACTGTTATTTCATGACTGGCTTGAGGTCGAGATGAGCTTGTGGAGGATGAAACCCCACACACATTTCCTCCCTCACTTGCATTGCATGCATTTTACTGTTAAAGCTGATGCTTTTGTCTGTTTCTGTGTATCATTGACATGATCCCTTAGGACTCTCATTTCCTTTGATGAGGATTTGATGATAGACTTTTAGGTTGAAACCTATGCATGACAACATCTAGGAGTTCCCTGTTCAAACCTCAACCATAGGATGAATCCATGGCATGATAACAGTAGGACTTGATAGTCTCCCTCCTAGTTGAACCATTTAAACCCGTAGTTAGCCGAACTACGTTTGCTCTGATCTTTCATACCAGATGAAAGTACGTAGGCATAGGATGCGATATCCTAGCGAGCAACCTTCCCCATCTTCCCCCGTAGTTAGCCGAACTACGTTGACTCTGATTTCTCATTCTCTGATGGGAATACGTAGGCATAAAGCGCGACGCTTTGCCGAGTCATTTTTCTTTTCTTTTTCAGCCAGCCTTGATAGGTAGATAGATTATAACCAACCCGTCCAAGTAAACAAACAAGCGAGGATCCCGTCGAGTACGACGGACGTGAGGGGTGCTAATACCTTCCCCTTGCGTAACCGACTCCCGAACCCAGACAATGGTTGCGATGACTTTGTCTTACCCTTTTTCGTCAGGTTTTTTCCGATCGTTTCCTTTCCCGCTCTGAGGGATAAATAACGAAAGGTGGCGACTCTTCTGTTATGCCGGCACCTTATTTTCGCGCAAGCGACAGCTGGCGACTCTGCTGGGGAACGAACCCAGAATCTCTGGTTCTCCGGTTCCCTATGAGAGTCAATCCTATCGTTTGTGTGTTTGCTTGTTGGGTTGCGTTTATTTGTCGCATCTTTGCTTCTCGCATTTTACTTCCCGCATTTTATTTCCCGCATTTTGTTTCCAGTTTGATATGATTATCTGTGCTGCTGTGGGAGAGGGATGTTACTATGAGTGAAAAGCCGGACCTGGGCTTGAGTACACACCTAGATATAGTTGCGGAGAAGTAGTAGACGAACCTGTCTGTTGAACAGGCACAGTTCCCTACGAAAATCTGCGCTCAGACGAGATTCTTGCAGAGGTGCTCCTTTCCGGTCCTGAGGATCTGAGGGGAGTCCAGACGTGAGGATTGTCGACTCTGGGGACCGATCACTTGGAAGTCAGCTAAGAGAGGCCTCTTCATGACTTGACGGTGCCACTCCTTCTGGGAATCGTATTGTCACTCATGAATGTCTGTGACGCTGACGACCGCATAGGATGCCGTACCTTTGTCCGTGGATTAGGTCCATCGTACCTGTGAGTGGGGTTGGGATATTGCAGGAAACTTTGACCTCCAGACCACCTGGTTTTCTTGACAGTGAATCAGTTATGTTGGGTTCTCAGTTGCAGATATGTTCTTGATAGAACAAGGGTTTGATCAGAGGATCTTATCATCAGATGTTTGTCTGTTCTTGATAGAGCAGGTTCCGATCAGAGTATTGTTATCAGAGGTTTGTTCTGGATGGAGCAGATTTTTGAGTGGGGTCTGAGGATCTCGCCAGCAGTTGTTATTTTGTTCTTGATAGGGCAGATTTTTGAGTGGGGTTTGAAGATCTCATCAGCAGCTGTATTTTTGTTCTTGAGAGGGCAGAGTTGTGATTTGGGGTCTGAAGGCGTCCTCAACAGATATTCCTTGATCTTGCATCCGGGGTCTTTATTGTCAGGCCTTTGTTCTTGTCAGAGCAGAATTTTGATCTCGACCCTACCAGATGGTTATTCACAGCAGATCAGATCAGTGGTTTTACACCGGGGTTTCCTTCTCAGCAGTGACTGTTGACATCGAATCTCCACAGCAGCCACCGGGATATATTATTGCATGACTGCATTTTGCATTAGTTTGCATATCCATTTTTGCATTCCATTAAGCATGTGTCTGTGCTGCAGGCGTGTTTCGTACCCTGATCCTAGTGTCCCGAGCAATATGAGATATTTTCTTCCATGAATGGATCCAGTCTTATCGCTGCATTGACACCATGTTGGCACGTTGACACCAGAATCAGGGGCGATCTCCTGAACGTACAGACACCCATAATTCATCTTGCATGGCAGAAGCCAGGACTTGTCTTCTAACCTTTGTGTTTGCAGGTTTGACTCAGAATCAAGCAGCTCAGACTGATGGAGCAGATACAAGCTGAACTAGAGAAAATCCAAAGCCAGCTGGGGCAGGTCATGAATGACATACAGGTAGTGCGTCTGGACCAGCAAGTGCTCAGAGAGGAGAATCAGCAGCTGCAGAATCAGCTGAGCTTTCTCATGGGAGTGGTGAGAAGTATGTTAGATAAGGAGAGTGGTCAAGCACCCAAGGAGGAGACCAGAGTGCTTCCTCCGTTACCGTCAGTGCCACCTGTGCTGAAGCCAAGTGGACCTCATGGACCCTCTACACAGCATGAAGCTCGAGGCCTGTCTCGTCGTCAGCCGCGCCGAGCATCTCAGAATAATCCTGAAGGGTATGGTCAAAAGAAGAAGCTACTTGATAGAGCTGTGGACCCACTACCTGTGAGTTATGCCCAGCTGCTGCCGCTGTTGGTTCAGAACCGAGTCCTCAAGCTTCGGACCTTAAATCCACCAGATGAGGGGTCACCAGACGTTGATCTAAGCATGCATTGTGACTTCCACTCTGGAGCACCGGGGCACCATGTTGAAACATGTAAGGCTCTCCGGAATAAGATTCAGGACCTGATCGACTCAAGGGCAATTAGGCTCGTGCCGGGCGGCATAAGAGCATCGGGAAAGTTCATCCCTTACCCTGCAGAAGAGGTGGATGATTCCACTCCTTTGCCTGAAGCTGAGAAAGATCTTGAATATGTCCCGCGACCTTTGGTGACTGAATCGCCTCGCTCGTAGATTCGGAGGGTTGTTTCCAGAAGCCAGTGATCCAGACAGGCAGACATCCTCAACATTGGCAGTCCTCGGACTTTTTACCATTTGCATTTGTAGTTTCTTTTCTGTTAGTTACTACTTGCTGTAAAACATTGTATGTTTCGAATGGTAATGATAATAAAGTGACTATGCATTTCTTCTGAATTAGTTATGTCGTTGTCACTCATTTGCTGCATTGCACTGGCACTTGCATTTTATTTACTCCGATTTCTTACTATGATTAGCAATGAGCGGAGGGAGGATGATGAAACTGAATACGCATAACCGATGATCGTATTGCTTTCAGATAAAACTTTGCCGATGACATACAAGGCATTGTTTCAAATCCCTAAACACCGGAGAGATAAGGAAGAGAATCCCTTGTTAACCACTTCGAGCCGAGAAGTAGGAGTTTCTTTCGGATTTTTTTTAACCCTCGCATCTTAACCCGGGGCAGGGTAGTTGTCAGTCAGCTTGATCGAGCGCTCAAGTCTTATAGAGGAGTGTTGTCCTTCAAGGACCAATCACATCATATTCCTCCAGAGGTCGTACCTCATCAACCACAATGGTTAAACCTCACCAATCAGGAGTGAGACAGTTACAATCCTTTCGGAGCAATCAAGACAACCAGTGTCACACGACTTGTTCCAAGAAAAAGAGAAATAAGAAAGCCCGCTAAGTAAAAAAAAAGAAAAGCTAGAAAGCAAATACTTAGGCAAAAATCAGGGCATCCCGCTGGACTTCAAAAAGAAATCGAAAAGAACTCAAAAGGAGTCAGTCCAGGCAAAAATTAGGGAATCAAAAGAATGAAAAGAAAGGATATAAAAAAGAAAAATCCTCGAACAAGGGCGAAGTCGTGTAGACACAGACGCCGAAAACGAAAAGGAGTAACTGTCACTCCGAAACACCTTGTGAATTCTTTAACCAGTTGTTCCCAATGTTCAACATACCTCTCGAAGAGGCGAGCACTCGAGCCAAGTTAACTGGACTTTAGGATCGGAGACCATCACGTAGAAGGGGTGGGTACAAATCATAATTTGAGCCGAATATCCTTTGTTTCACGAACCGTGAACCCGACCACGATACAACCCTTAAAAGACCTAATTGAGGCAGGGTTTATTCCGAGAGTGCATTACGATAAGGTTGAGTAGCCTGACTCCTTCATGATTTGCTAATCATATCCTTATTGCATTTTTCACTGATCGCATCAGCACTACGATTGAACTCTTGAGTTCATTCGTCACTCACTAGCATGACACGTAAATGAGTGACAGTACAACGTTTTTCGAAATTTGCATGAACACTGCATTAAAATTACTATTCGTGAATAAACAATTTTAGTTGCAGGTTAGTAGCTGATACGAAGGAACTTCAGCAAGGAATAGTCAATCAGGACTGAATCGCCAGAGGTCTGGATCAGAATGGTATGCTTTGAAACCTTGTGAATCTGGGGCAATGACATCCAGTGAGTTTGGAATCAGTTCGTCTGAGGACAAGTCCCGGAGCATCAGTTGATTATGGGGCCGTTTATGCAAGAAGCGGTTGGTCGGAAGTGAATCTTCTTGAGACCCAATCAGGGGCAGTTATCCGGAATCCTTGCAATTTAAGGGCAGATCCCTCCAGTGTTCGATCAGAGCACGTTGAGTCGCTCATCGCTCGTTCAGGGGCAAACTACTTCAGAGATATTGAAGCCAACCATGCTGAAAGTTGATCAGTTGAGGATGAATCCTCCCGTTATGCGGATGCTGGGGCAAGCCCTCTGAAGATTGTCTTGTTACCAGTTGTTTTCGGCTCAGAATGAGTCATTCCCAAAGGTCGGATTGGGGCAAGTTGAATTGCGCTGGGGCAAGTTGTTCAAATGAGTTTGTTCACCCGGGCAAGAATTGAGTATCGGGGAATCGTGTCGTTACCCCGTCAAAATCCGAACCTTCTGAAGAAGCTTTGCGGTCATTGGATTGTTATCCTACAACCTAACCTATTACTTGACTCCATGATTGGTAGCCCGTATTCCCTGTGTTGGCATTGTTGAATCAGGATTGTTTCTCCGCAGAGATGTACGGTTTGAGGTTGTTCCCCTGTACAGTGTGAGACTGCAGCAGATTAAGATGGCGTTTACCCCTCATCAGATTAGGGTCAAGATTACCCTCAGCAGACCAGGATTGATATCCCCGAAGCGGAGCGAGTCCTCCCTCTCCGGCAGAGTTCAGTAGTCTCTCCTCCGCAGAATCAGAATAGTGAGCATTGATATGTCTCCCAGGTAGAGAGGATTCTCTTCCCCAAGCAGGCGCATCCTGAAGGAATGTCACCTCATCGGCTGAATCAAGCACCGAAGAATGATTTCTCTCCCCAGCACCGGGTCACAAGTGCAGATTTCAGAGAAATGTTTGGGAAGCTGAAGCTCGTTTTTCCCCAGCACCGGGTCACAAGTGCAGATTTCAGAGAAATGTTCGGGTGCCGAAGCTCGTGTTTTCCCCAGTAAAGTCGCTGAAACAGGATTTTCCCCCAGCACCGGGTCACAAGTGCAGGATTCGCAAGAAGCTAGCCGTATACCGAAGTATGCAGTAACTGATAGTGCCAGACTGAAGTCTCCAGTGGAATTGAGATTCCTCACCAGAATCAGGCTCTCCCCTGAAGATGGACGATTCCTTCTTCCCCAGTAGAGTGTTGGGACAGCTGATGTTGTATTCCCCGGCAGAGTTGTACTCTCCCCGAAGTCAGGTGATCCTTTCCTCCCCAGCGGAATTGAAGTTCCCCATCAGAGTTGCCCTCTCCAGCGAAGTAGAATGATTTCTATCCCCGGCTGAGTCCGCGGAAAAGCAGGATCCTCGGAAGTTGATCAGGTCATGATCAACTTTCCTCAGCAGAGCGTAGAGCAGCTGATGTTGTATTCCCCCAGAGTCGTACTCTATCCAGCGAAGCAGAACGATTTCTCCTTCCTCAGCCAAGTTTGCAGATGTCCAAGAGATCCAAATCCTTGGAAGTTGATCAGATCATGAGTGGTCTTTCCCCAGCGGAGTGTGGAGCAGCTGAAGTTGGTTCCCCACAGAGGTGGTATCCCCAGAAGAGTAGCCGAGACGGCCGCGCATTTCATTCTCGCGATTGATATCAGCAGATCCAAGTTCTCGTAGAGCTTCATCCCCTGCAACAGTCAGCTGAAGTTGTTTCCCTGCAGCAATTCGCGGAAGATCAATTCCCTAGACAGAGCCTAATTGATATTGGCGTGTTCACATTCTCCTCAGCAGGATGATTCCTCTACCTGAGTGGTTCTTTCTCCTTGACAGGAGGATTCCCCCCTCGGCATTTATTTTGCTGACGGGATCGTATCATTGTGCATGACTGCATAGCATTCAACACTGCATGGCATTATGCATGATTGCATAGCACTGAGCATGATTGCATGGCATTTAGCATAAATACATATCATTCCCACCGTATGGGGCATAGTGCAGAAACATACACATCATAAACATGATCTAGGTCGTTATCATCCTTGTTGAACAGGTGTATCCCAAAAGACCGGTTGCTCAGGACGATTCTTGATGTTCTCCCCAGCCAGGTTTTTTTCTTAGATGATTCTAAAAGACCCCGGTGTGATCCCCGCAGTTCGCTCGCTCAAGATGATTTTTGAGATCCCCAGCGAAGTCTTCGGTTCAAGATGATTCTCGAATTCCTCAGCAAGGCCGTTTGCTTAAGATGACTCTTAAGACCTCAGTACAGTTTCCCGAGTTGTTCGCCTAAGATGATTCTCGAACTCCCCAGTAGCGTCCGCAGCAAGAGTTGCCCAGGAAGATTCCTGGAAGTACCCAGCAGAATAAAGTCTCCAGAAAGGTTATCAGTTCAGGATGATTCTTGGAAGCGCCCGCCGGAGTTGTTTGTTCAAGGTAATTTCGGGAACCCCCAACAGACTGGAGGTCTTTTCCCCAGCAAGTGGTTGGCATTTCCCCAGCAGCAGGCAGGTAGATTGATGTCCCCAGCCGAGCACAGTCATGATTGGCAGATGGAATGTTTCCCCAAGCAGATCCCGAAGGATTGTCCAGCAAACTGAAGTTTGTTTATCCCGCAAGTTTGAGAACTTAATGACATGAGTGTCTTGTAGCCCGACGGCTATGTTCCCCAGAAGGGTCATTTCCCAAAAAGTCGTTCAGGGCATCTATCGCTTTCCCCATGCAGAGTATAGCAGAGGATAGTATGTTGATCAGCCTGATGTGCTGTGCTCTCCGGAGGAGTCCGTCATCCTCAAGTGTAAGTCCAGTTGAGATGGGCAGAAAATGCAGCTCCCTTGAAGGGTAGCTCTCCCTCAGTAAAGTTGGTGGGAATCGTCTGAGTGTGCTCTTTCGTTTTTCTCCAGCAGTTGTTAAAGTCGTTTGGGTGAACTCTCTCGTCTTTCTGCAGCAGAGTCTACAAGGTTGTTCGGGTGAACCCTTCTTCCTATTCCCCAGTGAGTCGTCAGGATTGTTTGGGTGAACCCTCATTCCTCTCTCCTCAAACGGAGTGGTTAACTTGGTGATTATGTCTGGTGACCCGGCATGTTTGCTTTTATTTAGCAACGACTTGACAGGATGTCAAGTAAGTAGCAGCGTGATATGTCCGCTCCAGCAATGATGTCTAATCTGAAGATGGATTTCATAAGCGCCAGAAGGCGATATCAGAAGGTTCCTGTGAAGCCAGATTTCCGTGTGGATGAAGCAACAGGTGGCTGAAGACAAGGTTCCGGAGTTGTAGATACAACAGAGTGATTCGTGTGAGTCTGAAGACCACGTCAGTTGTCCTGAGGTGATGATTGATTGCGATCAAGTGAATGATACGTCTTCCGATTGAAGTCGAAGATGTTCCTCCAGCAATGATGTCTAATCTGAAGATGGATTTCGTAAGCGCCTGAAGGCGATATCAGAAGGTTCCTGTGAGTTCAGATTTCCAGATTGATGAATCAACCGGTAGCTGAAGACAAGGTTCCAGGGTTGTAGATACAACAGAGTGATTCGTATGAGTCTGAAGACCAAGTCAGTTATCCTGAGGTGATGATTGAGCGCGATCAAGAGAGTGATACGTCTTCTGATTAAAGTCAAAGATGTTTCCCCAACAGTGATGTCTAATCTGAAGATGGATTTCATAAGCGCCGGGAGGGCGATACCAGAAGGTTCCTGTGAGTTCAGATTTCCTTGTTGATGAATCAACGTGTGGCTGAGAACAAGGTTCTAAGGTTTGTATTCAAGTGATCCATGTTGGCCTGAAGACCAAGTCAGTTGTCCTGAGGAGACGGTTGATTGCGATCGAGTGAATAGTGTTTCTTCTGACTGAAGTCGAAGATGTTTCTCTAGCTGAAGCGGAGTTTTGCCTGAAGGCAAAGTGTTTGAATCCCCGTAGAGTCATGAATGGCTCAGGATACCATTTCTCTGACTAGAGTCACAGATTTCTTAAGCTGAAGCGAAGGTGCCTAAGGGCAAGGTTATCCCCCAAGGTCATGAATGACCTAGGATTCATTATTCGGGCTGAAGGCCGAAGTATATCCCTGACTGAAGTCTCGGATGCTCTATAGCAGAGGTGGAGTTGCCTGAAGGCATATCCATGTATCCTTGAAGGTCAAGGACCATTTCTTTAGACTGAAGTCAAAGATGCCTCCTGCAGAGTTGCCGACGGGCAAAGTTTATATCCTTGAAGGCCAAGGATGTTTTTCTAGCTGAAGCTGGAATAGCCGACGGGCAGGGTTTCATCTATCTTCAGAAATACTTGAAGATTCTCTAGCTGAAGTTGGAGTGGCCAGGGGCCAGGGTTTCATCTATCTTCAGAAATACTTGAAGACCTTTGCTAGCTGAAGCTGGAAGTGGCCAGGGGCTAGGGTTTCATCTATCTTCATAAGTACTTGAAGATCTTTTCTAGCTGAAGCTGGAAGTGGCCAGGGGCCAGGGTTTCATATATCTTTAATATTGAAGTTCTACGGCGGGCAGTGTGCAGCAGTATTCCGATGTTCGTCATGGTTCTGAGGGTGAACCCCAGATCAGAGTGTGCTCGGTTAAGTCTCTCCTTCCCAGCGGAGTAGCTTCAGGTATGTAAGTGTACCTTTTTGTTCCATTCACCAGGGGTGAACCCCAGGTCAGATTATGTTTGTTTCAGGCAGCGAGGTTGGATGTTTGTTTCTGGCAGCGATGTCAGATCAGTATCTCTCCAGCTAGTTGTTGAGCAGCTAGTGTTGCAGTGTTCGAAGATTTGTTCCCCGCAGAGTACCGTGCGCTCGTGCAGTTGGCAAATTTTCGGGTTTACCGATATTCAACCGTCTCGTACCTTGATTGGTTGAGAGCCGTTCGCTTCTCACCCAGTCAGGTCCAAGCCGTTTGAATAGGGGCAGCTGTTGCACCCCAAAATTTGACCAACATTTATTCATTCATGGAGTATTTGAAAGTTG
This sequence comes from Lathyrus sativus, assembly GCA_963859935.3. Lineage (NCBI taxonomy): Eukaryota > Viridiplantae > Streptophyta > Magnoliopsida > Fabales > Fabaceae > Lathyrus > Lathyrus sativus. The sequence continues at coordinate 209,743,449 of OZ012735.1, forward strand.
ATACCTTCATCAAAAAGTTCAAGAGGTCCTCAGAGGAGTTGGTTGAAACCAGGGTTGTGTGCTTCACAGTTTGAAAGTTGTGGGTGCTCCTCAGATGATTCTGAGACTTTGAGAATGAACTTGATGTCTTGAGAAAGCTTATGAGATGCCTTGATAGCCTTCATGAAGCCCAGAGAAGTCATTATGTAAGAATTCAGAAGATTCAACCATGAATGGTAGAATTAGGGTTTTGACTGGGTCAACCCTAGATCAGCTGAAGATTTGGAGAAGGTTGAGACTTAATCCAAGGGCCATGAGATCATGGAATGATGCATAGAGATGTTATAAAGATGATTCCTAGACCAACTCATCATGATTGAGGAGTTTTGAGAAGTTTCAAGTTAGGGTTTCCAAGGATTGTCAGTGAGAAAACCCTAATTTGATCCCTATCTTCCAGGCAGTTTTATCTATAGATGTGATTGATATCTCATTTTCCCCACAACATGAATGTTGTAGAGCTTGTTCTAAGCTTTAATTTGAGTGGTGGAAGTCCTTGATAGGAGTTACAGAGCTCAAGTTATGATTTTGACAAATTACAGGTCAGCAGAGGTGTGTGAATCTGGGTCCTTGAAAGTCACCCAACTTCCAGACAACTTTTGCCCTAGTAGGTTGATTCCTATGGTTTCTTGGTCAACATGAATGTTGAAGAGGATCTTCTTAGCTTTAATTTGAGTGGTAGAAGTCCTTGATTGGATTTGTGGAACTCAAGTTATGGTTTGAACAAGGCAGGGGTATTTTGGTCATTTGTCAGTTATAGGTCATTTTAACCAATGCCTAAAACTCCTATTTCCAAGCCTCAAATGGAAAAACTTAAAACATGAAAGTTGCTCAAAATGTGATTTTAAGTCTAGAAAGAAGGTCACAAATTGTTGAAAAAGCTCATAGCACAAGATTCCATGATTGGTCAAAAATGAACTAAAAATGACTTATAACTTTGAAAAGTTGAAATTGAAAAGTGTTTTGGAAGATCTACAAATCCAAAATAGGTCATCCAATATATCATTTTGATTGGAAAAAACATTTTGAGAAGATTGGTTTAAGTAGAATTTTCATTTGAGGCTTAAAAAATGAGGTTCCTTTGGAAATTTGTTACTTAAGAAAGAAGGCAATGTTAGAAAACCCTACATAAGCAACAAATACACTTGTTTTTCACTCATCCTCATTCAATAACTCACATAAGGACATTTTGAGACCAAATTGAAGGCTTGAAGCATGGGAGATGAGATAACTAACTTCTCATTCAAGGAGAAATTCATGAAACTTCCACATCATTCTAGATGAATCTAGAGACTTCCATGGATTGTTATTTAAAGAGGGCATCAAAGAGTGATGAAAGGTTGGTGAAAGTTGAGCTAAGTCAGAGGAGAGAGAAGGAGAGATAGCCATTGAAGCCATTTCTTCAACTTGAAGCAACTCAAGAATTCTTCCATTACAAGTCTTCTCCTTCAAGAATTGTGCAAACAGAAGGTTAACCATCATCAAAGGATCATCCTGAAGGATTTGCAAGCTTGGAATCGTGCTCAAGCATCATACACCATAGTTCCTTGACAGGTTCTTTCTCCTTTCTTTTTCACCCTAATTATGCATAGATGGTTTAGATTCTAGGTGTATAATTGATGTGTTAGGATAGAGGATTAATTCTAGAAAGCTAGGGCACGATCCATGATGGTTTGTAGCAGGTGCATAATTCTTTAAGTTTCAAGAACTATCTGTTTAAAGAGTTTTAGGTAGCTTAAATTGGTTTAGAATCACCAGGGTAGCATCAAGAACATCTGTGGATCATTATGCTGAAGTTTAATCTAGGTTGATATCAGTTGAAATTCATAACCGTGTTTGTACCAAGATGTTCAAGGCCTCTGTTTGGATTATCCACGAGGAGTTAAGAGAAAGTGAACGTATGGTTGTAATCTAGGCATTTCGTAGATGTTTTTTCATGTTTAGGTCGAGGAGAGCCGTGGCGTGTGGAGAGAGCTAGAAGAGCTCGAATGTGCGTGCATGGAGGCAAGGGGTTCTGCAAACCCTAGTTTGGTTGGAGAAGACGAAGGAGAATCCGTTGGATCATTCCCAGGGTTTGACGTTTTATCCCAATCCAACGGCTGTGGTTGCCTCTGAGAAAGAGAGGGAAGATTTAAATGAGTCCATACGCAGCGTTTCATTAAAGGGCATTCTGGGCCCAGAATGCTACTTGCACCCCCCTTTTTGTGTAGCCCAACCAATATAACTAGCGCGCGTTGCTTTTCAGACCCCCCCTCCCTTATTTCATTTAATTCTTTTTATTTTTCTTCTTTTATTTTTTCTGATTTGTAAAATTCATTAAAAATAGTTAAAAAAATGATTTTTAATTTCTTCTTTTTTCTATGAGTAGATTAAAATGAGTAGAAAATTATAAAAATAAAATTGAGATTTTATTTTTATGTTTGATATTTTTATTAGATTTTCCAATTAAATAGCTTTTTAATTGTTTCATTTTGATATTTGATTTTGTAGGAATTGTTTTAGTGCTTTCCATTAATCTTTTTTACCCATTCTTTTTGGTGCAATTAGATGATTAGTCATACTTCCCCATAGGATTTTTTCTAGATTTTTTAGAATTGATCTTGGTTAGTTTAATTAGGGTTGACTTAGGATAGTCTAATTAGGGTTTAGAATTGTGCATAGGTGATGATTCCTTTCTTTGATTGAGTTTTATCTTGATTTTTAGGTAGAAACCTTTGTAGATGTTATGAGTAGGTGTTGAGGACCCTTATGAATATTTGTTAAATTTTTCCCCATTAGTTTAGTATTTTTAGGTATTTTCTGAGATTGCCTGATAATGTGATTTGTTCAGTGGGTTATCTGTTCATCTGTGGGGTTCATTCTGAGGAATTTGCTGAAGGGCTTGTGTTGCCTTGAGGATATTGATGGAGAGCATCATGAGGAGAAGCTTGTAGATCAAGATGCAGAGACCCAGAGCTTGTCTCACCCCCTGTCTGTGAGGTTTGAGAGCCTGAAGTTTGAAGGAGGTTCATGGTACTTTCCTGAGGAAGGCACTATGAATGACTTTCATTCTTCCTTCTCACCTCTTTCTTAAGTATCCAATGATGTTGGAGCCAACTTGTGAGTTTAATTTCTCCTGAGGAGGAATGTAAACTGATCACATGTTGTTGAGCCACATGGGATACAACTCCTAAGTGGAAGCCTCCTAGTACTTTCCTGAGGAAGGTCCTAGGAGTCTATTCATTTAGTTCCACTAGTTGATCTAGGATTTCTTAAGTATCCAATGATGTCGGAGCCAACTTGTGAGTTTAATTTCTCCTGAGGAGGAATGTAAACTGATCACATGTTGTTGAGCCACATGGGATACAACTCCTAAGTGGAAGCCTCCTAGTACTTTCCTGAGGAAGGTCCTATGAGTCTATTCACTTAGTTCCACTAGTTCAGATAGGATTTCCTAAATATCCAGTGATGTTGGAGCCTGCTTGTGAGTTTAATCTCTCCTGAGGAGGGATGTAAACTGATCACAGTGGTTGAGCCACATAGGGTATGACTCCTGAGTATACACCTCTTAGTGCTTTCCTGAGGAAGACACTATGAGTCTGATTGCTTAGCTCCCTTTCTTTGGTAAGCTTATCCTGAAGCTTGAAGACTGGGAATGATTTCTCCTGTTTAGGGTTCTGCTTGAGAGCTTTGCTTAGGTTTGTTTAGATCCTGTGATTAGGAGTATGGTTAGAGAATAGATGATTCTTTCTCATGTGTGTTTGTTTGCCTGATGGCACTTCATTTCCTTTATCTGTATGATTGCAGTTTACCGTTTTGCTTGATAGCATAGTGATTATTTTCAGTATGATTACTGTTATTTCATGACTGGCTTGAGGTCGAGATGAGCTTGTGGAGGATGAAACCCCACACACATTTCCTCCCTCACTTGCATTGCATGCATTTTACTGTTAAAGCTGATGCTTTTGTCTGTTTCTGTGTATCATTGACATGATCCCTTAGGACTCTCATTTCCTTTGATGAGGATTTGATGATAGACTTTTAGGTTGAAACCTATGCATGACAACATCTAGGAGTTCCCTGTTCAAACCTCAACCATAGGATGAATCCATGGCATGATAACAGTAGGACTTGATAGTCTCCCTCCTAGTTGAACCATTTAAACCCGTAGTTAGCCGAACTACGTTTGCTCTGATCTTTCATACCAGATGAAAGTACGTAGGCATAGGATGCGATATCCTAGCGAGCAACCTTCCCCATCTTCCCCCGTAGTTAGCCGAACTACGTTGACTCTGATTTCTCATTCTCTGATGGGAATACGTAGGCATAAAGCGCGACGCTTTGCCGAGTCATTTTTCTTTTCTTTTTCAGCCAGCCTTGATAGGTAGATAGATTATAACCAACCCGTCCAAGTAAACAAACAAGCGAGGATCCCGTCGAGTACGACGGACGTGAGGGGTGCTAATACCTTCCCCTTGCGTAACCGACTCCCGAACCCAGACAATGGTTGCGATGACTTTGTCTTACCCTTTTTCGTCAGGTTTTTTCCGATCGTTTCCTTTCCCGCTCTGAGGGATAAATAACGAAAGGTGGCGACTCTTCTGTTATGCCGGCACCTTATTTTCGCGCAAGCGACACCCAGAGTTTGGGTTATTCCCTGTCTGTGAGGTTTGAGATCCTGAAGTTTGAAGGAAGTTCATGGTACTTTCCTGAGGAAGGCACTATGAATGACTTTCATTCTTTCTTCTCACCTCCTTCTCAAGTATCCAATGATGTTGGAGCCAACTTGTGAGTTTAATTTCTCCTGAGGAGGAATGTAAACTGATCACAGTTGTTGAGCCACATGGGATACAACTCCTAAGTGGAAGCTTCCTAGTACTTTCCTGAGGAAGGTCCTATGGGTCTATTCACTTAGTTCCATTAGTTTATCTAGGATTTCTCAAGTATCCAATGATGTTGGAGCCAACTTGTGAGTTTAATTTCTCCTAAGGAGGAATGTAAACTGATCACAGTTGTTGAGCCACATAGGATACAACTCCTAAGTGGAAGCCTCCTAGTACTTTCCTGAGGAAGGTCCTATGAGACTGTTCATTTAGTTCCACTAGTTCAGATAGGATTTCCTAAATATTCAGTGATGTTGGAGCCTGCTTGTGAGTTTAGTTTCTCCTGAGGAGGAATGTAAACTGATCACAGTGGTTGAGCCACATAGGGTATGACTCCTAAGTATACACCTCCTAGTGCTTTCCTGAGGAAGACACTATGAGTCTGCTTACTTAGCTCCCTTTCTTTGGTAAGCTTGTTCTGAAGCTTGAAGACTGGGATTGATTTCTTTTGGTTAGGTTTTGCTTTAGGGCTTTGCTTAGATTTGATCAGGATTCTGTGTTAGGGTTAGGATTAGAGAATAGATGATTCTTTCTCAAGCTTGTGTTTTGTTTGCCTGATGGCACTTCATTTCTTTTATCTGATATTGCTTGATAGCATGTTGATTATCCTCAGTATGATTACTGTTATTTCATGACTGGCTTGAGGTCGAGACGAGCTTGTGGAGGCTGAAGCCCCACACACATTTCCTCCCTCACTTGCATTGCATGCATTTTACTGTTTAAGCTGATGCTTTGTCTGTTTTGGTGTATCATTGACATGATCCCTTAGGACTCTCATTTCCTCTGATGAGGATTTGATGATAGACTTTTAGGTTGAAACCTATGCATGACAACATCTAGGAGTTCCCTGTTCAAACCTCAACCATAGGATGAATCCATGGCATGATAACAGTAGGACTTGATAGTCTCCCTCCTAGTTGGGCCTGTTCTCTTCTCATCTCAAAGCAGTTGAAGATACAGTAATCATGAATGATTTCTTTCGTACGTTACGAGCCTTAAGCCATCTGAGAAAGGACGTATTCCCTCTCAGGTCATAGTCTCTAGTGCGGTTGAAATCGCAAACATAATAAAAAACACTTCTTTCAGGAGATAACCCGTAGTTACCCGAACTACGTTTGCTCTGATCTTTCATACCAGATGAAAGTACGTAGGCATAGGATGCGATATCCTAGCGAGCAACCTTCCCCACCTTCACCCGTAGTTAGGCCGAACTACGTTGACTCTGATTTCTCGTTCCAGACGGGAATACGTAGGCATAAAGCGCGACGCTTTGCCGAGTCATTTTTCTTTTCTTTTTCAGCCAACCTTGATAGGTAGATAGATTATAACCAACCCGTCCAAGTAAGCAAACAAGCGAGGATCCCGTCGAGTACGACGGACGTGAGGGGTGCTAATACCTTCCCCTTGCGTAACCGACTCCTGAACCCAGACAATGGTTGCGACGACCTTGTCTTACCCTTTTTCGTCAGGTTTTTCCGATCGTTTCCTTTCCCGCTCTGAGGGATAAATAACGAAAGGTGGCGACTCTTCTGTCATGCCGACACCTTATTTTCGCGCAAGCGACAGTATCCCCGTCTGGAACGAGAAATCAGAGTCAACTTAGTTCGCCTAACTACGGGAGAAGGGGGGAAGGTTGCTCACCGAGATATCGCATCTCGTGCCTACGTACTTTCATACGGCATGAAAGATCAGAGCAAACGTAGTTCAGGCTACGGAAGACACAAGTTTGTCTGACAGTCTTTTATCTCCTTATGAAAGGGTTTTCCAAATTAAGGGTCAAAGAGGACAATAACAGAGTTTGAATGTTTGTTTGAATCTTTTACGAAAGAACTGTTTTTTAGGATGTTCGCAATCTCCATCGCACTAGAGACTATGACCCAGGAGTGAATGCCTCGTATGTCACCCAAAGGGTACCACACTAAACATTCAGATTACTGGAGAGAGACCCTCCACCAACCTTTTCCCAGATAGCTTAAGGCTCATAACGCACGACTTCAATTAACCTTATTACTGTATTTTTGAATTGTTTTGAGATGAGGAGAGAAAGACACCCTAAAACTACGGTTGAAAGGGAATCTACCTACAGTTATCATGCATGGTTTAGAAAACCTAATGTCTATCATAATTCCCTCTTGCACAGAGGAAATTAGAGATCCTAGGGGAAAACAGCAAAAGAACGCAAGCAGTAAATGGTAAACAGTAAAATGCATGCTATGCAACAGTACAAGCGAGGCAAGGGAGTCCGGCTCAACCTCAAACCTAAGAAAACAAAAGGCAAGGGGAGACAAGCTCTACCTCAAACCTAAAGGTAGGCAACACAAGCAAACAGACAATACATCAAAAGAAAGATAGAGGAAACAGCCCAAGCAGCAGCAGACAGCTACTTCAACCTTCAACAGTAGCTTTGGTCAGCAAAGTTGAATTGACAGCAAGGTTGACAGCAAAGAAACTTCATCTTCAAGCTAGCTTCTATCTTAAAGATTCTTTGATTATTCATATTTAAGCTCTAACAAGCTCCACAAGAAGAGAAAACACCATTGATCAAGTTACAATGTTAAGAAACCTGATGAAAACCAAAGGAATTCATCTAGAACTAATATTAGAAAGAAAGTACATCCTCAAAAGTTCTACTCATTAAAGCATTCCACTCATCCCTCCAAAAGAGAGATGGAGCTTCCTTAAGAGGACTTTGTATCATGGGATGAAGATAGAAGCAAACAATGCATTCTATGTTTGATGAAAGAAGAAAAACTAGTTCTAATGGCTCTTCCTAAAACCCTAATCCTATAAGTTCTAAAAAAGCTCCTAAAAGAGGAAGAAAGCTTCAACTCCAAGCTCCACAAGCCAAGCCACAACAGCTACAAGATGTCCAAAACATCATCCAAGAAGTTCCACAAGTACCTCAAGCTTCAAAGCCACCAAAGAAAGCAAACAAGACAAAACACCAAACAAGAAGCACCAAAAGCACAACCTACTTGTCAATTCTATCTAAAATAGTAAACTAGGTTAGAAAAATCTACAAATTTTCCTAAGAGAGCATGCATGTATTAACAACCTATAGTTCAAATATCATAGCCTAATTCAACTTCTAAGGCCACTAATAAAATCCTAAGTTAGAATGTGTCAAAGGATAACTATAATTGGGAAGGCTCTAAAACCCTAACCTAAAACAGAACCTATGATTGTTAAAAAAATCTAATAAAATTCCTAAGGGAGCATGCACATCTAACCTATAACATATTCGAAAATCAAAGCCAGATTCAATACCAAAAGATCACACCAAAATCAACAAGGAAGATGAACAAATATGCAAAAATTAAAGAAATAAGCAAAATAAGAAAAATAAAATAAAATTGAAAAATGCATGAAAATGAAATTTATTGATCCCAGAAGATCACAAATTTAATCAGGAGCATGGAGATATTTTTAAAATATTTTTTGGATCAAAAATGGATATATTGTGATTTTTGGAATCAATTTGCATTAAAAATAATACAAAATGAATTAAAAGAAAACAAAAACCAAGAAATAATGTGGACAGTTAGATGCGTGGACTGGTCAAGGGATCTAGCGCTCAGGAGCTTGCCAGCACATTAATGAAACGGCAGGGTTTCAGTCTTCAGAAGTCAACAAAAACAAATAGAACGTGGTCGTTGGATGCGTGGACTGGTCGTTGGTCAAAGCTTGATCTGATGGCTCCTAGTCATCTTCTCCATTCAAATGCCAAAACAGAGGGAACTCAGTGTGGTGGCCGGAGAAGACCTTCGGTCATCTTCTCCGGCGAGCAGGTACTCACAGGCAACCAAAATTCATCAAACTTACATCAAACTCATCAGAAACTCACAAGGATCTCAGATATCCTATCCAAACTCTCTAGACCAGGCTAGGTTTTAAAACACGATTCAAATTTCAGAAATCACATCCAAATGTATCATCACCAAACCAAAATCTAAAACCATAGAAATGATCCTAATGCTTCATACATCACTCTGATCTATCCAATTTCATTCAATTCCTTAAGATCAAACCAACTCGTGTCCAAACAGAAAATGCACCCCAACTTAAATTGTCTCTAATTGCTCCAATTTCAATCCAGAAACGACCTATGTCTCTATTAGATCCTAACCACATGCATAACATGAACTACATCTCCCTAGATCAAGAGGAATTTTGAAGTTTACTAACCTGGTATAGATCCACTAACAGAGGTAGCTAGAGCTTGTTTCTTGCTTCAAAACTCTCCAGACACGACCTGTGATGCAAGAGGAAGAGTCTTCAACCTTCAATTTGCTCTGAACTAGCTTGGAAATCAAAACTCTATTCTCACTTGTTCCCTTGTGTTGCACCCCAAAATTTGACCAACATTTCTTTACCTAGCTTGTGTTTCATTTCATTCACATTAGCATTATCATTTGCATTTCATTGACATGTATGCAGGAGATCAAGAGGTATGATTACCAATCAAGGGCTACACAAGAGTTTGAAGCTAGCTAAGAAGGTTATTCAGATGTTTAAGGGTTGATATTCTTGTAAGAGAAGTTAAAAGATCCTCAGAGAGAGTGGTTGAAACCCAGAGTGTGTGTCTCCTAACTGGAGTGTTGTGGAAATCCATCAGATGATTATGAAGCCAAGAATGTGGACTTGAAGCCTTTAGAGAGCTTATGAGATGTCTTGAAAGCCATCATGAAGCTTAGGCAGGTCATTGGGCAAGATTAAGAAGACTCAGCCATGAGTGGTGTAATTAGGGTTTGACTGGGTCAACCCTAGGTCAACTGATGATTTGAACAAGGTTGAGACCTAATTCAAATGCCATGTGATCATGGAGTGATGCATTGAGATGCTATAATGATGATTCCAAGGTCAACTCATCATGATTGAAGAGTTTTAGAAGTTTCAAGCTAGGGTTTCTAAGGCTTGATAGTGTAAAATCCCCTAGTTTGACCCCTATCTTCAAGGCAGTTTATCCCAAGATGTGATTGTCATCTCATCTTTCCCCCAACATGAATGTTGTAGAGCTTGATCTTAGCTTTAATTTGAGTACTAGAAGTCATTGATAGGATTTGTAGAACTTAAGTTATGACTTTGACAAGTTACAGGTCATCTGAGGTATGTGAATCTGGGGGCTTGAAAGTTACCCAACTTGCATCAAACGTTTGCCCAAGAAGGATGATTCCTATGAACTCTTGGTCAACATTAATGTTTTTCCTTATCTTCTTAGATTTCTAGAGAGTACTAGAAGTCCTTGACAACATTTGTAGAACTCAAGTTATGGCTTTGACAAGTCAAGGGTATTTTGGTCATTTGGTGATTACAGGTCATTCCAAGTATAAGGCCATAACTCCTATTTCCAAGCTTCAAATGGAAAAATGTTCAACATCAAACTTGTTCAAAATGATGTTTTAAGGCTATTAGGGAAGTCATGAGAGGATGGAAATGCTTGTAGCTCAAAGTTGCAAAAATGACCTAAAATAAGGGCATAAGTTAAATAAACCAAAGTTGGAAATTGATATTTTCAACCTACACATCCAAACCATGGCATGTAATATATCATTTTGACTCTAAAAAACATTCTAAGAACATTGGTTTAGCCACAATTTTGATTTGGGGTCTAATTTATGGACTTGCTTTGAAAAGTGATTACTTGCATATTAAGTAACATTTGCAAAACACATGAGGGATCAAAACACAAGCTTCCAAGTCCTTGTAACACCTCTAATATCTCACCTAAGGAGATTTTGGGATCATTACAAGCTGCTGCAACAAGGGAAACAGAATTGGGGTGAGTATGGCATGAGATGAGATTTTGGATGACATGAGAAGTTCAATATCTCCTTGGATGATTCCAAAAGGATCTAGAGAGGTCCAACATGTTCTATATATTTATTAGAAGGGGTTTGAGTGAAAGGTTGATGAGAATTGATTGAGAGAAGAGATTTTGCAATTTCACTTTGTTCATTGCAAGTTGAAATCGATTCCTGCATTCTACACCACTTTGATCATTTCTTTTGATCCTAACAACTTTCTTGGATGTGTGTGAGTCTTTCCATAGCAAATCCCAAGCAAATCCATGGCTGAATCGTGTATGAGCAATTGATTTTCAGCACCTGCAAGTCATCATCGAATTTGGAGTTCCAGGAATTTTCCATCAAGATTAGTGCATACAGAAGCAAGAACTTGGCACACTGAATGATTTTGGAAAGTTTGAGAGCTTGAAGTGAAGATTTGGTGCATCTGTTACTCAAGAATTCACAGGTTGGTAACTTTCTTTCCTCACCTTAATTTAAGAAGAATTAGGACAATTTGTTAGGTTAGATTGATATTATGTGGTTAGGAGATCATTTCTGGAAACTTAGAGAAGATTTCATGATGATCAATGATGTGACACATTTTCTGTTTGGATCAAGAACATGATGGATATTGAGAGATAATATGAGTATGATAGCAAGAATTGATCAGTGTAATATGGTGAACATTTTGAACCTTTCAATTTGAAGAATGGTGACAACTGAGGTCAGAGCATAATTTTGATTCTTGATCGTGTTTTAGGTTAGAGGTTGATTCAATGAATTCTGAGGCTAGGGTTAGACTCAGGGAGAGATTTAGAGTGAGTTAGGGCTTTAGATCATGGATTTTGATGGAGATTCGAGGGAGGCCGAGTGAGGAGAAGGTTAAGGTTTGAGCTCTGTTTCTAGGGAGTTCTCCCTCCATTTTTGGTTCAAACGAAGAAGATGATGAGGATACCATTGGATCAAGACGAAGACCTTTGACTGAGGAAGCGATCCAACGACCATGTTTTAATTTGAAGTTGTGAGAGAGTCTGAGTAAGTGAAACGATGCGTTTCACTTACTAGTTGGTTTTGGGCTTAATGAGATAACCACTATCCACACCCCCTGATGGCCCAGTTTGGAGAATGAACTGATTTTCGTTTCTATTTGCACCGCGCGTGTGATTAATTTCCATTGATTTTCTTTTAATTTTCATTTTATTCATGGTTCTTTGAAAAATCATATAAAATTGAAAATTAATCCAATTGATCCCATTATTTTTGCATTTTACTCATGATTGAGTCTAGTATTGTTTAGAGAAAAAATATTTTCATTTCATGCATTTTATTATTTTATGGGAATTTTATATTTTAATTGATATTAAAATGGTTATGTTTGATACATAGTTTTGTGGAATTTTGTATGATCTTGTGGTGATGACTTTGATCCTAATTTTTTGTGTGTGATTAGGTTAGACATGTATGCTCCCATAGTATTTTTCTCACATTTTTGTGATGAAAATAGGTGTGATTTCTAGATTGATATTTAGGTGCTTCCTTCTAGGGTTTAGGTTTGATACCTTGTAATGTAGGATTTAGTTCTAGGTCTAATTTGATGATTTGATCTCTGAAATTAATATGGTAGAGTCATGACTGACCTAGGTTCCCATATATATTTTTGTAGGATTTTACAATTGATTTTAGTATTTTAGTTAGGACTAACTTTAGTACTAGGTTTTAGGTAATCCTAACTTACTAACTCAACTAGTTTAACTCCCTTAGTCCCCTTAGATTAGGGTTTTGCTTGGTTTGCCTTTGGTTGAGATTGAAGACAAGGTGAGGAAGCTTGAAGTTGCTTGAAGTTGCTTGGAGCTAGGAACTGCTGGTGCCTGAAGGTGTCTGATGAAGGTTTAGGAGATAGGAGACATAGGGAGAGCCTTATAGTTAGAATGATTTCTTTCACAAATATGGAAAGCATCTTGTGCTTCCATTCCTCCCAATGACTAAAAGTCCTTCTCAGATATTCACATCCCTCCTTTGGAGGGATGAGTGGCTTTATCTGGTAAGTAGAACTTTGAGGGAACCAGTCTCTCATAATGATGAACCCTTACAGGCTTCCTTTGGTTGTCAGTAAGCTGTTTATCATTTCCACTCATCCTGTTAAATCAATTGTCTTCTGGTTTGAGTATCTTGAAAGATGTTGGACTTGAGTTTGAATATGAGGACCTCACTGAAGAGTATGGAAGAGGATGATTCCTTGAGCATTGTCATTGCAGCTGAAGCTTGAAGAGCAAGGAGAGCAAGTTGATACTTGAGGATTCAATTGAGATTGAGTGAAGAGCTGAGGCTAAAAGAATTGAAGAATGAAGTTGACACTTCCAGGAGATTGAAGATTACTCTGAGAAGCTGAAGCCTGTAGGAGAAGATGACCAAGTTGATACTGGTAAAGCAAAGAGAGCTGAAGCTTGAAGACTAAGTTGATACTTATGAAGAGGATTCAATTGAGATTGAGTGTGGAGCTGAGGCTTGAGGAATAAAAGATGAGTTGATATTTGCATTGATGCTTTGAGAGCCTGAAGGAATCAATTTGATACTTGTAGTTAAGATTGAAGCCTGAAGGTGGAATTGACTGAGGAGCTGAAGCTTGGAGAAGAGAGATTAAGTTGACACTTATGTTTGATGGGTTGAAACCTTGGGGAAGCTAGTTGATGCTTGTCATAAAAGATGGTAGCCTTGAAGGGTGGTTGAAGTCTGAAGACTGGATTGCTTTCAGAAGAGCTGAAGCTTGGAATTGAAAGAGGGGTTGATCTTCTTTCTTCCTGTCTGTTTTCTTTTCTGTGTTGATGTGCCTTGTTTGACTTGCTTGATGCATTAGAATAAGTCCATGATTAGACTGACTGTAAGCTAGGAGCATGATTGCACTAGAGGTTGAGTTGCTCCCTCTGCTTGTATTGTTACTGTATGGCTTTGCTTGCGGGTATTCGATAGAGCCCAACTCCCTTGCCCATGTGGTTTATTTTGCTTGATAGTATGTTATTTTTTTCTGTATGATTGTAGTTGTTATTATATTCTGCTTGATAGCATGTTATTTATGCTGTATGATTACAGTTATTGATATCTGGCTTAAGGTTGAGATGAGCTTGTGGAGGCTGCTGTCCCACACACATTTCCTCCCTCACTTGCATTGCATGCATTTTACTGTATATCTGTTTACTGTTTAAGCTGACGCTTTGTCTTTATCTGTTTATCATTGATATGATCCTCTAAGAATCTCACTTCCTTTGATAAGGAAGTGATGATAGAACTTTAGGTTGAAACCTATGCATGACAACTTCTAGGAGTTCCCTGTTTCAAACTTCAACTATAGGATGAATCCTCGGCATGACAACAGCAGGACTTGATAGTCTCCCCGTAGTTGAGCCCGTTCTCTTCTCATCTCAAAACAGCTTAAAATACAGTAATCATGAATGATTTCTTTCTTACATTACGAGCCTTAAGCTATCTGAGAAAGGATTGTTGGAGAGCTTCTTTTCAACAATCTGGATGTTTAGTATGGTACCCTTTGGGTGACATGCGACGCATTCACTCTCAGGTCATAGTCTTTATTTGTATTCCTTTTGTGTTGATCATTGTTGTATGCTGACCATCACCAAGCTTGTTGGCTGGGGTCATGCTATTGATTCATCTTGTACTCACTGACGTTGATGGGCTTTCTTTATATATGAGATGTTATTTCCATGACTGGACTCGGACTTCTTATTATCAGCACTGGCACTCAGGCACTAGGATCGGGGGAAATCTCCCTAACACACGGACACACGTTTGCATTTGCATGAAGCATTTGCATGACGAGCACTTTGTCGTTTTTCCTAACCCTTGTGTGTTTACAGGTTGTTTTAGGTTGTTCCAGGATTGATCAGAGACCTATCCACCGCTATCCGACCAGAGCAAATCAAACCAGAATCATGGAGCAAGTGCAAATTGATGTTCAGGAACTCAGCGAATGAATGGATCGCTTCATGGAGCTCATGCAAGCGGTCGCCAATGGCCAGGATCAGCTCAGAACCTTGGTGCAGCCTCTGATTTCAAGGGTTGATAGTAATGGCGTACTCCATGGTGGGACCGTGCCTACCCCTCCACCAGTTGAAACCCCTCAGAATGGCGTCCCCGTGACCGGGGGGAACGGCAGTGCCAACGACAACGTGATAGCTAACACAGGACTCAATGGAAATACGACGGGCGTCGGTAATGGGAATTTTGAAGCTAACGTCAATGTTGGGCTGGGCAACGGCAATGCAGGTGTCGGGAATCTGTTCGGGCCTCAGCCGTGGTTAGAAGACCGTCAAGACGATGTGTTCTCTCAGAGAGGTGCTGAAGGGGAGCTGATTGCTGGAGCACGACTTAGGTTCAAGGCACTCGAGGATAAGATGAGAAATATCGAGAACCAGAACACCCTGGGCGTTGATATGTCCAAGTTAGGACTGATTGCTGATTTCAAGGTGCCTCCCAAGTTCAAGGTACCTGACTTTGAAAAGTATAAGGGCACCACTTGCCCTCACGTTCACCTGAGATCATATTACAGAAAAATGTCCGCTTATTCTGAGGACGAGAAGTTGCTGATGCACTTCTTTCAGGACAGTCTGTCCGGGCCATCCCTCGAATGGTACATGAGTTTGGAGCCTACCAGTGTGCGCACGTGGAAGGACCTTGCTGAAGCATTTGTGCACCACTACCAATACAATAGCGACTTGGCCCCGAACCGAGTCCAAGTGCAGAATTTGTCGCAAAGGAACAACGAAGGGTTCAAGGAATACGCCCAGCGGTGGCGTGAGTTGGCAACTTGGGTTCAGCCGCCGATGGTTGAACGCGAGCTTGTGCAGATGTTCGTAGCCACCCTCTTAGGGGTTTACTATGAGAAATTGGTCAGCGGCATGTCTGGAACCTTCTCAGATCTCATTATCACGGGTGAGCACATCAAAAATGGGATCAAACTAGGGAAAATTCAAGGTGATCTGTCCTCAGCTGGAGGAGGCGGAAAGAAACCTTATAGCGGCAAAAGACGGGAAGGAGAAACGAGCGCCGTGACCAGCGCTCGAAGGAAGGGTAAAGGCCCTCACCAATAGGTGGCCAGTATAACTATCCCAGCAGTTCAACAGCCGCAGCAACAGCAGCAACAGAATCAACAAGGATACAGAAAATATCAGAACAGGGCAACTCTGTCGAGTCGTCACCTCGAGACACCGCCCATGTCGTACGCTCAACTGTTACAGACTTTGCTTCAGCTATAGTTGATCCAGAAGAGAACCCTGGCACCCTTGACAGGGGCACCTCCGCCAGGTTATGACGCGAATGCAACTTGTGAGTTTCACTCAGGGGCACCAGGCCACACAGTAGAGAACTGTAAAGCCTTCAAGCACAAGGTACAAGACATGGTGGACACTAAGATCATCAACTTCTCGGATAATGTGCCAAATGTCACGAAGAACCCTATGTCAAATCATAGGGGAGGTGGAGTAAATGCCATTATTGAAGACAAGAGTTTGGATGTGTTGACTGACGTCAGAGATCTGAAGACGCCGCTTAGCTTCGTTAAAGCTAAGCTGATGAAAAGAGGTTTCTTTCCAGGTTGCGGAGAGCTATGTATGGGCTGTGCGACAAGTCCTGATGGATGTGAACAGTTGATAGAGGGGATTCAAAGTCTGATGACTGAGGGAATCCTGCAATTTAGCCGAAGGGTCGAAATCGGATCAGGAGACGTAATGCTGAAGCAAGGTGATGAGGTTGCCACCATCACCATCCCTCGCCGGACGATCACCATTTCTGCACCCAGACCGCCCACGATCACCATCACCAAAGCTGGGCCGATACCTTTCGAAAGCACCAACGCTGTCCCGTGGCATTATGGGGCGGAGGTCTACTGCAACGGACAGAAGTTGGAACTAAAACCGTTTGGGTCGTCTGTGGAGAACCTAGTGGGCGTTAGCGGAATTACTCGCAGCGGAAGAGTGTTTGCACCACCTGAGGTCGTGGCGGACAAAGCGGACAGAGCTGATGCAACTGATAAAGGTAAAAGTAAAGTCGTTGAAGAGATCCCTTGTGGGGTAGAAAAAGACTTACTTGTTAAAGACGCCGAAGAATTTATGCGGTTGATTAAAAAGAGTGACTACAAGATTGTGGAACATCTCCATCAAACGCCCTCGAAGATTTCCATCCTGAACCTGTTGTTGTGTTCTGAAGCACACCGCAACATGCTACTGAAGGTGTTGAACACCGTGTATGTACCGCAGGAAATATCGGTAAACCAGCTGGAAGAGGTCGTAGCCCACGTGAATGCTGGAAATGGGTTAGGGCTCACTGACCTAGAACTGACGCCGAAGGGGAGGAACCATAATAGCGCCCTGCACATCTCGATAGAGTGTAGGGGAACGATTATGTCGCACGTATTGGTAGACACTGGGTCGTTGCTCAATGTTCTTCCGAAGAAGGCATTAATGAAGTTAGATACTCGCGGAGTGATTTGCACACCCAGTGATCTGGTTGTGAAGGCGTTCGATGGAACCAAACGCCATGTTTTCGGGGAGGTGACGTTGCCGATCCATGTTGGGCCGGAAACGTTCGACGCGATCTTTTACATTATGAACATCATGCCTGCCTACGGCTGTCTCTTGGGCCGGCCATGGATCCATTCGGCGGGCACCGTGACCTCCACGTTGCACCAGAAGCTCAAGTACGCTGTTGGAGGTAGCATTGTGACTGTGTGTGGCGAGGAAGACATAATGGTGAGCCATTTGTCATCCTTCAAGTATGTTGAGATGGATGGGGAAATCCAAGAAACCCTATGTCAAGCGTTCGAAGCTGTTAAAGTCAAGGACGTAGCTCATGTAGTCATTGAGAAGCCAGAGATGACTCTCTCTTCGTTCAAGGAAGCCCGGGCCGTTGTTCAAGCCGGATCTACCCCAGGCTGGGGGCAAATTTTAGAGATACCTAACAAGCAAGATAAGTTTGGGTTGGGATATTCTCCTGCGGCTGAAGCCTCTTCTTCTAGCAGTGCGTCGCGAGGTAAAGGGCCGATCCAGTTTACCAGTGGCAGGGTGATATTTGAAAGCATCAACGCGGTGTCTGAGGACAGCGGAGATAGCGACTGTGACCTCGACTCTTGGATCCAGCCAAGCAAGCCAGGCGAGGGCCTTACCAAATGGTCCGTCAAGGATATCATCCAGATGACAAGCGAAGAGTAATGATTTACTTTTTCCAATCATTGTACAACCCCATGTCCTACCCGGGGCATAGTGGTTTTATTGTCAGGGCCTTGTTTGATTATGTACATGCATTTTATCAATAAATCAAAAGGCGTTTTTCTTCGTATTCAAATATTGTGATCTCTGTTATTCCTGTTTTATAGTTGTTGTGAAAAACAATAAAATGGCAATGGGGTTTGTGCTAACCTGCATATCCTTGTTTTAAGCTTAACCCTTGTTATTGCAGGATCCGCATAACAGATGACATCGACTCTGGACCTTCTACGACTCACTTCGACTTCGATTGCCCGATCTATCAAGCCGAAGAAGAGATTGATGAAGACGAAGACCTTTCTGAAGAGTTGGCCCGCTTGTTGAAACAAGAAGAGAAAGTTATTCTGCCTCATGAAGAGGAAATTGAGATCGTGAATTTGGGTTCTGAAGAACTGGTCAGGAACATCAGGATTGGGGCTGCGTTGCAGAGTGATGTTAAGCAGAGATTGGTCGAGATGCTAAGAGAGTATAGTGACGTCTTTGCTTGGTCATACGAAGATATGCCCAGACTTGACACTGATATCGTGGTCCATCACTTGCCGCTGCGAGAAGATTGTCCTCCCGTTAAGCAGAAGCTTAGGACGACACGACCAGATATGGCCGTTAAGACCAAAGAAGAAGTGCAAAAGCAGCTTGATGCTGGCTTCTTAGCGGTCACCACTTACCCTCCGTGGGTCGCCAACATAGTGCCGGTACCGAAGAAGGACGGTAAGGTACGCATGTGCGTCGATTATTGGGATTTGAATAGGGCGAGCCCTAAAGATGATTTCCCACTGCCTCATATTGATGTGTTGGTCGACAATACAGCCCAATTCTCCGTGTTTTCGTTCATGGATGGTTTCTCCGGTTACAATCAGATCAAGATGGCGCCGGAGGACATGGAGAAAACTACGTTTATTACGCCTTGGGGAACGTTTTGCTATAAGGTAATGCCTTTCGGTCTGAAGAACGCAGGGGCCACTTACCAATGAGCAATGGTTACTTTGTTTCATGATATGATTCATCATGAGATTGAAGTCTATGTTAATGACATGATTGCGAAGTCCCAAACGGAGGAGAGACATCTGGTCAATTTGCTGAAGCTTTTTGAGAGGCTTAGGAAGTTCAGGTTGAGGTTGAATCCTAACAAGTGTACTTTCGGAGTACGGTCCGGAAAACTACTGGGGTTTATCGTGAGCGAAAGAGGCATCGAGGTTGATCCTGCGAAGATAAAAGCTATACAAGAAATGCAAGTGCCAAAAATAGAAAAAGAAGTTCGTGGTTTCCTGGGCAGAATAAACTACATTGCAAGGTTTGTTTCTCAGCTCACGGCCACGTGTGAACCGATGTTCAAGCTGCTAAAGAAAGATCAGGCGATTATCTGGAACAAGGATTATCCGGACGGCCCTTAATCATGTACTTGACAGTTCTTGAGAATAGTATGGGGTGTGTTCTCAGTCAGCACGACGAGACGGGCAGAAAGGAGCATGCCATTTACTACTTGAGTAAAAAGTTCACAGAATGTGAATCTCGCTACTTGATGCTGGAGAAAATGTGTTGCGCACTAGCCTGGGCTGCCAAACGTTTACGACAGTACATGCTCAACCACACCACCATGCTAATTTCGAAGATGGATCCGATCAAGTACGTCTTCGAGAAGCAAGCGCTTTCGGGCAGGATTGCCAGATGGCAAATGGTGTTGACGGAATATGACATTCAGTACGTTTCCCAGAAGGCCATCAAGGGAAGCGTATTGTCTGAGTACCTTGCCGAACAGCCGATCGAGGATTACCAGCCGATGAAATTTGAATTCCCGGATGAGGATATCATGTTTCTTAAAGCGAAGGATTGCGATGAACCGTTGCCCGACGAGGGTCCAGATAGGAAATCCCAGTGGAAATTGATATTTGACGGGGCGGTTAATTCCTACGGAAGTGGCATTGGGGCGATCATCACGACTCCCCACGGATCCCACATCCCGTTCACTGCGAGACTGACATTTCCAGTCACCAATAACGAAGCGGAGTACGAAGCATGCATCATGGGTCTAGAAGAAGCAATTGATTTGAGAATCAAGAACCTAGATGTATATGGTGACTCGGCACTTGTGATCAACCAGATTAAAGGGGAGTGGGAGACTCGTCAATCGAATTTGGTGCCGTACATGAACTATGCCAGAAGGCTGCTTCCGTTCTTTGATCGAGTGGAACTCCATCATGTGCCCAGGGCCGAAAATCAGATGGCTGATGCCTTAGCCACGTTGGCTTCGATGTATAAAGTCAATTTTTGGAATGAAGCTCCAAGAATTGTCCTTTCTCATCTTGATAGACCTGCATTCGTCTTTGCGATCGAGGAAGCCTCCGACGGCAAGCCATGGTTCCATGATATCCAGACCTTCCTTATGACTAAGGAGTATCATGCGGGAGCGTCAACCCAGGATAAGAAGACTCTGAGGAGGCTGTCTGGAAATTTTTATCTCAATCCTGATGGAGTTTTGTATAAAAGAAACCACGATCTCGTGCTACTCAGATGTATAGATGAGAAAGAAGCGAGTATGCTCATGGAAGAAGTCCATGAAGGCACATTTGGTACGCACGCCGGCGGGCATGCTATGACGAGAAAGATCCTGAGAGCAGGATACTACTGGCTGACGATGGAATCAGATTGCTTTAAATTCGCGAAGAGGTGTCATAAATGCCAGATTTATGCTGATAAAGTTCATGTGCCACCGTGCCCGTTAAATGTCATGTCCTCCCCGTGGCCGTTCTCCATGCGGGGCATCGACATGATAGGCCAGATCGATCCCACTGCATCTAACGGTCATCGCTTCATTCTAGTAGCTATCGACTACTTCACCAAGTGGGTGGAGGCAGCCTCATACGCTAATATGACCAAGCAGGTGGTGGCTAAATTCATAAAGAGGGATATCATCTGTCGTTATGGAGTTCCCGAGCGGGTCATTACTGATAATGGTTTGAATCTGAATAACAAGATGATGAAGGAGCTGTGCCAGAGTTTCAAGATTGAACACCACAACTCATCTCCTTACCGGTCAAAGATCAACGGCGCCGTTGAAGCGACCAATAAGAACATAAAGAAGATTGTTCAAAAGATGGTTGTGGCCTATAAAGATTGGCACGAGATGCTGCCATTTGCATTGCACGGTTATCGTACGACGGTACGTACATCAACCGGGGCAACTCCTTTCTCCTTAGTGTACAGTATGGAAGTTGTCCTACCGTTAGAAGTGGAGATCCCTTCTTTGCGAGTTTTGGTTGATGTGAAACTCGATGAGGCAGAATGGATTGAGAACCGACTAAACCAACTCAGCCTGATGGACGAGAAGAGGTTAGTGTCGATTGCGCATGGTCGTCTGTACCAAAGCCGAATGAAGAAAGCTTATGATAAGAAGATGCGTCCTAGAAGCTTTCAGACGGGTGATCTCGTCCTAAAGAAGATTCTTCCTCCACATTCCGATCACCGGGGCAAGTGGACTCCTAATTACGAAGGTCCGTACGTCGTCAGCAAGGTCTTCTAAGGAGGAGCTTTGTTGTTATCCACAATGGATGGTGAAGATTTTGCATCCCCGGTGAACGCGGACGCAGTTAAAAAATACTTTGCTTAAAAATGACCCGCTGGAAAGAAAAAGAATATCCAGGCAAAAATGGGGCATCCCGGCGAACCATAAAAAAGGAAAAAGGGTTCGGGAAAAAGTTAGGGATATAAACTGAAAAAATGTACACCCGCAAAGTCGAAAACCCGGAGGGGCGACTTTGGCAAAAAAGGGTATCCCGGTGAATCGAAAACCCGGAAGGGTGATTCATGGAAAAGTTAGGGATTTGAAAAAGCAAATGACTGCGTTCCGCGTGTGGACTGTATTTGTTTAGTGGTTCGGAAGACCTGAGGGCCGTTTATGTGAATCAATCTCTTCTGAAGCTGAAGCCTCAGAGAAGTATCGAAGTCGAGTGGGTCATAGAGGGATCAACTCATGATGTTCGTCTACGCCTCGTTGCCGACATTTGTATATACTGATGTATATTTATGTTTTTACCTTTTTGCGTGGCTTCCTCATTCCAGGAGCTTGCATCTGTTGTAAAACATTTTTACCCATTCAGGGGTTCGTTATCAATAAAATGTATACTATTCAGCAATTCTGTTTGTCTGTTTAGCATTTATCTGTTTTGTTTACGGAAAAGAACGCCGATGTTTTTGACAAAATGCGCATACATAAACTTACTGGCCTAGGCCACTGATTGTTGAAACAATGAATTACTTGAACATTGTCATAAGATGATAACCTTGATAGGTCCCTTTGAGAAGGGTATCTTGTCCGTTTGTTTGTGTTGTTGCAGGTATAACATATACCAGACAGTACGCCGCATGCGTTCCCCAAGCAGGATGATTTCTTCTTCTCCATCAAAGCTCAGTAGCCTCTCCCCACAGAGTCTGAAACGTGAGATTGTAAGGCATTAATGTGTCTCCCCAGGCAGAGAAGATTCTCTCCCCAGTCAAATACATCCTGAAGGAATGTCGTCTCCCCAGCTGAGTCATACACTGAAGTGTGCAGCAATTGATAGTTCCAGACTAAAGTCTCCAGCAGAATTGAAATTCCCCACAGATTCGTACTCTCCCCGGTAAGCAGGATGATTCCTTCTTCCCCATCCGAGTTTGCAGTTCCCCAAGAGAGCCGAGTCCTTGGAAAGTAGTTCGGGCCATGATTGGTTTTCCCCAGTAGAGTGTTGAATAGCCGATGCCGCATTTCCCCACCGGAGTCGCTATCTCTAGGAAGGTTAGCCGTGAAGGCCGTGCAGTTTATTTCTACGATTGACATCGCTTTCCTCAGCAGGTCCAGGTTCTCGTAGAAGCTTCATTCCCCTGCAGCAGTCCACTGAAGTTTGCTTCCCCATGCGGAGTCCAATTGAGATTGGCGTGGTCCTTTCTCCTTGACAGGAGGATTCCTCCTTCAGCATTTATTTTGCTGACGGGATCGCAGCATTTTGCATGATTGCATAGCATTTATCATAAACGCGTAGCATTTCCACCGTGTGGAGCAATGCGTCCTATGCATACTAAGCATGAGCTAGGTCGTTACTGTTCTTGTTTTGCAGGTGTTCCTCCGCGGAGCCGCTTGCTCAAGATGATTCTTGGATTCCCCCAGCAGAACGGTTTGATCAAGATGATTCTTGAATTCTCCCCAGCAAATTCGTTTGCTCAAGATGATTCTTGAAATCCCCAGTGAAGTCGCCAGAGTTGGTTGCTCAAGTTGATGCTTAGAGTCCCCGGCAGAGTGTTTGCTCAAGATGATTCCTGAAATCTCCAGCAGAGTTATTAGTCCAGGATGATTCTTGAAGTCCCCGACAAAGTTATTTGTTCAAGATGATTCTTGAAGTCCTCAGCAGAGATGTCTCACCCAGAATGATTTCTAGATCCCCGAAGCATAGTCACTTGATAGTTCCCCAGAATCCCTAGCGAAGATGTGTCATCCCCAGCAGGTTTCTGAGCAGTGAAGCTGAAACTTCCCTCGAAGACTTGATGATTGAAGTCCAACCGTATTGACGAAACAGTTCTCTCAGATGATGTGGAGTGCCTGAAGGTAGAAGTTCGGATAACCCCTATCGATTCATGATTAACTTGATTGTTAACCTGATGAGTCCCGAGGAATTTTGATGCCTGACGGCATGATCGACCATGTATTACCGGTTACCGTGTGACCAATTCCCCAGCTAGTCGTCGTGCAGCTAATATTTCAGTCGTCGAAGATTTGTTCCTGTCAGAGTACCGTGTACTTGTGCAATTGGCAAATTTCCGGGTTTGTCGGTATTCAACCGTCTCGCACCTTGATTGGTTGAGAGCCGTTCGCTTCTCACCCAGTCAGGTTCAAGCCGTTTGAATAGGGGCAGCTGTTGCACCCCAAAATTTGACCAACATTTCTTTACCTAGCTTGTGTTTCATTTCATTCACATTAGCATTATCATTTGCATTTCATTGACATGTATGCAGGAGATGAAGAGGTATGATTACCAATCAAGGGCTACACAAGAGTTTAAAGCTAGCTAAGAGGTATGATTACCAAAATTTGACCAAAATTTCAAGAGGTATGAGTACCAATCAAGACTATGAAGCTAGCCAAGAAGGTTATTCAAGTGTTCAAGGGTTGATATCCTTGTCAGAGAAGTTAAGAGATCCTCAGAGAGATTGGTTGAAACCAAGGTTGTGTGTCTCCTAACTTGAGAGTTGTGGGAGCTCCTCAGATGATTCTGAAGCTATGAGAATGGACTTGAAGCTTTGAAAGAGCTTATGAGATGTCTTGAAAGCCATCATGAATCCAAGAGAGGCCATTGTACAAGAATAAGAAGACTCAGCCATGAGTGGTGCAGTTAGGGTTTGACTGGGTCAACCCTAGGTCAACTAATGATTTGGAGAGGGTTGAGACCTAATCCAAGAGCCATGTGATCATGGATTGATGCATTGAGATTCTATAAGGATGATTCCAAGATCAACTCATCATGTGAAGAGTTTGAGAAGCTTCAAGCTAGGGTTTCTAAGGCTTGATAGTGTAAAATCCCCTAGTTTGACCCCTATCTTCAAGGCAGTTTAGCTCAAGATGTGATTGTCATCTCATCTTACCCCCAACATGAATGTTGTATAGCTTGTTCTTAGCTTTAATTTGAGTACTAGAAGTCCTTGATAGGATTTGTAGAGCTCAAGTTATGACTTTGACAAGTTACAGGTCATCTGAGGTATGTGAATTTGGGGCCTTGAAAGTCACCCAACTTGCATCCAACTTTTTCCCAAGAAGAATGATTCCTATGAACTTTTGGTCAACATGAATGTTGTTCCTCATCTTCTTAGATTTCTATAGAGTACTAGAAGTCCTTGATAGGATTTGTAGAACTCAAGTTATAGCTTTGACAAGTCAAGGGCATTTTGGTCATTTGGAGATTATAGGTCATTTCAAGCATAAGGCCATAACTCCTGTTTCCCAGCTTCAAATGGAAAAATCTTCAACATCAAACTTGCTTAAAATGATGTTTTAAGGCTAGTAGGGAGGTCATGAGATGTTGAAAAGGCTTGTAGCAAAAAGTGATAAAAATGACCTAAAATGGAGGCATAAGTTAAATAAGTTGAAGTTGGAAATTGAAATTTCCAAGTTACACATCCAAACCATGGCATATGATAGGTCATTTTGACTCCAAAGAACATTTTAGAAACAATGGTTCAGCCACAATTTTGATTTGAGGATTAGATCATGGGGTTGCTTTGGAAAATGGTTGCTTGCATCTTAAGGCACAAATGCAAAACACAAGGAAAGGTAATGTACAAGCTTGTTAAGTATCTTAACACATCCCATATCTCATCTAAGGAGAATTTCAGGTCAGAATGAGTTGCTGCAAGAGGCTTGGCATGAGATGATGCATGAGATGAGATGAAATCATAAACTCATGACATGAGAATCCCAATTTCTCATTGGATGATTCCAGATGGTTCTAGATGAGTCTAAACCACTCTATATATGATTTAGAACTTTCTCAGATGCAAGGTTGGTGAGAGATTAGAGAGGAGAGTGAGATAACCATTTCAATTGCTTCCATTGCAAGTTGAAATCAAATTCCACATTCTGCTTCATTTCCATTGCTTCTTTCTATCCAAACACATTCCATTGATCACACTGAAGCTGTGCATACCAAATTGAGAGCAAAACCATGGAGAATTGAGGAGATAGCTTTTGGATTTTGAAGGTTGCAAGTCATAATCGGTTTTGAGGATTCAGGCTTTCTTCGTCCAATCTTTTGCAAACAGTAGCAAGATCATCATTCAAGGATTGATTCTGAGGAGTTTGAGAGCTTGAAGTGAAGGTTTACCCTATCTGTGAATCAAGATTTGACAGGTTAGTAACTTTTCTTCTACACCATAATTTAGGCATAATTAAGCAGAATTGTTAGGATAGAACGGTTAGAGACAATTAGGTGATGGATTCTGGGAAGTTTGAGATCAATTGGTGAAGTTTCAGTTGATGACACCATTTTTGTTTTGACCAAGAACACGAGTTATGGTGAGCTATAGCATGAGTCTGATATCAAGAGTTAACCAGGGTGAGGTGGTGATCATTCTGAGGTAATTAATTTCAAGAATTGTTAGAACTGAAGTTTGAGCATATCTTTGATCTTGGATCGGGTTTGGAGATTTAGGGTGATTCAATGGATTTTGATGCCATGGTTAGATTCAGGGTGAAATTCTGGACAGATTAGGGTTTTGAATTTTAGTTTTTCATGGAGAATTGAGGTGATACGAGTTAGGAGAAGCTTGAGCTATGCAGCTCTGTTTCCATGGCTTCTCCATTTGAACCCTAGCTGGAGGAAGAAGATAAAGACATGGCCATTGGATCATGCGTGGACCCATTGACTGGGCGTGGATCTGAAGGCTGAGGTTTAATCTCGCATTTGAAGAAGGAAGTTCTGAAGAGCTTAAACGCGGCGTTTCATTAAAAGGGATATTGGGCTCAATTGATATCCCCACCCCCTTTCATGGCCCATTGATGTTTTGTACTATATTTCTTTACTAACTGCACCGTTCATTTTTCTTTTTTTTTATATTTTGTTAATTGATTTTCTGATTAGATAATTGGGCCCAGAGCTTATGTTGTTTGCACCCCCATTTAGAGCCCATTCATGAATTGAACTGAGCATAGTTGCTATCTGCACCAAGCATTTCTCATTTTAATTTCTTTTTCTCCATTTTATTTTAACCTTTGAAAAATCATAATAAATAGAAAAATGATGATTTTTGCATGTGAATTTTTTCTCCCATTTCATGATAATGTCTAGAAAATTATAAAATAAAAATATTTGCATTTCATGCATTTTTAATATTTTTTGTGTATTTTCTCTTTTAATAGCATTTTAATTCCTTTTATGTTGATGCATAGATTTGTAGAATTTTGTTTAGCTAGTTCCCTTCATATTTTTAGGCCATTCTTTTTAGAATATTTAGATCAGGACTTTAGCTCCCCTCTGGATTTATTCCATAATTTTGTGATTAATTTTTGATTAGTTTTGATTAGATGACTTTAGGTTGTGTAGAATTAGGTCAATCCTTAACATAGATCCACAAAAACACTAGAATTTTGGGTTTCTAGGTCAAGTTAGATATTGGGACATATAGGGTATTAAGGGTAGGTATAGAGGATCCCCTAGAAATTATATTAGATTTTAATATAGTAGTATACTATTTTTAATTGATTTTTGTAATTGATTGTTGTTTGTGTTGCCCTTGTGGGCTTGTATTTTGTTTTGCCTTGCTTTGTGGGTTTTTGCTTGGCTTGGTGGGCTTGGTCTTGCTTTGAGGAGCATGGAGGAGCATAGTAGAAGACTTGAAGATTGATTAAGGAGCCTGAGAGCTAGTAGTCTTGTTTGTTTTGTTG
The DNA here is from genome assembly GCA_963859935.3 of Lathyrus sativus. Taxonomy (NCBI): domain Eukaryota; kingdom Viridiplantae; phylum Streptophyta; class Magnoliopsida; order Fabales; family Fabaceae; genus Lathyrus; species Lathyrus sativus. The sequence goes on from OZ012735.1 coordinate 209,770,804, forward strand.
TTGTTTTAGGGTTAGGAATTAAGTAGAGCTTAGACTTAGTTAAGTTCTTTCTTAAACATGAATGGTATATTTCACCTCCATTCTTCCCCATGATTCAAGGTCCTTCCATGGTATTTACCTCCCTCCTTTGGAGGGTTAAGTGATGGTACCTAGGAGGTAGAACCTTTGAGGGAACCATTCTTTTGATGTTGAACCCTTATAGGTCACCTTTGGTGGTCAATAAGCAGTTTAATATCCCCAGCTTATCCAGTTAAGTGATTTCCTCTGGTTTGAGTATCTTGAGAGATGTTGGGCTTGAGTTTGAAGATGAAGACTTCATTGAAGAGTGTGGAAGAGGATGATTCCTTAAGCATAGCCATTTCAGCTGAAGCTTGAAGAACAAGGACAAGGGCAAGTTGATACTTGAAGATCCAGTAAAAATTAACTGAAGAGATGAAGCTGGAAGAGCAAAGGATGAGTTGATACTTACTTTGAAGCTTGAAGATCCTGAAGGAACCAAGTTGATACTTGTGGTGAAAGTGAAGCCTGAAGGTGGAAATGATTAAGGAGCTGAAGCTTAGAGAGAATAAGTTGAAACTTATGTTGAAGGGTTGAAACCTGGATATTTGTCATGAGGGATGATAGCCTTGAAAGGTGATTGAAGTCTGAAGACTGAGTTGCTGTCAGAAGAGCTGAAGCTTGAGAGAGAGGAGTTGATCTGCTTTCTTCTTTGTTTCTTTTCTGTATTGATGTGCCTTGTTTGACTTGCTTGATGCATTAGAATAAGTCCATATCTAGACTAGCTTTAATCTAGGAGCATGATTGCACTAGAGGTTGAGTTGCTCCATCTGCTTGTACTGTTACTGTATGGCTTTACTTGCGGGTATTCGGTAGAGCCCTGCTCCCTTGCCCATGTGGTTTGTTTTGCTTGATAGCATTCGATTTCTTATGTATGATTGCAGTTTACTGTTCTTGCTTGATAGCATGTTATATTTTCAGTATGATTACTGTTATTCATTCTGGCTTGAGGTTGAGATGAGCTTGTGGAGGCTGCTGCCCCACACACATTTCTTCCCTCACTTGCATTGCATGCATTTTAAAGTCGTTTACTGTTTACTGTTTACTGTTAAAGCTGATGCTTCATCTGTTTCTGTGTATCATTGACATGATCCCTTAGGACTCTCATTTTCTTTGATAAGGAAGTGATGATAGAACTTTAGGTTGAAACCTATGCATGACAACTTCTAGGAGTTCCCTGTTTCAAACCTCAACCATAGGATGAATCCTTGGCATCACAACAGTAGGACTTGATAGTCTCCCTCCTAGTTGAGCCTGTTCTCTTCTCATCTCAAAACAGCTTAAGATACAGTAATCATGAATGATTTCTTTCGTACGTCACGAGCCTTAAGCTATCTGAGAAAGGATTGTGGGAGAGTTTCTTTTCCACAGTCTGGATGTTTAGTATGGTACCCTTTGGGTGACATGCAACCATTCACTCTCAGGTCATAGTCTTTAGTGCGATTGAAATTGCAAACACAATAAAAAACACTTCTTCCGTAAAAGACAGAAAATAATCCGTAGTGCTCGAACTACGTAAGCTCTGATCTCTCATACATGTTGAGAGTATGTAGGCACAATACTGACGTATTGGCGAGCTACCTTCCACATAACCCGTTGTAGGTCAAACTACGTTGACTCTGATTTCTTGTTCTCTGATGAGAATACGTAGGCATAAAGTGCGACGCCTTGCCGAGTCATTTTATTTTCATTTCAGACCAACCTTGATAGGCAGATAGATAAACCAACCCGTCCAGTAAACACAACAAGCGTGGATCCCGTCGAGTACGACAGACGTGAGGGGTGCTAATACCTTCCCCTTGCGTAACCAACTCCCGAACCCAGACGATGGTTGCGACGACCTTGTCTTACCCTTTTTTCGTTAGGTTTTTCCGATCGTTTCCTTTCCCGCTCCGAGGGATAAATAACGAAAGGTGGCGACTCTTCTGTTGTGTCGGCACCTTATTTTCGCGAAAGTGACAGCTGGCGACTCTGCTGGGGATCGAACCCAGAATCTCTGGTTCTCCGGTTCCCTATGAGAGTCAATCCTAGCGCTTGTATGATTACTTGTTGGGTTGTGTTTATTTATCGCACTTTATTTCCCGCATCTTTATTTTTCAGTATGATATGATTATCTGTGCTGTTGTGGGAGGGGCATTCTGATGAGTGAGAAGCCAGACCCAGGCTTGAGTGCACCATAGAATTAGTTGTGGGAATTAGTGGGCGCGTGCTTTCTTTGCAGGCACTAGTGTCTCATGAAATCCACGCTCAGACGAGGTTCTCCCGGTTGGCTTCTCTTTCAACCCTTTGGGTTGAGACGGTTGCTGGTTTGGTGGATTGTCGACTCTGGGGACTGATCATTTGTGATTCAGCCGAGTGAGGCCGCTTCATGAGCTGGTGATGCCACACCTTCTGGGTATCGTATCACCCCACTTGAATGTATGTGACGCTGATGAACGCATAGGATGCCGAACTTGAGTCAGTTTAGGTCCATACCTGTGAGCAGGGTTGGGTTTATTGCAGGAAACTTTGACCTTCAGACTACTTGGTTTTCTTGACAGTGAATCAGTTTTATTGGTACCGGGGATCTCATCTGCAGATATGATTGTTCTTGATAGAGCAGGTTTTGATCCGAGGATCTTATCAGCGGATGTGTATTTGTTCTTGATAGAGCAGGTTTTGATCAGAGGATCTTATCATCAGATGTGTATTTGTTCTTGATAGAGCAGGTTTTGATCAGAGGATCTTATCATCAGATGTGTATTTGTTCTTGATAGAGCAAGTTTTGATTAGAGAATCTCATCAGCGGACGTGTGTTTGTTCTTGATAGAACAGAGTTTTATTATCAGATGTTTGTTCTTGATAGAGCAGATTTCTTAGTCCTATATCAGAGGTCCTCATTATCAGACATTTGTTCTTGACAGAGCAGAATTATAGTCCTATGTATATGGCCTTATCAGATGGTTGTTCTTGACAGAGCAGATTTGTGGTCCAACACCAGGGTTTTCTTCTTATCAGTGGTTGTTCTTGATAGAGCAGCGTTATGGTTTTGTTGATACAGAATCTCCACAACGCAGTTGCCTTGATCTCCTGTTGCATGATTGCACTTTGCATTAGTTCGCATACTCATTTTTGCATTTCATTAACGTGTGTCTGTGTTGCAGGTACCGTTTTCCTCGATCCAGGATTTCTTGCCTCCTATTGTATTGTTATGGGTTCTCTGAGGAAGACTGTGGCTTACAAGTTCCCTGCCCCCGATATGGTTCGGCTGACCGGTTTGATTGCTTTAGCAGATGATTCTGTGAGGGATGAGTTCAGAAAATCTTACGGCAAATTGCTCAGTTTGGTTCATAAACCTTCTGTGTTCGAGTTGAATGGGTTGCACGCTCTGCTGCAGTTCTACGACCCTCCGTTGAGATGTTTCACTTTTCAGGATTTTGTTCTCGCACCTACGCTGGAAGAATATGCTGATTTGTTAGGTGTGCCTATCAAGAGGCAGATGCCTTTTGTTCGTATGGATGCTGAGCCTGATCTGGCTGGTCTAGCTCCTTCACTTCATTTGGATGCCTCCGAGTTGGTATTGACTAGTTGGAACAAGGTTCCTGGGTTCTCCTTGCAGTTTTTAGTGGGAAAGGCTCAGCAATGCGCCAAAGACGGATGTTGGGTCGCGTTCAATGCCATCCTCGCTCTGTGCATATATGGCATCATCCTGTTCCCCAATATGCCCGATTTTGTAGACTTCGATGCATTTCATATCTTTGCTTCAGGGAATCCAGTCCTACCTTGATAGGAGATGTCTACCATTCTGTCCACTACAAAAACGAGAACAGAAGGGGCAAGAATGTCTCATGTTGTGTACCCTTGCTTTATAAATAGCTTGATAGTCATCTGCCCAAGAGGGGTCCTTTTGTCTCGTCTGCAGCCACAGCTGAGTGGTCCGAGCGTCTGATGAGTTTATCTGCAGAGGATATTGACTGGTTTGACAGAGATAGGTTGGGTACTGAGGTGATCTTCAGCTGCAGCGGGTTTCCAAGTGTGCCTTTGATAGGCAGGAAAGGCTGTATAAACTACAATTCGTCGTTGTTGGTCCGACAGTTCGCGTATGCTTTGAGAGCTCCGCCGAAGGATGAAGAGGTGCAGGAATCTCTGTACCTCACTGGTCTTCTAGAAGGGGATATGTTATCCAAGCTTCAGCACCCCTGGAATGGTATCGGTAAGCGAGGAAAACCATTGTTGGGGAGAAGCAACAATCAAGCCTACCCTCCGTATGTGACTTGGATCAGAGCCAGAGCAGATGCTATAGGGATGTCGTTTCCTCATGCCAAGCCAGAAAGCCCCCCAATGATTGCAGAGCCTACTACTGTGCCCATTCAGCAACACAATCAGGTGTTAGCTGAGCGAGATGAATTGAAGCGGGCGAATGAGGAACTGGAGAAAGAATTGGCGCAGCGCCGAAGCGAGAGGAACGAAGCCGTTCATTCTTTCAAAAGGCAGACAGAGCTGGTGAACCAGCTAGGTACAGACCTGACTAAGCAGATAGCCGAGCGTGAGCGCATGGGTCAAGACTTCAAAGCTGTCAACGACGTACTGGCTACGAAGAAGCAGCACTTGGACGAAGCATATCGGAGGATATCCAAGTTCAACCAGCACTGGAAGGCTTCCCTGGCCACTAGGAAAGAGCGGGAGGATAAGCTGACGCTGCAGATCTTCAAGCTGGAATCCCAGGTGAAGGATAGTGAGAAGAGGTTTGATGAAGAAACCGCTCGCAGATACGCCGCTGAAGGCCAGCTCAACAGGGCTCTCGCTAACCTGAAGGAGCGCAAACTGACTTTTGAGTCCAAGAAGCGGAAGTTAGAAGATTGTTTCGGCGAAGGAGCATGGGAAGGTTCGGTTGAAGGACTTCAGTACACCATTGAGCAGAGGGAATTACTCGTCGAGGGGTTACTTACTATGCCTGATCATCCAGAAACGAAGGAGTAGTTAGAAGAGTATCGCGCCCGTGGCCGTACTTGACTATTTGTATTCCTATTGTTTTGATCATTGTTGTATGCTGACCATCACCAGGCTTGTTGGCTGAGGTCACGCTGTTGATTCATCTTGTACTCGCTGATGTTGTGTACTGCCTTGATAGGCTTGCTTTATATATGAGATTGTTATTTCCATGATTGGACTCGGACTTCTTCTTATTATCAGCACCGGCACTCAGGCACTAGGATCGGGGGAAATCTTCCTAAAGCACAGACACACGCATGCATTTGCATGAAGCATTTACATGACGAGCATTTTGTTGTTTTTTCCTAACCCTTTTGTGTTTTACCGGTTTTCCAGGTTATTTCAGGTTGTCGCAGGTTGTGACAGGTTGTTTCAGGTGGTTCTAGGATTGATCAGAGACCAATTCACCGCTATCCGACTAGAGCTAATCAAATCAGGATCATGGGGCAAGTGCAAACTGATGTTCAGGAACTCCGCGAAAGGATGGATCGCTTCATGGAGCTCATGCAAGCGATCGCCAATGGCCAGGAGCAGCTCAGAACTTTGGTTCAGCCTTTGATCTCGAGGGTTGATAGCAACGGCGTACTCCACGGGGGGACTGTGCCTACTCCTCCACTAGTTGAAACTCCACAGAATGGTGTTCCTGTGACCGGGGGCAACGGCAATGTGATGGCCAACATCGGACTCAATACGGCGGGCGTCGGTAATGGGAGTCTGGGAGCTAATGTCAATATCGGGCCGGGCAACGGCAATGCGGGTGTCGGGAATCTGTTTGTGCCCCAGCCATGGCTAGAGGATCATCAGGACGATGTGTTCTCTTAGAGAGGTGCTGAAGGGGAGCTGAATGCTGAAGCGCGGCTTAGATTCAAGGCACTTGAAGATAAGATGAGAGACATTGAGAATCAGAATACTTTGTGTTGCACCCTAAAATTTGCTCAACTTATTTCACCTGATTTTATGTCTCATAGCTTTAGAATTTGCATATTAGGTCATGTACATAATTAATTCATCTGCATAGCATAGCATGGGCAAGCCATCCAACAAGGGACTAAGTGTTATTCTTATCTCTATGGGCATATCAAGAGGTTCTTATTCAAATTCAAGCTTATCCAAGTCATCAGAAAGAAATTGAAGCTTGAGAAGTTAGTGGACCAATCAGTGGGTTTTTCTCCTATCTTGAGGGGGTTTGAAGATCATCAGAGAAGTTGTGAGCTATGAATTAACATCATGGAAGACCTAGAGGGTCATTTTGAAAGTGAGACAAGTCATTGATGTGATTACAAGAGTTGTAGTTGAAGACAGTCAACTAGGGTTTCATCTGGGTCAACCCTAGGTCAACCCTAGGTCAAATGCTTGATTGAAGGGTATCAAGGCCTGTTTGAAAGATGTGGGATTCATCATTTGATCTGTGGATATGGATGTGGTGTTGTGCCAAGGAGAAATCAAAGGAAGTCAAGAAGGAGAGAAGTTTCTAAATTAGGGTTTCTGTGTAAAATCCCCTAGTTTAGGTCAAATTTCCAAGCAACGTAATTCAAAATGCAAGTCTCAAATGGATCCTTGGCCAACATGAAACTTGTAGATTATCTCAAGACCTTTAATTTGAGTGGTGGAAGACATCAAGGAGATTTATAGAACTCAAGTTATGGTCCTTGCAAGTTACAGGTCATCTGAGGACACTGAAATTTGTCTGTAAAAGTTACTTGACTTCCAAGCAACTTTTACCCTTCAAGGAGCTTTCAAATGTATTTCTGGCCAACATGAAAGTTGTTCCTCATGATCTTATATTTCTAGAAAGGTATGGTATGCCTTCATCTGATTTGTAGAACTCTACTCATGATCTTGGCAAGTCAGGGGTATTTTGGGAAAGTAGTATTACAGGTCATTTCAAGCATATGCCCAAAACTCCTATTTCCAAATTTCAAATGAAGAAATGTTCAACATCAAACTTGCTCCAAATGGCATTTTGAGTCTAGAAAAGTGGTTGTGGCAAGTTGGAAATGCATGGAACTTAGATTTGCAAAGTTGACCAATATTAAAGGGAAAAATACCTTTTTAAATGACCAAAATTGTGATTTTTTGATACAAAAGCAAAACCAAGCATATGACCAACCATTTTAAAGGTAAATTGCATTTTGAGATCATTAGCAATATTAGTTTTTTTGTTTGAAGTCAAGAAATTGGAGTTATCATAAGTTGCTTGTAAGAAAAGATACATTTGCCAAATCAAGCTAAGACCAAGGTGCAAGGCAAGGGATGGTTTCTACACTCTCTAATTGTCATGAAAAGAGAAATTCAAGAGATTTTGAGGGGCTGTAACAAGGAAATGCAGAGCTGATTTTTCAACTTGGCCATTTTCATTTTCTCATGCAATGATATATGAAACTTCTCATGGGATTAATCTAGCATCTTCCAGAACTTTCCATCATCATCTATATAAACACTAGAGCTGATCCAAGAAGGGGCTGAACTTCATTTTGATCAAAAACTCATAGTTTCAATTCATCTTGCATTTTTGCAAATTGCTTCAAAACTTCTCAATTCTTCATCATTTCTTCAAGATTTTGTTCCCATTCTATTCAATAATCATCAGTGATCACATTGCAACCAAGATCTGAGTGGATTGGTGCCTGAATCGTGCTATGCAAATTCTCTCATCCAAGTGCAATTGAAATCGGTTACAAAGATCCAGGTGGTTTGAGCTCAAGTTATTGCATACAGAATCAAGATTATGGTCCATTGAATGATCCTGGAGCATTGTAGGCTTTGAAGTGAAGAGAATCCTCATCTGTTTTCAACTTCTTGACAGGTTAGTGTTTCTCACGATTAAGCTTGAATTAGGTAGCATGAGGTAGATTTGTTAGGTTAAACATGGTTTAGGTGGTTAGATGATTGATTCTGGAGCTTTAGGCGAGATTTCATGGAGGTTGATGTGTGCATGTAAATTCGGTTTGGACCTAGAACATAGTGATTAAGTTTTTAGAACCTTAGATAATTGGCTAGTCTTAATCAGTATGGCATAAGGATTGTTTTTGTACAAAGAATGGTGAGTTTGGTGATGATCGAAACCTGATGAAATATTGAGTTCTTGATGTTATACCGTTCGGGTAGGATGATAGAGAGAGTTTTAATACAAACCAATGCTACTGTTGGATTCTACGTGAAAAATAGAGTAAGTTTGGTTCTTGGATCGTGTAATTTGGTGGAGGAATGAGGGCGTACGATGAGGATGAATTCGCGTGCATAGAAGTGTTTTTTCATGGAGTCTGAAACCCTAATTGCTCAAGGTTGAAGATGAAATCCAAACCATTGAGTATGCGCTGACTGGTTGACTTGGAGGAAGATCTCACGGCCAGGATTTGAAATGAGATTTGGAGGGAGTTCTGGGCGCTTGAAACGCAGCATTTCATTAAAATGCTGGATGGGCTTTAATAAACATTGCTATCCGAACCCCCTTTCCAAGCCCAATCACATTTTTAACTACGTTTCAATGCTATTCACACCGTGTTCTAGTTTTTTTTTGCATTTATTTTGTTTTCTGAATAACCAGATGGGCCCTGGCGCGCTTACTCCTTACACCCCACCTTCTAGGCTCAAAGCGCCAAATAACTGCAGTTAATTTCTATTGGTACCCCCTGCATCATTTTTCTTATTAAATTTTCTCCAAATTTTAGTTAACTTTTAAAAATTCATATAAAAATGAAAAATCACTATTTTTTAATGAAACTTTTTTTTCCCATTTTCCATTTTTTGTCTAGAAAAATATGATATCATAAAATTGTCATTTTTCTTCATTTTCATATTTTTTGTATATTTTTACATTTAATTGCTTTCTTTAATTCTTTTAGTGGATGCTACCAATTGTTGAATTTAGTTTAGGAGCTTCCTTTAGGATTTTTACCCCATTCTTTTTAGTACAACTAGATATGGATATTAGGTGCCCCTGGTTTTTATACCACAATTTCTAGGATTTCATTTTAGGTAGTTTAGTTAGAAACTATTAGACTAGTTAATT